>CM070631.1:19163268-19826820 GCA_036346255.1 Ampelocalamus luodianensis | reverse complement strand
TTAGGTTGTTATTTATGTTACTTATTGTTGTCTCGTTGTTATTTCAACAAATAAAAACAGATTATTAAACTGCTTTCAATCTATTACATTATTGCAAATGAGAACTTACTTTGTGCTTTGAAAATAAACCATATGATCATCTCCTTTGTTTCACTTGCATGTAGCTATGTATAGACTTGTTACTCGTAAGTCTTGCAGTACATTTTTGTACTCATTGCATTGTTTATTTGTTGAGAGGTTGACCCCAAGGGGTTAGCTTTTGTGATCTGAGACTTTACGCTGGGCGACTAGCTTCGTGCGGCGGTTCTGTTGCGTGTGGGTGAAATGGCAAACCGGTTGGCTTTTGGTTATTGCCATATTATGGCATTTGCTTTCGCTGTTATTTTGTTATTTTTGACTTTTGGTCGTCGGCCTCTTTTGTAATAACTCTATTATGTATGCCCTTGTCTTAGACTCAATGTTGTATCTTGTATGGAAATGATGCATAATTTTGTAAAGATATATGTGTCTGTAATTCGAAAGTACATGTCTATTGAGGTCTAGGATATTTGATTGGTAATACTAGAACCATTGAAAGATTAAGTATTATGAGCTAAATACCCTTGGTTCTCACAGAGCATATTTGCTTCCATCTTCTTCTCCTTTGTTTTGGTAGGCAATTCTTTTGCTCTACTACTTTTCTTGACTACTTTTACCCACCTTATATGCATGTATTCTCATGTGTTTGTTGTTTCGTATGTTAAGTTAATAGTTCATAACTTTATATAACCTGAAAAACTAGACTATTCAGATGTTATCTCTTAATTTTGGCATCTTTAATACCAACAATACATAAAAATTAGGTGTCATTTTTACCATTCTCTTCTAAGAAGAGAAGGCGTCAATATGCTTCTTGGTCATTTATAGTTCTTCATTTCCTTCAGGCATCTATTATGACTTTCTCCCATTTTATACTGCTGCTTATCAAACTGGGTCTTACAACTATTGTGATATTATCTTTATGTGCAGTTGACTTTTCATCCTTTTATTTATCATAACAAACATTTCTACACTGTCCTAATCTGGCGTAGGGTGCTCGCTTTTTTAGTTGTGAGTGCATCCCTCCTAATTTTTCATCTATAAAATATCATCCATGCCCTTGGAAGAAACTGAATATTGCTTATGCAGGCTTCACAGGTTTTAAGGATCATTACATTCTATTGCACCCAGCTTCCGGGTCGAAATTATCACTGTCGTGAGGTAACCTTTTTTTCGTTTTAGCCAAAATGTTGCCTGTGCTCTTGCTCTGCATTATGGCATGTGAAAACCTGTCATTCAGTCATCTACAGAGTCATGTATAGCTTTGCCTTTATAGGGCTAAAAAATGGCCACTCTTCCACCACCCAATAATGTACTTGAAGTGCTCCTGATTAACTATAAGTCTCTTTTGTTGGTTTGACAAATTGTGCAAGGTATTCTGCCTGGCCATCTAGAACTTCGTATTATCCTTTGCAGTTCCTCGTGGAGTGCCTTTTGGTTGTGGCGATCTGATATTTTCATTGCACATGACTTTTACTGTTGTTTTCATTCGAACATACAACAAATATGGCTCAAAAGGTATTGCTATTTTACCATTTTTTTACTTGAACTTTATCAAGCTCTGACTGATAACTCCCTGCGTGTATTCTTGATTTGAAATTGAACTGGTGGACCTTGTATTACAGGTTTATTAAGCTCTTTGCCTGGTTCATGGCTATAATTCAGAGTCTTCTTATAATTGCTTCTTGCAAGCACTACACTGTGGATGTCGTTGTTGCTTGGTATGGTAACTGTTTCACCCATTAGTTAATTGACCACTACCTTTCTTTTAACATGTGTCTTGCAATTAGCAACCTACTTAGCTGTATTCTTGCATTAGGAAACAAATTAGTAAGGGATGCAAACGAGCAAATCAAAGCCTACACTATGCTGGCTTTGGTATTGTGCACTTTCCAACCATTTAACTTATCCAACAAAACAAATAAGATGCTCCTTTATCTTTGAAATTGTAGTCAAGACTCGAGCCCTTGAACTACAAGCTGTTGAAATTAAGCGTCTCAACTCATTTGATCTGTGAATTGGGCCCTTTTGGTCAATTATACAAGTTAAATGACATGGTTAGTCACCTCTTTGGCCTCAGTTCAAGGGCTCTGTTGCATTGACTACTGTACTATTATAATTTTGCATTTCCATTTTAGTGAAAGTTCTCAAGTGTATACCTAGGTCACACGGACAGTTCTACCAAGTAGCATGTGTGTCGTAGGGGCGACCCCAACGACCCGGCGAAGACCACACCCACCCCCCGAAGGCCCTACGGCCAGAGGCACGGGTCGAGGCACCCCTCCAAGGGGCACCAAGAGCACCTTCAGGGTGGCCCAGAGCCTGCCCGAAGGCCATAGGAGGCCCGCATGGTGGCGTGCGAGCGCATTTAGGGACCTCCCCGAGGCTCATGCATATCCTCGGGAGGCCTCGAAGGTGGTGCAAGGCTCCAAAGGGTGGTGCGCGGCCAAGAACCTCGGGAAGCCGAAGTCCCCGGGCCACCGGCTGGAGACACCGCACGTGGTGAAGGGTGGAAAGAACCGGTGCTCAAAGCATACCGACCAAGTGGACCAAGACCAGGAGGTCCACTATGAGCCGAGGCTACGCATAGGGGGGGGGGGGAAAACCCTACAATCTCTATAGGCATATGACCTTTTTAGGGGCAAATCTGTAATCTCCTGCACCCTGTAAGAAGGCTATATAGCCACCCCCATGTAATAAGGCAGACCCTTTTTTTGGGACAATTAATACACACTTTACTTCTCTTAACAATTGGTCCTCTCTCCGAGGATCTCCTAGTCCCTCTCGTAGATACCGGGGTCCCCTTTCTTCACTGTCTAGCCTTTCTTACTACGACAATGTGTGTGTGTGTGCGCCTGACACGTGTTGGACAACCACCACTTCTTTGGTGCATGTTAGAGCCAGTGTAGGATTAGGTATTTAATAACTATCGGCCTTTTTATGAAAAGTTTGACATCTTCCACTGACATAGTGCCACATGGCAATGGTGTGACAGTGAAGTTTCGATATATCATTATCAATAGAATCTTTGAAATTTTGGACCAGATGATTTGTATGTTATCTAGCATTTCAACCAATTACATGGTTGAAGACCGGGTCCTCAAATCACTTGAAAAACAGAAAGACCGGGTCCTCGTGTGAGAAAAATGTTATCCAAAATTGTGTGCCATAGAAAGCTTCCTCCTGAAAAATGTTAACAATAGAAGGGCAAAAACTGTTGATTTTACTGAAACCAACAAAAAGAGTTAAATATAAGGTTCTGCGAACCTAGCAACCGTGATTATCAGACTATTGAACTGTTTGATCATATTTCTCCATTTCTCTTCTATTCTTCAACACATTGAGTTATTCCTTTTTAGCTCTGCAACTGAATTTCTTCTTTTGCAGGTGGGTAATTGAGCCACCTTTGGAAGTTGTGGTTCTTGCTAAGAACATTTCATGTGTTAAAATAAATATTATTTTTATAAGATTTGAAATTCTGTTGTAACGCACGGCACCTACTAGTTTGGAAAAAAGAACTCGGGGTGTAATCGGATTATATATGGTCCGATATTGACTCTTTCCATATCTTATTCTATATTTTAATTCTACGTCGGATCCAAATATCATGGATACCCTTGATAAAGATCGAGGTGGTGTCAAATACGTACAAACATGGGATGGGTATAGATCAAATTCGAATAGGTTATTCCACACAAACATTATTAGTTTTGACACAAAATTGGTCCATCATCCATCAACTACACCGGACATACAGAATCCATGCATCAACAACAAGCGGCAGCAACTATTAGATCATTGACCAGAGGTCTTCAAGCTGGCTTCTTCTCCTGCGTCTGCTTTTTCTCCTCGTTGAGCTTGATCTGATACCCCCGAGGCAAGAAAGCCTTGAAGCCGAGGATGAGCTGAGGGTACCCGTCGAACAGGACCTTCACGCGACTGACCACGGCGTCCTTATCCATCCTGCAAAACAACCCAAAACCAGTGAGATTTTTTATTTGTATTGCTATCCATCGCGACTCACAAGTCATAACAGCAGGAATCGATAAATCGCAGATGCTACTACTAATGCATCACCGACCTCCCGCTCTTGAACTCGCACATGATCTCGATGAACTCGTCGTACTTCTCGTGGTCCGGCAAGCTGTCCTTCACGGCACGGAGGAACACGAGCGCGTCGTCAGCCGTCAGCTTCAGTGCGGGCGCGGGCGGCGCCGGAGGCATGCGCGTCGGCGGCGGCTGGACCGGCCTTCAGACAAGCAGATCGAATGGGAACACCATTAGAATACAAGACTACATAACTCGGTGAAGAATAATCGCAGCAAAATGGAGCTTTTTATCACAAAAAAAATTCGAAATAGCGCCAAGATTAAAGAAACCTCAAGTATAAACATAATCAAATCGCAGAATCGCTAGCTTCGCTTGACTAGAAAAGTAACACCGAGAAAATCAAGAACAGGACGACGGGGAAGCGAAGGAGAGATCGATAGGTGAAGCTACTCACGGATCTGAGCGTCGGGATCCCATCCCCATGGGCGCCTGCTCCCTTGCGCGGCTGCTCGCTCCGATCAACCCAACCCCTTCTCCGCCGCCTCCCACCAGTCGCCGCCGCCGCCGTCTGACGAAGGGAAGGGAAGGGAAGGGGGACTGACAGAGACAAAGCTCTCGCGTCTCACGTTCTCTCCACTCGCGAGAGAACGGGGCCGACTTTTAATGACGGGAGTAAGTCACGAGGTAGGAGCATCGGGCGGGATGCCACCGTCGATCTGGAGCGTCCGATCGGGGATAACGCGCAGAGCAGTCATCGCGCGATCATCAGCAAAGCGTTGCCATCTTGGTATTAGAGCATATCCAGCTCCACCCCATATCATTTAGATATAAGATTAGAAACTGTAAACCCAATGCACTTTGTCTATCATTTGGCCCACCCAAGCATTACTGTAATTTTCTATTTATTTTTGTGGCCCCTCTCCTCCCGCGTTCTCTCTCTCCTCTCTTCCCCACCCATCTCCTGCCCACGGTTCTTTCTCATGGCGCAGACGGGCGGCGCGGCGGGGACGCACGCGGGCGGGCAGCGAGGCGCGCGGGTGGCTCGCCGACTGCGAGCGCCGCGACGGCGAGGCACACAGGCGAGCGGCGCAGCGCCAAGGCGCGTGACGGCGTGGCACGCGAGGTCATGACTGTGGGTGCGTTAATGCTAGCTAGCTAGGCACACATTACCTTGTTTAACAGCCGGTGGAAAGGCCGCTCGCTGGGGCTGTCTACGTCGTCGCCAAATCGTCGCCCGTCCGATCACGCCTGCCCGCTTCTGTGTCCGTCCGCGTGTCCACCCGAGCGCGCCGCTCGCCCTTTTCGCTGGCGTCTTCGCTCTGGGTCTTGTGGCTTCGCTAGCCGTACCGTGACTCACGCTCTGCATTAAAGACCTATCATGATCATCCTCACCATCCTCAGCGGAAAAACAAAAGTTCCAGCAATCGATTCCTCAGGGTCTTTATCTTTAAATCCAACGTCATCTATTTCACGCTGCCATTCCACTACTTTTGCCACCAGATTTTTATTATCGCTGAGCCTCCAACAATATATTGTTTGTTTACATCGCCACGTCGTCTTCTACATCGTGTGCGCACTCGCTCCATCAGGAACCATTGAGCTTCTTCACCGACGACCTAGAATCGCCGCGGCGAAGACCTCAATTCCTCCGCCACCGCCCCACTTCGTCGATGTTGAGCACGCCACCGGGTCCGTCGTCACTAGAGCCACCTCCAGCACCCATCTGCGTTGTCGGAGCATCACCCGAGCCCCTTCCCGACAATACCCGAAGGTATCTGTCGCCAAAAGCTCGCCACCGGCCGTTTCCGTCCACCTAAACCACCCGGAGGTATACCATCGTGTTCGCAATAGCCGTAGCTACCTGCTAGTACCACTCACTGCCGGTGAAGCCTCGTCGTTCATCGTTGCCATCGGGTCCAGTACCGTTGTCACCGTCGAGCAAACGTGGTAGTCCATGTCTGTGTCCACATCAGCACACGCACCTACGTGGCACACACATGGCATCCCGGTCATCGCCACGTGAGCACCCGCATGGCCAGTCCACCTGCACCAGATCCATTGGCTCGGTGGAACCAGTTCACCATCAGTCGAGTCACTGTCATGTGGGTCCCACATGTTAGGGTTTTCTTTTATTTCTTTTATTCTTGAAAATTCTTCACTGACATCAGCATGCGCAATAATCCAATTTTTCTGTTAAGAAATAATTCGGAAAGCCCAATAATTTAGTTTTTAGGGTTTTTCTTCAGATTCAAACTTCCAAATCCCATACCTTTTGCATCCTAACTCCGATTGAGTCCATTTAAATTCCTAAATTCATCTAAATTTAAGATCTAACTATCTAAACTAAAATTATTTAATTTGGAGTTCATTTGAATCTTATTTGAATTTGGCTTATTTTTGCGTATAGATTTTAACGACTTCGGAGAGTTAGATTTCGGTGTCGTTTGAGAGCAATTAATCAAGCAAGGCAAGTTACATCTTTGATCATGTTGATCCCGATATTTTAAATTATTTAAATTCTGTTTCAAATTATTATTGCTTGCTTATTTCTATTCAATATAATTTAAATATCTGCTTTAAATTATAGTTATACTGAACTTTCAATCGCTAATTTTGACATTGATTCAAACATACCTTAACACCTTAGATGAAAATCTAGTTTATGCAATAGTATGAACTAGAGCTTTTTGGAAAAAAAATTATGCTTAGCCATGCTTAGACTAAAAATATTTGATTTGGGAATTTTTACAAAAATTGTTAGAGAATACTGGGCTGCAATACAAAAAGATGCAATTGAAGAACAAATGGGATAAATTAAAGAATGATTACAACATTTGGAGGAAATTGAGGACAAAGGATACAGGCTTAGGTTGGGACTATGAAAAAAAAAATACAATAAAGACCACCGCCGAACGGTGGAAGAAATTAAAAAAAAAATAAGTCACTACTCATTATCTATTTTTTTTAAATGCATTAATGTACACTCCTAGCTCTATAGTTAGTGAAGGTTTAACGTGTAACACTTAGCATTGACAGGAATATAAAGGATGTTCTAAGTTTGAGAAAGCTGGACTTCAAAATGAGGAGTTGTTGTCCAAGATGTTTGACGACATTCACAACACCGGTGAAGACTATTGCTCTCCAGCAATGGGATCATTGCCTCAAAGTCCTGTGCATGCATCGATAGCTATTGATATTTAAGAGCTTGAATATGAGTGTGATGACAAATATAATAGTGATTGTGAAGATGACTCACCAATTGGTAGGAAAGTGTCGGGACCCAAAAATGCAATTCTGGACCCTCTGTGTATACTGCACTAGTCCAGGATCACGCTAGTGCACACAGTGGCAACATCGATAAAATATCATTTCCATATACAAAGATAACTAATAAATAGACCAATAACAATAAATATCAGAGTAAAGACCTTAAGGTCAAAGCTTACAATTAATGCCTCAGAAGGCGAATAGCTCAATGAAGATGCAGCGGAACGAAACGAAATAACTTCAGTGAAGCCCATCCATATGCCCACAGGCAATCGGCTAGGGTGCGCGACCTAGTTCTCCTCGATTCTTGAAGTAGACCTTGTTGACTGACGATTCCTCCATTTCTGTAGGTTTGGGCGCAAGTTTTACAACAAGTATGAGTACACAACCGTACTCGCAAGTCATACCACAGAATGCAATTTATAAATGCAGGCTTATTCCAAAGGAAATGGCTTCTGTGGTTATTTTGCAGAAATACAATATTTGCAATTGAATACAAATAATAGATTGAAAGCATAATTCAAAACAAATAGACAACATTAATTTAACATTTGTTTTCACAAAGACACACAGCCTAATCAAATTATTCACACAGCTGCATAAGTTATCTCACACATCTGTCCCTTCCCAATTGTTTTATGAAAATCTACCCCTCGTGTGAAATCACCGAGCATGTCCATGACCGCGGATGAGGCTATTCGAATAGATTGTTTAACACTCTGCAGAGGTTGTACACTTTACCCACAAGATGCAATCAACTGGATCAGAGCTGATCACAACAAAACCTTTCAGAAACTTCATCTCAACATTGACACTCCTAGTGTGCTTTACCGCTATGCCAGTCCTAACACAGCATCTGGACATAACACACACCGTTGGACAGGGATGCGACGAATCGTCCCGCGATGTGCACCCAAACACAGTGGTACACACCTCCACCCTAGCACAGAGCCTAACCTACAATCTGAGTTGTCAATGCAAAGATTCCATAACTTACTAAGTTAGGCCCGTCCCATTAGGCATGTGGTTGTATAGTAAGGCTCAGTTCAATGACGCACAAAGTTAAGTCATTAATTGACCAAGGCAAGACTTCCATTTTCTAACTATGTCACAAAGATTATCATTCCCATGCACGTAGCTTCCACCATATCACACCGTATCCACCACTTGCCTCAGTCTAAATCCTTTCCCACCCTGTTGGTTTAGTGCAACACATGCTATCACAAAGTAATAACACATAGCACACACAGTTTTACAACAAAGTTCCATAATCACTTAGTCAAATTTATAATTGCAACTCAGGTGATGATGATGACTCGTTGCATGGCTAAGCAATCTACTCATACTAACCAACCCACGTTGGTAATACCATAGCACCAACTAATATGAACCAATCTAGGGTGACAAAAGATTATGACATATAATAGACAAACTGGATATATAACAAATTGGATTAATAGCTAAACCCAAAAGCATTTAAATAATTACTTAAAGTAAATGCAATAATTTGAATCAAAGTAATTTTGAAAACTAGGATTCAATATGATCAAAGGTATAACTTGCCTTGCTATAGCAATGATGATCTTATTTTATCTTCAATCTTCTACTTGCTTGACCTTCACTCCTTGAACGATTCCGAGACTTGACGTCTAACGAAAGAACGCACAAACAAACAAAATTCAAAAAGACAAATCAAATAAACTCCAAATTGAAATTGAATGGTACTGGAAGATAGATTATGAATTTAGATGAATTTAGTAACTTGAATGGGTTCAATCGAATTCAGATGAAGAAGATAGGGCTCTTGGAAGATTGGAATTACATGAAATGATGAAAAGTTCATTGAATATTCTCGAATATTCTATTTCAAAATATTAGAAAAAGAATGAGTGTATGATAGGTGGGACCGATCTGGTATTTATGGATTTCTAGAATTTAAATAATTCCAGAAATAAGGTACAAGTGGGACCAATAAGATAAATGACTTTTCAAGAATTAAATTAATTTCTAAAATAGGATTAGGGATTGACATGTGGGCCACTAGTCTATGGACCAGTCCACAGAGGTATGCTAGTCCACGGTGGACCAAGCTCATAAACTAGGGTTGACTAAGATTGAGTGACATACGGACCCGCATGTAAGTGAGAGAAATAATTAGGGTTTTAATTACGATGATGACATGTGGGGTCTACATGTAAGTGAGAGAGATATATAACTTGGATTGGATGACACAAGGGACTCACATGTAAGATAGATGAATATATATGTGGCTTGATTTATGTGAATGACAAGTGGGGATCATGCCATGTAGAGACAAGGCAACAGGGAGGAACAACAACAGAGGAACCAAGCAACAACCATGAACAGTAACAGAGAGTTGGACGGTTCTTGCTCACGGAAGTGCCGATGAACGGAGGCGAACCAGCGTTGGCGAAGGGGCAAAACGGAGAGGAAACGACGAGCCGGAGATGATGACGCGGTCCAAAGATCGATTCGGCTCCATGCGACGGTAGCGACGCGAAGAACGGCAACGACGGCGGCCTCACAGGCGCGTACCACTTCGGGTGACAATCTGCGAAAAGGAAGGTGAGCACGGCGTAGAACGCGGCGATGCGAACTCAACGGTGGTGGAGTTGAAGGCAGGGGATCAACGGTTGCGGAGTAATTGGTCGGAGAAGGACGACGAACAAGAGGTGAGAGAACGCTCGAATCTCGGCGCACGGTGGATGAAACTTGAATCTACAAGAGGGAAAAAAAATAGGTATCGACGAGGGGCACAAGATGACGCGATCGAATTTTGAAAAAACTCACCGAGGAAGCGAGGAACGCGATGAACACGTTTCGGCTTTATGGCTTGACATGGCCGACGCTTCGATGATCTTTGGTCAAGAGGAAGGAACCATGACGTAGAACGTGACGACGCCAAGCCAACGCCGCATGACGGTTACGGGACATCGGATGAAGGCGCAGTCACTGGAGAAGAACGGTTGGAGCTCGGTTTTACGGAGATTGCGATGAAAATAGATCAGTTTGGAGGAAACCAATTTAGGGATTGGAAGAGGAGATCAAGACGGACGCTGCGCGCAAACGGTTCGCTTTATATGCAATTCAGAGAAAGATATAATTTTAGAATTTTTGTTCTTTGGGCGTCGAGAACACAAACTCCGGGTGGTTCTAGAGGAAAACGATGATGAACAGTGTTTCGTGATTACTGTAGCACATGGCAGGAGAGAAAACGGATGATTTTCGGAATTAAAATAAAAGATCGAAAATTAAGGAGATCAAATAAATAGCAAACAAATCCAAAAAATCTTAGAAAATACCCAAAAATTCCTTGAAAGACAAGGAAGCCAAATAACACAAGTTTTTATTTAATTAATGTTTAGATTAGTCAAATTAAATATTTTTAATTTAGGAAAATTCTAGATTAAGCTTTATTAATTCAAATAAAATTGGTGAAATTTTCCAGGGACCTAAACTACTCAAAAGATTTTTGAAAAGTCAAATTTTGGGATGTTACAGAAAGGAAATAGAGCTTGCAACCCTAGAAATGATAAGGGGAAGAAACTAAAGAGTGGTTCTATGGTCATGCAAAATCAACTGAGAAGAATTCTTGAGTTCAATGAGAAGTCACATGCATCTTTTGAAGCATTTGCACAGAAAAGAGAGGAAAACTCAGTGTGTAGCATCAAGGATGTAATGGAATCGGTTGAAGAGTATGGTGCTATTAATGGGAGTAATGATCATTTCATTGCATCTGAAATTTTCTTAAAGAAGGAGCAAAGGGAAATGTTTATGACCCTGCGCAATAGTGAAGCACGATTTGAATGGCTCAAAAGGAAGTACGATGCCAAGAATTGCAAATATAAAATTGATTGTAACGTTAGGATGATTTTGGAGACATTCCTACAAGTAGTTTGTCTTGTATTCGTCTTTATTATTCTTTATTTCTCTATTGGTTGTAAGACCTTTTTTAGATTATAAGACATTTTTTCACTAGTTATATACTGTCATTTGGACCTAATGCGTACTCATGTATTTTTAAATTATCATTTATGTTGTTATGTTTTTGTATGTTAATGTACATATGTCGTCTTCTGAAAGCGATAGTGAAGGGAGCAATATATCAGATGACAACATGAGTGTGACGTCCAGATGCTACGTTTGTGGCAAGACATGTTAAGTCACCTCACTGCTACTGCAATTATCGTGGAGAATTATCACTCAACCTACTTTGACAAGAATAAGCCTAGGACTTCACAGCTTAGTGGAATGGGTTGGGTGAAAGAAACTTTGACCACTCCAGGAGAAAGCTACCACATGTTTCGTATGAATGCTACAATCTTTCACAGTCTACATGATCTTTTGGTGAGTACATATGATTTGAAATCAACTACGCATACAAGTTCAATTGAAGCACTAGCTCATTTTCTATACATTTGTGGTGGCTGTGAATCTAACCGAAGAGTGCATAATCGGTTCAAGCATTCTGGTGAGACAATTAGCAGGAAGTTTGATGATGTTTTGCAGTGTGTGGTCAGAATGTCTAAAGATTTTGTGAGGCCAAAGGATCCAAACTTCTCTACGGTTCACAGTAGAATTAGAAATGATCAAAGAATGTGGCCACATTTTAAAGACTGTATTGGAGCAATCGATGGTACACACATTCTTGCAACCGTTGCTCCAGAAGATCTAATTAGATATATTGGTAGATCAGGAAGTGCAACACAGAATATCATGGCGGTATGTGATTTTGACATGCGCTTCACATACGCATCTATTGGACAACCAGGAGCTATGCACGATATTAGTGGGCTTTATCATGTATTGGATGTAGACCGGGAAGTCTTTCCACATACTCCACAGGGTAATTTTCTTTGTTTGGTATCATTTACAAAATTATTTACTTGTAATGTTCATGCATTGGATGTTGATATACATGAATTTTTCGTCTTATGCTGTAGGCAAATATTATCTTGTTGATGTCGATTATCCGAACAGGCCTAGGTACTTAGTGCCATACAAGGGCCAAAGGTATCATGTTCTAGAATTTCGGAGAAGTGTTGCTCCTAGTGGTGAGAAAGAGAAATTCAACCATTTGCACTCGAGTGTTCGCAACGTAATTTAGAGATCCTTTGGTGTATGGAAGATGAAATGGAGAATTCTTCTTAAGATGTCGAGCTTTTCCATGTTCAAGCAAAAGATGATTGTTGCAGCAACCATGGGAATCCACAACTTCATACGTGAACATGCTTCGCCGGACATGCATTTTCGTTGGTTCGATTGGAATCCTAATTATGTGCCTACAAGACCATCAAGATATGCCAAATATGTCATTTTTTAGGATGCATCGGATGTGTCAACGTCACAAACAAGTGCTACATCCATGGATAGTTTTCGTGATGACCTTACAAGTGCAATTGCTCATTCAGGATGATGGACATACTACTTATGAATTTTTTTGGTCTTTTGTTATGACTCATTTATCATTTTTATACTTGTACGTAATATCATTTAATTGTCATTTGAATACTTATACGATATGAATGCAATATCTCCGACTTCATCTATTGCAGCATGAATAGTACAAAATTTGCTTATACATAGTTGTAATCCATCATGAAGTGTAAATGCAATATAACCTGGCATTGTGTATACACACAATGTATATACATTCACATAGTCTAAACAAATTTAGGGGAAAAATTCTATAATCTATGTACAAATACATAGGAGAAAGACACAAATACAATTGAATTATTATAACAAGGGGTAACATGGTCTATTTGCCTCTAATCCTCCCTCATATGGTTTTTGGAGCCAACCTACCATCCAAACGCTTTCAATAGACAACTTCAGATTCTCAGAGAAGTGGATTCTCAGATAATCAGGAGTAGAATCTAGAAAATGAGAATCTAGAGCTCTACCAAACAGAGCCTTATTTGTGAAATTATGTAATCACTAAAGTGCTAAATATTCTAACAATCCAAAAAATCTAAAAATGAATTTGATAGGCACTCTGTGTTGAAAATGGTTGGTTTTGCCGAGGCAATGAAACTAGAGAAGTTCAGTGGAATGAACTTCAAAAGATGGCAGACAAGAGTCACTTTGTGGCTCACAACTCTGAACGTGTTTTGGGTTGCCTCAGAGTCCTAAGGAGAATTCACTCTGAGCAGGAAAATGAGTTTAAAGCAGCCACCACAATTTTTGTGGGATACGTTTTTAGTGTTCTTTCTGATTGTCTATGCGATGTTTATATGCACATGAAAGATGCAAAGGAGCTGTGGGAGGCACTCGAACATAAGTTTGCTGCCTCGAATGCTAGCAGTGAGTTATATACTATTGAGCAATATCATGACTACAAGACGGTTGAGAATAATTCTGTAGTTGAGCAGGCTCATGAAATACAATTCATTGTGAGGGAACTCGACCACCTTAAATGCACATTATGTGAGAATTTGATTGCGTCCCTTGATGCTGAAGAGAAAGCTCGTGCGAAGGATGTGCATTCTAAGGTGGCCGAAGGACATTCCAGCGCCAATGTCGTACAACACCATGGTAACAGAAAGTTCAAGAAAAAGGCGAAGGTCGTACAGACCACCAACATTAAGAAGAATAAGAAGCCAAACAAGAGAAAAGATGTTTGCTATGTTTGTGGTAAGGACGGTCACTGGGCCAACAAATGTCCTAACCGTAAAGGCAGAAAGAATAAGCATAGCCAGACTAAGTCTATGAATGTGACTATTGGTGATACCGGAGTAGGGACATCTGGGTGTGGTAATTTACTTACTGTTCTTTTGGTATGTCATTCCACCGACTGGTGGATTGACACAGGGCTAATATTCACATATGTGCTGATGTGTCCTTGTTTTCTTCTTATCAGGTCGCTCGGGCTTCCTCCGTGTTGATGAGAAATGGTTCGTATGCCTCTATTCTTGGTGTTGGCATGGTAGATCTGAAGTTTACTTCGGGAAAGATCGTGCAGTTGAAGAACGTGCAGCATGTCCCCTCAATAAATAAGAATCTCATCAGTGGCTCCCTTCTGTGTAGAGATGGGTATAAGTTGGTTTTTGAGTCAAATAAAGTAGGCATTTCTAAATTTGGACTCTTTATTGGAAAAGGCTATAATTGCGGAGCTTGTTTCAATTTTCCCTTTCAAATTTCTGTAATAAGGTTGTGAACCATATTTGTGATGCAAATAATGGGGATGATGCCAACGTTTGGCACTCACATTTGTGTCACATAAATTTTGGTTGTATGTCTCGGCTATCCAGTCTAAATTTAATTCCGAAACTCTCTATAGTCAAAGATTCTAAATGTCAAACTTGTGTGCAAGCAAAGCAACCTCGCAAACCTCATAAAGTTGTGGAGGAAAGAAATTTGGCACCTTTAGAACTCATACATTCAGATCTCTGTGAAATGAATGGTGTTGACAAAAGAAAGGAAAAGATATTTTGTGGCTCTAATTGATGATGCTTCTAGATATTGTTATGTGTATCCGTTGAAAACAAAAGATGAGGCTTTAGACTACTTTAAAACTTATAAGGCTAAAGTTGAGAATCAACTAGAAAGAAAAATCAAAAGACTTCGGTCGGATCGTGGTGAAGAGTATTTCTCAAATGAGTTCTCCCAATTCTATATGGAGCATGGAATTATCTATGAGATAATACCTCCCTATTCGCCTCAATCCAATGGGGTTGCTGAAAGAAAGAACCGCACATTGAATGACTTGGTCAATGCCATGCTAGACACTGCGGGTTTATCTAAGGCATGGTGGGGGGCTGTACTGACCTTGACTCATGTCCTGAATAGAGCTCCCACTAAGAATAGTGAGATTACTCTGTATGAAGGAGGAAAAGGGAGAAAACTATCACTATCCGACTTGCGCAAAAGTCAATGTACCGATAACTAAAAAGTGCAAACTTAGACTGAAAACTATGGATTGTGTCTTTCTAGGATATGCTCATTGCAGTACTACCTATAGGTTTCTAATAGTAAAATCTGAGGTATCTGACATACATGTTGATACAATAATGGAGTCTCAAGATGCTAAATTTTTTGAGAATATATTCCCCATGAAGGATATTCATAACTCTATTAGTCAAGCAAATGATTTAACTCCTGAATCCATAATTCCCATTGAGCATTCTGAACACACACACACGAACAAATCCTTGAGAAGGATGACAGTATTGTTCCTAGAAGGAGCAAAAGATAAAGGATTGAAAAATACTTTAGAGATGATTTCACTGTGTACCTTGTAAATGTTGTTCACAAATCCATTTTAGAGGCATATGCATCTCCTCATGCAAAGTACTGGAAGGATGCGGTCCGTAGCGAAATGAATTCCATTCTCACTAATGGGACTTGGGAAATCACTGATCGTCCATATGGCTGCAAGCCAGTTGGATATAAGTGGGTATTCAAGAAAAAAGCTTAGGTCTGATGGTACTATTGAAAAGTACAAGGCAATGCTTGTGGCCAAGGGCTATACTAAAAAAGAAAAATATTTCTTTGATACTTTCTCACCCGTTGCTAGATTGACAACTATACAGGTACTACTATCCTTAGCTGTCTTACATGGTCTTATTGTCCATCAAATGGATGTTAAGATAGCTTTCCTCAATAGAGAGTTAGATGAGGAAATCTACATGGAATAGCCTGATGGTTTTGTGGTAATCGGTCAAGAGGGCAAGGTTTGTAAGTTACTGAAATCTTTATATGGTCTCAAGCAAACACCTAAGCAATGTCATGAGAAGTTCGGTAGAACTTTAACATCCGCGGGCTTTGAAGTAAACGAAGCCGATAGATGTGTTTACTACCGCTATGGTGGGGGCAAAGGAGTTATACTGTGTTTGTATGTTGATGATATTATTATCTTTGAAACAAGTCTTAACGTGATTATCAAGGTTAAGTCTCTTCTGTCCCAAAGTTTTGACATAAAAGATCTGGGAAAAGCTGATGTAATTCTAAATATCAAGCTGATCAAGGGTGAGGATGGGATTACACTTCTGCAATCCCATTATGTAGAAAAGTGTAGGGAAACAGGTAGGCTACACTAGCGCAAATTAAAAAAATTCTACCCGTAAACCAAGATCACTGCAGTTATAGATCACGGTCTTACCCCTTGACGCGCAGGTGCGGAAGTTGTTGCGGCACGTCGGGGCAGTGTAGTCGTACTAAGTTGATGCAAAGACGTTGGGCGAGTAGTCGTACTACTTCCTTGTCCTCGCCGTGGCGCCCCACGCACAACTCCTCTTTGCGGTTCGTCCCAACGCCACGATGCAGCGCCTTCAAAGGTATCCACACGTGCGGGAGAAGCGACGCGACGCGGACTACTAGATCCGCGCGAGCGACTAGGGCGTGGGAGGGTGGTGGCGTGGTTTGAGGATGTCACGAAAACTCATCATCCTCATCCCGCGCGCTGCCTCCTTTTATAGGCGTCCTTACAATGGGCTTTACGAATAGAGGCCCATTAGGACTCAATGCCCGATCTAATTCGGATCCAATCCGAATTAGGCTTGACTCCTTAAATGTGTGACCTATGGTTCACGTATGTTTAGACATGACGCGAGTACACATACTTGGTCAATAGTTGGTAGCGGCCTCTAGCAAGACGTGCCAACTCCTAAACATACACAAAGATCATATCGGACGAACCATCACAACGTTATGTACATACCAATCCCTTTGCCTCACGATATTTGGTCGAGCTCCAAGTTGACCACTCTTTCGATCCCGTGATCGGAATCCCTTACTAGGTTAACTCTTAACCTTAAGTAGCATGGCCATGCATTTCGGATCCGATCACTCGACGGCCCAGAGATATCTCTCTGTAGAGAGGGCAAATCCCATCTCGACCGACCATGCCTCGCGGCATGCTTCATGACAAACCCAAAGCTACCTTTATAACTACCCGATTTGAGTAGCGTTTGATAGCCCCTAAGTAGGTCGATTCACATCTCAAGTACATGCGACAATCTCAGGTCTAAGGACAAGGCGTACAGATTGTGTAGAGAGAACCATAAGTATAATTGCTATGTCTCATGTTGGGTCGGTCCAACCCCATGTTCTAAACATGTGTCCACATTATTGGTTTGACATCTCCATGTCTATGACCTGTGAAACATGGTCATCAACCGATACATGTGCTAATCCATCATTCACGTATGTCCTCACATGAACTCCGACTAGGGACAACTTTAGAATAACCATACAAGTAAAGAGTTTCACAAACAAGTCACATACTTGTTAATCAACACAAAGGCAATATTCAAGGAACATTTATTAAATCATGGATACAACAAAATATCATCATCAATATGATTGCCTCTAGGGCATATCTCCAACAAAAAGGTCTTGAGCCATTTTGGCTATATGAATAGCAAGCCTTCTCCAACACCTTATGATCCTAGTCTAATACTTCGAAAGAATAAAAAACTAGGAAAGGATCAGCAAAGACATTCCCAGATTATTGGTTCACTCATGTACTTAGCTAGTGCTACCTGGCCTGACATCTCATTTGTTGTAAGCAAATTAAGCTGGTTTACTTATAATCTGGGAGATGACCATTGGCATGCACTCGAGCGAGTTATGCGCTACTTGAGAGGTACGATGAGTTATAGAATTCATTATACCGGGTACCCTAGCGTACTCGAAGGGTATAGTAATTCCAATTGGATATTTGATGCTAATGAGATTAAGACTACGAGTGGATATGTTTTCACTCTAGACGGTGCCGCTATTTCACGGAGGTCTTGTAAATAGACCATTTTGACGAGGTCAACAATGGAAGCAGAACTCACGACATTAGATACAACCACTGTTGAAGCAGAATAGTTGCGTGAACTCCTGATGGACTTGCCGGTGGTTGAAAAACTGATTCCAGCCATCCTGATGTACTATGATTGATGAACTGTTGTCGTCCCGATCTTTCGATGAGAAGGATAAATTTCGATTGGATGATGATCAACTCTCACGATCCAGGCTACGAACGCAGTACGTACACGAACCAAGCAATCGCGAACTAATCACCAAGTCGTTATCAACCGTGCCAAAGACCCGATTGACTGATCACGAGGATCAATTCCTGCAAGCAATCGAAGAACAAGCAAGAACAAAGTAACGAGCAATCTGAATTGCAAATATATAATTGAGTTCAAAAAGTGGGATTCCGCAGAGGTTCTTTACGATTGGTCTAGTCGACACAAGCGAAGAACAAGAGTTTTCACAATGGAAAAACTAAGCAAACGAAATCCGTCAAACCCTAATGGCGTCGGCCACTATGTATAGGAGGGAGATGTGAAAAAGAGGGCGGCGGTACTGTTCACGCATGAATAGTAACTATGTGAACAGTATGGGCCGCCTAGGGTTACAAGGCCTATGGGCCCATGTTCGACTCAAAAACGACCTCGACTCTTTTGGCGATTGCGGTGCGCTCGAAAGGAATTTGGAGGTGAGTCGGATCCGTTGGAAAGAGGACGAAATAAGATTTCAATCAAGTACTCGTGCTCCTCAAACGAGTCCGTATGTGAAAGTTATGCACGTTTGAAGTCGGTCTTTGTATCCGGTGGCGAATTGGATTGCACAAGCTTCTCTTCATGATCGGCTCTAAGTTCATGATTAAAAGAAGATCACATGCATTAGGTAGTAGCATATTCTTATTAGAAACAAAATGCACTCCTAGAAACAAAGTTACCGATGGTTCAATTGACGTGCACGAGCTCTTGTGATTGGACCTTGCAAGTGCATAGGTTCAGATCTATTGTGAGGAGTGTTGGTTGTATGCATAGAAGTGATGTCCTCATCAATGATAATCAAACAGTTCTCGTTAAAGTGAACAGTGCAAAGGATAACATGAAGTCCTCCAAGCATATAAAAAGATGATTGAAATCTGTCAAAAAATTGAGAAATTCCAGAATAATAACTGTGGATTATATCCCAACAGCTAAGAATCTATCAGATCCCTTTATAAAGGGTTTATCATGGAATGTGATAGATAATGCATCGTAGGAGATGGGAATGAGACCTATATGAGTTACACCACAGTGGAAACCCAACCTATATGACCAAAGATCCGTGAAGTAGGACACGAGAAAAACAAACTGTTTGGTTAGCGAAGGAGAGTACATTCTATAACCCACTCCATTGAAGATGCCGTATTCTCAAATCTATATGGTAGGATGACTTTGTCTTAATGTGTTATGTGGCTTTGAATAGCAAAGATGCTATCCTACAGAGCATTCTTAAAAGAACACACCTATGTGAGCCCAACTACTAAGCACGAGTCTGTGAGAAATTGGTACTCTCTAAGAAGCTCATGAAGAGACACTGGGGTGTGACTTATATGCTCCACCCGAGGGGTAGCCTATTGGCAGCCCAGTATCAATCAAGGCTTTAGGTGAAACTCATTCACGCAAAGCTACCAATTTAAGACTTAATCCATTGTGTAGTTGTGAATGAATGTAGCTTAAAGCTCTAGGTGGATATTTAACCCTAACAGGTCTCTACTAAAAAACTGGTATATTAACGGTGCTTTGGAGCAATGAGGAAAATTTTGTGAGCCTCTAGGATCTGGTGGGGATTATTGGAATTAAATGGGCTTTGGCCCATCCTTTATCAATAATTCCTAGAAAAATCCCAAAGACTCACTCATGCATGGTGGCATGTGGGATACTTTAGTCCCATATTGCTAGCCAAGGTGGAGAGACACTACCTTATAAGGTGGAGCATGTCTAGCCTTGGTAAAGCAAGAGAAGGAGGAGAAAGTTGGACTACACGCGCACGCTCGCTCACCTCGCCTCACCACGCTAGGCCAGGCTTCGTGGTCTCGCGACGTGCTCGTGAATGGTGCGGTCGTTCTGGTTCACACAGGTCCGGATCGACTTTCTTTGAAGTTTTGTTTTGCCATGCAATCTTGTCAAGATGGAAAGAAACGGAAACACTTTGATTATGAAACGGAAATGCTTTGATTACACAGTGAATTAATTGCAATTAATGAGTTAATCTGATTGTGGTCTTCTAATCTGAGTGGTTTTTTTCGTGGCCTTTTAATCTGAAGACACTGCATGTCTTCTCTCTCGGACTGTGAAACACATCTGTGTGAGATTGTTCCTGAGCGCTGTGTCGCTAAGCGTTAATTCATCCCTGCGCTCGACGTGCACCGGTGGTGGGGAGAGCAAGTCTCCGAAACCATTGTCCTTGCGATCACATGCGGAGAGGCAAATCAGTTTTTGAAGCGACTGCGCTGCTTGTCGTTCCTACATCGTCTACATTGGCGTCTTCATCATCGACGTCCTCTCCTTCGTATATCGACACTCTTCGCCGCGCCGGTAACATCTAGTACTCCTCACTTACATTTGTTCATATACGTTCTATTGTTCATATTGCTTATCATCGTAGTTCATCTATACGTTTGTTCTTCATATTGCTTATCGTCATAGTTCATCTTCTGGACATGTTTAGTTTTCATGTTATTTTTGTAGTCATGATTTATTTGTGGAATTACGTAATCACTAAAGTGCTAAATATTCTAACAGAAAGAACCTACGTGATCCTCTTGGTCCCCAAAACCTCCCGTTATACGGTCACCCTCACCGGAAGATCGCGGGAGTGCCACTACCACGGATGACGTCCACCACGAGTGCGGTTCACCACCGCCACTCACTCCATCAAGCCCCGCCGCAACCAAGTAGTCTCCTAGATTTTTAGTAGTGATGGTGGAACCATTGGACATTTTTTCAAAACCACCGCCATCTCCATGAGCACCGCCGTGGTGCTCGATTCAACCCAAACCACCGGTTCAAACCGGTTTGCATAGTCCTTGGTTGCTTTTGTCCATTCATGTAGGTTCATCTTTGTTCACCTCATTTCATCACTATTGATCCTTTTGCGCATGATTTAGCATTATTCCAGTGGGCCCAACACTATCCATCAGGTCAAACTCTTGTATGTCATCGTTTGCTGACATTCATTAAGCCCAGGTAGGGCCACTTCCATATACTTTAAGTAATTTGTGGTTAAGCCTAAATGAACGTGAAATTGTTAGGCTTTAGCCTGAATTCATTCGGTTTGGGTCTGATAGGCAGTCTTCGGATGCTTTCCAACACCTTGACCCCCTCTTGCGGCACCTCTGGCAGCGGGAGACATGCGCTAGGACTAGCTACGGTGGAGGTTGGTGCGAACTCCCTTAGAGAGGTGAGGCTCTGAGATTGAGTCCGGTTAGTGTAGGTCATCAGTGGCCGAGGATTGGATTCGGGGGTGGAGAGAAGCCGTGGGCTGGTACCTGCAAGGGCGACGCAAGATCCTTTCTGGAGGTGTGTGAAGCTCCGAGGCCAAATCCGGTCATGGCGGGCAGGGGGACCAAGGAGGGCGCTTTGGGGGCGCGCTTCCATGGAGCGGGCGTGGGAGAGCAGATTTGACGCGCTGAGATGGGGCGCATTCCAATGCCTTGCACTCACCTCCGCGCAGCGGTGGCTCAAAATCAACAAACATCAATTCAAGGAGTGGCGGCAATCGCATTCGGCTCGGATGCAAAGAAACCCAAAGGCCCCTTTTCGTTCCACTCTAATTGCTCGAGTCGAGAGCGGATGTAGAGACATTCGGCAAAGGGGGTTTGTAGGAGCAACAGAGGCCCTACCATAATAAAAACAGTTTCAACTTCAAAATCAACACCGGTTTCAAGGAAGGCTGTCAGACAACACTCGGATGCTCAAGAACGACAAACCGTCTCAAGCCAGGAGTGTGTCGATGCGAGGCATGTCGGGGGGTAGCAAGGTTGGCCAAGGGGCTTCTTCCCCTTAGGAATGATCCTCCTCAGCTCCAGCAAGACCTGGTCTGCAATCAATCTCCCTCCCAGATGGGCTATGATGGTGTGCATCGAGGCCTTCGATCGCAACTCTGGAGGTAAGTCCTGATCCAGAGCTGGTTGTGGGGGATTTACCTAAGATTATTTGCTACAAATGTGGGGAGAAGGGGCATGGGGTTAAGGAGTGTCTTAAAAAAGTTCGGTGTGTTGTTTGCGGCAAAGATTCCCACCTATCAGCTAAATGTGCTTGGTTGAGGCAGCCTAAACTAGTAGCAAGGTTTGTGGGGTACGCAGCTTTAGGTCTGGGATGTTTTGTCATTGATCATGCTAGAGAAGCTAGCATGGAGGATAGAAATAACTGTATGGCCTTGGTCAGGGTGGTGTCAGGGAACCTTAATGCTCAGCAACTTTATCATGATTTTGAGTTAACCTTTCCTTGGAGGTGGGATTGGAATGCCTGGAGAACAGTCCTGGAACCTTTTTGATGAAATTCCCTTTAGCAACCAGAATTGGTGATGTTTCACCCTTTTCTTCTATTACTTTGAGAGGGTCGGGTGCTCAGGTCAGTGTTTCCATGTGGACACCTGAAACCATGGCTTCTAGAAAGCTACATAGTGTGTGGATTAGGATCTCTAGGATCCCTGACACTATGAAGAACTACCAAGCTCTTTGTGAAATTGGGTCATCCTTGGGAGTGGTTCAGGAGGTGGATATGGAAGTGCTAGAGACACATGATGTGGTCAGGGTGAAGGTAGGGGTGAGGGATCCTTTTAAGATCCCGGCAAAATCTGAAATCACAACTGCCAAGCTGCTGATCTATGACATCTTTTTCAAAGTTGAATTGGTGGCTGAGATTGGCTTGTCAAAGAATGATAGGTTGGCACATGTTTCATTTTTGGCTGGAGACAAAGCTGTCATGGAAGAAGCTGAGGGGGGTCAGGATAGAGATGCTAAGCAGCTAAAGGGGGTGGACAATTCTGAACAAGCTCCTGGGAAGATGCAAGAGTTAGGTCCAACATGTGGTGACACTGCTTTGCTCGTCAAGGCAGGAACTCCATCAATTGGAAGAAAGAAGGGTGTGTCGGAAGTCAAAACTCTTTCAGTGGAGGCTGAGGGGGGTTGTAACCAAGCTTATTCCAAAAAGGACCATCAGTTTTCAGCAGCACAGTGCAGCTTTGCATGGCAAGTTAGTCTGGTGAAGGGCAACGAAGGTGACCAGGGGATCAGTCAGGGCCAGGTGGGCAAGGGAGATTGCATGCCTCAGACAGTGAAGAGATGGACCTCTCTGGAACTAAAGACTCAGACCTTGGGAACTTTGCTAGGCAAGTGGGGGTGACACTAGCTAATTGTCAAGAATTGGAGAGCCAACCTAAAGATAATGATCAGTATCAAGGTGGCAGGAGCCTCTCTCAACCCAGAAGAAGCTTAAGACTCAAGGACAATGAAGATGAAAATGTTTTTGATAAGGCCAAAGAGAGATCCAAACTCTAAGGATGTGGAAAAGGGTTCAGGTACCTTTTCTACTGTTTCTAATTCTTCCAATGAGTCCCTTTTTCAGATAGCTTCCTCTCTTGGTTTTGATTTAGGCTGCTCTTTAGAGATGGTGGAGCATAACTTAGGACTGCTCAAATCTCAAGAATAGGCTCGGGTTAATATGATGTTGGAGAGCAAAAATCAAAATTCAACAAAGCTTACCGAAATTGTTATAAATCGGGATGACCCTGAATCTATAGTGTTTCAAGTTAAGGGTTCTGAGAAAGATGTAGAAGAGGATGGGTTGGATGAATCGGTATGGCTTTGTTCCAGTGGCTTGGTTGGTAGGAAGAAAAAGAAAGGAGGGTCTCAGAGCTTTATTCTATCAAACCTGCTCTTAAATTTAGTTTTAGTAGAAATAAAGCCAAATCTTAACTATGAAAGGCCTAATATGGAATTGTCGAGGTTTAGGTAGCCCTGTGAAGAGGAGGTTTCTCAGGGAAACCATCCTAGACTTGAAGATACAGTTTATTGGGATTCAGGAAACCATTAAAAGTGACTTCTCCAAAGAAGAGCTAAACTTTCTTTGTGGAGACCAAGATTTTTTTTGGATTTGGTCTCCTCCTAGAGGAAGATCAGGCGGCATTTTGGTTGGCACTAACCTCAACTCTTTCAAAGTCACCAACTCGTGGGTGAGTGATCACTTTGTTAAAGTTTCCATCCAAAAGAAAAACAACAAGTTCATGTGAGACTTGGTTGTCGCCTATGGGCCTGCTCAAGTTGAGGGTAAAGAATCCTTTCTGACTAACCTAGCACAAATTCTGCATGGGTCAAATCGGCCACTGTGTTTGGCTGGTGATTTTAATCTAATTAGAAAATCAAGCGAGAAGAATAAACAAGGAGGCTGTAGTAGCTGAGTGGTAGACGTTTCACTTGGAGCAATGATCATGAAAATCCTACGTTTGAACTGTTAGATAGGGTTTTGGTTAGTATCCCTTGGGAACAACACCATCCGCTGATCCACATTAAAGCCTTACCTAGAGTGCTATCAGATCATGCTCCTCTCCTCATTGATACAGGAGGGAAGTGTCAGCACAGGTCCGTGTTTAGGTTTGAGCTTGGCTGGTTCTTGAGGGATGATCTTGCTAATGATCCAAGCAGTTTGGGAGCAACCAAATGGGAGGTTGGCCCCTTTGGATGCATGGCAAGCCAAACTGAGAAAGCTCAGAAAGGTTTTAAAAGGTTGGAATAGAAATGTGGAAGGTATTTATAGGAAGAAAAAAAGGGGAACTTAGGAAAGTTAGATTTGTTGGATAAGCATTGTGAACAGCATGGGATGGATGCTGCCAATAGATCTTACAAGGCTACTTTGGATTATCATTTGGTTCAGCTTCTAATAGAGAAGAGGAACTGAAATGGTTCCAAATATCCAAAGAGAAAACCTTTTAGAGGGGGATAACAATACTAAATTCTTTCATGCCAAGGCAAATGGAAGAAATAGGAAAAAAATTCCATTTTTTCTCTCCACCAGGAGGAGGGAGTGATTGAGGGTGAGGAGAATCTTCTTCTCTACATTACCAACTTCTACAAAAAAAAACCTCTTTGGGCAGCTAGAGGACTTAAGTATTCAGCTTAATCTGCATGGCATTCCCTAGCTGAACGAGCAGGACAAGATGTCCTTGACTCAAGGTCTCAGCATGGAAGAGCTGAGAGAGGCTGTTTTTTCCATGGAGGAGAATAAAGCCCCGGGACAAGATGGATTTCTAGTAGAATTTTATCGAGATTCGGCCTTTGGTGAAAGTGATCTCAAAGCGGTGTTGGATGACTTTTTGTGGAAAGATGGATATTTCGGACTCAACCATGGCATGATCTCGTTGATTCAAAAGAAGAAGAATGAGATAAATTTATAACTTTAGGCCTATTTGTCTGTTGAATGTTAGTTATAAAATACTAACCAAAATCTTAGCGACTAGGCTAGCCAGAGTGATAGACAACGTTATCCTCCCGGCCCAAACTGCTTTTCTTAAGGGCAGCTTTATCATGGAAGGGGTGGTAACTTTGTATGAAACCTTGCACGAACTCCATAGAAAGAAAAAGTCGGGCTTCTATTCAAAGTTGACTTTGAAAAAGCTTATGATAAAGTGAAATGGCCTTTCCTTTTTAGGACTCTCAATTTGAAAGGTTTTCCATCTCAGTGGAGTGATTGGATTTTAAAAGTTGTTACGGGTGGAAGAGTTTGGGTTAAAGTCAATAATGATCTGGGGCACTACTTCAGAACCTACAAAGGTCTCAGGCAGGGCGATCCTCTTTCACCTCTGCTGTTTGATCTAGTGGGGGACATCTTAGCTCTCTTAGTTAAGAGAGGCGCAAGATTTGGGCTTGATTAAAGGGTTGAACTCACACTTAGTCGAGGGTGGTCTAGCAATCTTGCAATATCACAGATGACACTATTTTCTTTGTCCAGGATGATTTAGAGAGTGCGAGAAATTTGAAGTTTATCCTTTGTGTTTTCAAGCATGTGTCAGGTTTGAAAATCAACTTTCATAAAAGTGAATTATTCTGCTTGGGCTCAGCAGGAATGAGACAAGAAGTTTATGAGGAAATTCTCACATGCAAGGTGGGGGATTTACCTCTTAAATACCTGGGCATCCCTGTTGATAGGAAGAAAGTCAGACATTCGGATTGGAAAAGGATAGAGGATAAACCGGAACATAAATTAAGCTGTTGGCAGGGGAAGCTTCTATCAATAGGGGGGAGGCTGGTGTTAGTGAACTCCTCTATTACCAGTCTACCTTTGTATATGATGTCCCTTTACAAGCTCCCTGTGAGGGTTAGGAAAAGAATGGACCTCTTTAGGTCCAGATTCTTATGGAAGTCATATGAAGGTAGAAAACAATACCATTTGGTTCGTTGGCAGGTGGTATGTTTATCTAAAGACCAGGGGGATTGGGCATACTAGATCTGGGCGACATGAACTCTGCCCTGTTGGGTAAGTGGTTATGGAGGTTGGAGAATGAGGATGGTCAGTGGCAAAACCTGATTAGAAGGAAATACCTTACTAAGAACACGCTGGCTCAGGTGACTCCTAAGGTGGGGGATTCCTGGTTCTGGAAAGGTGTTTTAGGGGTGAGGGATACCTTTTTGTCTTGCTGCGAGAGAAAACTGGGAGATGGGACTAGAACCAGATTTTGGGAAGATCGGTGGTTTGGGGATGTGCCCTTCTCAGTAAAGTATGCAAGGCTATATAATATTACCACGTCCAAAAATATGTCGAGAGCAAAGGCCTGGAGCAGGAGTGTTCAAACATCAAATTCAAAGGTCGATTGTGTGGAGAAAGGCTTGTTCTGTGGAATAGGCTTCTTGCATTGCAATGGTATATCTTGAAGGAGGAAAGTGACTCTTTGGTGTGGATGTTGTCTCCTTTTGGGACCTTTTCGGTCAAATCCTTTTACAATTTTCTGAGGATGCAGAATATTGCCTTTCCACACATTTTCATTTGAGATGTTAAACTACCCCTAAGGGTCAAAATTTTCCTTTGGTTAGTGATGAAGCGAAGCATTTTAACTAAGGATAATCTTGTCCACAGGAGTTGGGTAGGTGACAAAAAATGTATGCTGTGTGGGGCGATTGAAAGCATTGATCATCTGTTTTTTTAGTATCCTTTGGCACGTTATATTTGGAATATCATGAGTTGTACCTTTGGCCTTCCTAGCCCACCAGCTGATACTACACGTTTATTCTCTTTATGGGTAGGGAGTTTTGCTAGGAAGGCTAGGAAGCTCGTGTTGGTTGGCGTTTCAGCCATTCTGTGGAGCATCTGAAAAGTACACAATTCGGCGTGTTTTCAGAAAAAATGGCCTACGGAATCTATCTTTGTGATTCATATTATTTGCCATTGGATTGATTTACAGTCGGCTTTATAGAAGGAGGAAGGACGGAGGTGCTTCTCAAGGGCGCTAGAGCAATTGGGAAGATAGCTACGAAGTTTTTGGTGCTAGGAGCGATTGGGCGCCGTGGATCGTGAGAATAGCTCACGGTAGTGGCTAGTTTATTTTGGCTTGGAGGCTGTTTGAGCTCCTCCCGAAGCTCTGTAATTTGTATTTTGTTCTTAGCCTCCAAGATGTTTCTCCTTCTATTAGTCCATGTATATATCCCTACTGTACTTTGGATCTTGTACTTTGGTTTCCTTTAAATGGAAATAGGGTGCAAACCTTTTATCAAAAAAAAAAAATCCACTGTACGAACCCCAGTTCGTGTGGTCAATTTGTCGTGCGAACCTTCCACAATCCTAGACCAACAGCGTCCAACCTAAATCCTGTACGAATCTATGTTCTTCCGGCATGAACCATGGAAATCCCGGTCAGGCAAGCCATCCAACACAACCACCACATGTCATCCTATCTAAACTTGTCCAACAAATTCAAATCAAATATATTCACCTTTTCTAGCTTTTCCTTTATATCTGTTTCGAAACCATTCCACTTGACACTAATTTTCTCTCTCATGCTGGCACTCTATCCAATTTTCCAGGAGGAACTTTTATTGATATAACCTATTTGAGTTTACTAGATTTTATTTGTTTTTATTGTTTATTTTCTTTATAGTTACACGTTAGACTACATCACTGCCGAATCTGAAGCAGAAGAAGATTTCAGAGCGCGAGGAAAAGTCTGTGACCCAAAGCTAGTACATTGGTACGATGACTCCGAGCAAAAATGCAATTCACATCCTTGATCATGTTGAACTCATATATTATATGTATATTATTTTCATAGTTAATTTGTTCGCATAATTAATTTGGTAAAAATATTTTTAATAATAAAGTTGTTAGTAGTTATGACCTATTAATACTATTTGGTAAAACCCTCCTTGATTGCCATACCATGTCCACCTCAATAAACCCTAGATTAGATGATAGGTTATTATTGTATTATTCACATTGTAGCAGTAGGTGACATATTATTCATACTATTGGTAAAACCTGGCGATTGTCGATGTCTAGCGTAATGCTGATATGTTTTCTAAAATGGAGCCTAAGGCGATGGTGTTGATCCTTGTCCGAAATATAAGGACTAGAACCTTGTGCTACGAGAATAACATAGTTATCGCGCATCCACGGGACAAAGATCTATCAGACTTGGCAAGTGTAATGCTCTTGTTGAGCGGATGTTTGCACATGCCTCACCAGGCACATTTTGAACCCCTGACCCTGAGTGAATCCATAGCCTAGAATGGTGGGACGTATGTAGACATGGGCAACAAATCAGGTGGACATGCCCCATTGTATGAACATATATGGACATGGGCCATCTGGGCTGTCCATTGCGATATCAGCAGTGTCGGGCAATCCCACTCGAAAGCGAGCACGCGCGGCAGGCATTTTTGCGTTTCTCCCCTCCCGCCCGAACGAGTCTGCACAGAGCCATTCGCACCCGTGAGCGAGCGAGCACCTCGTTA
This sequence comes from Ampelocalamus luodianensis, assembly GCA_036346255.1. Lineage (NCBI taxonomy): Eukaryota > Viridiplantae > Streptophyta > Magnoliopsida > Poales > Poaceae > Ampelocalamus > Ampelocalamus luodianensis. The sequence continues at coordinate 19,797,689 of CM070631.1, read as the reverse complement.
GGGTTCGGTGCGCCGCCGCCACTGCAGAGCGTCTTCGCCCCATTCGCACCAGGAGCTGTCCCTACACCGCCCCTCTGGTGCCCGCGTTCGCCCCCTACGCTGCCCCCTATGCCGCGCCCTCGAGTGCCCGCGCTCGCACCAGGGGCTGCCCCTACGCTGCCCCCTCCAGTGCCTGCGTTCACACCAGGAGCTGCCCCCTACGTCGTCCTCTCCGGTCCCCGCGTTCGCACCAAGAGCCGCCCCCTACGCCGCCCTCTCCAGTAGGCTTTTGTTTGTTTTGAGTTTTTATGCAGATGATGTGCGCCGCACACATGTTTTTGATGCCCGATTGTGTCCAAGCCAGCATCAGTAATGAATTACAAAATGCACTAGGAATCTGATGCCCTTAGTTTTGATGGGTGCCGATTGTGTCCTCTTATTACTTACTAACTCAAAATTTTTGTTTGTTTTCTGTGGGCAGGCAAATCAGATGACTAAACGTGCTTGAAATTCTGAATTGTAATCTGCTTGGAATTCTGAATTGTTGTTTGTTTTTGTTGGATGTAATCTGCTTGGAATTCTGAATTGATGTAATCTAAATTTCTTGTCTCAAATGTTGTGTATGTCATGTACAAATGCAATCTGAATTTGTCCAGATGAAATGCAGTGTATATGCTTTCAGTTCTGTGAATGCTTTCAGTTCTGTGAATGCAATGTGCACTGTCTGTTGTTCTGTGAATGTTGTCTGAATCTGGACAGAGGTAGTAATGTGCTTTGTTCAACTCCCTCTGTGAAAAATGACATGCTTTAGTGAATCTGGACAGAAGTAGTAATGTGCTTTGTTCAAAGAAGTAGTTCTGGATTTGCTCTGTGAATGCTGTCTAAAATTCCCTCTGAAATTTACATCTGAAATGTAGTCCAGATTCAATGCAGTCCAACTGAAATGCAGTCTGAATTCCCTCTCACTTTGCATTACAGCTATCCAGAATCAGTGAAGCAGCTCAGCTGGGCTGAAATTTCAAAATTTGTTGCCCAGATTCTGTACTGACTGTATAAGTCTATTGCTAGGTTATGGACAAGATTTCAAAATTTGGTGTCACAAGATTTCAAAATTTGTTGTTCAATTCCCTCTGTGAAAAATGACATGCAAATTGAAAATTCAAACTGGACAACAACGTTTCAGACAACATTCCAAATTTCAAATGCTCATATTTCAGAAATGCTATCTGGGACACCACATTTTAGACAACATTCGAAAGTTCATTCAGACAACAACCACTACAAATTCCTATTACATCTAACATTACATAAGACTATTGCACAACTAAATTACGAACTCAGTTCCCTGTCTTCCCAATCCAAATTCCTACCAGCAAGAAAAAAAATGCAACAACAATGATTTTTAATTTCTCATCTGCAGTCCCAAATGAGAAGCAAGAGAATTTGTTTTATTGCTTTTCTTCCTTTGGTCTATTTTGGCATGATGTATGGCTGGGGACATCTCCTCTAAGTGCCAGTTCTGGAGGGTACTCCATATTTGCCAAGATCCTCATGTTTCAGGCAGCCCCAAATGAAAAAAAAACATTTATTGATATTCTTCCTTTAGCTTTTGTTTATTGCAAACACAGATTATAGAGTATTATATGAGATGCTGGAGTAAAAGGGAGTCAGAGGCAACATTTCAGAATTTGTGAATCCAGAATGCAGACAGCATTTCTGAACTGTACAAGATCCTGATCAAGAACATAATTTTCATCCCATCAAAACTGTAGTGTCACAATTCTCATGAAGTTGAATTTAGCAGCATATAAGCTGAATGTACAAGATCCTGATGCTTAACACAAAGAGTCTGCAAATTCGTACATAGGACTACTTCAAATAAGAGGACTACTACAAATTCATACTTCCAGTCGATTTATTCTCAATTCTCAATTCTTCTTGTTGACGAGGTGTCAAACCCGGGGGCGAAGGATCCCGAATTCTCTTTGTTCAAACATCGGTCCAGGATTTCTAGTGTACACAGTCTCACAAAATGGATATCACATTCATATCACGAAATCGTAAATGACATTAAGTAAATAATTGTTTAATACAAATGAGTCTGAACAACAATATCAAATATCAAATGATAAACACAGCGGAAACATATAATAAAGGTGAGCCACACGATGCGCCATGGGCAATCGTCTGGGTCAAAAGGCCTATTCGTCCGGATCGTCACCGTCGGGGAAGAAGTCTTCTCCTGAATAAGATTTATTCAGCAAGGATGAGCACAACTTCCGTGCTCGCAAGTTACACCTAATATTGAAATAAAATGCATGCATAAGGTAACAAGTGAGTATGATAGGGGTTGTTTTGCATAAACAACATTTCCAGTTTAAATAATTATAGTAATTTCTAAGGCAGTTTTATACTACGTCTAAAATCATATTTTAAAATGACAACATTGTAATGTAGATAACCTCCAATAATTAAGTGAAGAATCCCCTCCTAACACTTGGCTTCCCGCCCAACTTTTTGTAAGGATTAATCATCCTCAAGATTTAATAAAGCATTTAAAAACAAAAAACAATTCTAACTTTAAGTGGCCCTGCTAGCACGTCCATGACCGCAGACGCGGCTATTCGAATAGTTTCTACTCTACAGAGTTGGTACAACATTACCCACACGAGGAGACATGCTCGTTATGTCGGCCAATTCACGCTTCCGTAGGCGTGTGACTGAGCAATTACCATGAGGTATTTACAATGTCCTGTCCTAGTGTACTCATGCCGCTAAGGTTTCGCCCCTTTGGACTAACCGTCCTCCGGAAGCCCCCTGTTGCGCCAAGTGGGAATAAAACGTCTAACCGACACCCACATAATCACATGACATAAATACACTAGAACATCACAAATTAATTAGCCAAATCCTGCCCATACAGGACATGTGGTAGTACGATATGGCATAGCAATAAGCGGCTTAAAGACCGGTCCTCAATTGACTTGGGCGTAATTCCTACAAACCATGGGCCTTTAATCTTAACCAGATCAATCCCGTGCATAAACCTGCACCCACCATTCCGACCATTTCGCCCAAGTTCAAACCCATTTTTGATTTTATTTTGAATAAAATTCTATTTATAAATCCATGTGGTAAGACAATACCACAATGTCAAGTCTGAAACAAATTTGTAATAAATTTGGTTAAACCCTCCCAAATTCTGTAAGTGTGAACTAAGCCTAGCTAAGCATATGTTTAGTTTTGATAATATTTTGCCTATGGTGTCAAGGTAGTCAGCTACAATATTCAAATTGGCCATACAATAAACATGGGGGTAACTATACATAAAACATGACATTAAAGTATTTACACAAACATATGCATGCAATAAAGAATTTAAAAACTGAAAATAACTTAAAATACTGGGGGCAATATGGTCAATGGTCTAACTTGCCTTCGTTGATGTCTTGGAATTCTAGGTCTTCAGATTGGTCGAACTCTCCGGAGTCGTCGAAGTCCAAACGCAAAAATACGACAAATTCAAATTCAAAGTAAAATAAATTCAAAAACATAGTTCAAATTAACTCCAAATTGAAATATTTTGGTTTAGTTAGCTAGATTATAATTTTATATAAATTTTGCAATTTGAATCACCTAATTTGGAGTTCATATGCAAAAGTTATGAATTTTTGAAGTTTTAAACCTAAATCTGAAATTTAATTGAATTTTCCGAATTATTTTTCTACTGAAAAATCTACTTATTGCGCAATGCTGACGTCAGCTACAGAATTTCGAAATTTAAAAGAATTAAAACAAAATTCTGACAAGTGGGCCCCTCGTGTCATAGACACGGTCTACCATGAACCGGGTTTATGAGCTTTGGCTCAGGGTGATCAGCGCAGAGGCTGATGTGGCCACCATGTAGGCAGCCACGTATGCTCAACGCCTAGGTGGTGCTGACTTGGCCGTGACGTGGCTGAGCCACGTAGGCCTGACGAGGGTGCGACTCCGGTGACAAGCTTGTCGGCGTTACGCGCCACGGCGAGGGAAGTGAATGATACCAAAAGCGAGAGGGAAGTCCGGGGATCCTGATGCTCTACCTTAGGGCGGCGGGGCGGGGCGTTTTGGTCGTCGGCGATGAGGTTTGGCGGCGGCGTTTGCTCGGCTCCGGTGAAGTAGGCGCTCCGAGGGTCCTCCGACGAAGTGAAGGTGCGCACTGGAACGACGATGATGTGGCGATGATGTAGGTGACGACGGAGGGGGCTCGACGTCGACGGCGACGACGCAAACGGTGGCGGAAGCTCGAAGCTTGGCGGCGACGAAAACCGGGATTCCGACGAGCTCGCGGTGAGAGAGGGAGAGTGGGTGGAGGCGTCGGAACTGGTGGAGAAATGCGCACCCAGGGCTGCCTTTTATAGGCGCCGGGGAGCTCTGGAACGGCGGGGCGATGTGGGGGCATGCGGCGGCGGTTGCGGGTGATTGTGGCGTACGTGCAGAGAAAAAAAAGGGGGAAACGGCGTGGAGGAGGTGGCGGAAACCGATGCGGTCTCGTGCACACGACGCGGGGAGTGCGGGGAGGTTAGATGCGTCCGTTAGCGAAGCTCGGGCGTGTGCGAAAATGGCGGCCGTGGGGCTCGTCCGCGCGGAGAAGAAGGCGAGGAGGAAGAAAGAGTATGGGCCGTTGGATTTTGATCCAACGGTCACGATCATTAGGGGCGACGTGGAAGAAGATGGGCGATTCTGGCCGTTAGATTAAGATCGCACGGCTCACGTTGATTATGATATTCGGACTATGCGGAGGTTACAAAAGATCTTGTCCGTTGGTTCAAGATCGAGCGGTAGAGATAGGATGGGGGTGCGTGTGTGCGGCGCGTGCGTTGGATTTTGATCCAACGGTGGATGGAGAGGGGCTGCGAGGGTGTGGGCCGGTTGGGCCGCGCGGGGGAGGAGGTTTGGGCCAGAGCCTTTGTGTTTCGGCCCAAAGTTATTTTTGATTTTTCTTTTGCTTTTCTATTTGTTTATATTCTGATAGTTCATTTAGGCTTTATAAAATAGCAAAATAATTCCAAAAATTATGGAAAAAATCACAGAAATTCCCATACTTATTTTGGACTTAATAAAATTATTTTCAACTTTATGTTGGCTTTTAATTTTGCAAATAAATTTGTTTTGACCTTAAAATGTTTATAAAAAGCTTTTAAAATTTCAGAAAATCCACAAAAGTAAATAAATTTTAATTTTTTCTGAAATTTGAAATTTGGGCTGTTACAAACCTACCCCCCTTAAGGGAATCTCGACCTGAGATTCAGGCTTGGTCAGCACACAGGTCGGGGTAGTTGGTCTTGAGGTCTTCTTCCTTCTCCCATGTGGCTTCACTCTCTGGGTGATGGCTCCACTGCACCTTGTATGATCTGATGATTCTGCTTCTGGTAACACGTTCTGCGACATCCAGAATTTTAATTGGTCGCTCCACGTAGGTGAGATCTTCTTGAAGGTCAAAGCTTTCCAGAAAGGTATGGTCTTCTAGCGCTTGTAGGCATTTCCTCAGCTGAGACACATGGAAGACATTGTATACAGCTGACAAGGCTTCTGGCAGCTCAAGCTGATATGCTACTTCACCTCTTTTGGCTAGGATTTTGTATGGCCCCACAAATCTAGGTGCGAGTTTTCCTTTTGTCCGGAATGTTCTTACTCCTCTGAGTGGAGTGACTCTGAGATAGACAAAGTCTCCTACCTCAAAGTTTAAATCCCTCCGACGGTTATCAGCATAACTCTTTTGTCGGGTTTGTGCCACTCTCAATGTTCTCTTATGGCTTTTACCTTACTTTCAGCATCTTTGATTAACTCAGGTCCAAAGAGCTGACGTTCTCCTACTTCATCCCATAGGAGTGGAGTTCTGCACTTTCTGCCGTACAAAGCTTCAAATGGAGCCATTTGCAAACTGGCTTGATAGCTATTGTTATACGAGAATTCTGCATACGGCAAATTCTTGTCCCAACTTTGTCCAAAGTCCAGGGCACAGGCTCGGAGCATATCTTCAAGGACTTGGTTGGTGCGCTCCGTCTGGCCATCTGTCTGAGGATGATATGCTGTACTGAAATTGAGTTTTGTGCCTAAGGCTTCATGCAGACTCTGCCAGAAGCTTGAGGTAAACTGGGAACCTCTGTCGGACATGATCTTCTTGGGTACTCCGTGTAGACAGACAACCCTGGCCACATATAATTCTGCCAACTGGCTGCTCCTGTATGTAGTCTTGACAGGGATGAAGTGAGCTACCTTAGTCAACCGATCAATTATCACCCAGATAGAATCATATCCTGATTGGGTCCTAGGAAGTCCGGTGATGAAATCCATGCTAATTTCTTCCCACTTCCATTCTGGAATTGGTAGTGGCTGCAATAATCCAGCTGGTCTCTGATGTTCTGCCTTAACTCGCTGACACACATCACAGCGGGCAACGAACTCAGCAATTTCTCGGTTCATGCTGACCCACAAGTATTTTTCCTTCAGATCCTGGTACATCTTGGTGCTTCCGGGGTGAATGGAGTAAGGCGATTCATGAGCCTCCTTCAGAATTGACTGTTTTAACTCTTGTTGGTCAGGTACACAAATACGGTCCCAAACCATACAGTTCCTTGTTCATCTTCAGCGAATCCTGGAGCCTTGCCTCTTTGCATATTCTTCTTGATCTCCTTAATGTCTTCATCCTTTAGCTGTTTTTCTCTTATCTGACTTGGAAGAGTTGGTTGTACTTCCAAGGCATTCACACAACCTTGACTGACAATCTCCAAGTTTAGACGCTTCAATTCTTCATGTAGTTCTGGCTGATCCTTCTACACCATCATGGTATTACAATAGGCCTTTCTGCTCAAGGTATCTGCAACTACATTTGCTTTGCCCGGATGATAATGAATCCCAAGATCATAATCTTTTATCAACTCTAGCCATCTTCTCCACCGAAGGTTTAATTCTGCCAGCGTGAAGATATATTTCAGACTCTTGTGATTCGTGAAAATCTCACAGTGTTTACTAATGAGATAATGCCGCCAGATCTTCAAAGCATGCACAATCGCTGCTAACTCAAGATCATGTGTCGGATAATTCCCTTCATGTGGCCTCAACTGCCTGGATGCATAAGCCACTACTTTGCCTTCCTGCATTAACACACATCCGAGACCTTGTCGGGATGCGTCGCAGAAAATCTCGAAATCCTTACGGATATCGGGTAAGACTAGCACAGGTGCTAAGACTAATCTCCTCTTCAGGTCTTGGAAACTTTCTTCACAGGCATCCGTCCATTCAAACTTCTTTTCCTTCTTCAGAAGTTCGGTCATGGGTCTTGCAATTTTAGAGAAATTTTCAATGAACCTGCGGTAATAACCCGCTAGTCGAAGGAAACTTCTCACCTCGGTGATTGTCCTGGGTTGCTTCCAATCTGATACCGCTTCAACCTTGGCAGGATCTACTGCAATTCCTCCTGCTGACACAATATGTCCAAGGAATGCCACTTGACTTAGCCAAAATTCACTTTTGCTGAATTTGACATAAAGCTGGTGCTCTCTGAGCTTGTCCAGTATCATTCTGAGATGCTTCTCATGTTTTTCGTCATCCTTCGAGTAGATGAGAATGTCATCGATGAAAACAACCACGAACTTATCCAAGAATTCTATGAACACTTTGTTCATCATATTCATGAAGTAAGCAGGGGCGTTCGTCAAACCGAAAGACATCACTGTAAACTCGTACAATCCATATCTGGTGGTAAAGGCCGTCTTGAATATCTTACGTCCGATCTTGATTGGTGATAGCGGATCTCAAATCAATCTTCGAAGACACTTGCTCCTTTCGGTGATCGAACATATCGTCTATCCTGGGTAATGGATACTTGTTCTTGATCGTCACCTCGTTGAGTGATCTGTAATCAACACACATCCTCATGCTATTGTCCTTTTTCTTCTGACGATCTTGGTGCTCCCAAGGTGATGGTGGGTCGGATGTACCCTTTGCTTCACAATTCTTCAATCTGTTTCTTTAATTCTGCTAACTCATTGGCTGGCATTCTATAGGGTCGCTTCGATATTGGAGCTGTCCCTGGGACTAAGTCAATTAAGAACATTACGTCCCTATCCGGTGGCATGCCAGGTAGATCATCAGGAAAGATATCGGAATATTCTCGGACTACAGGTATGTCTTCAAGTTTCACTTCCTTCATGCTGGTGAGGATGGAACTTCCTTTGGTGCAGGTCTTGGGCTTGAACTCGATTGAAATTCCTTCTCCATTGGTGAGAGTGATGGACCTATTGGCACAGTCTATTTGTCCATGATTCTTGGCTAACCAGTCCATTCCGAGAATGACATCCAAACCTTGGGAATGTAAGACTATCAAGTCTGCCAGAAAGGATACACCGGATATTTCAAGAGTAAGGTTCGAGCATAGAGAACAAGTTCTCATTTCTGAGCCCAGGGAATGGATTATCATAGGCTTGATCAAGGGAGATATAGGTAACCCATTTTTGCCCACAAACTTATTTGATACAAATGAATGCGAAGCTCCGGAATCAAATAGAACTGAAGCTGGTATCGAGTTAACGAGGAACATACCAAGTACGACATCCGGTGCTGCCTGGGCTTCTTCAGCTGTGACGTGGTTCACACGTCCCTTGATAATCTATCCTGACGGCTTTGCAATGCCGCCAGTGGCTGTGGCTCCTGGTGCTGACTTGGAAGATGTCGCTGCCTGCTGCTTCTTGGGGCATCTGTTGGCGTAGTACCCTGTTTCGTTGCAATGGAAACAGGTCACTCCTGCAGCTGAGGGAGTGGAGCACTTCTGTTGAAATTGCCCTCTAGTTGATGTGTTGCGGAAGTTGGAGGTGTTGGGGCGCTGGTTCTGCACTGGGATTCGGGATGTGGAAGTCTGGAACTTTCCACGCTGCGGTGGCTGCGGCTGAATGAATCGAGGCTTGGGAAGGCCTCCTGCATTAAACCTCTGAGCGGCCATCCTCCGCTTGCGGTTCTCCATCTCCTGATGCTTGGCCTCCTGGCGGATCGCCTTGTCCACCAACTGTTGGAAGTCGGTGAAGTTCTGGGAGATCAGTTGGACGGAGATGTCATCATTAAGTCCCTACATGAACCTCTCCTGTCGGTCCTCGTCCCGGGCTACGTCGGCTGGAGCGTAACGAGCCAGTTGGTTGAATCGGTGAAGATACTCGCTCACCGAGCGATTGCCTTGGTGAAGTGCATAGAACTCCTTTTTCTTCAATGTCATCATGCCGGCAGGGATGTGGGCATGACGAAAATCTCTCACGAACTCGTTCCACGAGATGGCCTGGGCATTGGTGTGGGTGATGCAAAAGTTGTCCCACCACTCCGAAGCTGGTCCGTTGAGCTGGTGAGAGGCGAACAGGACCCTCTCGCGGTTGGTGCATTGCGCGATGTCTAGCTTCTTCCCGATGGCGCGAAGCCAATCATCAGCATCCATCGGCTCGGTGCTGCTGGAGAAGGTTGGAGGACGCATGCGCATGAACTACGACATGGTCACCCGCTGAGGAGGGTGTGCTGGTGCCTGAGATGCAGCGGTGGCTACTGCTGCGGCTTGGATGTTACGAGAGTTCTTTGGCGACCGGGGCGACAAGTCGATGAGGTGGGTCTGTTGGCCATCATCTGCTGCCGATCCGGTCTGTCATTGCGGTGGGGAGGCTGGGACGGCCGCTCTTGGTTGTCGGTGTTCGTTGCCACTGGCCTTGGGCGCTGCCACTTCCAGTGAGGTGGGCACCATCTGCTGAATTTTCCAAAGACTTAGGAAAGAGAAGAAAGATAGCACTAAGGGGGAACAAGTTTATATTAGCCCAAAAAGGCACACAAATACAAGACAAAGAATCAAAATTTTCTTTTTCAAAGTAGTTCTTTATTTTATTCATTTGATTATGGCTACCACAGAAGGTTAGTAGCTCATAATTCGCAGCTAACAAACGAACTAAAGGGAAAAACAAATATCTATGGGGTGGATAGGGTGTAGTCAGGGGAGTTGCAGGTACTGCCTTGGCCTGCTTTGTAGAGAGCTAATTCTGTTTTGGTTGCTCTCAGCTTCTCCTCTGCGGCTTCTAATCTTCCTTGAACTAGATACAGCTCGTCCAGGGTGTTGCCATAGGCGTAATCCATCGCCTTGGCTAATTCCACTTGATGGGTGATCTCCGGTAAATCCTCATTTTCGACTGAGCTGAAGGCACTGCCTAGCCGGGTGGGGATATGCATGGGGTAGTACTGGAATGCAGTATCCCGAAGGTGGGCGTCATAAGTATAGCGAAGTTGGCGGACAGCTTCTCTCGTCACGTCTTGGATGCCGTCAGTGAAAGTCTCCCGACGCATTGGGGCGTCGAAGATGTGGAATGTCGTATCCGGCGCCAAGTTAGAGTAGAGAGATAACCTCCACTCTCAGCGCTCTCTTGTCCCACGATATATTTGTATCCTTGGTATGTGGGCCTCTTCTTGAAGCTCAAGTCTGCATCATCTTCCACGATATATCGGCCCATTCTCCGTGAAGATCCGTGGGAGATGCGGGTCGGTCTCTCGGCCATCTACAATTTTTAGAAGAGACAAGAGTTTAGAAATCTTTTAACAGAGAAAGGAAGAGTAAGACTCTGGAAGACAGGTAAATAATTTTAAATTTTTGAAAATAGTCCCTAATGGTTTTACCATTTCTACCATGGGCCATGACCTACAGTCGATATGGCTCTGATACCACTTTTGTCGAACCCGGGAGCGAAGGATCCCGAATTCTCGTGTTCAAACACGGTCGGGATTTCCAGTGTACAGTCTCACAAAATGGATATCACATTCATATCACGAAATCGTAAATGACATTAAATAAATAATTGTTTAATACAAATGAGTCTGAACAACAATATCAAATATCAAATGATAAACACAGCGGAAACATATAATAAAGGTGAGCCACACGATGCACCACAGGCAATCGTCTGGGTCAAAAGGCCTATTCGTCCGGATCCTCACCGTCGAGGAAGAAGTCTTCTCCTGAATAAGATTTATTCAGCAAGGATGAGCACAACTTCCGTGCTCGTAAGTTACACCCAATATTGAAATAAAATGCATGCATAAGGTAACAAGTGAGTATGGCAGGGGTTGTTTTGCATAAACAGCATTTTCAGTTTAAATAATTATAGTAATTTCTAAGGCAGTTTTATACTACGTCTAAATCATATTTTAAAATGACAACATTGTAATGTAGATAACCTCCAATAATTAAGTGAAGAATCCCGTCCTAACACTTGGCTTCCCGCCCAACTTTTCGTAAGGATTAACCATCCTCAAGATTTAATAAAGCATTTAAAAACCAAAAATAATTCTAACTTTAAGTGGCCCTGCTAGCATGTCCATGACCGCGGACGCGGCTATTCGAATAGTTTCCACTCTGCAGAGTTGGTACAACTTTTCCCACACGAGGTGACATTCTCGTTATGTCGGCCAATTCACGCTTCCGTAGGCGTGTGACTGAGCAAATACAATGAGGCCTTTACAATGTCCTGTCCTAGTGTACTAATGCCCGCTAAGGTTTCGCCCCTTTGGACTAACCGTCCTCCGGAAACCCCCTCTTGCGCCAAGTGGGAATAAAACGTCTAACCGACACCCACATAATCACATGACATAAATACACTAGAATATCACAAATTAATTAGCCAAATCCTGCCCATAAAGGACATGTGGTAGTACGATATGGCATAGCAATAAGCGGCTCAAAGACCGGTCCTCAATTGACTTGGGCGTCATTCCTACAAACCATGGGCCTTTAATCTTAACCAGATCAATCCCATGCATAAACCTGCACCCACCATTCCGACCATTTCGCCCAAGTCCAAACCCATTTTTGATTTTATTTAGAATAAAACTCTATTTATAAATCCATGTAGTAAGACAATACCACAATGTCAAGTCTGAAACAAATTTGTAATAAATTTGGTTAAACCCTCCCAAATTCTGTAAGTGTGAACTAAGCCAGGCTAAGCATATGTTTAGTTTTTATAATATTTTTCCTATGGTATCAAGGTAGTCAGCTACAATATTCAAATTGGCCATACAATAAAATATGGGGGTAACTATACATAAAACATGACATTAAAGTATTTACACAAACATATGCATGCAATAAAGAATTTAAAAACTGAAAATAACTTAAAATACTGGGGGCAATATGGTCAATGGTGTAACTTGCATTCGTTGATGTCTTGGAATTCTAGGTCTTCAGATTGGTCGAACTCTCCGGAGTCGTCGAAGTCCAAACGCGAAAATACGACAAATTCAAATTCAAATAAATTCAAAACCATAGTTCAAATTAACTCCAAATTGAAATATTTTGATTTATTTATCTAGATTATAATTTTATATAAATTTTGCAATTTGAATCACCCAATTTGGAGTTCATATGCAAAAGTTATGAATTTTTGAAGTTTTAAACCTAAATCTGAAATTTAATTGAATTTCCCGAATTATTTTTCTACTGAAAAATCTACTTATTGCGCAATGCTGACGTTAGCTACAGAATTTCGGAATTTAAAAGAATTAAAACAAAATTCTGACAAGTGGGCCCCTCGTGTCATAGACACGGTCTACCATGAACCGGGTTTATGAGCTTTGGCTCGAGGTGATGCGCGCAGAGGTCGATGTGGCGCCATGTGGCGACCACGTATGCTCAACGCCTAGGTGGTGCGACTTGGCGTGGCGTGGGTGAGCCACGAGGCCCGGCAGTGCGGCTCCGGTGACAAGCTTGCCGGCGTTACGCGCCACGGCGATGGAAGTGAATGATACCAAAAGCGAGGGGGAAGTGCGGGGATCCTCATGCGCTACCTCGGGGCGGCGGGGCGGGGCGTTTTGGTCGTCGGCGATGAGGTTTGGCGGCGGTGTTTGCTCGGCTCCGGTGAAGTAGGCGCTCCGAGGGTCCTCCGGCGAAGTGAAGGTGCGCACTGGAACGGCGATGATGTGGCGATGCTGTAGGTGACGACGGAGGGGGCTCAACGACGACAACGGCGGAAGCTCGAAGCTTGGCGGCGACGAAAACCGGGATTCCGACGAGCTCGCGGTGAGAGAGGGAGAGTGGGTGGAGGCGTCGGAGCTGGTGGAGAAATGTGCACCCGGGGCTGCCTTTATAGGCCGGGAGCTCAGAGCAGCGGGGTGGCGTGGGGCGTCGGCGGCGGTTGCGGCGATTGTGGCGTCGTGCGAGAGAAAAAAGGGGCAACGGCGTGGAGGAGGTGGCGAAGCCGATGCGGTCTCGTGCGCACGACGCGAGTCTTTGGGAGGTTAGATCGGCCGTTAGCGGCTTCGGGCGCGCGAAATGGCGGTCGTGGGGCTCGTCTGCGCGGAGAAGGCGGCGAGGAGGAAGAAAGAGTATGGGCTGTTGGATTTTGATCCAACGGTCACGATCATTTGGGGCGACGTGGAAGAAGATGGGCGATTCTGGCCGTTAGATTAAGATCGCACGGCTCACGTTGATTATGATATTCAGACTATGCGGAGGTTACAAAAGATCTTGTCCGTTGGTTCAAGATCGAGCGGTGGAGATAGGATGGGGGTGCGTGTGTGCGGTGCGTGCGTTGGATTTTGATCCAACGGTGGATGGAGATGGGGTGCGAGGGTGTGGGCTGGTTGGGCCGCGCGGGGGAGGAGGTTTAGGCCGGAGCCTTTGGGTTTCGGCCCAAAGCTATTTTTGATTTTTCTTTTGCTTTTCTATTTGTTGATATTCTGATAATTCATTTAGGCTTTAGAAAATAGCAAAATAATTCCAAAAATTATGGAACAATTCACAGAAATTCCCATACTTATTTTGGACTTAATAAAATTATTTCGAACTTTATGTTGGCTTTTAATTTTGCAAATAAATTTGTTTTGACCTTAAAATGTTTATAAAAAGCTTTTAAAATTTCAAAAAATCCACAAAAGTAAATAAATTTTAATTTTTACTGAAATTTGAAATTTGGGTTGTTGCACGAGGTATACAAGATGATCAAATGTTGCACTTCCAAGCCCACATTTTTGCGTGTGGTACATTTCCATGACTCTAGAACAGTGGTACATTTCCATACAACACAAAACATGTAGTTCATACAACTGTAGGGATATGAAACCAAATAATTTACTTATCGGAGCTGATGGGCAGCTCAAGCTTGCAAATTTTGGTACATTGTTCAGACAATGAAATAACAAAGAAAGCCATGTTCAGACAACTTAAGCAATGTTCAGACAAAGAAAGCAATTAGAACAAAACTACAATGTTCAGACAATTGTTCTTTGCTATTAGATCTCCGGCGAGGATGACGGCAAGGCAATCTCGTGGTCGAGGTCGGCTGAGACAGTGGTGGTGGGGTCGGGGAGTGGGATACAACGGCGATGGCCTTGAGGACACCCGATTCATTTGAAATATGTGCATTTAAGATATGCATTTTCTTTTGTGGCTTGTTGAGTACCAAAATTACCTACTCTTGCTCAAATCTTCAATAGATGGATTGGAAGAATTCCTTGACAGAGAGGAATATGAGTTTTATGGTTGCATGTATGCTCAGGTTGTACTTATGGATTTTCTGCTAGGTCTCTTGTAATGTATAAATACAACCAAAGGTTCATCACTATGTAGGATCTTGGTCGCAAGACCATATTTTCGTAATAAAATATAAAACTTATATCCTATTTAATCGAAGCTGGTGAAATGTACAATTATGTGCTTGATGAAATCTTGGGCGATTCTCGGGAATACGGTGTTGGGACCCAAATTAGTAAATCTGAACCCTCTATATATACTACACTAGTCCAAGATCAAAATAGTGCACACATTGGCAACATAGATGAAACATCAACCATATGCACGAATAAATGGACAAATAAGTAATTTATTGATAATACCTTATGATTCAGAGTTTACACAATAGTCACTCAATATGACTACAAACAATTAAACTACTGCGGATACTTCATGGACAACTTCAATGTGTAACCCGTGTATCGGGACCCGAATTTACATATCTGAAACCCTCTGTGTATTCTGAACTAGTCCCATGATTAGTAACTAGCCCACATAGTGAAATATCAATGAAATACCCTTCATTTAATGATTTAACTAAAAAGGTAACAAAATAACAAATAGTAATAACTAGACCTTATGGTCAACGTTTACTTAACTTGCCACACATGGCTTAAGAAACAAATAAAACTTTTACAGCGAAAAAAGAAACTTGGCGAGGCCATTCGACATGCCCACTGGCAATCGAGTGGAGAATGCATCCTAGTTCGCAAAGCCTTTAAAAAACTCCTCTTAGTTCGCAAAGCCTTTAAAAAAACTCCTCTTCGTAGAAGTCTTGTGCAGCTTGACTTTCTTCAACTAAACAGCAAAGTTTAAAGCAGTGAGTACATAAAGTGCTCAGCAAGTCGTAGGGAACAATATGCAATTAATATTCATGCAAGGCTTGATTAAAGGAATAGCCATATGGTTCTTTTGTAGAAAGCAAGTATTGACCCTAAATAAAGTAAGTATATTGCAAAGCATAATTAAAAATCAATAAATAAATAAATAGAGTAACAATTTCTTTGAAACAACCAGTGAATCTCTCATTCACTTCCCAACCAAACCACCAAGTGAATATCTCATCCACCAAGTGAACATCACATTCACCAAGTGAACATCCCATTCACCTTCCAACCATTTTTATAAAAACTCTACCCCTCGTGTGAAATCCCTAGGTATTGTCCATAACCAAGGACACAGCTGTTTAAACAGTTTTAACTATGCAGAGGTTATACAGCTTTACCCACAAGAGATAAATCAACTTATAATGTCCATTCACACACTTCCGTAGGTGCGCTACTAAGTGATTATCACAAGGCCTTTATAAAGCTCCATCTCAACCCAATTCTGCCAGCTAAGGTTTCAACGTTGAATGTTATCATGACCAGACAGGGCCCTCCTCTTATGCCATTGTGAATATCCATCCCGAAATTCACGCTTCCAAAAACAGAACTAGAGTTGAAACATTACTAATTAATTAGCTAGGTCCATCCTATACTGGACATATGGTTGTACGATATGGTCCAATTCAATGACGCACAAGATTAAGTCCTTAACAAGTACACAGGTGAGTCTACCTCATCTCAAAAGTGCTACCAGCACCCCCTTTGCTGCACGATCGTTCGCTTGAGTGTAAAACCATTTTGTTTAACCAAACTAGTGACAATCCCTATCATGGTACACAATTTTATAACGGTGGCATCGCACCACAACTTGTACAATGATAGCATCGCACCACGTTTGCTGTGGTGGCATCACACCATAATTCCATGTCTCATTAAGTCAAATTAATGACAATGAACATGTGACATGAGTCTCGTAACTAAGCATGACTAAGCATATCTACGATAACCCATGTTGGTGATACGAATATATCCAACTAGTAGTGACCATCCTATGGTGACAAAGGATTCATTGTATTCAAATAATCAATGGTGGCATAATGATGAATAGGTGATTAACTACACCCAAAAGCAGTTGATATAAAAGTAGCATGCAATTTAATATAAAATAAGATACTTTTGAAAACATAGGTTCAATATAATAAATTAATTATTACTTGCCTTGGCTTTGCTCAGCTACCACACCTTGGTCTTCAAAACTTGCTCCTACACCATGGAAAAGATCGTTTAAATGAGAAAGAGACAATAGACGAAACACAAATAAATCCAAAATAAAATAAAATCCAAAAACAATAAAAAGAACTCCAAAAGAAAGAGCTCAATTTTAGATGAATTTAGAAACTTGAATGTATTGAATTGGAGTTCGGACGGAGGAGAACGGGCTCACAAGAGATTTGCCGAAAAAGGAAAACGTGAGAGAAAAGAATATTCGAGAGAATATTCCTTCGGCTGAAAAAGAAAAAAGACAAAGGAAATGAAACTGACAAGTGGGGTCTACTTGTAAGTGAGAGAGAGACAAAGGGAACAACAAGAATGAGTACATGGAGTACTTAGCAAGTTGTGCACACGTAATGCAATTATAGATACAAACTGTAACATCCCAATTTCGGGCTTGTGTTTAAAATGTAAGAAAATGAGTAGAAATTAAAACTTTTTCTTACATCATGTGTTTCCTGTTTGTACTGAACAAGTATTGTACAAGAAGTTATGGAAATACAAAGTCACAAGTCTTTTGGCTCAAAATCTTGATCCTTCAAAAACAATCTTGTCAACCCTTTTGATCATCTCCTGGAAATATTTTTTATAAGTTCTTGGGATGGTATGTGACCCCTCTGAAAAATTTCACAATTTTTAGAAATTGTTTGAATATTTTAGAGGGCAGTCAAACCTATTTGACTCTCAGTCAAACCTTGAACCAGTACCTTGTAGAATTTTTGGAGAAAAATGCAATGAATATAAACCTCTGAAAATTTTACACAAGGACAATATCTAAGTCGACAAGCTCCTGTAAAAAATTTCAGAATTTTGGAGTAGTTTTGCTACCTCTTTTAAATCCCCAAAGTCTCGGCTTAAATTAAAACCTTAAAGCACGGTTTCACTGTTCCTTGGGTGTGGGTCGGACTCGGGCTCGAGCCGGTGGACTTGACCGAACCAACTAATCGCTTTGGTCCCCTTCCTAGTGCGCGATTGATATCGGCCGTTGGATTTGAATCGCCGCCCACGTTTGCGTGTGCATTGGACCGTCGCGGTTGCACTTTTCAATTAGGACTGTTGAATCTCGATCCAACCGCCCGCATTCCGAGGGCAATCGGTGTCCGGCGGACTCATTTAATCGTGGACCGTCCATTTTCCATCCGACGGTCACCGTTCTCTTATCATTCTCCTTCCTCCTCTGCTTCTCCGCATGCGCGTGCGTGCAATGGCGTAAAAGAGAGAGAGAGAGTGCGGCGGCTTTGATGTGTCACTTCAAGCTTGCTTTCGTCAACGTCTCTGTGGGGCATTAAATGCGCTCAGGCTTTCTCCTCCATTGTCCCGAGTCTCAGCTGCTCCCATCATTTCTTGGTCCATGGCCGTAGCATGAACCGAGCCCACCATGGACTTGGGTTCTTGCTCGAAACCCTAATCCCTTCCGTATATATTGCCCCCTCTAGGTCCTCCTGGTGTTCCTTTACACCACACCTAGCTCCTCTCTGTGTTTGAGCTCAAAACCATCTCAAACCTTCAATCCACCATTGCTGACCCGAGAGCTCCAATGGCAATCTTGGTGTCCAGTGGTTCACCTTCAATCTTTCTTGTACCCTTTTGAGCTCCTCAACTTCCTTTATATTTCCCCTAACTTAATTTTGGGTTGCATTCTCAGGAATGGATCAATTTTAAGTTTGGAGATTTTCATGATTTCACCCCTTTCTTCTCGACTCAGTAAGTGGTTCTTTTTGCAATTACTTACTTGTGGAGCTTATGGAACCTTAATGGAGCTATTTTGATCACCCATTGGTGTTCATCTTGCTCAGGTTGCCATTTTCTTCTCCATCTTCCTCGGCTCCGGTGAACTCCATCGTGTTCAAGCTTCTCCGGCCATCTTTTGAAGCTCATCTTGGCCGAGGTAGCTTCTTATTAGTCCCTAGGAGTGTGGCACTCGCTTTCATGGACCGCAGCGGAGCTTTTTGCTATTTTCATGTTTTGCCGAAAGGGCCTCCTTCTATGTTTTACGGCTCGTGGCGTTCTAGATCCCACCGCGGCGAGTCATCGCCATTAGGTTCGCATCGCTATTGCAAGTCCATTTTGGTGTTTTGTGGCGCGCTTGCGCAGATCGAGTCGACAAGCGTGGGTTGCGCTCGGGTTTTTGCCGGCCGTAGCTCCCGTTGTCGTCAAATATTTAGGACGCAGTTAATACTCAATCATTGCTTATTATTAATGGTGTCTTAATCTAGCCTAATGTCTCATCGACATGTGGGCCCGCAAGCCTAAATCGAGAAACCGTAAGTCTTTAGGGCTGATTTTGGGTTTATTTATTGCTAATCATTGTTAGCAATAAATGTGTCCGAAATTACCTTTTTAGGTCACTACCATGTGGGCCCGAGCCCTGTGCACGTGTGTTAAAGCTCGCGTGTGTGACTTACAGTCACTGACATGCGGCCCCACGTGTCAGCGCTCCAGGTTGCACTTCGATCTTGGACCACCGTCCATTTTGCGATCTGCGGCCCAGATCTGGGATCCGTTCGGACCATCCGGTTCCCCTCTTCACTCTGGACCGTCCATCTCACGAGCTGCGGATCGAGATCGTGTGTGCTGTCGGACTCTCCGATTGAAAATGTGCTCGGGCCGTTCATCCTTAGATCTGCGGTCTTGGATAGTCGAGGCAACCGCCTTGTCCGGTTGCATCCTTCCTCGTGGTGTTGGATCTTGATCCAGCGGTGGATTTCTTTTAGGGATCGCGCGGCGCGCGTTGTTTCCAGCGCGTGGGCCGTAGAATGTTAGATCAAGGGCTCTCGTGCGTCCGCGTCGTTTATTCCCATTTGAGTTGGTTTTCGTTTCTGTAAGTATTTATTTATCCTCTGTAAATGGTATCAAAACTTTAGAAATTCATAACTAAATCGTTTTACCTCCTTTTTAGATGTTTCCAACTGTAATAAATTTTTTTATGCCTCTGTAGTTTAATATAAAAATGCAATTGGCCATGTTCCTGTCACAAAGAATTATGTAACTCAAATAACTTGATTTCTGGCAATTTTGAATATCCCAAAAATAGAATTAAACTTGTAAAATGCATATCTTTTTCTGTACAACTCCAAAATGTGCAAAATCAATTTTGTTAAATTCCTCTGTTTGTGTACTTTAATATGAAATAGGTTTTGAGCATGTTTATGATTCTGGAAAATGTAATGTGCTAGGCTTACAACTTAGAAAAATCATAAGGAAATCAATATAGCTCCAAATTTAGTAAGCTCAACTTTGCTATTATTAGGATGTCATAATATACCTGCCATAAAAATTTCAGAGTTTAGATCATTCCAGAAATTTTCGCCATGAACAGTACCAATAATTAATTTAGGGAATTTATAAATTTGAGAGAATGAATTTTGATCATAACTTTTTCATGCTAAGTCCAATTGCAGTAATTCTTGTTTCTAAAACTGTCTAAAATCAACCTCTAGCTCTTTGTGTAAATTTCATGGAAATTGGATGTCTTTTCTTTGTTGAGTTTTGTTTGGTGTTCTTCGTTCTTATTTGGTTTTATCGCATTTTGCGTTAGGTTAGAAGAATATCTTGAATCGAGAATCCCCTCTGCAGAAGAGCAAGACCGATGAAGGCAAGCGGTTTGATCATGTTAATCCCAGTATTTTAAGTATTTATGTTGATTACAAATTCTATATACGCATTGCTACTTTGTGTTAAACTATTGTCGATAGTTGACCTAGTAGATGCATTTCCTTAGGCAAATGATTATCCTTTACCACCATTGAGCCTAGGTTATTCTGTGATTTAGAGTTCGCGGATGAGCTCTTGTCACTTAGTAGTTGCGAATAAATTGCTTAGTCATACTTAGTTTCCGATAGAAATGGGCGGTTATCGACATGTCGATAACCTTGATCTATAAAACTCATTACCTCTTATGATTTCAGCTTTGTGCCATGTCTACTTATGAAAACTAAAGCGAAAACAAAATGATTTAGACTTGGGCACAATGGTAAGATGGTGTGATTTTGGGTGTGATGGAATGGTGCCCGGTCAACAAGGACCGAACATCTTGTTACACTAAACCAAGCATTTTAGCGTGCTAACCACACTAGAGGGTATGGGACCTCTCTTGACTTAGTACTTTGGCGTGTATTGGCCGGGTCGCAGGAGTCGCGGGAGGGATGGTGTTGGGAGCATTGTAGTGTCAGAAAGACTTCACCGTGATGGGATTTGTTGTCTTTCGGCTTGCAATGTAAGCGTATGGGTTTCTATCCATACGGCGACTCGTAGTCAATGCACAATATTGGAAAGCGTCTCATAGGACTTAGCCGTGCGGCATACCTTGGAAGTGTGCTTTGTGGCTTAAAGGCGATGCAAGTGTGGGTACATTGGTACACCCTGCAGGTTAAAACTATTCGAATAGCCTCGCCCTAGGTTATGGACACGCTAGCAAGGTCTTTCAAGAGTTAGACTACAACCTTTTAATTAAAACTTGATGGGTGGTACGAATGCTGGGATTAGTGCTATGTTGTGGTGGCTATTGGGATAGTCACTTCTAGGTGGTTACTTGTATTTATCATTACTTTATTGTTACCTTCAACATTAAAATTTATTTGTAAACTTGCTTTCAAATGTATTACATTATTGCAAATAAAGTTGGCTTTATGCAAAATGAGACATACAACCTCCACCTAAATAAGCTTGCATGTAGTTTATGAATAGGCCTGCTATTCCACATGTCAGTCTTGCGAGTACCTTTGTGTACTCAGTTATCTTGCTTAAATATAATTGTTGCAGAGGCAGAAGGTGAGCTTGAAGGGCCTCACTTTTGTGAGCTGTGTTGTGGTAGCTTGCGGGGCGACTAGCTTGGCGGTCCGGTCGGTTGCCTTGTGAGTTATGTGGCTAACTGGTCGACTTTTGTCCTAGCCATCTTATGGCACCTTTTGCTTCCGCTGTCATTCTTGTTTATTGTTCTATTTGGCCGGTCGGCTCTTTTGTAATAACTTTACTTTATGTATGTCGTTGTTGAACTTAGTGGTGTATGTTGTATGGAAATGATGTGTAATTTTGTGATGATGTGCATATGCTGCAATTCTGGGAAGCATATGTCCATCGAGGCTTAGAATGTTCAATTAGTAACGCTAGAACCATTTGGAGGTTAAGTGTTACTAGTTAAATATTCCGGGTCCTCACAAAGTTGGTATCAGAGCCATACTGACCGTAGCAACCCCTAGCTTGGTCGCGTATAGGATATTTTGAAAACTTACTTTCAAACAGTTCATGAAAATTTAAGTAAGTTCTCAGATTTTACTTCTTACCTATCTTAGCTTGCTTATCTCACCTTGCTCTTGATTAAGTTTTGAAAAGGTTGTTCCTCTCTTCCTTTCAAAAATTAGCTACTTATCGATTAAATTGGTTTTGGGGGAACCATGAGTGTTGTAATTTGAAGGGTTGGCTGTCCATTTTCGAAATTAGGAGTTCCTGGAGCAAGATGTTTCGGCCAGAAGGTTAAAGTACAAATTCTGGACTGCTAGCTTGTAATTAGTCTATAGTGCTGAAAATGAGAGGTTAATCCAACTAAAACTTGTGGGGGATAAAAGGGTAAGAAGTGATATGAGTTAGCTAAGTACCTCATGCTCTATTAGGTAATTATACCTCGGTTTTTGGGCTGTTTAGAGTAGGGTTGAGTTCTGAAATTTTGCCTTCCTAAGCGGTTACTTGTTCTTCCATACGGGTTCTTCGTTTCAGGAAATTGATTTGGTGACTTATGATCTTATGCCTTCTTATGGTTGTTCTTTGGTCATTTTTAAATCGAGTTTGGATTACCGTGCTTTTGGGTCTCAAGTTGTAGCTAACTTGCCTTAGTGAAACAGGATGGCTGGAGGGACCCGTAGTGGCCGGAATCAGCCGGGTAGTCCCGATGAGGAGCTTCCCCCTCCTCCAACCATGGCGGAAGTCCTCATGCTGATCGAACGAAATCGTTCGGAGGACCGTAGGGTGTTGGAGGTTATCGCGAGGAACACCTCCACTCCCTCTGGTGCCTCTAGATCTGGAGGTGGTCACCAGTCTCGTGGGGACTTGCGGAGTTCTTCGCACGCAACCTCCCACCTTCCCGGTCAGGATCCTTGGGCGCAGACGATCGTGCGCGTCGGTTGAGCGGAAGCTCAACGTTGCTCGATGCCGAGGCAGGGCGGGCACTTTTCGCATCCCATCGGTGGAGGGTGTGACACTCTCATGGTGGGAGAACTTCCTCGCCATGCGACTGCGGGACACGTGTTCTCGTGGGAGGAGTTGGTCGGCTTTCGTCGGGCCCATGTTCCGCCGGCTGATGAAGTGAAGAAAAGGAGTTTCTTGTGCTCAAGCAGGCGCAAATCTGCGGTGAGTACCTCCATGAGTTCAACCATCTTGCAGTGCGCTCTGAGGTGGCCACCGATGAGGCCAAGCGGGAGAAGTTCATGGAGGGCTTGTGCGAGGAGCTTGGGACAAGCTCTCTATTGTGGACTTCCCGACTTCCGGACCTTGGTAGACAAGGCCATCATCGCGAGCACAAGGCGAGAGCGGCTGGCGAGTCCATAGCGCAAGTGGGAGGCCAGTGCGTGCGCAGCGGCCTCGTTCGTCCCGAGTTGGGCTGCACTAGGGGCCCGTTCTTTGGCTTCACCACCGCCGAGACCTTGGCGCCGGCTCCACGTCCTCCGCAGCCGTGACTCGCCACGGCGCTGCGACCCAGACAGTCGCTCGCTCGCAACCCCGCGGCGATGTCACTGCTTCTCTTGCCACAACAAGGGCCACTCGCGAGTAGTTGTCCTAAGAAAGCTGGGCGGCCTCGTCCTAATGGAGGACGCGGGCAAGGGAGTGGTCACCCACGACCGAAGACCCGGGCTTGTGGGCGGCCGAGTCAACCATATCTCGGCTGAGGAGGCACAGGAGGCGCCCGACGTGGTGTTGGGTACGCTTCTTGTTAATTTGCGCCCTGCAGCAGTATTATTTGACTCTGGAGCCTCGCATTCTTTTATTTCGAGGTCGTTTGCTGTTGATTGTGGACTTCACTGTGTTCCTTTGGGGATCCCACTGCTTATTCGCTCTCTGGGTTCGGAAATGAGAGCTGACCAGGAGTGCCGGGACGTTCCTATCCACATTGAAAGAGTGGGATTCTTGGCGAACCTTATCCTACTCGACTCGGCGCGCTTGGACGTGATTCTTGGCATGGATTGGTTGTCCCAACATTTGGGGCAAATCGATTGTGCCAGGAAGATTGTCTACCTCACCATCCCTTCAGGTGAACAGGTTGGGTTTTCACCGCAGTTGCGAGAACCCCATCTTTATGCCCTTGAAGAAAAGCCAGCTTTGGAGATTCGCGATGTCCCCACTGTGTGTGACTTCGTGGATGTCTTTCCTGAAGACTTGCCTGGGATGCCTCCCGTCTGAGATCTGGAGTTCATGATAGAGTTGCTGCCCGGTACCGCCCCTATTTCTAAGAGGTCGTATCGCATGCCTCCTAATGAGTTGGAGGAGCTGAAGAAGCAACTAGGTGAGCTGCAAGGGAAGGGTTTTATCCGTCCTAGCTCATCTCCTTGGGGTTGTCCAGTTATCTTTGTGAAGAAGAAGGACAAGACCATGCGAATGTGTGTTGATTACCGTCCGCTTAATGAAGTGACGGTAAAGAACAAGTATCCTTTGCACCGTATTGATGATCTTTTCGATCGTTGACGAGCACGAGTCTTCTCAAGATTGACTTGAGATTGGGCTATCATCAAGTCGAGATTAGGGCGAGGATATTCCAAAGACGGCCTTTGCTACTCGTTACGGTCTTTACGAGTACACCGTCATGTCTTCGGTTTGACTAATGCTCTGCTTTATTCATGAACCTTATGAACTCGGTATTCATGGAGTATCTGGATAGGTTCGTGGTGGTATTCATTGATGATATTCTTATCTACTCCAAGAGCGAAGAAGAGCATCTTGAGCATCTTAAGCTTGTGTTGGGCAAGCTGCGTGAGCACAGTGTATGCAAAATTCGGCAAGTGTGAGTTAGTTGAAGGAAGTGGCATTCTTGGGCCATGTTCTTTCAGCAGGAGGTGTGGTTGTGGATCCTAGCAAGGTCGGCGATGTGCTATCTTGGGTCGGCCAAGTCGATCACCGATGTGCGGAGATTTCTTGGTTTGGTGGCTACTATCGCCGCTTTATCGAGAATTTCTCCAAGATTGCGAAGCCTATGACCGAATTGCTCAAGAAAGACAAGAAGTTTGAGTGGTCCACTGCTTGTGATGTGAGTTTTCAGGAACTCAAGAAGCGGTTGACCTCAGCCCCAGTGCTTGTTCTCCCTGATGTTCACAAGAGTTTTGATATCTATTGTGATGCTTCTCGTCAGGGTCTTGGTTGTGTTCTTATGCAGGAAGGCAAGGTTGTAGCCTATGCATCGCGGCAGTTGAGGCCTCATGAACTCAACTATCCTACTCACGATTTGGAGTTAGCTGCAGTGGTTCATGCACTCAAGATTTGGCGGCATTATCTGATTGGTAACCGTTGTGAGGTGTATTCTGACCACAAGAGGTTGAAGTACTTGTTCACCCAGCCAGATCTGAACCTCAGGCAAAGAAGATGGTTGGAGTTGATCAAAGATTATGATATGGGCATTCAGTATCATCCGGGCAAGGCCAATGTCGTTGCGGATGCACTCAGTCGGAAGGTGTATTGCAGCATGTTAATGCTCCAAGAGCAGCAGCCTACTCTCACTTCTGAGTTTCAGCGCCTTAATTTGGGTTTGATCGAGCACGGTTCTCTTGCTACCTTGGTCGTGCAGCCAACCTTGGTGGACCAAATCAAGGCCGCACAGCAGACAGATGTGGGTGTGAGTCAAATCAAGCAGAACATCAAGGATGGGATAGCCAAGTGCTTTTCAGAGGATGAGCATGGCGTTGTGCGGTTTGGACAGCGTCTTGTGGTTCCTAAGGTCATGGAGTTGCGGGATTTGATTCTCCGCGAAGCCCATGATTCTCCTTTGTCTATCCACCCCGGGGCTACCAAGATGTATCAGGACCTTCGTCGAGATTCAGTGGACCGTATGAAGCGTGAGATTGCCAAGTTCGTTGCGAGTGCGGCGTGTCTTTGTCGTGTGAAGGCCGAGCATCGGCGCCAGTGAGCCTTCTTGACCTTTGCCTGTGCCAGAGTGGAAGTGGGATTCCGTTGGCATAGATTTCATCACTGGTTTGCCCCGTTCGTCCAAAGGGAACGATGCTATTTGGGTCGTGATTGACAGGTTGACTAAAGTGGCACATTTCCTTCTGTCAAGACTCGGCCGTGTGGGACCTTTAGCCGGCTGTATGTCTCGAGATTGTGAGTCTTCACGGTGTACCTAAGGCGATTGTTTCAGATCGTGGTGCATTTGTTTACCTCGCGGTTTTGGCATAGTCTGCAGGAGGCTATGGGAACCCGCCTTCATTTGATCTGACTTTTCATCCCCAAAGCGCGGCGGACGGAGCGAGTCAACCAAGTGTTGGAAGATATGCTCGTGCTTGTGTTCTTTCATATGGAAAGAGGTGGGAGAAGTGCCTACCATTTCTTGAGTTCTCCTACAACACGATTTCGAGCGATCTTGGCATTGCACCATTTGAGGCTTTGTATGGGAGAGATGCGAACCCATTTGAAGTGGTCGAGACCGGTGAAGCGATTCTTGGCCCGATTTGATCAATGAGGCGAAAGTCGAGTTCGATTGATCGCGAGCATTTGCGCCTGCGCTCGATCGGCGAGAAGAGCTATGCGGTCGCCGTCGCCGTGAGTTGAGCTTTGAGCCCAATGACTTTGTGTATCTCAAAGTCTCACCCTTGAAGGGCCATCAGCGTTTTGGCGTCAAGGGCAAGTTGGCTCCCCGCTATGTTGGGCCTTATCACATCGTCGAGAGAGTTGGGGCTGTGGCATACAGATTGGAGCTGCCAGCTACACTTGAGGGTGTGCATGATGTGTTCCATGTGTCACACCTGAAGAAGTGCCTTCGTGTCCCAACTGAGGAAACTCCGTTGGAGGTTCTCGATGTGCAAGAAGATTTGACCTACCGCGAGCATCCTGTTCGTATTCTCGAGGAATCTGAACGAAGAACAAGGAACCGGGTCATCAAGTTCCTTAAGGTTCAGTGGTCAAACCATTCTGAAGATGAAGCAACTTGGGAGCGAGAAGATCGCCTTCTTGCAGATTTTCCTTCCTTCTTCTCCGAGTAAACGGAATCTCGGGTCGAGATTCTTGTAAGGGGAGAGTTGTAACATCCCAATTTCGGGCTTGTGTTTAAAATGTAAGAAAATGAGTAGAAATTAAAACTTTTTCTTACATCATGTGTTTCCTGTTTATCTTGAACAAGTATTGTACAAGAAGTTATGGAAATACAAAGTCACAAGTCTTTTGGCTCAAAATCACGATCCTTCAAAAACAATCTTGTCAACCCTTTTGATCATCTCCGGAAATATTTTCCTAAGTTCTTGGGATGGTATGTGACCCCTCTGAAAAATTTCACAATTTTTAGAAATTGTTTGAATATTTTAGAGGCGATCAAACTGTTTGACTCTCAGTCAAACCTTGAACGATTACATTGTAGAATTTTTGGAGAAAAATGCAATGAATATAAACCTCTGAAAATTTTACACAAGGACAATATCTAAGTCAACAAGCTCTGTAAAAAATTTCAGAATTTTGGAGTAGTTTGCTACCTCTTTTAAATCCCCAAAGTCTCGACTTAAATTAAAACCTTAAAGCTGGTTTCACTGTTCCTTGGGTGTGGGTCGGACTCGGGCTCGAGCCAGTGGACTTGACCGAACCAACTAATCGCACCTGGTCCCCTTCCTAGCGCGCGATTGATATCAGCCGTTGGATTTGAATCGCTCGGCCCACGTTTGCGTGTGCATTCGGACCGTGCGGTTGCACTTTTCAATTAGGACCGTTGGATCTCGATCCAACCGTCCAGATTCCTGAGGGCAATCGGACTGTCCGGCGGACTCATTTAATCGTGATCGTCCATTTTCCATCCGATGGTCACAGTTCTCTTGTCTGTTCTTCTTCCTCCTCTGCTTCTCCGTGCGCGCGTGCGGCAATGGTAGAAAGAGAGAGAGAGAGTGCGAGGGCGGCTTTGATGTGTCACTTCAAGCTTGCTTTCGTTAACGTCTCTCTGTGGGGCATTAAATGCGCTCAGGCTTTCTCCTCCATTGTCCCAGTCTCATTGCTCCCATCATTTCTTGGTCCATGGCGTAGCATGAACCGAGGCCTACCATGGACTCGGGTTCTTGCTCGAAACCCTAATCCCTTCCTATATATTGCCCCTCTAGGTCCTCCTGGTGTTCCTTTACACCACACCTAGCTCCTCTCGTGTTTGAGCTCAAAACCATCTCAAACCTTCAATCCACCATTGTTGACCGAGAGCTCCAATGGCGATCTTGGTGTCGATGGTTTACCTTCAATCTTTCTTGTACCCTTTGAGCTCCTTAACTTCCTTTATATTTCCCTAACTTAATTTTGGGTTGCATTCTCGTGAATGGATCAATTTTAAGTTTGGAGATTTTCATGATTTCACCCCTTTCTTCTCCACTCAGGTAAGTGGTTCTTTTTGCAATTACTGACTTGTGGAGATTATGAGAACCTTAATGGAGCTATTTTGATCACCCATTGGTGTTCATCTTGCTCAGGTTGCCATTTTCTTCTCCATCTTCCTCGGCTCCGGTGAACTCCATCGTGTTCAAGCTTCTCCGGCCATCTTTTGAAGCTCATCTTGGCTGAGGTAGCTTCTTATTAGTCCCTAGGAGTGTGGCACTCGCTTTCCTGGACCGCAACGGAGCTTTTTGCTATTTTCATATTTTGCCGAAAGGGCCTCCTTCTATGTTTTCCGGCTCGTCCGTTCTAGACCCCACCACGTGGCGAGGTCATCGCCATTAGGTTCGCATCGCTATTGCGAGTCCATTTTGGTGTTTGTGGCGCCGCCACATCGATCGTCGGCGACAAGCGTGGGTTGCTTTCGAGTTTTTGCGGCCGTAGCTCCGTTGTCGTCAAATATTTAGGACGCAGATTAATACCCAATCATTGCTTAGTATTAATGGTGTCTTAATCGCCTAATGTCTCAGCGACATGTGGGCCCGCAAGCCTAAATCGATGAAGCGTAAGTCTTTAGGTCGATTTTGGGTTTATTTATTGCTAAGCATTGTTAGCAATAAATGTGTCCGAAATTACCTTTTAGGTCAACGCCATGTGGGCGAGCCACGTGCGTGTGTTAAAGCTCGCGTGTGTGACTTACGATCAGCGACATGCCCCACGTGTCGGCGCTCCAGTTACGCCGATCTTGGACCACCGTCCATTTTGCGATCTGCGGCCCAGATCTGGGATGCGTTCGGACCATCTGGTTCCCCTCTTCACTCTGGACCGTCCATCTCACGAGCTACGACTGAGATCGTGTGTGCAATCGGACTCTCCGATTGAAAATGTGCTCAGGGCCGTTCATCCTTAGATCTGCGGTCTTTGATAGTCGAGGCAACCGCACTGTCCGGTTGCATCCTTCCTCGTGAGTCGTTGGATCTTGATCCAACGGTGGATTTCTTTTAGGGATCGCGCGCGCGCGTTGTTTCCCAGCGCGCGTGGGCCGTAGAATGTTAGATCAAGGGCTCTCGTGCGTTCGCGTCGTTTATTCCCATTTGAGTTGGTTTTCAATTCTGTAAGTATTTATTTATCCTCTGTAAATGGTATCAAAACTTTAGAAATTCATAACTAAATCGTTTTACCTCCTTTTTAGATGTTTCCAACTGTAATAGATTTTTTTTATGCCTCTGTAGTTTAATATAAAAATGCAATTAGCCATGTTCCTGTCACAGAGAATTATGTAACTCAAATAACTTGATTTCTGGCAATTTTGAATATCCCAAAAATAGAATTAAACTTGTAAAATGCATATCTTTTTCTGTACAACTCCAAAATGTGCAAAATCAATTTTGTTAAATTCCTCTGTTAGTGTACTTTAATATGAAATAGGTTTTGAGCATGTTTATGATTCTGGAAAATGTAATGTTCTAGGCTTACAACTTAGAAAAATCATAAGGAAATCATTATAGCTCCAAATTTAGTAAGCTCAACTTTCCTATTATTAGGATGTCATAATATACCTGCCATAAAAAATTCAGAGCTTAGATCATTCCAGAAATTTTCGCCATGAACAATACCAATAATTAATTTAGGGAATTTATAGGTGAGAGAATGAATTTTGATCATAACTTTTTCATGCTAAGTCCAATTGCAGTAACTCTTGTTTCTAAAACTGTCTAAAATCAACCTCTAGCTGCTGTGTAAATTTCATGGAAATTGGATGTCTTTTGCTGTTGAGTTTTGTTTGGTGTTCTTCGTTCTTATTTGGTTTTATCGCATTTTGCGTTAGGTTCGAAGAATATCTTGAATCGAGAATCCCCTCTGCAGAAGAGCAAGACCCGGCAAGGCTAGTGTCGATCATGTTAATCCCAGTATTTTAAGTATTTATGTTGATTACAAATTCTATATACGCATTGCTATTTTGTGTTAAACTATTGTCGATAGTTGACCTAGTAGATGCATTTCCTTAGGCAAATGATTATCCTTTACCACCATTGAGCCTAGGTTATTGCTGTGATTTAGAGTTCGCGGATGAGCTCTTGTCACTTAGTAGTTGCGAATAAATTGCTTAGCCATGCTTAGTTTCCGATAGAAATGGGTGGTTATCGGCTTGTCGATAATCTTGATCACATAAAACTCATTACCTCTTATGATTTCAGCTTTGTGCCATGTCTACTTATGAAAACTAAAACTGAAAACAAAATGATTTAGACTTGGGCACAATGGTAAGATGGTGTGATTTTGGGTGTGACTGGAATGGTGCCTGGGTCAACAAGGACCGAACATCTTGTTACACTAAACCAAGCATTTTAGCGTGCTAACCACACTAGAGGGTATGGGACCTCTCTTGACTTAGTACTTTGGCGTGTATTGGCTTGGTGCCAGGGAGTCGCGGGAGGGATGGTGTTGGGAGCATTGTAGTGTCGAAAGACTTCACCGTGATGGGATTTGTTGTCTTTCGGCTTGCAATGTAAGCGTATGGGTTTCTATCCATACGAGCGCTCGTAGTCAATGCACAATATTGAAAGCGTCTCGTAGGACTTAGCCGTGCTGCATACCTTGGAAGTGTGCTTTGTGGCTTAAAGGCGATGCGAAGTGTGGGTACATTGGTACACCCTGCAGGGTTAAAACTATTCGAATAGCCTCGCCCTAGGTTATGGACACGCTTGTAAGGTCTTTCAAGAGTTAGACTACAACCTTTTAATTAAAACTTGATTGGTGAGTGCGAATCGGGATTCGTGCTATGTTGTGGTGGCTATTGGGATAGTCACTTCTAGGTGGTTACTTGTATTTATCATTACTTTATTTGTTACCTTCAACATTAAAATTTATTTGTAAACTTGCTTTCAAATGTATTACATTATTGCAAATAAAGTTGACTTTATGCAAAATGAGACATACAACCTCCACCTAAATAAGCTTGCATGTAGTTTATGAATAGGCTGCTATTCCACACGCTTGATCTTGCAGTACCTTTGTGTACTCGAGTTATCTTGCTTAAATATAATTGTTGCGAGCGGAAGGTGAGCTTGAAGGGCCTCACTTTTGTGAGTCGTGTTGTGGTAGCTATGGGCGACTAGCTTGGCGGTCGGTCGATTGCCTTGTGGGTTATGTGGCTAACCGGTCGACTTTTGTCCTAGCCATCTTATGGCACCTTTGCTTCATTGTCATTCTTGTTTATTGTTCTATTTGGCAGTGGCTCTTTTGTAATAACTTTACTTTATGTATGTCGTTGTTGAACTTAGTGGTGTATGTTGTATGGAAATGATGTGTAATTTTGTGATGATGTGCATATGCTACAATTCTGGGAAGCATATGTCCATCGAGGCTTAGAATATTCAATTAGTAACGCTAGAACCATTTGGAGGTTAAGTGTTACTAGTTAAATATTCCGGGTCCTCACACAAACCTTATTATAAAAGATGGTTGAAATGGCTTATTTTGCATAAAGCAAATACTTTAATTTAAATACATTAAATAGATTCAAAAGAGTATTTAAGAAATGATAACAAAAATTGATAAAAAGATGATAGATGGAATTAATAAATTGGTAGGGAATCATCCTTCACCAACTACAACCTCATCAACCACTGTACTCACCAATGCTAGCTTGAGATTTCAAAATCAAGATTGAATCCCCATTCACTTCTCAACCAAACCATATTTTATAAAAATCTAACCCTCGTGTGAAATCTCCGAGCATTGTCCATAACTGGGGACACGGCTGTTCAGACAATTTTACACCCTGCCTTTGCAAGACATGAAGAGTGTGCCTTTGCAGGATCACAACATGGCTATTACAATGCTCCATCTCAACTCGATTCCATCCCACTCAGGTTTCGTCGCCGAAGGGTTAAACCGCCCAGTCAGAAGCCACCACTTGCGCCGTGTAGGAAAAACTGTCTAAACCGACACCCACACTACCAATGACAAAGCCAAAGTTGTAACTTTGCAAATTAATCAGACAGGTCCACTCCATCTTGGACATGTGGTAGTACAGTAAGACTTAGATCGGTGCATGTAACAACCCAAAGTTTCATTTCCAGTTAAAAATAAAATTTAATTATTTTTTTGGAATTTTTAAAAGTTTTCCCTATTTATTTTAAAGACAAAATAAATTATTTGAAAATCTAAATACCAATTATGATTTGGAAATATTTTATCTATTCCAAAATGACTCAGGGAATTTCTGTGAATTTTTCATATTTTTGGACTTTATTTGCTATTTTCTATAAGCCAATTTGAATTAACTCATTTCTGAAATCGCTAAATCAATTAAAATCCGAAAAACCTCTTCGGGCCAAATCTCACTCGGCCCATCTGCTTTTCCTTGCGCTTGGCTCATTTTCCCTAGCCCGCTTCACCCCGCAGCCCACCCCAACTCTCTCTCTCACCGCCTTATGGCCCCCACCAGTCAGCCCCTTCCTATCTCCTTTCTTTTCTTTCTTCCACCATCCCTGGCCCACCTGTCATCGCCTTCCCCTTTCTTTCCTTCTTCCTCCCGATCCCGAACGTTACCACCATTGCCGTTTTGGAAAACCTTCCAAAACCTACACCAATCTACCTGGATTAGCCGCGATTGTGCCGCCTTAATTTTGGAGTTGAAGCCTTGCCGCCCGAAGCCGCTCCGCCGTTGATTTCATCGCCAACAAGCACGCTTCGGCAACCTCGACTTCATCACCGACACCGCATCGTCACGCTCCATCTGAAGCTCACCTCTCCTTCGACGAGAACCAGTCCGATCCTCGTCGCCGACTTCGCCCGAACCTTGCCGCCGTCCACCTCATCATGCCCCTCCACCGCCAGCATGCGCACCAGGTCCAGCATCACCTCACCTTTCTTTTGCGTGCACTCACTTACCTTGTCGTGGCATGTAGCACTGGTGAGCTCGTCGCTATAGCATCGCCGTCCACTGGCTGGCGTGGCACGCCACGCCAGTCCCACCTGGGCACCACATGGCAACAACCTCACCCCTACACGCCCACCTAGCAGCCACGTGTCTGCCTACGCCAGCACATGCGCAACCCATTTCACTGCTTCGTGAGCCAAGTCCATGGTGGATCGTTGACCGACCGTGGACCACGTCCATTGACCATGGGGCTCGCATGTTAGTAGGATTTTCCGTAGAAAATCAATTAAGCCGAAATGAATTTTTCATTTTGATGTCATGTTGCGTCATATTCCAAATTTCATTTATAAAAATAAATCAGTAAATGAAGGGATACGGGTAGGCTACGATAGCAATAATTCAAAAATTCTACCACGTAAACCAGAATGCCAAACAAGTAGATGATCACAGATCGTTACCACCAGACGCATAGTACAGTGGAAGAAGAGTCGGAACATCCTAGTCCAACGAAGAGCACGTCGATGTAGTGGTCGTAGTCGATCGTCCAATGCCCTCGCGAGTCAATCGTCTCCTCTAGCAACCTCTGAAGTTCCTTGTGAAGATCGTGGATCATCCTCAAGCACAACAACAACCGCAGTAGTGCCCCTATGATATCCACACGTCCAGGGAAGGAACAACCGAACATCAATGTGCTAGCACCAAGTCGCACGGTGGGGCTCTCTCGGGAAGATGGTGGCTAGGGTTTCGATGGAGTAACTCACGTCTCTCCCATGTAACCAATAGCCTCAAGCATCTCCTTATATATTGCACATGACAGATCCTATCCGAACATATTTTGTTCCAACCTGTTAAGTGTGTGACCCATTAGGTTTATGCGTAGTCGATTGTGACTCAGAAACCTTTTCCGATCACGAGTCGTTAGTGGTTCCTAGCAGGACATAATGATTCCCGAATACACACAAATTATATCAGACAAACCTTAATCCAATATGATCTATGACTAGGTCCTCATCACTTACGACCAGCTCGTATCTCGTCATGACCAGTGCGTATTTAGGTACGACCAGTTTGTAACTCCTTACGACCAGTTAGTACTTAAGTACGACCAATCTACGACCAGCTCGTATCTCCATACGACCAGTTTATAACAGTGTACGATCAGTCCATATTTAGTCTCGACCAGTTCGTAACTCCTTACTACTAGGTTTTGACCACTCTGTGATTACGTTCGACCAGTCTATGACTAGCTCGTATCTCCATACGACCAGTCTGTAACTGATCGAACTAAGCAACCTACTCGTGTATTCTCCCTTTGCCCCACGATATTTGGTTTGAACTCCAAGTGTGATATTTGTCATCCATGGACTGTTCAATACTTTCTCGATCGAGTGTCGGATAACCTCATGTGGTCGAACTCTTCGACCACCAGTGGCATGGCCATGCACTTTCTTTATCCAACCACTTCGAGGGGCCCAAAGATATCTCTCCTGTTATGTTAGGAAGGGCAAATCCCATATCCGACCAGTCACATCCCTCTGCATGTTTCATAGCATACCCGAAAGCTACCTTTATAACTACCCAGTTACGAGTAGCATTTGGCAACCTCTAAGAGTGATATTACACATGTAGGGAACCATGCTGATCTCAGGTCTAAGGATTATACATCATCATTGCTTGAGACCAAATAATGACACATAAAATCATAACAATCTCAATAGTATCTCAAGGTGGGTCTATCCAACCCCATGTTCTCTAACATGTGTTCACATTATTGATTCGATATTCCTATATCCATGATTGGTGAAACATGGTCATCAATCAACACATGTGTTGGTCATAGAGTCACTGGTGTTCCGACCAGTGACATTCAACCAGGGATACCATTTAGAACGACATCATATAAGTCAAAGAGCTTCACCAACAAGTCACATACTTGTTAATCTTTATAACCAATGATTCATTCAAGGAACAAAATAATACTTATTCAATAACTCATAAACATAGACGTGATACAATCATATCTATGATTGCCTCTAGGTCATATCATCAACAATAAATTCCAGAAATTGAATTTAGTATATTTTTTAGGGTTTAATTTTCTAGGGACTTGTTTTCCTTCATACGAGCTCCAAATTCAATGATTCAAATGTCTAAATTCATATAAAATCAAGATCTAGCTATATAAACTAGAATTATTTAATTTGGAGTTCCTTTTAAAATTAATTTGAATTAATTTGATTATTATTTGAATTTGTCTTATTTTCGCGTATAGATTTCGGCAATTCTGAAGAACTTGAACTAGTTGAAGAAGGTTCCTTTGATCAAGACAAGTTACATCTTTGATCTTGTTTGATCCCAATATTTTAAATTATTTAAATTCTACTTTAAATTATTATTGCATGTTTGTTTCTATTCAAGTTAATTTTAATTCCTGTTTTAAATTTATAGTTATTCCCAGTTCCATTGTATAGCCAAATTTGTCCTTGCAATAACCAATCCATGCTACCTTAGTTGAAAATTTGGTTATTACATTATTATGACTCGAATATGTTGGAAAATTATGCGTGGTCAATGCTTAGACCAAAAACATTGATTTGGGGAGTTTTAGCCAAATTATTCAGTCAAGATTTAAATTGAGTCTAGGTACTGTCTTACCATAGAAAATGTTGCAAATGATTTTACTTACAAAAAGGAAAATAAAAATGGTTTAGACTTGAGTAAAATGGATGTTGGTATGGTGCAAGTCAATGCACAGGATTGAATCATTTCAATTATCAAGTCCAGGGTTGTGGAATGTTGTCTAAGTTAGTTAAGGACCGGTCTTCAAGCCACATATTACTAAGCTCCAATACTTCATTGTTATTTATGCTACGTTGATGAGCGGGTTTCGGTTAGACAGTATTCCTACTTGACGCAAGAGGGGGCTCCCGGCAGGTGGTCAGCCCAATGGAAGTGAAACCTGAGCAGGCATATTAACTTTGGGGTAGAACATTGTAAAAACCTATTGATAATTGCATAGTCGCACGCCTTCAAAAGCATGTCTTGGCCGGTAGTTTAAACAAATTATCTCTTATGGGTAAAGCTGTACAAACTCTCAAGAGTAGAAACTATTCGAATATCCGTGTTCACGGTCATGGACATGCTGAGAAAAGCAAATCCAAGTTAGAATTTGGTTTTGTTTTAAAATGAATTTAGCAAATATTTTAGGATGGTTAATCCTTGTGGAAAATTGGACGACTAGCCATATGATAGGAGGGTATCCTTCACCACACTTGTATGGAGGTTATCCACTATAAAATTATCATTTAAAACTTGATTTTAGTTATAGATTAAACTGATTTGAAACTTAGTAGGAGTATTTAAATAGAAAATAACGATTTATGCAAAATGAGCCCTATAAGCCCCACTTGATTACACATGCATGCATCATAATTCTGTTATTGGGTGTAACTTGCGGAGCACGGTTGTTTGTGCTCACCTTTACTAAATAAATTATTGTTCAGGAGAAGAATACTATCAAGATGGTGAGGACTTGGAGGACTAGGTCGCGCCCCCAGACGATTGCCTATGGCAAATCATGTGGCCTACCCATTTATTTATGCTTTCTGTTGTATCTTTTATTTGGCCTTATGCCCAATTGTAATATAACTCTGATTATTATTCAATAAATTGTGTGATATGATTTTGTTATCATTTTTGTTTGACTGTGTACACTAACTATTCTTGGACTAGTGTATGAAACACAGAGAATCTGGGATCCTTCGTTCCCGGGTTCGACAATGCACAAAATGAAGTCCTTAGTTAACTCAGGTGATCGAGACTTCCACATCCCAAATGTGCTAAACCGCACCCACTTAATGCACGATCACTCACCCAAGTATAAATCATTTTGTTTAACCAGGACTAATGACACTACCCATGTCATGGTACAACAAATTTTACAATAGTGGCTACCATCCACAATTCAATATCTCATTAAGTCAAACTGATATCATTGATCATGTGGGAATGAGCCCGACATACTACTAAGCATGGCTTAGCAATGAGCATACCAACCCAGGTGTATACTAGTATGAAATCACTAATAATTTCCCAACATAGGTTGACAACGGATATATGGCATATGAACAGTAAAGGTGGATAAATGAACAACTAGGTATGTACCTATTCCCATGAATATAATTAATATAAAAGTAGCACGCAGGTTTCGTTTAAACACAAAATAAGTTTTGAAAACAATAGGCACAACATGATCAAGAACATAACTTGCCTTGCATATACATAATTGCTCATTGATCTTCATCTTCTTTATCATCCGCTCCTCGATACTCATTTACTTGATTCTCAGCTCCATACGACAACTTTCTATGATAGACTTCTAAATGAGAGAAAATGGCAAATTCAAACAAACTAAAAAATGCAAGTCAAATAAACACTAAATTGGAAAAGAAATGTATTGGAAGGTATGCTTGATTTTAGATGAATGGGGCTAATCGGAGCTCATATAAAGGAGAACAGACTTCCAGAATTTTCGCTGGGAGGAAAATTCGGGACAAAGATAAGGCAGAGAGAATATTAGAGGCTGACAGGTGGGGCCGAGGGAATATTCTGGAATCTTAGAATTTTGAAAATTCAAGAAAATATGGATATTATGGCATGTGGGTCCACTAGATGAAAAGGAATTTTTGAATTAAATGAAATTCGGGAAAATAGGAGTAGAGTATAACAGATCGGGCACTATAACAGCCCAAATTTGGAATAATTTGAAACTTGGTTGAATTTTATGGATTTTCAAAAACTTTCCTACATTTTGTGAAATTACAAAAATTTGGCTCCATTTCAAAAACTCAAATCAAAATCATAGCCTTAATTGGAATTAACAAAAATCTACATGGAAAGTTAAGTCCAAAATCCTTTTGAATTTGAATTCTTCAATTAAAATTCATCTTAAAGAATTCTCAAATAAAAATCAAACCATATCTTCCCTCTCTCTTCTCCTCGAACCGCAACCCACCCCATCGGCCAAGCCCTTCCTTACTTGCCTAGCCAACACTCGTGCGCCGTGGGCCGCTCACACCTGCACCTCCCTCTTCTTTCTTTTCCCCACGTGGCCCAACTACCCTTGGCCTAGTGCCGCGCCTCGCTCGTGTAACACTCTAGCTATTCGAAAGCCAAAATGTTACCTAAAGACCTAACATATAACCGTACAACAGTATAATTTCAACAACAATTCATCAACTAAGTTAAACAGGTCATCAACAATTGAAACACAAACGGAAATATAATATTGGATCCACTAAGATAATCCTATCAACGAATGATCAATGAATATAAGCAATTATTTAAATAAACTCAACGATAAGGAATGTATCATCCAAATCTAAGTTTATTTATTACAACCCAACAATTAACGAATGAAAGACAGTAACAGTTCCTTTATTGAAACTAGTGTAAAGTGAAATATTTGAGTAGTGCGTGTCTACTCCCTCCCAAGAGAAAACTTCATCAACAATCACTTAAAAAAATAAACAAAATAAGAGTGAGTCCAAGACTCAGCAAGTACAATGAATAAGAACAGATAACCATCATCAACAAGACAACTTCTTCACAACTTTCGAACATACAGCAAATGCATACTTATGAATGTATGAGATGAATGTAAATAATCAAAGGAATGGACTGCACACGTGCTTATACCGGTATAGCTAGTGACACACCCGTCGGTGTTCACTCAAGCCCGTATTTATCGAAATACAGGGATCCAAAATATCGTATGAAGAACGTTTCATACGGGTGTCCAAACTGCCCACATTGGAATGGTGGGACTCACATGCCCATACTGGAATTGATGGGACTTTAGACTCCACTCCCGTGGACGAAACATGAACATGGATGCAACTTTAGACTCCACTCCCGTGGACGGAACTTGAACATGGATACATGAATGTACTTATGAACAACGACTAGCATCATCTTTGAACATATGAATTTCACATACGGAAGAAACATAATCATCGGAACTTCTCATGTATCAAATGAAAACACAGTACGAACATCAAGCATCCAACATACACAATTCATACAAACGTTAGTGTACTTGCTTTTAGCGTTGCGATGTGTTAGGAGGCAACGACGAGGCCGCTAACCCCGGAGCCTCACCTCCTACACCATTAATTTACTCAATAAGAACCACTATGTCAAGACACTACTCGCAACACAAACCCCAACACTCCAATGTTTAACTACACAATTTTACTCCAATTGAACTACGTTCCATCAGAAAACCATAATGGACAGCAATACTAAAATTGACATAACTTTTTCTCTGAAATTCGCAAAAATGTAAACTCAGGCTTGTTTGAAAGGTAACGGGATTATCTACAACAACTTAGTTGGTGGAAATCCCGAATTCTGTACGTACCTAACTCCAAAAGACCGATAAACAACTTCTGTCAGAACTACTGACAATATCTGGGCAGCAGCACGATAAATGCCATAACTTCTAATTGGCTAAACCCAACTTAGAGTTATTTATCAATATCAAAATCTAAGACCCAGGCCTACAATAACCTAGTTGGGTGAAAGCCCTGAATTTGCCATTAACTTGATCATATAATAAAAGGCAATTCGACAATTCATTCTCTTCAGGGTTCTGAACAGTCAACTTAAAACATGCATAACTTTTGTTCTACAAATCCAAATGAGGCGTTCTTTATCAATCTTGAAATCTAATGAGATCACGTACAAAAGTCGTTATGTGCAAGACTTCTGAATCATCCTCTAACTAGGTCAAATTTTAACAATTATAGTGTTTGCTAATTCTCGTCAGAATTCTGGACAGCAGAAACTAACACGATCATAACTTTTGACAAAATGTCGGAATCAGGTGTTCTTGGCGGCCACCGAAAGCTAAGAACATTATCTAAATAACTCTAGGATATAAAATCTTCTGATTCGACCTCTAAGGACCCAAACTCACCCACGCAACATTCTGGACAGATTGATAATTATTGCAGACCGACTTTGATCTAATCAACTCGAAATGATTTCTCCTCTACGACTAATCCAACAACAACAACCGAGAATCGTTACCTTGGAGCACCTAGGAAGATGATGGTTGATCCGCGAAGATGTTCCCCTCCTTCTTGATCAGCCAATTCCACGAAACACCACTCCTACCTTCGCGAGAAGCCGGCAACGGGGAGATCGGCACCAAGGGACGGCTCCAGAAGGTGGGGTTGCTGCACTAGGGGCTTGGGGCGGTAGCAATGGAGGTGGAGAAGGGGCTGCAACCAGCAGGGGGAGGCACAAGATGGAGGGGGGAGGGGAGAGGAGGGAGTCGGCGGCCAAGGTGGGGAGGGAGAGGGAAAAGTGGGGGGTGCTAGGTTTTCCCTCCCCCTATTGGTCGGCCACTTATGGGCCATGGGCCCCACGGCTGCCCCTCCCTTTGGGCTTCATGGTTGCCCCCCTTGGCCCACAGCCCCCCTCTTGGGCCTATTGGCCAAAGGCCCAGGCCCAAAACTAGAAGAACAGACGAAACACGGGAAATTTCTCCTTTTAATTTGAATTCGAATTAAAACCGCAATGTTTTTCTTACCAAACAAAAACGGGATATTACAGCTCGCCCGCTCGGGCTCGCTGCCCGGTCACGCCTCATTCATTTTCTTCCCCACCCGTACCTCGCCGCTCGTCACTCTCCTTTGCTCACCATTACATCGAAGCACTCAAGTGCCCTGGTGCCAACGGGCCTCGAACACACCCCCTCGCCCACGACCAATTCTCCCATCACCCACACCAGCTCGCCTCCATTAAATCCTGTGAAATCGCAAGCTTTCACCCCAGCCACTACATTGTCGTCGCCGTCTGTCAGGACCTAAAAATGCCATTCTGGACCCTCTGTGTATACTGCACTAGTTCAGGATCACGCTAGTGCACACAGTGGCAACATCGATGAAATATCATTTCCATATACAAATATGACTAATAAATAAACAAATAACAACAATTATCAGAGTAAAGACCTTAAGGTCAAAGCTTACAATTAATGCCTCAGAAGGCGGATAGCTCTAATAAGCTGCACCGGAACATAACGGAATAACTTCAGTGGAGCCCATCCATATGCCCAAAGGCAATCGGCTGGAGTAGCGCGACCTTGTTCTCCACAATTCTTGAAGTAAACCTTGTTGATCGACGATGACCTGATGTAGCCTTCTCAACTGAAGAATATTGCGTATAGCAAGAACGAGTACATAACCTGTAACATCCCAATTTTTTGAGTTTAAAAATCTTTTAATAGTTAGTAGGGAGAAAATTCACCATTTGGATTTATTTGATTTTATATTCAAAAGCTTAATATTGGACCTTGCAATCAAAAACATTTAATATGAATAATTCCAACATGAACAATAGTCAAAACTATTTTATTTGGGTTCTATGTGCTCGAGATATATTTTCTAGATTTTCTAGAATTTTTACGAGTTCATTTGCTATTTTCTATTGCTTATTTGAATTTACGGTATTTTCTAAAATAGAAAACCTATTTAAAATCTCGGAAAAACTCTTGGGCGAAACCCACCCAAACCCCTTGGTCCAACTCCTGTCATTAACCTTAACTCGTGAGGCGCCTCTCGGCGACAAGTGGTCCCAGCGTGTCGACCTCCTTCTCTCTTCGCGGAGCACGTTAAACCTCGGTGTCAGATTCTCCTTGAGCGGTCCGATGGAGTTGTCTTTGTTCGGGCGACTCAAGCGTCCATTGATCGTGGCCGTGCGATCAAGAATGGATGGTCCGATGGCGTTGTGCCTTCCAGCGACGAGCGTCCCATTGATTTTGGGCCATCCGACGATCTGGGCGGTGACTCTCTTATCCGTCGTGCGTGCGTGGGTTTTCACCGCCGAGTGGGACCGCCGTCATCGTCTCCGAAGTCGGCCGTCTCTCGCGATGCGCCGCCTCCGTCGCCATTCGCGCCTTCAAGAAGCCTCGTCGGACAACGGGACTTCCTAACCAAAGCCTTCTAGATTTTTGTACCAAACTCAATCTCTATCTTATCGCAACTTTTGGGATAACAAATCATATCCCAATTCCGTTTCTATCTCTGTTTTCCTCGCGGGTTCATCTCGGACTCTTTTAGGGTTTCCGCGCACAAGACGCTCCCTAGCCTCCGGACCTATAAATAGGTCCCTGGGATCGCATCGGCGTCCGCACTGAGAACCCTCAACCTATTGCGCAACTTGAGCCTAAGCGCGCCGCAATGGAGTTTTAGGTTTTTGTCGCTGCCGCGTTTTCTTCGTTTGCGTCGTCGTCGGCGTCGCCCGCCTCGTGGTGCTGCGCGCCGGGTTCACCGTCGTCCAAGCTACCTCCGGGAGCCCTCGCGGGTGCGGAACCTCACCGGAACCCGTCCGACAAAACCCGAGCCACTCGCCGCATAAACCTCGCCGCGGCCATCTCGTCGACCTTGACCACGGAGTTGGTTCAACAGTTCGCATAACCTCGGCTACACGCGGTACCACTCACCGTGGCGATCGCGCCGTTCGCCGTTGTCATTGGTTCCGAGCCTCGCCGTCGTTTAACCGCCGCGTCGGCGCCACCTCGGTGCCACTCGTCGGCACCCTCGCGTCGGCGTGTCGCGTGCGTGGTGTCGATCGGCGTCCACGATATGCTGCGTGTGTGGGCGATCCACCGACCTCAGATCTAATCGGCTCGGTAGACTTGGTCTACCGTGAGCCATCTCACTGACATGTGGGTCCCACATGTCAGTATTTTCTTTTATTTATTTTATTTCCGAAATTCCTTCGCTGATGTCGTGCTGGCGCAACAATCCGATTTTTCTTTAGAGAAATAATTCAGAAAATCCAGAAAATCCAAATTAGGGTTTCTTTTAGATTTGAAACTTCCAGAGGCCATAACTTTTGCATCCTAACTCCGATTGAGCCCATTCAAATTTCTAAATTTGTCTAAATTCGAGCTCTATTTATCTGAGATTTTTATTTAATTTTTGGAGTTTGTTTTGCCTCTGTTATTTATTTGTTTTGTTTGTTTTTGTTTCATTTGCGAGTAGACGTCGATTCGTCGGGAAATTTTCTGGAAGAAGGAGCACCCCAAGATCAAGACCAGTACATAGACCTTTTCCAAGGCAAGTCATACATTTGATCATCTTGAACCCAGTTCTCAAATTACTTTGTTTCAAAGTATTGCATTCTATTTTAATTATGTATTTAAATGCTTTGGGCATAGTTATTATCCAATTTGTTATCACCCCTTGACCTTGTATGCCAT
Source organism: Ampelocalamus luodianensis (assembly GCA_036346255.1). Lineage (NCBI taxonomy): Eukaryota > Viridiplantae > Streptophyta > Magnoliopsida > Poales > Poaceae > Ampelocalamus > Ampelocalamus luodianensis. The sequence continues at coordinate 19,754,358 of CM070631.1, read as the reverse complement.
AATTCCTTGTCACCCTAGATTGGTTTGTTAGTTGGTAATATTATAGCACCAACGTGGGTTGGTTAGATGTGAGTACAATTGCTTAGCCATGCTCTGAGTCTCACATCTCATGTAAGTTGCAATTATCAAATGTGACTAAGTGACTATGGAACTTTGTGTAAAAGCGTGTGCTATGTGTTATTACTTGATATGGCATGTGTTGCACTAAAACCAGCTGGGTGGTAAAGGATTTGGACGGGGCAAGTGGTGGAAATCGTGTGATATGGTGGACTATGTGATGGGAATGATAATCTTTGTGATCTAGTTAGAATATGGAAGTCTTGCCTTGGTCAATTAAGGACTTAACTTTGTGCGCCATTGGCCGAGCCTTCTTGTGACGACCACATGCCCGGTATGGGACGGGCCTAACTTAGTAGGTTATGGATTCTTGGCATTGATTACTCGGTGGTAGGTTAGGCTATGGGTGGAGGTGTGTACTACAAGGTAGTCGCATCACGGGCGGTTCGCCGTGTCCCCGTCGGTGTGTGTTATGCCAAAGCGCCGTTTGGGTTGGCATAGCGGTTTGTAAGCACATCGGAGTGTCAATGTTGAGATGAAGTTTCTGAACCATTTTGTTATGTTTAGTGCTTGCTACACTAGTTGTATCGTGTGGGTAAAGTGTACAACCTCTGCAGAGTGTTAAACAATCTATTCGAATAGCGCGTCATGGTCATGGACATGCTCGGGATTTCACGAGGGTAGTTTTCATAAAATGTTTGGGATGGGAGCTGTGTGACCTCAATCATATGGCTATGTGAAATAATCTGTTAGTTGTGTGTCTTTGTGGAAACAACTGTTAAATTAATATTGTCTATTTGTTTTGAATTATGCTTTCAATCTATTATTCGTATTCAATTGCAAATGTTGCTTTTATGCAAAAGAACCACAAAAGCCTTTTTTTTAATAAGCCTGCATCTATACATTGCATTCTGTGGTTTGATTTGCGAGTACGGTTGTGTACTCACGCTTGTTGTAAAACTTACGCCCAAACCTACGTAAGAGGAGGAGTCTACGCCTTTCGAGGAGGAGTTCGCGAAGGTTCTTGATCGTTAAGGTCCGGATCCCGATCGGTTACTGTGGTGAATTGGTGGGATCTACTTGGAGTTATTTCCGTTCATTGCTTTTTATTCTCTGTTAGCCTGCGTGGCTTAATAAGTGTAAACTCGACCATAAGGTCAAAACCCTTATTTGTTATTCAAACTAATCGTTTACTTTATTTATCGCTTGTGTGGATCGATATTTACCTATGTTAACCTGTGTGCACTAGCGTGATCTGGACTAGTGCGGTATACAGAGGGTTCCGTAATCGTAATGCAGGTCCCGACAGAGGTGGTGTCAGAGCCATACCGACTGTAGGTCTTGACCTTAGTTAGATTGGTCGTCTTTAGAGTGTCCAAACTATTTTCTAAAAGAAAAATTAACTTGCAAGGTTAATTAATTGCTTAACTCTCCTCGTATCTCTCTCGCCTCAACTTTTGCTATAATCCTTTCTCTCCCCGCTGTTTTAAAGTTTGCTCTTACCCTGTTCGTCTGTCTTGACAGATGCCTCGTCTTCAGAGCTATGGTGAGCGCACTAGAGGGTATGCCGCCGAGCTTTGGAAGTTTCTCCAGGTTCTTGGAGGCTTTGATCGTCCGCTGTACGTCGGTAATAACTGGATGGTGAATGGACAAAACCGTGGAGTGATCTGTCTTTGACGATACGCCGGGAGGAGCGACAAGGCGAGCCAACCTTTGCACGTCTCGTGAGGAAGATCACTTGGTGGAAGGTATCCAGAGTCGTCGCGCTTGGCCATGCTGCGTATTCGCAACATCTACGCACGGAGCTTCAAGACACCGTCTTCGTTACCACCCCGAGTGCGGCCGTGGACTTGCCAAAGACGCTACCCGTCCACGAAGAGAGAGCAACGCTCTGATGGTGCACCTCGCCCGATTCGTGGCGCGCCAGAGGAAGCTTTGGAGAGGACTATCACGGAGTTGGATCTTGTCTATGAAGCTTTGCGAGAGTCTGAAAAGAAGGTCGCCACTGCAAGAGATTCTCACGACGGGATGACGAAGAAGAAGACCCCGAGGAGGATCTGAAGAAGATCCGAGGAAGGCCCGGTCGAGCGAGAAGAAGATGCAGAGCGTGAGGAGCGGTGAACGATTGCACCGGAGCGCTGTTCTGTTGCACGATTCTAGGGCATCGAGGATCATTTGCCAAGATGCTGGCTCACTTCCGAGTCTACCGTCGGGAGCGCCGCGCATGGTTGTGGAGGCTTTCTCGAGTAGTTGGTCTTAGTTTGATTGTTTAGGCTTAACCGATTTGATTTGATGAAGTCGCCCTTTAGACGGTAGTTTTCTGTGCTTAGGTCGTTGTTTCTTTTGTGTGCGAGTATGAGCTGCAAAGACCCTTAGGCATTTGTTGCAGCCATGCTAAGACCCTATTTAATAAAGGTATTTCATTTGAGTTTCTTGAGCTGTGTTTTGTTGGGTTTAACCTACCCCCTGCTTAGTTCTCAACTTATCTTGTGCTTGCTACCGTATCTAACCCATGGAGCTTCACGGATGGTTCAAACTCGTCGATGCTACTAGTGGTTAGGTACCAAAGACCAGAAGCAATGAGCAACCACCGCAGGAGCGGTTCCGCCACAAGCACCCCGATTGACTTGCAAAACTTTGGAGCTTTCATGGCAAAGCCAGACTAAGCGATGAATACCATGATGACTCGGATGTAAGCTATGAACAACCAAGTCAACCACAACAACAATCAACAGCATGGAGCCCCAGCTGCTCATGGTCACCATGGACCATCTAAACTTGCGGAGTTTATGAGAACCCGTCCACCAACATTCTCTGGACACGTCTCTCCAATGGAAGCGGATGATTGGCTCGGTGGTTATTGAGAGAAAGTGCGATCACCCAAAGTCAATGACCGTGAAAAGGTTACGTATGCCACTCACGGATGGAAGGCACCCATTCTTGAATGGTGGGAGAACTTCGTGCGCTCATGAGGCGCCACGGGATATCACATGGGAGGAATTTTCTGCAGACATTTCGCGATTATCATGTACCGAAGGCATTATCGATCTGAAGAAGGATGAGTTCCGCGCCCTCAAGCAAGGAGCTATGTCAGTGTCAGACTATCTCAACAAGTTTTCTCAGCTAGCTCGCTATGCAGCAGAGGATGTATCCACAGACAAGGCTCGCCAGAGTCGCTTTTTGAAGGGGCTAAACACTGGACTGCAAGTCAGTCTAATTGCCCATACTTTTCTGGATTTCCAAGAGCTTGTCAATAAAGCCTTTGTTCTAAAGGAAAAACGCAAGGAACTAGAAGATAACCGCAAACGTCGGATGGCTCAGCAAGGAAACCATCAATCACAGCAGAGGGCTGAAACGGTTCCATCACAGTTCAGCGGTTTCCACCACGAGACTTTGTTGAGCACTGCACGACTTGGCACCTCATCCAGTGCCGGAACTTCCGCAACCCCGCACTGTCAACCCCAATCCGAGGAGCAACGAGCGTACCGCGGGTATGTTACACTGTAAATCGGCCGGATATTTTCTAACCAATGTCGCGAAGGGTACAATCACTCCGGTATGCTTCAAACTTGGAACTCGTCATCAAGATGCGGCTGAGGCATCAACCAAGGAGCTTCACAAGTTGCGGTCAAGCGGAGGAGCACCGCGATCCGTGATCGAGGCGTGTCAACCACGCCACTCTGGAAGGAGCCCGTGAAGCACGGACGTCGTCTCGGGTAAGTTTACGGTTAACTCGATACACGCATCGGCTTTGTTTGATTACGGAGCTTCGCATTCGTTTGTTTCGGGATGTTTGCAACCAAGAATAATTTGGAAGTTATGCGTCTTAAGCATACCTTGCTAGTCGATCGCTGGAGCGGCTAAGCACTAAGGTGGGATGTTTAGGAGCTAAGTTACTCATAGTGGAGTTGAGTTTCTAGCCAACCTAATCGTACTAGACACCCAAACCTTAGATGTCATTCTTGGCATGGATTGGTTGTCCAAGCACAAGGCGTGCTAGATTGTGGCGAAGAGCCGTGACGATCGAGGACACCAAAGGAAACAAGGTAGAATTTCTAGCTACCTCGATTCGTGCGGACATCTGTTAGTGAGCGATCGAAGACCCTTTCCTTGGAAGAAGTACCGTGGTCGGTGAATATCCGGATGTGTTTCGGAGGAATTACGAGGATGCCACCGGATCGTGACATCGAGTTTGTCATCGACCTAGTGCGAGGACAGCACCAATTTCAAAGAGACCTTATCGGATGCCGGTAGGATGAATTGGTAGATGAAGAAGCGAGATAGAAGAACTTCTGGAGAAAGGTTTCGTGAGACCTAGTTCATCGCCATGGGGAGCGCCAATGTTGTTTATCAAGAAGAAAGATGGAAGTATGAGGATGTGTATCGATTACCGTTCCCTCAACGAAGTTACCATCAAGAACAAGTACCCACTACCCCAGATAGATGATCTGTTTGATCAGATGAAGGGAGCCAGAGTGTTCTCAAAGATCGACCTGCGATCAGGTTACCACCAGCTAAAGATTTGTCCTAAGGATATACCAAAGACCGCTTTCTCAACGCGGTATGGACATTATGAGTTCTTAATCATGTCTTTTGGTCTGACTAATGCCACTGCATACTTCATGAACATGATGAATAAATTATTCATGGAATATTTGGACAAGTTCGTAGTTGTGTTCATCGATGATATTCGGTGTACTCCAAGTTGGAGGGCGAACACGCGAACATTTAAGGGTAATCTTGGAAAAACTCGAGAGCATCGGTTATGCGCAAGTTCGATAAGTGTGATTTCTAGAAGAAGGAAGTTGATTTCCTTGGTCATGTGATGACGGTAGGAGTAGCGATTGACCGGTAAAGTTAAAGCGATGTTACATTGGGAGCACCCAAAGCGTAACTCGATTCGCACTTCTTGGGAATGGCGGTTATTACCGCGTTTCATCGAAGGATTCTCATCGATTGCTAAGCCTCTTACGCAATTGTTGAAGAAGGAAAAAGTTCACTTGGACTCCGACTGTGAAGAAAGTTTTCAAGAATTGAAGAAGCGCTTGACTTGACCTAGTCTGATTTTGCGGATATTCGCAAGGATTTCGATATCTATTGTGATGCTTCGCGTCAAGGATTAGGATGCGTCCTGATGAAAGAAGGAAGAGCTGTTGCTTATGCGGCAAGGCAATTGAGACCTCACGAGGAGAATTACCCTACTCATGATCTGGAATTAGCTGCCGTAGTGCATGCTTTAAAGATTTGGCGTCACTACCTCATCGGTAATCGCTGTGAAGTCTACACAGATCATAAGAGCTTGAAGTACATCTTCACCCAGTCAGATTTGAATATGAGACGGAGAAGATGGTTAGAACTGATCAAGGATTATAATCTTGGGATCCACTATCACCCCGAAAAAGCCAATGTAGTTGCAGACGCTCTAAGTCGTAAGAGTTACTGCACTGCTTTGGAAGTAAGGGAAAGTTGCCCAGAACTTTATGAAGAATTTCAAAAACTAAGGCTAGAAGTTGTGACCGAAGGATTTGTAGCTAATTTAGAAGTACCGTCTACCTTGGAGAAGCAGATTCAGGAAGCACAACCAAAGGATCCTGTGTTGTTAGACATCAAGGTCAAAATGGCAGAAGGGAAATTCAAAGATTTCACCAAGGATGATCAAGACATACTCTGGATTAATGGTCGTATCTGTGTACCAGATATCGATGGTCTAAGGCAGCTAATCTTAAAAGAAGCCCATGACTCAAAGTATTCGATTCACCCTGGAAGTACCAAGATGTATCAGGATGTTAAGAGTAAATTTTGGTGGCCAAATTTGAAGCGAGAAGTCGCAGAGTTCGTTGCCTTGTGCGACGTCTGTCAGAAAGTAAAGGCAGAACACCAGAGACCAGCAGGTTTGTTGCAACCACTGAAGATTCCAGAATGGAAGTGGGAAGAGATTGGAATGGATTTCATTACCGGTTTACCCAAGACCCAATCGGGTTATGATTCGATCTGGGTAATAGTCGATCGATTGACCAAGGTCGCCCATTTCCTGCCAGTCAAAACCACGTACTCAGGAGATCGCCTTGCGGAGTTGTACATGGACAGAATTGTTAGTTTGCACGGTGTGCCCAAGAAGATAGTATCAGATCGAGGATCTCAGTTCACCTCTCGTTTTTGGCAAAGTTTGCATGAAGCTTTAGGTACCCATCTGAATTTCAGTACTGCGTATCATCCACAGACAGATGGACAGACTGAAAGAGTTAACCAGATATTGGAGGATATGCTAAGAGCTTGTGCTCTAGCTAATGCTGTCCGATGGGATAAAAGTTTACCATATGCAGAATTCTCGTACAACAACAGTTATCAAGCTAGTTTGCAAATGTCACCATTTGAAGCTTTATATGGTCGTGCCTGCCGAACCCCGTTAAATTGGTCAGAAATAGCTGAACATTCAGTATTCGGTCCAGACATAATCCAAGAAGCAGAGGGGCAAGTGACCATGATCAGAGAAAGACTGAAGATAACTCAGTCCAGGCAGAAGAGCTATGCGGATAATCGTCGTCGGGATCTCAGTTTTGAACCCGAGGATTTCGTGTATCTTCAAGTCATCCCACTCAGAGGTGTAAAAAGGTTTCATGCCAAAGGGAAGTTTGCCCCTAGGTATGTTGGTCCGTTCAAGATTTTGGAACACCGTGGAGAAGTTGCTTATCAGTTGGAACTACCGCAGTCATTAGCAGGATTGCATGATGTCTTTCATGTCTCACAATTGAAGAAGTGTATTCGTGTGCCAGAAGAGCAAGCCCTGCTAGAATCGATTGACTTGAAGGAGGATCTTACCTACAAGGAGCAGCCAGTCAAGATTTTGGATGTCGCAGAGCGCCTCACTAGAAGCAAGGCTTTGCGTTTTGCAAGGTTGGTGGAGCAACCACTCGAGAAGGAGAAGCAACGTGGGAGCGTGAAGAAGAATTTGGCGAGTTTCCTAGCCTTTTCTCTAGCTAGCCTGAATCTCAGGGTCGAGATTCCTTTAAGGGGGGAGGTTTGTAACATCCTAATTTTCTGAGTTTAAAAATCTTTTAATAGTTAGTAGGGAGAAAATTCACCATTTGGATTTATTTGATTTTAAATTCAAAAGCTTAATATTGGACCTTGCAATCAAAAATATTTAATATGAATAATTCCAACATGAACAATAGTCAAAACTATTTTATTTGGGTTCTATGTGCTCAGATATATTTTCTAGATTTTTCTAGAATTTTTCTGAGTTCATTTGCTATTTTCTATTGCTTATTTGAATTTCTGGTATTTTCTAAAACAGAAAACCTATTTAAAATCTCAGAAAAACTCTTGGGCCGAAACCCAGCCCAAAACCCCTTGGCCCAACCTGTCGATCCATTAAACCCCGCGTGAAAGCGCCTCTCGACAAGTGGTCCCGCGTGTCGACCTCCCTCTCTCTCTCTTCGCGGGCACGCGTTAAACCTCACCGTCCGATTCTCCTTGAGCGGTCCGATGGAGTTGTCTTTGTTCGGGCGACTCAAGCGCCCCATTGATCGTGGCCGTGCGATCAAGAATGGATGGTTAGATGGCGTTGTGCCTTCCAGCGACGAACATCCCATTGATTTTGGCGTCCGTCGGATCTAGACGGTGACTCTCTTATCCGATCGTTGCGTGCGTGGGTTTTCAACGCCGTGTGGGACCGCCGTCTTCGTCTCGAAGTCGGCCGTCTGCGCGACGCGCCCTCCTCCGTTCGCCATTGCGCCTTCTAGAAGCCTCGTCGGACAACGGACTTCCTAACCAAAGCCTTCTAATATTGTCTATTTGTTTTGAATTATGCTTTCAATCTATTATTCGTATTCAATTGCAAATGTTGCTTTTATGCAAAAGAACCACAAAAGCCTTTTTTGGAATAAGCACTGCATCTGTACATTGCATTACGTGGTATGATTTGCAGTGCGGTTGTGTACTCACGCTTGTTGTAAAACTTGCGCCCAAACCTCTGAAGAGGAGGAGTCTACGCCGCTTCGAGGAGGAGTTCGCCAAGAAGGTTCTTTGATCGTTAAGTGCGGATCCCAATCGGTTACTGTGGTGAATTGGTGGGATCTGTTGGAGTTATTTCCGTTCATTGCTTTTTATTCTCTGTTAGCCCTGCGTGGCTTAATAAGTGTAAACTCGACTATAAGGTCAAAACTCTTATTTGTTATTCAAACTAATCGTTTACTTTATTTATCGCTTGTGTGGATCGATATTTACCTATGTTAACCCTGTGTGCACTAGCGTGATCCTGGACTAGTGCAGTATACACAGAGGGTTCCAGAATCGTAATTCCGGGTCCCGACACAACCGTACTCAACAAGTTGCATCACAGAATGCAAATATAGATGATGGCTTATTCCAAAAGAAATATCTTATGTGGTTTTTTTTGCAGAAATACAATATTTGCAATTGAATACAAATAATAGATTGAAAGCATAATTCAAAACAAATAAACAATAATAATTTTAACAAATATTTTCACAAAGGACACAAAGCCTAATCAAATTCTGTCACACAGCCACATGAATTAAATCGCGTAGTTGTCCGTTCCCAATTGTTTTATGAAAATCTACCCCTCGTGTGAAACCCCCGAGCATGTCCATGATCGCGGGCACGACTATTCAAATAGTTTTACACTCTGCAGAGGTTGTACACTTTACCCACAAGATGCAATCAACTGGATCAGAGCTGATCACAACAAAATCTTTTCGAAACTTTATCTCAACAATTGACACTCCCGGTATATTTTACTGTCGATCTAACCAACACAGAAAGTTAGTCCGATGCACACCATTGGACAGGGAAGCGACGAATTGACCCGCAATGTGACTACATGGTATTTCACACCTCCGCCCATCACTGAGCTCCTAACCTACAACCTGAGCAGTGAATGTCGAGATTTCATAAGTTACTAAGTTAGGCTCGTCCCATACCAGACATGTGGTTGTACAGTAAGGCTCAGTTCAATGGCATACAAAGTTAAGTCCTTAATTGACCAAGGCAAGACTTCCAATTTCTAACTATATATGCCACACGGATTATCATTCCCATTCACACAGTTCCACCATATCACACAGTTTCCATCACTTGCCTCAATCTAAATCCTTTTCCACCCTATTGGTTAAGTGCAACATATGCCATCAACGAGTAATAGCACACAGTATACACAGTTTTATCACAAAGTTCCATAATCACTTAGTCAAATTTATAATTGAAACTCAGGTGATAATGTTGACTCGTTGCATGGCTAAGCAATACTATTCGTCTAACCGACCCACATTGGTGCTATGATAATACTAACTAATAATTAACCAAACTAGGGTGACAAAAGATCATGATATTACAATAGGCAAGGTGGATATAACAAATAGGATAATAACTAATCTCAAAGCATTTAAATAAATACTTAAAGTAAATGCAATAATTTGAATCAAAGTATTTTGAAAATTGGGTTCAATAAGATCAAAGGTACAATTTGCCTTGCTATAGCAATGATGGTCTTATTTTATTTTCAATCTTCTACTTCCTTGACCTTCAGCTCCTTCAAACAATTCTGGGACTTCGACATTTAATGAGAAAGAACGTGTAAAACAAATAAAATTCAAATAAACTAATCAAATAAACTCTAAATTAAAATTAAATGGTACTGGAAGATAGATATTGAATTTAGATGAATTTAGAAACTTCAGTGGATTCAATCGGAGTTCATATAAGAAAGAACGAGCTCCCAAAAGGTTGAAATTCACATAAAATGATGAAAAAGAAAAGGGAGAGAGAGAACTGACAATTGGGGTCTACGGAATATTATCATAATATTCTCTTCCGAAAATATTGGAAAAATAGGTGAGTGTATGATATGTGGGATCAACTGGTATTTATGAATTTCTAGAATTAAAATAATTCTAGAAATAAGGTAGAGAGAGCGACATGTGGCACCAATGAGATAAAAGGATTTTTCAAGAATTAAAATAATTCTCAAAAATAGAATTAGTGGTTGACATATGGGCCACTGGTCTATGGACCAGGTCCACAGAGCGATTCTAGTCCACGGTGGACCAAGCTCATGGACTAGGGTTGACCAAAAGTTTGACTGACATACGGGACCTGCATGTAAATGAGAGAAATAACATGTATTTTTAAATGGGAGGATGACATGTGGGGTCCACATGTAAGAGAGATAGATATATATGGCTTGGCTGTTTGAATGACAAGTGGGGTCAGCATGTAAGTGTAATAGATTTATTTTTCTTGCATGACATATCGGCCCACTATCATAGATAGAAAGGATTAACAAAGATCAGAGAAAAATTATCAAAGAAGGAAAGAGAGACAGAGAAAGCAATCTGCGTTGGAAGCATGGAAGCTACTGCCTTTTTGGTCCAAAGAACAGAGAAAGTTTACTTGGCTGGCCCACATTGCAGAGAGACAAGAGAAAGAAAGAAACCACTGAATATCATAGAGAGGAAAGTCACGCTTTGCACATCAGACATCAATAGTGCACAAAGATTAAGCTGGTTCATGGCCCATGGGGTCGATAGCGAAAGAAGGCAAACCAACTCCGGCGAACGGGCAAAACGAAACGGCGACGACGAACCGGAGATGATGACGTAGTCCAGACATCAAGATTCGGCTCCATGCTCCGGCGGCAGGGCGAAGAATGATAGCGACAACAGCCTCACGGGCGCATACCACTACAGGCGACATTCTGCGAAAAAGAAGCAGAGCATAGCGTAGAACGTGGCAACGCGAATTCAACTGTGGTGGAGTTGAAGGCAGGGGATCAACAGTTGCAGAGTAATTGGCCAGAGAAGGGAGACGGACAAGAGGAGAGAGGACGCTCGATTCTTGGCACACGGTGGATGAAACAGGAATCTAAAAGATGGAAAAAAATAGGTATTGATGAGGGGCACGAGATGACACAATCGGATTTTGAAAAAACTCACCGAGGAAGCAAGCAACGCGATGAACATGTTTCGGCTTTATGGCTTAACATGGCCGATGGTGCTTCGACGATTTTGGATAAAGGGGACGGGATGTAGATGTAGAACGCGATGACACGAACTCAACGCCGCAGATGGATCGGTTGGGGGACGTCGGATGGAGGCACAACTCGTCGGAGAATACCTTTGGTTAGAGCTTGTTATTTTACAGATTGCGACAAAAATAGATCAATTTAGAGGAAACCGATTTGGGGGATTAGAAGAGGAGATCAAGACGGGTATTTGGACGTGAACGGTTTGCTTTTATATATGCACCGTAGAGGGAAATATCAATTTTAGAAGGTTTTGGTTTGTTGCATACACGTTCTAGAGTTCTCTCTATCGATTGGAGTTGGAATATGAACAGTAACCGCGTGTTGTACTGTAGTAGCCGAGAGGAGAGAGAAAAGAAAGGATTTTCGGAATTAAATAAAAGGCTAAAAATCAAGGAAACCAAATAAATACCAAACAAATCTAGAAAAATCTCAGAAAACACCCAAAAATTCCTTGGAACACAAGGAAGACAAATAACAAAAGTTTTATTTAATTGATGTTTATATTAGTCAAATTAAATATTTTTAATTTAGGAAAATTCTCAATTAAGCTTATTAATTCAAATAAAATTAGTGAAATTTTTCAAAGACCTAAACTACTCAAAAGATTTTTAAAAAGCTAAATTTTGGGACGTTACACCGTCTCACCACTTCTCGCGGCTATAAAAATCCCACCGAGCATCTCACCATGGCCACCTCATCCTCCTCAAGTTTTTGCCCTCATCCACTACCCCTCTCTCTCACTCACTCACTTGTCGAGAAGAAGCCCAAGACCGAGCATACACATCCATAACATTGGCATACACATCCATACACAATTATATACAACATGAAACAAATATGGTGCATAACAAGTGATGACATAAGTTACATTACAAGGGCAGACCGGCCAAATAAAGGATCAAGTATCAAAAGTAGCAGCGGAAACATAGTAATTTAAATGCAAAACTCCAGCGGTATGCTCATCAAACCCTCAAGCAACCAACAAGTACAAGACCCTAGAAAGATCCATACCAAGCTAGCACATCTTGTACTTTGCTTGGGTCCACAGCCACACCTCCTTCAGAAACAACATGGCCTAGGAAGCTGACTTCCTCTAGCCAAAATTTGCATTTGCTAAATTTTGCATACAGTTGATGCTCACGCGACTTATTCTACACTATACACGGATGTTGCTCATGTTCCTCGCATTCTTAGAGTAGATAAGAATGCGGTCAATGAACCACCAAGAACTGATCCAAGTACTCCATAAAAACCTTATTCATAAGATTCATGAAACTTGCGCGAGGATTGGTGAGTCAGAATGACATTACGGTATACTGCATTAAAGCGTAGCGGGTGGTGAATGCAGACTTTGGAATATCCTTCGGCTTGATTCTTGAGTTGGAAATAACCGAGTCTTAGATCAATCTTGGAGAAAGAACATGCATCATTCATTTGATCAAACAAATCATCAATCTTTGGCAGAGGATATTCGTTCTTGATGGTGACTTCATTCAGAGACCAATAGTTGACACACATCCTCAGACTATCATCTTTCTTCTTAAGGAACAACATGGGACTTCCCCACGGTGATGAGCTAGGATAGATAAATCCCTTGTCCAATTGCTCCTTGAGTTGTTGCTTCAATTCAACCAACTCATCAGAGGCCATCCGATAGGGTCATTTGGATATAGGTGCTATCTCTGGTAGCAAATCTTTGCCAAACTCCATGTCATAGTCTGGCGGCATCCCCGACAATTCATCCGAAAACACTTCAGAATATTCACATAGTACGGGCACCTGACTAAGCTCTGGGATTGAGATGAAGTTGTGTGTGGGCTGTTGCGATGGAGTGGCATATGTGGAGGAGAAACGACTTGTTCTCCGTCAGAATTGACAAGAGAAACGACCTGTTCTGCACAATCGATAAATCCCTTTTGCTTGGACAACCAATCCATCCTGAAAATTATGTCTGACCTAGGTGTATCTATCATAATGAAGTTGGCTTTGAATCGTACCCCATTAATCTCAATCTGGACTTAAAAACAACTTAGTTTTGCTCTCATGACAGACCCAGGGGAATAGACTACAATGTTGTTGTCTATATGTGTGCTTTTTATCTCTTGTTGCATGGAAAACTTCTTAGATATAAATGAATGAAAAGCTTCAAAATCAAATAATGCCAACGTAGGTACTGAGTGCATAAGAATCGTACCTATCACCACATCAGGTGCTGCATTGGCCTCCTCAGTTGTCATATGGTTCAGACGATCGCCCGAAGCCTTGTGCCAGTTTGGGGGCTTGCTGCCCTCCTTGACCTCGTGTGAGGCCCTAGGGTCGCTGCTAAACGCCTTGGGGTTGAGGATGAGGCACTGGAAGCTTCTTTCGTGGGCAATCCATTGAATAATGCCTGCAATCATCGCAGTTGTAGCAAGTGATGGACACTGCTCGGTTTTGGCTTCCGGGCGGTTGCCCTCCATGGTTATATGGCTGAACCATAGCTTGACCTTATGCTTGATACATCGGAGGTGGTGGCGCTTAAGGACGTATGTTTGGCGACTGCCAAACGTGTGGTGTTGGCAAGATGTGGCCAGATGATTTCTACGCAATCCATTTGCACTTGCGGCTCTCTACCGCCGTCCACGTGCCATCTTCGACTTGAATCGCCTTGTTCACCAAGGTCTATAAGTACGAGATGTCATGGGCAGTGAGTGACTACTTTATCTCATTATTAAGGCACTCCTGGAAGAGCGCGGCCTTCCTCCTCTCATTCAGTATTTCTGCAGTGGCATACCGAGCGAGATAGCTGAAGCGGTGAAGGAATTCCATCACGGTCGAGTTCCCCTGCTTGAGTTAGTAGAACTCCCACCTCTTGATCTCCATAAGGCCTGAGGGGATATGGGCGTTATGGAACGCCTCCTTAAAGGTATCCCAAGAGATGACCTGTCCCTCAGGAAGGATGGTCTGGTGGTTTTCCTGCCAAGCAGCTGTTGCGCCTTGCAGCTAATAAGATGCGTACAACACATTCTCCTCTTCATTGTACTGGGCAATGACTAACTTGACCTTGATGGAGTGGAGCCAGTCATCAGCATTGAGGGGATCCACTGTAGTCGAGAAAGTTGATGGCCGAGTTCGTAGGAACTCACCCATCCTCGACTACGATTGCATCGTAGTAGCTCCACCTCAATCATCTCATGCCCATCGTGATGAAGACAGTGTCACTCCATCGCTTGTGGTGGTTCCTCCATGTCCGTGTGAAGGGCCATCACGCAGCGGTAGGGACCGATAGCCAACATGCAAGGACGTCAGGTACCTGGTCGAATGCGGATGGTAGGCTCAGGCAACTCCTCCGTAGGTGCTAGTACCGCATCCTCCCTATATAGTAGCTCCCGCAAGAAGAAACACTGGTCCACCGTCAGAGCGATGCTGTCCTCGAGCATGGAGATCGTCCAGACAGCCTCCAGCAGCTCGTGTGTCACACGACGGAGATATCCATTGAGTGATCTCATGAAGACGGCAAGGTACAGGTGTGGAGTGTATGAACGGCATACCCTTCACCCGTGAGGTATGCCCCTCTCTATCTACCATCCATGCGGGAAATAGGAGAACTTGTCCTCCGGCTCGGGCGACTCATGTCGCGGGTAGAGTCGCAAATGAGCGAAGTCGAGCCGGCTTGAGCCAAGCTCGGCGGGCTCGATCTCGAGCTGCGACTCGGCCGGCTTGTTTTGAAAGCGGCGAAACACAGGTGGGCTCAGCTAGAAAAGAAGCTTGAGCCAGCTCGCGAGCTCTCCTGAGCCAAGAAGAAAAATGCAAGGCTCCGTGTCCTCGATGGGGATGGTTGTGTTGTGTGATCTTTGGAATCTTGGTAGTAGAGTCGATGTGGTCAACACGAGGTGGCTTGGCCGCCTCGCGATGGCGCGCCACGTACTCATTGGGTGCACGCGCTCGCGCCGTCGGTGTCCACGCATCCCGAACTGGTGACCACTGCGGTGCTCTGCGGCCGTGCAAAGACTAAGCCCTGAACCAACACAATGGTGAGCTCTCCTCGGGAAAGGAAGAAAGAAGGAAAGAAAACCAAGAGATTCACCGATGGAGGTAGACCTTCCCAAGCGGGGAGTTATACGTGCCCGTCAGCCCCATGCACTCGAACCCCAGCTTGGACACCTTCGTTGGAATCATCTGATTCATCCAGGGCAAGAGAGAATCACCTCCAGTCCCTGGGTGCCAAGCTTGATGCAAGGAATCAGGGGGCCTTGCTCCATGGTCTCATAGCTCACAGGGGAAGGGAACTAGGGAAGGAAAGGAGAAAGAACGGGCACTGGAGCGGCACGACGCGGTGGACGGGGGCGCAGTGGAGCATGAGGCCACGGGACATGGTGGAGCATGGGGCTGGGGGCGTGACAGATGGAGAGGGCGGCGGTGTGAAGGGGATCGGGAGTCTTGTGAGGAAGGGGATCGGGTGGGGAAGGGCAAGCGGGGATCAGTATCTGCTCGAGAGGAAGGGAAGGCACGGAGGCGGGCACGAGTGGGCCTCACGAGCCAATCGAGCCGAGGAAAGGCTCGTCGAGTGGATCAGGCTTGGCTCATTTTTTCACTGAGCTGGAAATAGGACTTGACTCAGCTCGAAAAACCACGCTCAGCTCGCAACGAGCTTGAGCGGGCTCATGAGTCTTGAGCTATTTTTCTAGCCCTAGTTGCAGATGTACGATGGCAACGTAAGCTACATCATAGAATGACATCAGTGCACAGGAGCCCCATCCATAGTAGCGAAAGGAGGGGTCTCCAAAGTGTCATCCCTAAATGGGCACTTGGGTAAGGTACTTAGTGGACGCCGCACTGGAGGGTGTGCTAAAGATAGCGTACAGCGGTATATGAGACTAGTGGGCACGCTGTAACATCAAACACATGGTGTGCTGCAGTGTGCCCCCCTCAAATGCACTAGTCCGGTACTACGGTTCCCAATGAGTGGTCATCTACAATTTTAGGAAAAGAAAATAGTTAGTGATCATTTCTACACATAATGAGAGTCATACATAAGAAATGACACTAAGATAAGGAAAAGAATGTAGCACAAGTTTTTATTCATTTTCTACAATACTAACACCTAGGGTTTATTTTCAAGTTATACTACCCCTTGGCTAAAGGTGGAAAAAAAAGCCTGAAACTCGCGAGCCAGCTCGACTCGTTAAGAACTCGGCTCGAACTCGGTCCCTTAACGAGCTGAGTCGAGCTAGCAATTTAGCTCGTTTTCTTAACGAGCTGAGTTTGAGCTGGCTCGCGAGTTGCTCGTTTAGCTCGTTAAGAAAACCAGTGAGAGGACCCCAATTTATTTGGCTTGTAATGCTTAACCAACCACCTGGTCCTAACATCACAAATCAAATAAACTGAGCCTCGAGATATGTATACTTCCCAGAAAGCAGTATACACACCTCTCCACAAAATTATGCATCAACTCCATTCCCAACATAGAGTACAAACATTACACTAATAAGCAGAAAGTAACAACAGTAGGGTTATTACAGACAATGGCCGACCGGCCAAAAGATACACAAATACCAAAAGACGACAACGGAAGCAAAAGTGTCATAAGATGGCTATAAACAAAGCCAATCAGTGTGCCTTCACCCCACAAGGCATCTGACCGGACCGCCAAGCCTAGTCGTCGCACACGAATCGGCGACCTGACTCACGAAGTGAGACCCTTGGGCTCACCTTCTTCCTCTGCAACAAAAACATTAAGCAAAGCATCCGAGTACAAAGATTGTCTTTGTACCCGCAAGGCGACGTGTGAACTAGCGGACTGTTTATATGCTACATGCGGGCTTATCGGTGGAGGCCATATGTTTCATTTGCATAAAGCCAACTTTATTTGCAATAATGTATCTGATTTAAAGGCAAGTTTGCAATTCATTTATCTTGATGAAATAAGCTGCGAAATAAAGATAGATCTGAGTAACCACCTAGAAGTGACTATCCCAATAGTCACCACCACAGCACGAATCCCAGTTCGTACCACCCATCAAGTTTTAATTTAAATGTTGTAGTCTAGTTCTTAGGGGCGATCCGAGCGTGTCCATAACCTGGGGCGAGGCTATTCGAATAGTTTGAACCCTGCAGGTGTACCAATGTACCCACACTTGATCGCCTTTAAGCCAAAGCACACTTAGAAGGTATCTTTGTACGGCTAAGTCCTACGAGACTTTTTCCAATATTGTGTATTAACTACGAGCCGCTCGTATGGATAGAAATCCATACGCTTACATGGTAAAGCCGAAAAGACAACTACCCACTCGAGGATAAAGCTTTTGGACAACTACCATGCTCCCACCTCCATCCTCCTGCGACCTCCTGCGACCGGAGCCAATACACGCCAAAGTACTAGGTCAAGAGTGGTCCCATATACTCTAGTGTGGTTAGCACGCAAAATGCTCGAAGACGGTGGCGCAAGTAACTTTCGGTCCTTAAGCGGCTGGGCACCATTCGATCACACCCAGATCACACCAATCTTACCGTTGTGCCCAAGTCCAAATCATTTTGTTTTCATTTTTAGTTTTCACAAGTAACATAGCAAAATCTTTGAACTATAAAGTTTTAATAATTTTTGTGTGATCAAGGCTACTGACTAAAGTCGATAACCTTGATTCTACCGATAGCTAAGCATGTCTAAGCAAATTGACCGGATCTACTAAGTGACAAGAGATCATCCGATCTCTAATCACGACAAATAACCTAGGCTCGGTAGTAGAGGAATATCATTTGCCTACAGATTATGCATCTAAAGGATTAACTAAACAATTTAACACAAATTAAGCGATGCATACATACAGTTGAAACAAAATATTAGACTTTAAAATCTGGATTAACATGATCAACCGCTTTTTGCCTTTGTTGCTCGGTACTCAACTGTTGCGAGAGGATGGCTCTCGGGGTTACGCAAATGTCGAAGCCTAACGATTAAACAAATAACGACAAATAAGAGCGAATAACATCGACAAAGCTCAAACATACAACAACAACAACAAAACATACCAAAATTCACACACGACCTAAGCATGATCTAACATATTTTTAGAAGCAGAGAATAATTTATTTGAAGTTATTATGAATTTTCCATGAATTTTCTAAGCTAAATACACATCAAAGCACTTGTTAATTACTTAACAAATTTTCATGAAACAAACAGTATCTAAAATCTATTACGATAATTAGTATACTAAAAATGAAAATTTTCAAAGTTGGGTTTCTTTGGATTTGGACAATTATTGAGAAAGATATGAATTTTCTAATTTGGAAAATACACAATACACCAATTAATTAATAACCAGATTCTTGCTAACAGAGACATGGGTGAACACAATTTTAGTAAATAATACATTTAAAATGAAATTTAACAACACTGGTTTCATGCGATTAGGAGAAAAATTGAATTAGTTATACATTTTCTAGGTTTAAATGAATTAACAGAGTAACAGAAAACCATTTCAGAAATACTTAAACATTTAATACTCTTCCTACCGACAGCGAGCTAGCCTCACCATCGACAGGCGGGCCGCGTGACGACCGACCGGACGGAAACCCGCAAGGTGACGTCGAAGGTGTATTCAAAGAATACGTCTTCGGCTTAACAGAACGCAATCCTCAAACACATGCCCAGATAAAATCGCTTCCGACAGAGAAAGCGTATAACGAAATTTACACAATCCTAAAGCGGCAAAGATGGACCCACATGGCGCGACACGAGTATAACGAGCGGTTGGATTAGCGATTTCCTAGCGTGATTAACGAGAGGGCCCACAAGGCAGACTCAAACTAAACAAGATTAGCGCTAAACTAATCACCACCGGCGGTTCACCGGCGCGCACGGGGACGGCGGCGCGGCCGCGCAGTGGATCCGCGAACCAGTAGGTTTCAAGGCGAGTGAGTTATACCTTCAGGTTCGCAACGATCTCGCGAACCCGACGACGGTGATGCGGAGTCCGATGGTCACCGGAGTTGAGCTCGCGACGACCGGAGGCGGAGAAGAAAGTGCGGTGCTCGCGGAGAAGACGCTGCGAGCTTCGAAGACCGGTAGTGCGCCTCGGCTCGCCTTGCTCCCGGAAGGATAAGCCCGGCTACGGCGGAGGAGAACGGAGCTGGTCGGAATTTAGCGCGCGCTTCACCGAGCTTGAGAAGAACGCGTCGCCTGGCCTCAACGATGCACCAAAGATGAAAATGAAGCCACCATTAGATTCGATTGCATCGATGCGATCCTAAGGGACTAAGTGGCGAGGCTAGCGACTCACCGGTCGCAAGCGAGCTCACGGGCGAGAGATCACCGGAGCGAGAGCGATGACACCGCTCGATGATGCGAGGCGATAAGGACCGGGATAGGCAAAATGGAGTGCGGCGACTAGAGTGGATCACGATGGTGCGATCGCGGAATCAAGGGCGGCACTAACACGGCGGCGCGCCGGCTTCAACTCGGCGAGACAAAGCGGGCGAGAAAGCTCGAGGAAGCAAGGGAGAAAAAGTGGGTGAACTCATAGGCTTTATGAAGTCGCGGCGATGCCTCCCACGGACACGATGGTAAAAAGGTGGCGGCGAGGAGGGCGTGGCACTCATGCGCGGCGTCGCGATCGGTGAGCAGCGGAGAAGGCGAGGGCGTCTTGCGACAGTGGGGTCCACTTGTCGGGCCGATCGTGACAAAGCGGTGCGAGGCGAGTGCGATGCGGTGCGATGGTGGATTCGACTTCGATCAAGATTGTCTTGACCGTTGGATCCGAGATGGGCGGTCGGGATCTCTGTATGCATTGGACGGTCGAATGCATACGCAAGCGTGGATCGTTTGATTTGCATCGGCGATCAAGATTGGGCGGTGCAGCTAGTTGACGCGATCGAGCCGAGCGGCGCGGTCGGACTTGAGCCAGGCTTGGGTTCGAGCCAGAGGAACAGTGATTTCAGACTTGATTTCAAAAGGCTGAGTGGGTTTGGGGAATTTTTAGAGATAGCTCCCGAGCTCCAAAAATTCTGAAATTTTTATGGAAGCTTACTGGAACAGAGGACAACCTTGTGCAATTTTTCCAAGAGTTTTTATGCTCTAGATTTCTCCCAATAAAATTCACAAGTTGCTGTCCAGGGGTTTGACCAGATTTCTAAACTGGTTTGACTTGGGCATTTGAAACAGCAATTAAAATCTAAAAATTGTGAAATAATTCAGGGAGGTAAATAGGATGATCAAGATGATAGGAAAAATATTCTCAGAGGATGATCACAAATTTGAAGGCTAAGAATTTGCTGACAACAATTTCCATTCACAAGAATTTAATTCTAGAAAATGGAAATTGCTAGAGAAAATTTGGAAAACTTCCAAATGATTTGGTGAGACAACAAAAGTTTTATTTCTCCTCAAAATTTTACATTTGAAATACAAACCCTAACTTAGAACATTACAAATCTCCCTTACAGGAATCTGTAGAGATTACGATCACTGAGGAAAAGAAGGGCGGGTAGCTCGCAGAGCGATCTTCCCGCTCCCAAGTGGCTTCATCCTCGGAGTGATTCGACCACTGAACTTTAAGAAACTTGATCACACGGTTCCTTGTTAGTCGTTCGACTTCTTGAGGATGCGAGCGGGCGCTCACGATAAGACGGATCTTCACGCACATCGATATTTTCCAACGGTGTTTCCTCAAGCTGGAACACGGAGACACTTCTTCAATTGTGATACATGGAAAACATCATGCACTCCTCGAGTGTAGGTGGCAATTCTAGCTTGTATGCAACGGCTCCACTCTATCGATGATGCGGTAGGGTCCGGCATACCGAGGAGCCAATTTGCCCTTGACACCAAAGCGATGTCCTTCAAAGGTGAGACTTTGAGATACACAAAGTCATTGGGCTGGAAACTCAGCTCACGGCGACGCCGATCTGCATAGCTCTTCTGCCTGGACTGAGCTACGCGCAAATGCTCACGAATCAACTGCACTTGACTTTCAACCTCATTAATGGAATCTGGGCCAAAGCGCCTTTCACGGTTTCGACCGGTTCAACGGTGTTCTGCATCGCCGCCCATATAAGGCCTCAAATGGTGCCATACCGAGACTAGCCTGGAAGCTGTTGTTGTAGGAGAACTCGGCGAGAGGTAGGCACTTCTCCCAATTTTCCCCATTGGAAAGAGCACAAGCACGGAGCATATCTTCAAGCACCTGATTGACTCGCTCTGTCGACCATCGATCCGAGGATGATAGGTGGTGAAGGTAAGGCGAGTTCCCATGGCTTCCTGGACTATGCCAAAGCGAGAGGTGAGCAGAGCCACGATCGACACTGTCGTTCGTGGCACGTCGTGCAAGCTCACAATGCGGGATATGTAAAGATCCGCTAGCCGATTCACATCAATCTTCGATCGCCTTTGGAAGGAAGTGGGCCACCTTCAATCAATCGATCAATGATAACCCATAATGCATCCTTCCCGAGCGAGTGCAGGGCGGACCGATGACAAAATCCATGCCTACGAATCCACTTCCACTCTGGTATAGGCAAGGGTGAAGAAGACATTGGGCGCTAATGCTCGCCTTGACACGACAACATACATCGCATCGCAACGAACACGGCAATCTCGCGCTTCATGCGAGTCCACGAACCTCAGCGCGAGATCTTGATACATTTTGGTGGCCGGGATGAATAGACAAGGGGGAATCATGGGCCTCATGGAGAATCAAGTCCCGCAACTCGGGTCCTTTGGAACCACGAGGCATTTGCTCAAACCACACAACACCATGCTCATCTTACGTGAAGCACTTGGTGATCCATTCACGATGTTACGCAGATTTTACCCACACCATCATCTAATTGTTGTCTTGCCTTGATTTGATCCACCAAGGTCGGGTTGCACAACCGGCGACAAGGGAACCATGCTCAACCAAACCCAAGTTGAGGCGCTGAAATTCGCAATAAGTGCGAGTTCTTTGCTCTTGGATCATCAAAGTATTGCAATACACCTTTCGGCTAAGTGCATCGGCAACCACATTGGCCTTGCCAGATGATCTGAATACCCATGTCATGATCTTTGATCAATTCTAGCTATCTCTCTGCCGAGGTTCATATCTCGTTGAGTGAACAAATACTTCAAGCTCTTGTGATCGAATACACCTCACAGTGATTCTGCGATCGGATAATGCCGCCAAATCTTGAGTGCATGCACCACACATGACAAGCTCTAAGTCATGGGTGGGATAATTGAGCTCATGAGGTCTCAAGCGCCTAGATGCATAGGCAAGCTGCTTTGCCCCGCATGAGAACGCATCCGAGTCCACGACGAGAGGTATCATAATAGATATCGAAGCTCTTGTGGACATCGGGAAGAGTAAGGACTGGAGTGAAGTCAAATCTTTGTTTGAGCTCCCAAAGCTCTCATCACAAGCGAGGACCACACAAACTTCTTATCCTTCTTGAGCAATTCGAGTCATTGGCTTGCGATCTTGGAGAAATTTTTGATAAAGCGGCGGTAGTAGCCCGCTAAACCGAGAAAACTCCGCACATCGCTGGTGACTTGGTGACCCCAAGATAGAACATCGCCGACCTTCTTTGGGATCCACACTCGCCCCAGTGAAAGAACATGGCCCAAGAATGCCACTTCCTTCAACGAACTCGCATTTGCTAAACTTTGCATATAGTGGTGTTCCCAATTTCCCAGAACAATCTTGGATGCTCGGCATGCTCTGCTTGATCTTGGAATAGATAAGAATGTCATCAATGAAAACCACCACGAACTTATCCAAATATTCCATGAATAATGAGTTCATGAGGTTCATGAAATATCTTTGGAGCATTAGTTAAGCCGAAAGACATGACGGTATACTCGTAAAGACCATAACGAGTAGTGAATGTCGTCTTGAATATCCTCACACGATCCGGACACGGTGATATCCCAACCTCAGTCAATCTTGGAGAACACACGAGCTCGGACAAGCGGTCGAAAAGATCATCAATGCGGGGCAAAGGATATTTGTTCTTCACAATCACCTCATTGAGCGGACGGTAATCAACACACATGCGCAAAGTCTTGTCCTTCTTTTCACAAAGATCACCGGACAACCCCAAGGAGATGGCTGGGACGGATGAAACCCTTTGCTTGGAGTTCACCAAGTTGCTTCTTCAATTCTTCTAGCTCATTGGGAGGCATGCGTCACGGCGCCGAGATAGAGGCGTGCAGGAAGCAACTCAATGACAAACTCGGATCTCGAGCAGGAGGCATCCTGTAAATCATCGGGAAAAACATCCTCAAAATCACAAACGATGGGAACCTCCACGAATCTTCAAAGTGGCTTTGCTACAAGTGCACAAAGGTGTGACCCTTGCGGTGCGGAGAAAAGCCAACTTTGTTTCGCCATAAAGGTTGGTGAGAAAAACCATCTTCTTGGCACAATCGATCTGTCCCAAGTGTTGGGACAACCAATCCATGCCAAGAATTACATCCATCTCGTTGAGTTGAGCAGATGAGATTTGCCAAAATCCCACCCCTTCGACCCGATAGGAACATTCGAGGCATTCTAGACCGGCTCTTATCTCAGGCCCGAGAGCGAATGAGCAAAGGAATCCTCAAAGGAACACGGTGAAGACCACTAGCAGCAGCAAATGATCTTGAAATAAAAGAATCGATGCTCGAGAATAAAATATCTGCGGCGGGGCGATAATTGACAAGAAGTGTACCCATCACGACATCGGCGCCTCTGAGCCTCCTCGGTGAAAGATGGTTGACTCGACCGCTGCTCGCACCTGGGCCTTCGGATCACCTTACGTCGGTGGATGACCACTCCCCGCCGCGTCCTCCATTAGGGCGAGGCTGCTGCAACACTCTAAGGCGAGCATTCGCATAATGGCCCTTGTTGTGGCAAAAGCAAGTAACCTCGGCGCCGGATTGCGGAGGCCACTCTGTCTTTGGATCGCAGCGCGCGTGGTGGCTCTGGCTGCGGTGGGCGAAGAAGCGGCGCCGATGGCCTCGGCGCGGTGGAGCAAAGAAGCGGCCCCTGGTGCCGCCCAAGCCGAGGCGTGAGGCGGCTGTGCGGTCGATGGGCCTCCCATTTGCGCTATGGACTCACCCAGCGCCTTTGTCTTGTGCTTTCGGCAACAATGGCCTTATCAACCAAGGCACGAAAGTCGGGAAGTCCACAATAGACGACACATCCTGCAGCTCCTCGGACAATCCATCCATAAACTTCTCCTACTTAGCCTCATCTGAGGCCACCTCCCCCGGAGCATAACGAGCCAGGTGATTAAACTCGTACAAGTACTCCGTCACAGATTTGCGCCTGTTTGGCGCGAAACTCTTTCTTCTTGACTTCATCGGGCCATCGGGAATGTGGGCCCGACGAAAAGTCGACTGAACTCCTCCCACGAGACCACATGGCCCGCGGGTGCATGGCGAATAGTTCTCCCACCATGAAAGTGTTGCGCCCTCAAGGCGGTGGGATGCGAAAAGTGCCTTCTCTGGGCACGACAACGACCTATGTTGAGCTTTCGCTCAACCATGCGCGACCAATCATCCGCGATCGAGAGGGTCCTCGAGGCGGGAGAAAGTCGGCGTGCGTGCGGAGGAACTCTGCAAGTCCCCGCGAGTGCGGTGTCGCCACCTCGCATCGGAGGCAAGCAGGAGTGGAGGTATTCCTAGCAATAACCTCCAAGATCGCGTCGGTCCATGCGGTTTCGCTCAATCGGCGAGAACCTCGACCATGGTCGGAGGAGGAAGCTCCTCATCATGACCGGTAGGTGATGCCATGCGTCCTCCGGCCATCTGTTTCACTAAGATAGGTTAGTGACAAGCGAGAGCAAGAAACCGATCAATCACCGAAACAGTTTAAAAACAGCACGAAATAAATGCAAAACTTCATGTCACAAAGCCAACTGACAAAATTTAGAGACTTAGCATACTTACAACACATTTTGCCCTTATGTTCCCACAAGTTTTAGTTAGATTAATCCCTCATGGTTCTCCCGAAACTAAACCCACCGGATAAGTAACTACCTTTGAAAGGAAAGAGAGAAACCAAGTTTTAAAACTCAAATTAGAGTAAGATGAGAGTAGAAAGCTAAGATAGGTAAGGAGTAAAATCTGAGAATCTGCCTAGGTTTTCATAAACCTTTTTATAATTTGAAAATAAGCTTTTCAAAAATATCCTAAGGACGACTATGCTTAGGTTACTACGGTCAGAATGGCTCTGATACCAACTTTGAGAGGACCCCAATTTACTTGGCTTGTAATGCTTAACCAACCACCTGGTCCTAACATCACAAATCAAATAAACTGAGCCTCGAGATATGTATACTTCCCAGAAAGCAGTATACACACCTCTCCACAAAATTATGCATCAACTCCATTCCCAACATAGAGTACAAACATTACACTAATAAGTGATAACAACGATGAGGGTTATTACGGACAATGGCCGACCGGCCAAAAGATACACAAATACCAAAAGGCGGCAGTGAAGCAAAAGTGTCATAAGATGGCTATAAACAAAGCCAATCGGTGTGCCTTCACCCCACAAGGCATCGGACAGGACCGCCAAGCCTAGTCGTCGCTGACACGATCGGCGGCCACTGACTCACGAGTGAGGCCCTTGGGGCTCACCTTCTTCCTCTGCAACAAAACATTAAGCAAAGCATCGAGTACAAAGATTGTCTTTGTACCGCAAGACCGACGTGTGAACTAGCGGACTGTTTATATGCTACATGCAAGGCTTATCGGTGGAGGCCATATGTTTCATTTGCATAAAGCCAACTTTATTTGCAATAATGTAATACAGTTTAAAGGCAAGTTTGCAATTCATTTATCTTGATGAAATAAGCTGCGAAATAAAGATAGATCTGATAACCACCTAGAAGTGACTATCCCAATAGTCACCACCACATAACGAATCCCAGTTGTACCACCCATCAAGTTTTAATTTAAATGTTGTAGTCTAGTTCTTACTGGGCGATCCGAGCGTGTCCATAACCTAGGGCGAGGCTATTCGAATAGTTTGAACCTGCAGGGTGTACCAATGTACCCACACTTGAGATCGCCTTTAAGCCAAAGCACACTTCCGAAGGTATCTTGTGCACCGCTAAGTCCTACGAGACTTTTTCCAATATTGTGTATTAACTACGAGCGCTCGTATGGATAGAAATCCATACGCTTACATGGTAAAGCCGAAAGACAACTACCGCTCGGGATAAAGCTTTTGGACAACTACCATGCTCCCACCTCCATCCCTCCTGCGACCTCCTGCGACCGGAGCCAATACACGCCAAAGTACTAGGTCAAGAGTGGTCCCATATACTCTAGTGTGGTTAGCACGCAAAATGCTCGATCTGGTGGCGCAAGTAACTCGGTCCTTAAGCGGCTCGGGCACCATTCGGTCACACCCAACAGATCACACCAATCTTACCGTTGTGCCCAAGTCCAAATCATTTTGTTTTCATTTTTAGTTTTCACAAGTAACATAGCAAAATCTTTGAACTATAAAGTTTTAATAATTTTGTGTGATCAAGGCTCTGACTAAAGTCGATAACTTGCTTGATTCTCTGATAGCTAAGCATGTCTAAGCAAATTGACCGGATCTACTAAGTGACAAGAGATCATCAGCGATCTCTAATCACGACAAATAACCTAGGCTCGGTAGTAGAGAATATCATTTGCCTCAGATTATGCATCTAAAGGATTAACTAAACAATTTAACACAAATTAAGCGATGCATACATACAGTTGAAACAAAATATTAGACTTTAAAATCCGGGATTAACATGATCAAAGCTGCTTTGTTCTTTGCCATTGCTCAGGCTACTCAACTTTTGCGAGAGGATGGCTCTCGGGGTTACTGCAAATGTCGAAGCCTAACGATTAAACAAATAACAGCAAATAAGAACGAATAACATCGACAAAGCTCAAACATACAACAACAACAACAAAACATACCAAAATTCACACAGCAGCCTAAGCATGATCTAACATATTTTTAGAAACAGAGAATAATTTATTTGAAGTTATTATGAATTTTCCATGAATTTTCTAAGCTAAATACACATCAAAGCACTTGTTAATTACTTAACAAATTTTCATGAACAGAAACAGTATCTAAAATCTATTCTGATAATTAGTATACTAAAAATGAAAATTTTCAAAGTTGGGTTTACTGGATTTGGACAATTATTGAGAAAGATATGAATTTTCTAATTTGGAAAATACACAATACACCAATTAATTAATAACCAGATTCTTGCTAACAGAGACATGGGTGAACACAATTTTAGTAAATAATACATTTAAAATGAAATTTAACAACACTGGTTTCATGCGATTAGGAGAAAAATTGAATTAGTTATACATTTTCTAGGTTTAAATGAATTATGAGTAATGAAAACCATTTGAAATACTTAAACATTTAATACTCTTCCTACCGACAATGAGCTAGCCTCGACCAGCGACGAGCGGGCCTGCGCGGCGACCAGACACCACCCGCAAGGTGGCGTCGAAGGTGTATTCAAAGAATCGTCTTCGACTGTAACGCAATCCTCAAACACATGCCCGGATAAAATCGCTTCCCAGAGAAAGCGTATAACGAAATTTACACAATCCTAAAGCGACAAAGCATGGACCCACATGGCGGCGACACGAGTATAACGAGCGGTTGGATTAGCGATTTCCTCGCGTGATTAACAGAGAGGGCCCACAAGATGAGACTCAAACTAAACAAGATTAGCGCTAAACTAATCACCACCGGCGTTCACCGCGCGCCGCGAGGCGGCGGCGCGGCGCGCGGTGAATCCGCGAACGGTAGGTTTCAAAGCGAGTGAGTTATACCTTCGAGTTCGCAGCGATCTCGCGAACCCGGCGACGGTGATGCGAGTCCGATGGTCACCGAGTTGAGCTCGCGGCGGCCGGAGGCGGAGAAGAAAGTGCGGTGCTCGCGGAGAAGACGCGCGAGCCGAGAAGACCGGTAGGTGCGCCTCGGCTCGCCTTGCTCCGGAAGGATAAGCCCGACTACGGCGGCGGAGAGAAGCGGAGCTGGTCGGAATTTAGCGGCGCTTCACCGAGCTTGAGAAGAACGCGTCGCCGACCTCAACGATGCACCAAAGATGAAAATGAAGCCACCATTAGATTGATGCATCGATGCGATCCTAAGGGACTAAGTGGCGAGGCTAGCGACTCACGGATCGCAAAGCGAGCTCACGGGCGAGAGATCACCGGAGCGAGCGATGACACCGCTCACGATGATGCGAGGCGATAAGGACCGGGATAGGCAAAATGGGTGCGGCGACTAGAGTGGATCACGATGGTGCGATCGCGGAATCAAGAGCGGCACTAACACGCGGCGGCGCGCCGGCTTCAACTCGGCGAGACAAAGCGAGCGAGAAAGCTCGAGGAAGCAAGGGAGAAAAAGTGGGTGAACTCATAGGCTTTATGAAGTCGCGCGATGCCTCCCGGCCGGACACGATGGTAAAAGGTGGCGGAGGAGTGCGTGGCACTCATGCGCGGCGGTCGCGATCCGGTGAGACAGCGGAGAAGGCGAGGCGTCTTGGCAGGTGGGGTCCACTTGTCCGGCGGCGTGACAAAGCGGTGCGAGGCGGGTCGATGCGGTGCGATGAGTGGTTCGACTCGATCAAGATTGTCTTGACCGTTGGATCCGAGATGGGCGGTCGGGATCTCTGTATGCATTCGGACCGGTCGAATGCATACGCAACGTGGATCGTTTGATTTGCATCTGACGATCAAGATTGGGCGGTGCAGCTAGTTGACGCGATCGAGCCGAGCGCGCGGTCGGACTTGAGCGAGCTTGGGTTCGAGCGAGGAGCGTGATTTGGACTTGATTTCAAAAGGCTGAGCGGGTTTGGGGAATTTTTAGAGATAGCTCCCGAGCTCCAAAAATTCTGAAATTTTTATGGAAGCTTACTGGAACAGAGGACAACCTTGTGCAATTTTTCCAAGAGTTTTTATGCTCTAGATTTCTCCCAATAAAATTCACAAGTTGCTGTCCAGGGGTTTGACCAGATTTCTAAACTGGTTTGACTTGGGCATTTGAAACAGCAATTAAAATCTAAAAATTGTGAAATAATTCAGGAGGTAAATAGGATGATCAAGATGATAGGAAAAATATTCTCAGAGGATGATCACAAATTTGAAGGCTAAGAATTTGCTGACAACAATTTCCATTCACAAGAATTTAATTCTAGAAAATGGAAATTGCTAGAGAAAATTTGGAAAACTTCCAAATGATTTGGTGAGACAACAAAAGTTTTTATTTCTCCTCAAAATTTTACATTTGAAATACAAACCCTAACTTAGGGCTGTTACAAATCTCCCCTTACGGGAATCTCGCCGAGATTGATCAACTGAGGAAAAGAAGGGCGGGTGATGCGCGAGAGCGATCTTCCCGCTCCCAAGTGGCTTCATCCTCGGAGTGATTCGACCACTGAACTTTAAGAAACTTGATCACGGTTCCTTGTTAGTCGTTCGGCTTCTTGAGGATGCGAGCAGGCGCTCACGATAAGACAGATCTTCATGCACATCGATATTTTCCAACGGTGTTTCCTCAGCTGGAACACGGAGACACTTCTTCAATTGTGATACATGGAAAACATCATGCACTCCTCGAGTGTAGGTGGCAATTCTAGCTTGTATGCAACGGCTCCACTCTATCGATGATGCGGTAGGGTCCAGACATACCGAGAGCCAATTTGCCCTTGACACAAAAGCGATGTCCCTTCAAGGTGAGACTTTGAGATACACAAAGTCATTGGGTGAAACTTCGACTCACGGTGGCGCCGATCTGCATAGCTCTTCTGCCTGGACTGAGCTACGCGCAAATGCTCACGAATCAACTGCACTTGACTTTCAACCTCATTAATGGAATCTGGGCCAAAGAACTGCCTTTCACCAATTTCTGACCAGTTCAACGGTGTTCTGCATCGCCGCCCATATAAGGCCTCAAATGGTGCCATACCGAGACTAGCCTGGAAACTGTTGTTGTAGGAGAACTCGGCGAGAGGTAGGCACTTCTCCCAATTTTCCCCATAGGAAAGAGCACAAGCACGGAGCATATCTTCAAGCACCTGATTGACTCGCTCTGTCTGACCATCGGTCTGAGGATGATAGGCTGAGCTGAAGGTAAGACGAGTTCCCATGGCTTCCTGCAGACTATGCCAAAACCGAGAGGTGAACAGAGCCACGATCGACACAATCGTTAAGCACGCGTCGTGCAAGCTCACAATGCGGGATATGTAAAGATCCGCTAGCTGATTCACATCAATCTTGATCGCCTTTGGAAGGAAGTGGGCCACCTTCGTCAATCGATCAATGATAACCCATAATGCATCCTTCCCCGAACGAGTACGGGGCAGACCAGTGACAAAATCCATGCCTACCGAATCCCACTTCCACTGCGGTATAGGCAAGGGTGAAGAAGACATTTGGGCGCTAATGCTCGCCTTGACACGACAACATACATCGCATCGGCAGCGAACACGGCAATCTCGCTTCATGCGAGTCCACGTAACCTCGGCGCAGATCTTGATACATTTTGGTGGCCCGGGATGAATAGACAAGGGGAATCATGGGCCTCATGGAGAATCAAGTCCGCAACTCGGGTCCTTTGGAACCACGAGGCATTTGCTCAAACCACACAACACCATGCTCATCTTACGTGAAGCACTTGGCTGATCCATTCCCGATGTTACGCTGATTTTACCCACACCATCATCTAATTGTTGTGCTGCCTTGATTTGATCCACCAAGGTCGGTTGCACAACCGTAGGGCGACAAAGGAACCATGCTCAACCAAACCCAAGTTGAGGCGCTGAAATTTTGCAATAAGTGCAGGTTGCTGCTCTTGGATCATCAAAGTATTGCAATACACCTTTCGGCTAAGTGCATCAGCAACCACATTGGCCTTGCCAGGATGATACTGAATACCCATGTCATGATCTTTGATCAATTCTAGCTATCTCCTCTGCCTGAGGTTCATATCTGGCTGAGTGAACAAGTACTTCAAGCTCTTGTGATCAGAATACACCTCCACAGTGATTCCGATCGATAATGCCGCCAAATCTTGAGTGCATGCACCACGACAAGCTCTAAGTCATGGGTGGGATAATTGAGCTCATGAGGTCTCAAGCGCCTAGATGCATAGGCTGCTTTGCCTTCTGCATGAGAAGCATCCGAGTCACGGCGAGAGGTATCGCAATAGATATCGAAGCTCTTGTGGACATCGGAAGAGTAAGGGCGGAGTGAAGTCAAATCTTTGTTTGAGCTCTGAAAGCTCTCATCACAAGCGAGAGGACCACACAAACTTCTTATCCTTCTTGAGCAATTCGGTCATTGGCTTCGCGATCTTGGAGAAATTTTTGATAAAGCGGCGGTAGTAGCCCGCTAAACCAGAAAACTCCGCACATCGATGGTGACTTGGGTGACCCCAAGATAGAACATCGCCGACCTTCTTTGGGATCCACACTACGCCCCATTGAAAGAACATGGCCCAAGAATGCCACTTCCTTCAACGAACTCGCATTTGCTAAACTTTGCATATAGTGGTGTTCATAATTTCCCAGAACAATCTTGGATGCTCGCATGCTCTGCTTGATCTTGGAATAGATAAGAATGTCATCAATGAAAACCACCACGAACTTATCCAAATATTCCATGAATACCGAGTTCATGAGGTTCATGAAATATGCTGGAGCATTGGTTAAACCGAAAGACATGACGGTATACTCGTAAAGACCATAACGAGTAGTGAATGTCGTCTTCGGAATATCCTCGATACGATCCGGACACAGTGATATCCCAACCTCAGGTCAATCTTGGAGAACACCTGAGCTCCAGACAACTGGTCGAAAAGATCATCAATGCGGGGCAAAGGATATTTGTTCTTCACCGTCACCTCATTGAGCGGACGGTAATCAACACACATGCGCAAAGTCTTGTCCTTCTTTTTCACAAAGATCAGGACAACCCCAAGGAGATGGCGGGACGGATGAAACCCTTTGCTTGAGTTCACCAAGTTGCTTCTTCAATTCTTCTAGCTCATTGGGAGGCATGCGATACGCCGCCGAGATAGGGCGATGCAGGGAAGCAACTCAATGACAAACTCCAGATCTCGAGCGGAGGCATCCAGGTAAATCATCAGGAAAAACATCCTCAAAATCACAAACGATGGGAACCTCCTGAATCTTCAAGGCTGGCTTTGCTACAAGTGCACAAAGGTGTGACCCTTGCAGCTGCGGAGAAAAGCCAACCTGTTCGCCATAAAGGTTGGTGAGAAAAACCATCTTCTTGGCACAATCGATCTGTCCCAAGTGTTGGGACAACCAATCCATGCCAAGAATTACATCCAGTCTCGTTGAGTTGAGCAGGATGAGATTTGCCAAGAATCCCACCCCTTCGACTTCGATAGGAACATTCCGACATTCTAGACCAGCTCTTATCTCCGACCGGAGAGCGAATGAGCAAAGGAATCCTCAAAGGAACACGATGAAGACCACTAGCGCAGCAAATGATCTTGAAATAAAGAATGCGATGCTCGAGAATAAAATATCTGCGGCGGGGCGATAATTGACAAGAAGTGTACCCATCACGACATCGGCGCCTCTGAGCCTCCTCGGTGAAAGATGGTTGACTCGACCATTGCTCGCACACAGGCCTTACGGATCACCTTACAGTCGGTGGATGACCACTCCCCTGCCGCGTCCTCCATTAGGGACGAGGGCTGCTGCAACACTCTAAGGCGAGCATTCGCATAATGGCCCTTGTTGTGGCGGCAAAAGCAGTAACCTCGGCGGCCGGATTGCGGAGGCCACTCTGCTCTTTGGATCGCGGCGCACGTGGTGAAACACGGCTGCGGTGGGAAGGCGCGCGATGGCCTCGGCGCGGTGGAGCAAAAGAACGGGCCCTCAGTGCTGGCCCAACCCGAGGGCGCGTGAGGGTGGCACATGCGGTCGATGGGCCTCCCATTTGCGCTTGCGGGACTCACCCAGCGCCTTTGTCTTGTGCTCAGCAACAATGGCCTTATCAACCAAGGCCTGAAAGTCGGGGAAGTCCACAATAGACAGCCTGTCCTGCAGCTCCTCGGACAATCCATCCATAAACTTCTCCTGCTTAGCCTCATCTGAGGCCACCTCCCCCGGAGCATAACGAGCCAGGTGATTAAACTCGTACAAGTACTCCGTCACAGATTTGCGCCCCTGTTTGAGCGCGAGAAACTCTTTCTTCTTCAGCTTCATCAGGCCATCAGGAATGTGGGCCCGACGAAAAGCTGACCTGAACTCCTCCCACGAGACCACATGGCCCGCGGGCTGCATGGCGAGATAGTTCTCCCACCATGAAAGTGTTGCGCCCTCAAGCTGGTGGGATGCGAAAAGTGCCTTCTCCTGGGCCTGACACTGACCTATGTTGAGCTTTCGCTCAACCATGCGCAGCCAATCATCCGCATCGAGAGGGTCCTCAGAGCGGGAGAAAGTCGGCGGCTGCGTACGGAGGAACTCTGCAAGTCCCCCGCGAGTCTGGTGTCCGCCACCTCCAGATCCGGAGGCACCGGCAGGAGTGGAGGTATTCCTAGCAATAACCTCCAAGATACGCGTCTGGTCCATGCGGTTTCGCTCAATCGGCGAGAACCCGCCATGGTCGGAGGAGGGGAAGCTCCTCATCATGACCGGTAGGTGGCGCCATCGTCCTCCGGCCATCTGTTTCACTAAGATAGGTTAGTGACAAGCGAGAGCAAGAAACCGATCAATCACCGAAACAGTTTAAAAAACAAGCCTGAAATAAATGCAAAACTTCATGTCACAAAGCCAACTGACAAAATTTAGAGACTTAGCATACTTACAACACATTTTGCCCTTATGTTCCCACAAGTTTTAGTTAGATTAATCCCTCATGGTTCTCCAGAAACTAAACCCAGGATAAGTAACTACCTTTGAAAGGAAAGAGAGAAACCAAGTTTTAAAACTCAAATTAGAGTAAGATGAGAGTAGAAAGCTAAGATAGGTAAGGAGTAAAATCGAGAATGCCTAGGTTTTCATAAACCTTTTATAATTTGAAAATAAGCTTTTCAAAAATATCCTAAGGACGACTATGCTTAGGTTACTACGGTTGAGAATGGCTCGATACCAACTTTGAGAGGACCCCAATTTATTTGGCTTGTAATGTAACCAACCACGGTCCTAACATCACAAATCAAATAAATCGAGCCTCGAGATATGTATACTTCGAGCGGTATACACACCTCTCCACAAAATTATGCATCAACTCCATTCCCAACATAGAGTACAAACATTACACTAATAAGCAGAAAGTAACAACAGTAGGGTTATTACAGACAATGGCCGACCGGCCAAAAGATACACAAATACCAAAAGACGACAGCGGAAGCAAAAGTGTCATAAGATGGCTATAAACAAAGCCAATCAGTGTGCCTTCACCCCACAAGGCATCTGACCGGACCGCCAAGCCTAGTCGTCGCACACGAATCAGCGACCTGACTCGAAGTGAGGCCTTGGGGCTCACCTTCTTCCTCTGCAACAAAAACATTAAGCAAAGCATCTGAGTACAAAGATTGTCTTTGTACCCGCAAGACTGACGTGTGAACTAGCAGACCTGTTTATATGCTACATGCAGGCTTATCTGGTGGAGGCCATATGTTTCATTTGCATAAAGCCAACTTTATTTGCAATAATGTAATACTGTTTAAAGGCAAGTTTGCAATTCATTTATACTGATGAAATAACTACGAAATAAAGATAGATACGAGTAACCACCTAGAAGTGACTATCCCAATAGTCACCACCACATAGCACGAATCCCCAGATTCGTACCACCCATCAAGTTTTAATTTAAATGTTGTAGTCTAGTTCTTACGGGGCGTATCCGAGCGTGTCCATAACCTAGGACGAGGCTATTCGAATAGTTTGAACCTGCGAGGGTGTACCAATGTACCCACACTTGGACCGCTTTAAGCCAAAGCACACTTAGAAGGTATGTTGCACGGCTAAGTCCTCGAGACTTTTCCAATATTGTGTATTAACTCTGAGCCGCTCGTATGGATAGAAATCCATACGCTTACATGGTAAAGCCGAAAGACAACTACCCACTCAAGATAAAGCTTTTGGACAACTACCATGCTCCCACCTCCATCCCTCCTGCGACCTCCTGCGACCGGAGCCAATACACGCCAAAGTACTAGGTCAAGAGAGGTCCCATATACTCTATTGTGGTTAGCACGCAAAATGCTCGATGCGGTGGCGCAAGTAACTCGGTCCTTAGCGGCTCGGGCACCATTCGGTCACACCCAACAGATCACACCAATCTTACCGTTGTGCCCAAGTCCAAATCATTTTGTTTTCATTTTTAGTTTTCACAAGTAACATAGCAAAATGCTGAACTATAAAGTTTTAATAATTTTTGTGTGATCAAGGCTACCGACTAAAGTCGATAACCGCTTGATTCTCTGATAGCTAAGCATGTCTAAGCAAATTGACCGGATCTACTAAGTGACAAGAGATCATCCGTGATCTCTAATCACGACAAATAACCTAGGCTCGGTAGTAGAGGAATATCATTTGCCTACAGATTATGCATCTAAAGGATTAACTAACCAATTTAACACAAATTAGCGATGCATACATACGGTTGAAACAAAATATTAGACTTTAAAATACTGGGATTAACATGATCAAAGCGCTTGCACTCGTCCGCATTGTTGCTCAATCGCTCAACTTTGTTGGAGGATCGCTCTCGGGGTTACCGCAAATGTCGGCCTAACGATTGAACAAATAACGACAAATAAGAGCGAATAACATCGACAAAGCTCAAACATACAACAACAACAAAACATACCAAAATTCACACAGCAGCCTAAGCATGATCTAACATATTTTTAGAAAGCAGAGAATAATTTATTTGAAGTTATTATGAATTTTCCATGAATTTTCTAAGCTAAATACACATCAAAGCACTTGTTAATTACTTAAC
Organism: Ampelocalamus luodianensis; assembly: GCA_036346255.1. Lineage (NCBI taxonomy): Eukaryota > Viridiplantae > Streptophyta > Magnoliopsida > Poales > Poaceae > Ampelocalamus > Ampelocalamus luodianensis. Next base: position 19,718,299 of record CM070631.1, on the reverse strand, counting down.
AAATTTTCATGAGCAGAAACGATATCTAAAATCTATTCGATAATTAGTATACTAAAAATGAAAATTTTCAAAGTTGGGTTTCTTTGGATTTGGACAATTATTGAGAAAGATATGAATTTTCTAATTTGGAAAATACACAATACACCAATTAATTAATAACGATTCTTGCTACAGAGACATGGGTGAACACAATTTTAGTAAATAATACATTTAAAATGAAATTTAATAAAGACTTGGTTTCATGCGATTAGGAGAAAAATTGAATTAGTTATACATTTTCTAGGTTTAAATGAATTAACAGAGTAATGAAAACCATTTGAAATACTTAAACATTTAATACTCTTCCTACCGAAGCGAGCTAGCCTCGACCAGCGAGGCGGGCCCGCACGACGGCCCGACGGGACGGCCGGACGCAAGGTGGCGTCGGCGTATTCAAAGAATCGTCTTGGCTTAACGAACGCAATCCTCAAACACATGCCCGGATAAAATCGCTTCCGACGAGAAAGCGTATAGCGAAATTTACACAATCTGAGCGGCAAAGATGGACCCACATGGCGGCGACAGCAGTATAACGAGCGGTTGGATTAAGCGATTTCCTAAGCGTGATTAACGAGAGAGGCCCACAAGGCGAGACTCAAACTAAACAAGATTAGCGCTAAACTAATCACCACCGGCGGTTCACGCGCCGCGAAGACGGCGGCGCGGCGCGCGGTGGATCTCGCGAACGATGAGGTTTCAAGCGAGTGAGTTATACCTTCGAGTTCGCAGCGATCTCGCGAACCCGGCGGCGGTGATGCGAGTCCGATGGTCACCGGAGTTGAGCTCGCGGCGGCCGGAGGCGGAGAAGAAAGTGCGGTGCTCGCGGAGAAGGCGCTGCGAGCCGAGAATACCCGGTAGGTGTGCCTCGGCTCGCCTTGCTCCCAAGAAGGATAAGCCCGGACTTACGGCAGCGGAGGAAGCGGAGGTGGTCGGAATTTAAGCGCGCGCGCTTCACCGAGCTTGAGAAGAACGCGTCGCACGACCTCAACGATGCACCAAAGATGAAAATGAAGCCACCATTAGATTGATGCATCGATGCGATCCTAAGGGACTAAGTGGCGAGGCTAGCGACTCACGGATCGCAAGCGAGCTCACGGGCGAAGATCACCGAGGCGGAGGCGATGACACCGCTCCGATGATGCGGGGCGATAAGGACCGGGATAGGCAAAATGGAGTGCGGCGGTAGAGTGGATCACGATGGTGCGGCCGCGGAATCAGGCGGCACTAACACGGCGGCGCGCCGGCTTCAACTCGGCGAGACAAAGCGGGCGGATAAAGCTCGAGGAAGCAAGGGAGAAAAAGTGGGTGAACTCGGAGGCTTTATGAAGTCGCGGCGATGCCTCCCAGCCGGACACGGTGGTAAAAGGTGGCGGCGGCGCAGTGCGTGGCACTCATGCGCGGCGGTCGCGAGCTCGGTGAGCACGCGGAGAAGGCGAGGCGTCTTGACAGGTGGGGTCCACTTGTCGGCGGCGTGACAAAACGGTGCAAGGCGAAGTCCGATGCGGTGCGATGGTGGTTCGACTCGATCAAGATTGTCTTGGCCGTTGGATCCGAGATGGGCGGTCGGGATCTCTGTATGCATTCGGACGGTCGAATGCATACGCAACGTGGATCGTTTGATTTGCATCCGACGGTCAAGATTGGGCGGTGCAGCTAGTTGACGCGATCGAGCGGCGCGGTCGGACTTGAGCGAGGCTTGGGTTCGAGCCAGAGGAACAGTGATTCCAGATTTGATTTCAAAAGGCTGAGCGGGTTTGGGGAATTTTTAGAGATAGCTCCCGAGCTCCAAAAATTCTAAAATTTTTATGGAAGCTTACTGGAACAGAGGACAACCTTGTGCAATTTTTCCAGGAGTTTTTATGCTCTAGATTTCTCCCAATAAAATTCACAAGTTGCTGTCCAGGGGTTTGACCAGATTTCTAAACTGGTTTGACTTGGGCATTTGAAACAGCAATTAAAATCTAAAAATTGTGAAATAATTCAGGGAGGTAAATAGGATGATCAAGATGATAGGAAAAATAATCTCAGAGGATGATCACAAATTTGAAGGCTAAGAATTTGCTGACAACAATTTCCATTCACAAGAATTTAATTCTAGAAAATGGAAATTGCTAGGGAAAATTTGGAAAACTTCCAAATGATTTGGTGAGACAACAAAAGTTTTTATTTCTCCTCAAAATTTTACATTTGAAATACAAACCCTAACTTAGGGCTGTTACAACCAGGCCCAGCCCACTGTGCGTAGTGCCGAGTTAACAAGCCTAACGAGCCTTAACGAGTTTGTTAGTAACGAGTTTAGCTTCAATTGTTAGTAACGAGCCTAACAAGCCGAGTTAACGAGTTTGAACGAGCCAAGCCGAGCTTGTTATTCTGCACGTTAGCTTAACGAGCTGAGCCGAGCTCGTTTCCTTAACGAGCCAAGCCGAGCCAGCTCGTTAACCATGTTGTTGGAGATATACCCTAGAGGCAATCATAGAGATGATGATATTTCGTTGTATCCATGATTTAATAAATGTTCCTTGAATATTGCCTTTGTGTTGATCAACAAGTATGTGACTTGTTTGTGAAACTCTTTACTTGTATGGTTATTCTAAAGTTGTCCCTAGTCGGAGTTCATGTGAGGACACACGTGAATGATGGATTAGCACATGTATCGGTTGATGACCATGTTTCACATGTCATAGACATGGAGATGTCAAACCAATAATGTGGACACATGTTTAGAACATGGGGTTGGACCGACCCAACATGAGACATAGCAATTATACTTATGGTTCTCTCTAAACAATGTGTACGCCTTGTCCTTAGACCTAAGATTGTCGCATGTACTTGAGATGTGAATCGACCTACTTAGGGGCTATCAAACGCTACTCAAATGGCGGGTAGTTATAAAGGTAGCTTCGGGTTTGTCGGGAAGCATCTTTGTGAGGCATGGTCGGTCAAGATGGGATTTGACCCTCTCTACGAGAGAGATATCTGGGCCTCGAGTGATCGGATCCGAAATGCATGGCCATGCTACTTAAGGTTAAGAGTTAACCTAGTAAGGGATTAGGATCACGGGATCGAGAAAGAGTGGTCGACTTGGGCTCGTAGAATATCGTGAGGCAAAGGGATTGGCATGTACATAACGTTGTGATGGTTCGTCGATATGATCTTTGTGTGCGTTTAGGAGTTGTACGTCTTGCTAGAGGCGCTACCAACTATTGACCAAGTATGTGTACTCGCGTCATGTCTAAACATCACGTGAACCTATAGGGTCACACACTTAGAAGTGAAGCCTAATTCGAATTGGATCCGAATTAGGTGGGCATTGAGTCCTAATGGGCCTCTATTCGTAGAAGCCCATTGTAGGGCGTCTATAAAAGGAGGCGATGGCGCGCGGGATTGGGCGATGAGTTTTTCGTGACATCCTCAAACCCTAGCCGCCACCCCTCCCACGCCCTAGTCGCTCGCGCGGATCTAGTAGTTCGGCTTGCGTCGCTTCCTCTCGTACGTGTGGATACCTTTGAAGGCGCTGCATCTGTAGCGTTGGGACGAACCGCAAGAAAGGAGGCATGCGTGGGGCGCCACGGCGAGGGCGAGAAAGTAGTACGACTACTGCGCCTGACGTCTTTGCATCAATTTAGTCGACTACTTTGCACCGACGCGTCTTTGCATCAACTTCCGCCTGCGCGTCTAGTGGTAAGACCGTGATCTATAAGCTGCGGTGATCTTGGTTTACGGGTAGAATTTTTTTAATTTGCGCTAGTGTAGCCTACCCGTTACCCCCGGTGGTATTAGGCGGTTCTTTATCGCGTTATAGGTTGGGTGATTTGCATATGGCGATATGTATATCGGTATGATCGATGTGATCGATTGTATAGTTACGGTAATGGATTGATCGGTTTCGTGATCATCCGCTTAGGTCGTGAAACAACATACCCCTACGGTCGGATTCGCCATCGGGTTGAAGCGGTGACACGTAAAACCGGTTGCGAATGCGAAGATCAATATGATTGGTCGAATCGGAACCTAGATTAATAATCGATGTACCGTGATCATGCGATCGGGCTCCATGAGCGAAAGTTGTCTCGGTTCTCAAACCACGACATCTTTGCGAAGATCAATACAAATTGGTCGAATCGGAACAATAGTCGATTTGTGGTAAATATGATTTGCCGATCAAAATCCTAAGTAAAAATTGCATAGATTGGATCAATACCGCGAGGGGCGCTGCCCCTTCGAACCCCGCGGGGGGAAACCCCCTCGACCCCTTATCCGGTAGATTGCGATCCTATGCATAACTTGTTTTTGCAGGATGTATGTGACCAGTATGGCCTAATGTGTATGCGATGCATGTTTGTAATATTTTCATGACCTGCGTGTCGTGGGTTCGGCAACACGGCTGGAGCCATTGTGTTGTCAAAGTATTGTATTAACGGCCTGCGTGCCGACTTGTGATGATTCCTTGTATCCATGTATTTTATTACTAGCTATTATGAGTAATAGCTTATATTAGTACTCGGAGGACACATCACTTGGAGGGATGGCACACATGAACCATGGAGATGGAGATCATCATGGTGGACGGATTCTATGGCGATGGAGATCACCATGAGAAAATGGGCCATACTGAGTCACAACTGTGTGAATGTTATTCCTGTTGTTTTACTCCTATGCATGTTTGAATGGTAGAAGTATAGCGATCCCTCACAAAATGTTAAGTTAAACATATGCCCTCCCAACTAAACTCTGCACCATCCCATGTCTTGTAAATTGATGGTGGGTCTATAAAATTAGGGCACCATCAACTTTCCTTGACTAGATGGGTTTTGTATCGGATACCTACATGCATAAGGATTGGTGAACTTAACAAGGTTATCATAAAGGTTATGGGCCTTGGGGCATAAAGGTTGGGCGCCGGGGCATAGAGATGTCACCCAACAACAAGAGTCATATAGAGATATGATTAGTAAGGTGTTGCTTACCGAATTACCTTGTCTCCTAGCGGTGATGCAAAAGCTCACTAGTAGACTCGTTAATTGCGGATCTTGAATCGCTAAGAATCAATAGAGGGATGTTGATTTTAGTGGGAGTACATTCTATTAAATTTGTTTAATCTGATTTACTCTATCATGGTTTTATTTGTCTTAATATTTTGCATTTCCTATTGTAGATCAATGGCATCTAACAACGCGCACACCCTTTTGCTTTGCGATCGATTCTTGAGAAAGAAAAATTAAATAGAACAAACTATTGATTTGGGTCCGTAACACGAGAATTGTTCTCGGGGCGGATAAAAGGAAAACGTTCGGACACCCCAATCCCGGAAGAGCACGCTAACAATGCATTCTTCTTTGTTAAAGCGCCTACAAGAAAGCATGTGATGACTCTCTTGAGATTGGTGCCTTATGCTTGCATGCATGGAACCTAACCTTCAAAAGCGGTTTGAGGATCGAGAGCGTATGATATGATCATGGCGCTTAGGACATGTTCCAAACACGAGGCCAAGACCTGAGCGGTTCAATGTCTCTAAGGCTTTTACGGAATGCAAGTTAACGAAGGTGCACCCATAGACCCACATGTGATCAAAATGGTTGGTTCTGATCGGACTTTGGATAAACTTGGTTTTCCAATTGGCCAAGAGTTGGCAAGCGATTTCATTTAGCGTCTCTTCCACCTAGCTATGGATATTTCATTTGAACTACCATATGCATGGGGTGGAAAAGGGCCTTAATGAGCTCTGTGGGATGCTCAAAGCAGCAGAGTGACATTAAGAAGTGTGCGAGGGCCTAGCCATGTGATGGGTGTGAGAACAAGTCTAGCTTCAAGAAAAAGGGTAAGCCATGGCCAAAGAATAAGGGCAAGGTTAAAGATATGATCTCGAAGCCAACGCCTAAGCCTAATCTTTGGACTGGAGTGAGACAGTATGTTTCTATTGTAAAAGCGCCCTTTGGAAGAAAGCGCAAGAAGTACATGGATTCCGAGGAATGCAAGAAAAAGTGGAAGAAAGACTTCCACCCATGGTACACTTGTCATAAATATTTTAGACATTTTCTCGTGATTCCCTATTAACTCTTGGGTATTTGATCTGGATCAGTTGCTCACATTTGCAACTCGATCTGAGGGCTAATAATAAGTAGAGAGTCGCAAGAGGTGAAGTTGATTTTAGCGTCGGAAATAAAGCAAGGGTTCTTTGCGTTATTGTCGGCACCATGCAACTTCAGCTTCCTTCAAGATTTATTATGGAATTGAATAATTGTTATTATGTTCCTAGTATGAGTGAAACATTTTATCCCCTCATGTTTGATGAGAGATGGTTATTCATTTGCAAGTAAAGATAATGGTTGTTTGATCTCTAAAATGAAATGTTTATGGCTTTTCGCCCATTGTGAATGGGTTATTTATTTTAAATCTTGATGATCGCCTATTTTTAACATAAATGCTAAAAGACTTGACCTAATGATTTGAATCCCACCTATGTTTGGCATTGTCGTTTGGGTCACATAAGTGAAAAGCGCATGAAGAAGCTCCATCTTCGATGGTCTTCTAACCGTTTGATTTTGAATCATCGAGACATGTGAAGCTTGTTTGCTTGGTAAGATGACCAAGTCACCTTTCAAAGGTTCTTTTGAGAGGCGTCGGACTTGTTGGAAATCATACATGCGATGTATGTGGACCAATGAGCACGATTGCTAGAGGTGGATTTCATTACTTCATAACTTTCGCGATGATTTTAGTAGATATGGCTATGTCTACTTAATGAATCATAAGTGCGAAACTTTTGAAAAGTTCAAAGAGTTCGAATGAAGTTAAAAATCAATATGCCAAGAAAATTAAGGCTCTGCGATCGATCGTGGTGGCGAGTATTTGAGTCATAAATTTAGCAATCATCGAAGAGTTGCGGAATTGTTCCACGACTAACACCGCCGAGCGCCTCAAAGCGGGGTATCCGAGCGGGTTATGTCGGACCTTGTTGGACATGGTTCGATCGATGATGAGCGATCGGATCTACCATTATCCTTTTGGGGTTACGCTCTAGAAAGCAGCGGCTTTCACACTTAATAAGGTGCCGTCTAAATCCGTAGTTAAGACACCATATGAGATATGGACTAGGAAGAGTCATAGTTTGTCTTTTCTAAAGATTTGGGGATGTGAGGCGTTTGTCAGCGACTCTGATCGGACAAGCTCACACCCAAGTCGGATAAATGCATTTTAGTAGGATATCAGAAGAAACCTTTGGATATTACTTCTACAACCGACTAGAGGGCAAAGTATTTGTCGCTCAAGTGGTGTTTTCCTAGAGAAAGAGTTTCTCAACAGGGAGACAAGTGGAAGAGCAGTGCGGCTTGAAGAGGTTCAAGATGAACCAATCGGGAAGACTCGACGAATGATGCCCATGTGGCGAGAACAAGTTGAGGAACCCATGGCAAAGGAAGCACCACCACCACGAAGGTCGGAAGGCTCGCAATGCGCGAGATATGTTATTGTTAGACAATGATGAGCCTCGACCTATGCACGGAAGCAATGATGGACCAGACTACGAGAAATGGCATAGTGCCATGAGATCAGAGATAGCATCCATAGGAGACAATCAAGTTTGGAATTTGGTTGACCACTTTGATGGTGTTAAAACCATAGAGTGCAAATGGATCTATAAAAGGAAGATTGATATGGATGGAAATGTTCATATCCATAAAGCTCGACTTATCATAAAAGCTTTCGGCAAGTTCAATGAGTTCACTACGATGAGACCTTCTACTTTGTAGCGATGCTTAAATCTATACGGATCATTCTAGCTATTGCTGCATATTTCAACTATGAGATATGGCGGATGGATGTCAAAGCGGCTTTCCTTAATGGAAATTTAACCGAGGGCGTGTATATGATACGGCCAGGGTTTTGTCGATCAAACAATGCTAGAAAAGTATGCAAACTTCAAAAATCCATTTATGGATTGAAGCAAGCATCTCGGAGTTGGAACATTCGTTTTGATGAAGTGGTCAAAGGTTTGACTTCATCAAAAACGAAGAAGAATCTTGCGTTTACAAGAAGGCAAGTGGGAGCTCACTCGTATTTCTAATCTTATATGTAGATGACATATTACCGATTGGAAATGATATTCCTATGCTCGAGTCCGTTAAGACCTCATTTGAAAAATAGTTTTTCAATGAAGGACTTAGGGAAGCGGCATATATTTTGGGTATTAAGATCTATAGAAATAGATCAAAAAGGCTAATAGGATTAAGCCACAGTACTTACATTGACAAAGTGTTGAAATGGTTCAACATGGAGGAGGCAAAGAAAGGGTTCTTGCTCATGTCTCATGGCATAAATCTTGGCAAGACTCGGTGTCCTTCGACAAGCGATGGCGAGATCGCATGAGTAAGATTCCATATGCTTGGCCATTGGATCTATCATGTATGCTATGATATGTACTCGCTTGAGATGTTTCCTATGCTCTAAGTGTTACTGGCGAGATACCAGTGATCGGTGAGAGTCATTGGACAACGGTTAAAAACATCCTCAAGTATTTGAGAAGAACTAAGGATGTGTTCCTAGTCTACGGAGGTGAGGAAGAGCTCGTTGTAAATGCTTGCACCGATGCAAGCTTCCAAACCGACAAAGATGATTACAAATCGCAATCGGGTTTTGTGTTCATTTTGAGCGGTGGTGCGATCGATTGGAAGAGTTCCAGCGGAGGGCGTGCTGACTCTACAACGGAGGCCAAGTACATTGCGGCTTCTAAAGCGGCAAAGGAAGGTGTTCGATAAGGAAGTTCATAAGCCGAACTAAGTGTGGTTCCTAGTGCGTGCGATCCTTTGGATCTTTATTGTGATAATATGATCGGGCCATTGCGCAAGCCAAGGAGCGAGGAATCACAAAAGAACAAACACATCTGCGGCGGTTTCATCTCATTCGAGAGATCCTCAATCGAGAGATTTAAAGATATGCAAAATACACACAATTTGAATATTTGAGATCCTTTGTGAAGCCTCTCCACACCCTAAGCATGAGCGCACACAAGAGCTATGGGTATTAGATATCTTCTAGATTGACTCTAGTGCAAGTGGGAGACCGTTGGAGATATGCCCTAGAGGCAATCATAGAGATGATGATATTCCGTTGTATCCATGATTTAATAAATGTTCCTTGAATATTGCCTTTGTGTTGATCAACAAGTATGTGACTTGTTTGTGAAACTCTTTACTTGTATGGTTATTCTAAAGTTGTCCCTAGTCGGAGTTCATGTGAGGACACACGTGAATGATGGATTAACACATGTATCGGTTGATGACCATGTTTCACAGGTCATAGACATGGAGATGTCAAACCAATAATGTGGACACATGTTTAGAACATGGGGTTGGACCGACCCAACATGAGACATAGCAATTATACTTATGGTTCTCTCTACACAATGTATGCGCCTTGTCCTTAGACCTAAGATTGTCGCATGTACTTGAGATGTGAATCGACCTACTTAGGGGCTATCAAACGCTACTCAAATGGCGGTAGTTATAAAGGTAGCTTTGGGTTTGTCGGGAAGCATCTTTGTGAGGCATGGTCGGTCAAGATGGGATTTGCCCCTCTCTACGAGAGAGATATCTCTGGGCCCTCGAGTGATCGAATCCGAAATGCATGGCCATGCTACTTAAGGTTAAGAGTTAACCTAGTAAGGGATTCGGATCACGGATCGAGAAAGAGTGGTCGACTTGGAGCTCGGCCAGAATATCGTGAGGCAAAGGGATTGGCATGTACATAACGTTGTGATGGTTCGTCCGATATGATCTTTGTGTGCGTTTAGGAGTTGGCACGTCTTGCTAGAGGCGCTACCAACTATTGACCAAGTATGTGTACTCGCGTCATGTCTAAACATACGTGAATCTATAGGGTCACACACTTAAAGTGAAGTCTAATTCGAATTGGATCCGAATTAGATGGGCATTGAGTCCTAATGGGCCTCTATTCGTAGAAGCCCATTGTAAGGGCGTCTATAAAAGGAGAGCGATGGCGCGAGATTGGGCGATGAGTTTTTCGTGACATCCTCAAACCTAGCCACCACCCTCCCACGCCCTAGTCGCTCGCGCGGATCTAGTAGTTAAACTTGCGTCGCTTCCTCCATGCGTGTGGATACCTTTGAAGGCGCGCATCGTAGCGTTGGGACGAACCGCAGAGAGGAGTTGTGCGTGGTATGCCACGGCGAGGACGCGAAGTAGTACGACTACTGCCTCGGCGTCTTTGCATCAACTTAGTACGACTACTCTGCACCGACATGCTGCATCAACTTCCACACCTGCGCGTCTAGTGGTAAGACCGTGATCTATAACTGCAGTGATCTTGGTTTACGGATAGAATTTTTTTAATTTGCGCTAGTGTAGCCTACCCGTTACCCTTCACATGTAACATCCCAATTTTGGACTTGTGTTTCAAATGTAAGAAAATGAGTAGAAATTAAAACTTTTCTTACATCATGTAATTCCTGTATGTACTAAATAGTTCATGTACAAGAATTATGGAAATACAAAGTCACAAGTCTCTGGATCCAAATCTTGATCTTTCAAAAACAATCTTATCGAATCTTTTGATCATCTCCTGGAAATATTTTTTCTAAGTTCTTGAGATGGTATGTGAACCCTCTGAAAAATTTCACAATTTTTAGAAATTGTTTGAATATTTTTAGAGGGCAGTCAAACCTGTTTGACTTTCAGTCAAACCTTAAACCAGAACCTTGCAGAATTTTTGGAGAAAAATGCACAGCACAAAAACCTCTGCAAATTTTACTCAAGGTCAATAACTCAGCTATCAAGCTCCTGTAAAAATTTCAGAATTTTTGGAGTTATTTTGCTACCTCTAATAAATCCTCAAAAGTCTCTGTCAATTTAAAATCAAACACAGTTCCTTTGTTCCTTGGGTTTGAGTGGACTCGAGCTCGAGTCACTCGGTTGGACCCAACCAACTCAATGCACCAGATCCTTTTAAAATGCGCGTCGATTTGGTGTGGGATCTAAATCAAGCGGCGCGTTGATTGTGTCGTTCGGACCTTGCGAAGAGCCCATCCATTTGAGCCGTTGGATTAAGATCTGGCCGTCCTTATTGAATGGGTTGATCGGGTCACCCGAATGTCTCATTTGATCTCAACTGTTCACTTTTGATCGGGCCGCCCTGATTGTTTTGAGTGTTGAAACCCTCAGCTAGTCCCTTTTAATCTCAGCCGTCCATTTAAGATCCAACGGTCATGGCTTGCTTTCTCTGTTCTTCTTCTTCCTTGGGTCCTCCGTGCGCGCATGCAAGCAATGGCAGGAGGAGAGAGAGAGGGCGGCTTCGCATTGTCACTTCGAGTTTGCTCTCGTCAACATCTCTCTGTGGGGCATTAAATGCGCCCCAGGCTTTCGGCTCACTTGTCCAAGTCCGCACTTGCCCCCATCATTTCGTGGTCCATGGTCATGGCGTGAACTGAGCTCACCGTGAGCTCTAGGCTTTTGCCAAACCCTAATCCTTCCTCTATATAAACCCCTCCAGGTCCTCCTGGTATTCCTTTACACCACACTTTGCTCACTCTCTGTGATTTGAGCTCAAAACCACTTCAAATCTCCAAAACACAATTTTCGACCGTGGAGCTCCATTGTGGATCTTGGTGCTTCAGTGGTTCATCTTCAATTTTTCTTGTACCCTTTTGAGATCCTCAACCTCCTTTACATTTCCCCTAACTTAATTTTGGGTTGCATTCACAGAAATCACTCCATTTTAAGTTTGGAGAGTTTCGGCAGAAATTGCCCCTTTTCTTCTCCAGCTCCGGTAAGTGGTTCATTTTGCAATTACTTGCTTTTGGAGTTTCTCTGAGCTATAATGAAGCTATGGTAATGATTTGGTTCCACTCATTTTGCTCAGAACCTCATCTTCCACTTCATCTTCCTCGGCTCCGGCGAACTCCATCGGGTTCAAGTCTTCTCCGGCCACTTTTGAAGCTCATCTTGGCTAAGGTAGCTTCTTATTAGTCCCTAGAAGTCGTGGCACCCGCTTTCTTGGACTGCAGCGGAGCTTTTTGCCGTTTTCATTTTGGCAGTACATGTCCCCATCTCCATTTTCCGGCTCGCCGGCGTTCAAGGCCACCACCGCCGGCGAGATCATCACCATTGGGTCCGCAACACTATTGCGAACCCATTTGGTATTTTGTGGCGCCACAGTGGCGGAGCCACCGCGACAAGTCATTTGTTCTCGCTCAGGATTTTGACGGACGGAACCACCTCTGTGCCGTTGTCATTAGGACATATTAACTATCTAATCATTTTTAATCATTAGATGTCATTAATATGTCCTAATCCGGCCAAATGTGTCATCGACATGTGGGCCATGAGCCTTAAACATGATCTGAGGGCTTTTAGGCAAAGCGTGGGTTCATTAAATGTTAATCATTGTTAGCATTTAAGTTGTCCTAAGCTGCCACCTTGTGCCACTGCCAGGTGGGCCCTCAGTCCCTAAGTCCACCTCGGTGAAAATCTTTAGGACACATTAATTGCCAATCATCACTAATCATTGGTCATTAGTATTTAATTAGCTGTCCTAAAATCTCCGGGTGTCTCGCTGCCATGTGGGCCCGCGTGCCCTGTGCACGTGTGATAAAGCCCCATAGGCAAGATACTAGTCGCTGACAGTGGGCCCCGCGTGTCAGAGCTCCTGTTCATATCGTGAACGGCCCAATCTTTGTCGATCGTCGATCTCGCGATCAACGGCCTAGATCTGGGTGACTTTCGGACCCCTCGAAACCCCCGACGTCCTGGATCGTTGATCTCATGATCTACGGTCGAGATTCATGTGCTGTTCGGGTCACCCGAATGAACTTCGCGCTCTGGGCGCTCATCTCGGATCGTGGTGAGATTGAGTGAAATGTTCGGTCACCGAATGTCTCTCTCGTGGACCGTTGGATCAAGATCCGACGGTGGGCTCTCGGAGGTCGCGACGTGCGCTATTCTCGCGGCGCGTGGGCGTTCGATTTCTTATCTAAGGCCCAGATTAGTCCACGTCAATTCTTTTGGATAAGTTTATCTATATCTCGATAAGTATTTATTTATCTTCGAAAATTGTATAAAACTTTAGAAATTTATATCTAATTCAAAATAGATCCTTTTTAAATGAATCCAACTGTAATGAATTTGTATTTCACTAAAGTTTAATATAAAAATACTTTTAGCTATGCTTCTGTGGTAGAAAATTATGTAATCTTTAATAGCTTGTTTTCAGCCATTTTTGGATATTCTAGAATTGTATTAAAACTGGGAAAATGCATATCTTTTTCTGTATATCTGCAAATTGAATGGTTTCAACTTTGTTAACTTTGTTATTTACTAAACTTTAATCTAAAAATGGTTGTAGGCCTAAATCAGCACCAGAAAAATATGTTAATAGATTTAACCTTATTTGGTAGCATTTAAAAATTCAGTTAATGTTGTAAAAGACACAAGTAATTCCCTGAATTTCTAAAATGTGTGAACTCAATGTTGTTAAATCCTCCTATTAACAAACTTTAATATGAAATAGGTTTTAAACATGTTTATGTTTCTGGAAAATGTAATGTGCTAGGTTTACAACTTAGAAAAATCATAACTAATTCATTTCAACTCCAAATGAAGTAAACTCAACTTTGCTGTTCTTAGGATAACCTTATCTACCCACCATAAAAATTTCAGGTTCCAGATCATTCTAGAAATTTTTGCCATAAACAGTAACCGAAATTAATTTAATTAGGAGTTTTCCTGGCTGAGAGACCTTGTTTCGGCCATAACTTTTTCATGCTTAGTCCAAATGGAGTAATTATTGTTCATAAAATTGTCTAAAATCAACCTCTTGTTGCTGTATAAATTCCATGGGATTTGGATGTCTTTTGCTGTTGAGTTTTGTTTGGTGCTCTTCGTTCTTATTGGTTTTATCGCATTTTCGCGTTACGTTCCGAAGATTATATTGAACCTGAGAATCCTCCTCTGCAGCAAGAGCAATTCCCGCAAGGCAAGCAGTTTAATCATGTTAATCCTCGTATTTTCAAGTATTTATGTTGTTTACAAATTCTATGTATGCATTGCTAGTTTGTGTTTAACTATTGTCGTTAGTTGACCTAGTAGATGCATTTCCTTAGGCAAATGATTATCCTTTACTACCATGAGCCTAGGTTATTGTTGTTATTTAGAGTTCGTGGATGAGCTCGCGTCACTTAGTAGTCTTGCGGATTAATTGCTTAGCCATGCTTAGATTCCGGTAGAAATGGGCGGTTATCGACTTGTCGATAACCTTGATCACATAAAACTTATTATCACTTATGATTTCAGCCTTGTGCCATGTTTACTTGTGAAAATTAAAAACTAAAAACTAAATGATTTAGACTTGGGCACAATGGTATGTTGGTGTGCTTTTGGGTGTGACTGGAATGATGCCCGGGTCATTAAGGACCGAATTACTTGCGCCACCGTACTGAGCATTTTGCGTGCTAACCACACTAGGGGGTATGGGACCTCTCTTGACTTAGTACTTTGGCGTGTATTGGCTTCGGGTCGTAGGGAGTCGCAGGAGGGATGGTGTTGGGAGCATTGTAGTGTCCGAAAGGCTTCCCCCGTGATGGCTGGTTGTCTTTCGGCTTGCAATGTAAGCGTATGGGTTCCGATCCATATGAGCGGCTCGTAGTCAATGCACAATATTGGAAAGCGTCTCGTAGGACTTAGCGTGTGCGGCATACCTTCGAAGTGTGCTTTGTGGCTTAAAGGCGTTACGAAGTGTGGGTACATTGGTACACCTGCGAGGTTAAAACTATTCGAATAGCCTCGTCCTAGGTTATGGACACGCTCGGATCGCTGTGAGAACTAGACTACAACCTTTTAATTAAAACTTGATGGGTGGTGCGAATCGGGATTAGTGCTATGTTGTGGTGGCTATTGGGTTAGTCACTTCGGTGGTTACTTGTATTTATCATTAATTATTTGTTATTTCAACAACAAAACATATTTACAAACTTGCTTTTAAAGGTATTACATTATTGCAAATAAAGTTGGCGTTGTGCAAAATGAGACATATAACCTCCACTTAAATAAGTCTGCATGTAGCTTATGAGTAGGTCTGCTATTCCACACGTCAGTCTTGCGAGTACCTTAGTGTACTCAGTTGTCTTGCTTAAATGTTATTTGTTGCAGAGGAAGAATGTGAGCCCCAAGGGCCTCACTTTTGTGAGCTGTGTTGTGGTAGTGTTCGAGGCGACTAGCTTGGCGGCCCGGTCGGTTGCCTTGTGGGTTGTGTTGGCTAACCGGTCGACTTTTGTTCTTAGCCATCTTATGGCGCTTTTGCTTCCGCTGTCACTCTTGTATATTGTGTTATTTGGCCGGTCGGCTCTTTTGTAATAACTTTATTTTATGTATGTCGTTGTTGAACTTAGTGTTAAATGTTGTATGGAAATGATGTATGATTTTGTGATGATGAGCATGTGCTGCAATTCTGGGAAGCACATGTCCATCGAGGCTTAGGATATTTAATTAGTAATGCTAGAACCATATAGAGGTTAAGTATTACTAGTTAAATACCCCGGGTCCTCACAGACCAGTTACTTGGGAAGTATTTGTGGAGCAGTTCAGGGCCAAATTCTATCCAGAATCCTTCCTTGAGAGGATGGAACAATCGTTGCTGGCGTATGTTCAAAGAAAGATGTCAGTAGTAGAGTATGAGGTTGGATTCAACAATCTTGTACGCTTTGTACCAGCAGTGGCTAGCAATGATCGGGAGAAGGCCAAGAGGTTCCGCAGGGGCCTCAATCAGGAGTATCACCATGTTCTGGGGGCGACTGGCTTGCGTGACTTCAGCTCCGTGGTTGAGCAGGCCAGGGGAATGGAGCTGGAGAGAGATCTTTCTTCGCAGAGGCAGGCTGCTGGTGGCTCTATCCCTGCTTGTGGTTCTGGTGGTGGCTAGAAGTAGAGCTTTGGTAGGGGAAGTGGGTCTTCTCAGTGACCCGTTTCCAAAAGGTTTCAGGGGAGTCAGCACACTCGTCTTGCTCAGCAGCGGCAGTCTACTTCGTCGGCACCATGTTCTTCCTCATCTACCCTGCTGATGCGCCTTGCTCCAGTCAGAGTATGATATGCTTCAAGTGTGGTGAGGGGCACCGTGCTTCAGAGTGTTCATTCAAAGGGTCTTGTTGTCAGTGTGGTCGGGAAGGCCATAAGCTGTTAGTGTGCAAACAGAACCCAGCGAGCATCATCAAGTGGGAACCAGTCCCAACGGCTTCTTCTTCCAGTACTCCACGGGGTTCAGTTCAGACTTTGGCTACTGTTCCGGTGCCCCAGTACTCTTGAGGTGGGTTCCTACTGCAGCGTTCTCACCGGCACCTCCTACGGGGTTCTATTGGAACCCTGTACCGTCTACACCGCCATCATTCTCTTCACCTGCAGCCATCCCTGTTCATCCCACGCCTAGTGTCGGCGCATCCTCTGCTCCGGCACCACCAGGAGTCTACGCCATGCCTACCCATGAGACTATGGGCCACCCTAACGTGGTGACAGGTACCTTCCTAGTTGACTCTCATGAGGCTTTTGTTCTTTTCAATTTAGGGGCTACCTATTCTTTTGTGTCTCTAGACTTTGCTAGAAGGGCGGGTTTGAGTTTGCAGCATATTTCTGAATCCATCATAGTCAGTTCTCCGGGGGGGCTTATTTCTAGCTCTACAGCATGTCTGGGCTGTTCTATCACTATTGATGACGAGGATTTCACAGCTAACCTTATGGTGATTTAGTTGTCGCCTTTTGATGTTATCCTTGGTATGGACTGGTTATCCAGTTACCGTGCTAAAATCTGTTGCTTTTGGAAGACGGTGACTTTGCAAGCCCCGTCTGGCGAAGAATAGGTGTTTCAGGGTAGTGCGCCGTCCGATTCCCTATTTGTGTTGGCTAGTCTTTTTCCTAGCCGCCGGACCTCATCTATTGGGTTGTGATAAGGACATCAACTCTAAGGATGCCACCACTGCCTCGACCCACTAGACGACATCCTCTACTTCAACCACATCCTCTCTGATAGGACTTTCGGCTACTGCACTGCGATATTCACCAGTTGGACCGAGCCACGTCTACTCATACGAGCCGAGTGTTGTCTACATGTCATGGTGCTACATCTACATGCCATGGTGCAGCAGCGTCTACATGCCATGGTGTTGTGTCACCAATTATTAGCCCACAGGCTATGTAATGTATTGGCTGACAACTTGGCCCATCTGTTGGACGACCTGGCCCATTTGGTGACCGGCCACCCCTAGGCTTGTACTATTCATATGGGCACTATTCATATATAAACAGTATCATAAACAGTACCTCGGCCTATGGTTTCCACCTCCTGGCCGCCCTCCTCATATAGGAGCTGTTGACCTTTAGTTTTGCTTAGGTTTTCTTTTAGATTATTCTACATAACAGTTTCGCCGCTCGTTTGGTTTGAGAAACCCCAACTTTGTGAGCTTCATCATTATTCGCAATTCAGATTGCTTATTTATCTTGTTCTTGCATGCTTCTTTGGTGTATGTAGGAATCGATTTTCGTGATCAGGTCAACCGGGTATTCGTGCACGGTTGATAACGACTTGTTGAGTAGTTCGGCAATTGCATAGTTTCGAACCTTGCGAGTTCGTAGCCAGGATCGTGAGAGTTGAGCGACTACCACCGAACCTATCCTTCTCATCGAAAGATCGGGCCAAAACAGAACCTTTGTGTTTCATCAGGTTGCTTTGGTCTCTCAGCGCGAAGACAGATTCTTCTATGTGCATTGAGGAGATTCCCGTGGTGTGCAAGTATCCTGATGTCTTTCCTGTGGAGCTTCCTGGGATGCCTCCAGAACGGAAAGTGGAGTTTCAGATTGATCTTATTCCAGGAACTCGGCCAGGAGGAGTTGAAAAAGCAATTAGACGATCTGTTGTCCAAAGCTATGATTCGACGTAGTGTTTCGCCGTGGGGAGCGCCTGTTTTATTCACAAAGAAGAAAGATGGTAGCTGGCGTATGTGTGTAGATTATCAGGCTCTCAATCAAGTGACAGTAAAAGAATAAATATCCCTTGCCCCGCATTGAGGATCTTTTTTATCAGCTGAAGGGAGCTAAAGGGTTTTCTAAGATTGATCTTCAGTCGGGTTATAATCAAATCCGGGTTCGGGAGCAGGATATTGAGAAGACGGCTTTCTCTACGAGGTATGATCATTTTGAGTATAAAGTTATGTCCTTTGGACTAACAAATGCTCCTGCAGTTTTTATGGAAGCCATGAACAACATGCTGCATCGGTACCTTGATGATTTTGTGGTGGTATTCATTGATGATATCTTGATCTATTCCAAGACAAAAGAGGTACATGCTCAGCATTTGAGGTTGGTTCTCGCAACTTTGAGAGAGAATTGATTTTATGCCAAACTGAAGAAATGTGAGTTCTGGATTTTCGAAGTTGGGTTTTTGGGCCATATGATTAATCAAGAGGGCATTTCAGTCGATCCTAGCAGATCTTGATAGTAGTGGAATGGAAAAGGCCAACCAATGTCAAGGAGGTGAGAAGTTTTCTCGGGTTAGCTGGTTATTATCGGCGATTTGTGGAGGGATTCTCTATCATCGCTAAACCGATGTCTCAGCTGACACAGAAAGGTGTCAAATTTCAGTGGACTGATGCGTGTGAGCGCAGTTTTTGTACTTTGAAGGACAAGTTGGTGACTGCTCCAACTCTTACTCTTCTTGAGCCTGGGAAGCGTTTCACCATTTATTCAGACGCATCTAGAGTTGGGCTTGGATGCGTGCTCATGCAGGATGGCAAGGTGATTGCCTATGCATCGAGACAGTTGAAGAAGCATGAACAGAATTATCCTACTCATGATTTAGAGCTCACCGCAGTAGTTCTTGCTCTGAAGATTTGGCGCCATTACTTGTATGGCGAATCATGTGATATATTCACTTATCACAAAAACTTGAAGTATATCTTTACCCAAAAAGATTTGAATCTGAGACAAAGAAGGTGGTTGGAATTAATAAAGGACTATGACCTTACTATTCAGTATCACCCTGGTAAGGCAAATGTAGTAGCAGATGCTCTAAGTCGCAAGGCGACACCTCCTGCCCTCAGTTGTCTTATTGCTGAGTTTGAGCGTATAGATATATCTTTCATTTTATGTCTCGCCTGATCGAGATCTGGTTACTCCTTGAGTCAACTATTCCAGATCGTGTGCGAGAAGCTCAACAGCATGACCAGATGCTCTAGCGGGTGAGGAAGCGTCTGAATGAAGGCAAGGAAGGTCATTTCAGCTTGGATGAATCTGGTGCGTTGCGGTTTAAGGGCCGCCTCTGTGTGCCACAAGAGGCTCAGGTCAAGGATGAAATTTTAAGAGAAGCTCATCGCACTCCATATATCGTGCATCCTGGTGAGACCAAGATGTATAAGGATTTGAAGAAGAGTTTTTGGTAGAAAAGGATGAAGGTTGATATTGCTAAATATGTGGCGTCTTATGGTGTTTTCCAACGGGTCAAGGCCGAACATAAGCGTCCAGCAGGATTGTTGCAGCCTTTGAAGGTTCCAGTATGGCTGTGGGATGACATCTCCATGGATTTCGTGGTGGGCCTACCATGCACACAGCAAGGGAAGGATGCTATTTGGGTTATAGTGGACTGGTTCAGCAAGTCTGCACATTTCATTCCTATTCGTACCACTAATTCAGCAAGTGATTTGACTCTTCTCTATGTGCGAGAGATAGTGCGGTTGCACGGTGTGCCTAAGACTATTGTTTCTGATCGAGATGCCAAATTTGTCTCCAAGTTCTGGGAGAGTTTGCAGAGTGCTTTGGGCGCACAGCTTCGACTTAGCACCGCGTTCCATCCCCCAAATAGATGGTCAGTCTGAGCGCACTATTTAGACACTGGAGGATATGCTCAGATGTTGTGTTATGTCTTGGAATGGAGGTTGAGAAGACCACCTAGCTTTGGCAGAGTTCGCCTATAACAACAGTTACCACGCTAGTATTCGAGTTGCACCATTTGAGGTTCTTTATGGGCAGAAGTGCAGATCTCCGTTGTGTTGGGACACAGTTGGAGAGCAGGCGGTTTTGGGTCCCGATTGGGTTCAGCAGACGGTGGCCAGAGTAGCGGAGGTTAGGAAGAATCTATTAGCTGCTTAGAGTCGACAGAAGAGTTATGCAGATGTGAGGAGACGAGAGATGGAATTAGAGGTGGGAGACCAGGTTCTTCTGAAAGTGTCTCCAACCAAAGGCATTGTGTGTTTTGGTACCAAAGGGAAGCTTAGCCCAAGGTATGTTGGACCTTTCCCGATCGTAGCGCGAATTGGAAAGTTGGCTTATCGTTTAGACCTTCCAAAGGTCATGCGTGGTGTGCATGATGTATTCCATGTTTCCATGTTGAGGAAATTTCTGAGGGATCCAGAACAGGTGGTTCTACTAGGGCCTTTGGTTATTGAGCAAGACCTTACTTTTGAGTCTCGGCCAGTGAAAATCTTGGAAGAGTCAGAGTGGGTTCTGAGGAACAAGACTTTGAAGTATGTCAAGGTTCGTTGCTCTCATCAGTCTGAGAGAGAGGCAACTTGGGAGCTAGAGTCTTGTATGTGCGAACAGTATCCAGATTTGTTCGTAGCGGGTACGTGATTATCCTTGTTCAAATTCCTGTTGCAGTTTTCCTTCGGTTAGTTTGTCGAGTAGATTCGGGGTCGAATCCTGTTTAACGGGGGTAGAGTGTAATACTACGACTATTACTAAGTAAAGGAAGCAGGCAAAAAAGGAGAATAACCATTTTATTTGGATGTTTTAGCAAAGTCGCCAACTTGGGCCCTGGTCGTGTGGCCCAGAAGGCCCAAGGGGGCCGGCCACATGGGGGGCGCCACCCCTTTGCCCCCTCAAACCCTAGCCGCCCTTGCCTCTCCCCCTTTGGCCGCACCCTTCTCCCCCCTCCTCCCCAATCGCGCCACCTCCTGTCCTCCCTCTTGCACCTCCATCTCCCTCCTCAAGGTCAAGCCCTCCATTCTTTGTCATCTTGGAGGTTTCCAACATTTGGCCAGGCCACAAGGAGGAGGAAAGGAGAAGGGAAAAGAGGGGAGAAAGGAGGAGGAGAAGAAGGGCCTCTTCGTGGGTTTTTATTCAGCGTCTTCCTGTGGTTCTTCAAGGGTAACAATCATGGTTCTTTGATGGTTGGATAAAAATAGATGTGAAATTGATCATGATTATTGTATCGAAACCACGTTGAGAGTAGAACGAGTTCATCGATGTAGTGTCCGACTATTTTTGCATTCTTAGAGGCCAAATCAGAGGATCCCATCTCCTAGAGTTATGTGGGGTTCGTTCTTATCTTTCAGTGGACGTAAAGATCCCTCAAGTCTGAGTTACGGTTTAAAAGTTATGATCAATTATTTGCTGCTGTCCCGAAAGTCTGACGAGAATTAACAATCATTGTATTTATTAAAATATGACAAAGTTAGATGCTGATTCAGAAGTGTTACCCAAAACGAGTTTTGTAGATAATCTCATTATCTTTCAGGATTGATAAATAACACCCTATTTGGATTTGTAGAACAAAATTTATGTATATTTCAATCTAACTGTCCAAAGTGTGTGTCGGTTTCTGTCATTAGTTTTGACCCATGTGCCACTTTTTGTTAAAGGCAAAATATGATTGTCGTCCCAAATAGGATTTTAAAGATGGTGTTCCTAGATTTCCAAAATGATAAGAATCTTTGATTTTGGTTAACCCAATCAAAAGTTATGAATATTTCTTTACCGATGTATAGTTCTGCTAGACATATTGTATATTAGACTTTCGCCTGAATGTTATCCTAAGTTTTTGGCCGAATTGGAAGTTTCTGACAACTGGACTAACGTGGAGGTTTTAGATACCTTTTCATAGGATCTGAGATCACTCCGTTTCAAGTCTCAAAGCAAAATATATTATGTTTTTAGTACCGCTGTCCAGATTATCGTCCCGCTAGACTGTTGGTTTTAGTGTATAGAACAATCATGTGAACCTTGTGTAGGGAGAGGCGTTTAAGCATTGCGATTAGCATCTTATTCACATTGTTTCTTATTCAAGTAATTAAATTGTGTAGGAGGAGGGAATTCGAGTGTTGTGGCATCACCCTTGCCTCACAACGCTTCACAGGCAGAAGGCAAGTACCTTGTGGAAATCATTGTCCGTTGAATGTTCGATATGCTTGTTATTCATGTTATGATTACCTTCTATTGCCTATGCGTAGATTTCAGATGATTCATATTCATTCCACGTATGTTAATTTATGGTTAACGAGAGGATGCCTCTTATGTTCATGATTCACCCACGGGGGTGGGGAGAAAGACCCATCATTCTAATATGGGTACGTAAGATCTACCATTCCAATGTGGGCAAACTTGGATCCCTGTTATGAAACATTCTCATACGGGCCTTGGATCCCCGCATTTTGTATAGCGTGGGCCTGAGTGAACACCGACGGGTGTATCACTAGCTATACCGGTATAAGTAGGAGAGAAGATTTGCATTTCATGCATTCATATGTTCCTGTAATTTCACATTCATAACCCGTGATGCGAAGTTATTGTTCTTGTTCAGTATTGTTCTTGTATTTCTGTTGTACTTGCTGAGTCTTGGACTCATTCTTGCCTATATTTGTTTTTTTAGGTGAACACTGAAGCCGACATTCTTAGGAGGGGATAGTCCCGGATAATGCATTCACCTCACATTATTCACTTTTAATTTCATGAACTCATCTTTACTTTCCATTTGTTATCCATTGGGTTGTAATAAATAGAGGTTGATGGTTGATATCTTTATACCTTAAGATACGGTTGAATTGGTATTATTTTAACGACCTTCGTATAAACTTTTGATGGTTTCGTCATAATTGATTCGATATGACTAGAGGATAGGGATTGTTTTAATGTTGAATTTTGTTTCAATTTCTTATATTCATCCTACTAGAGGTTGATCTGCTTATTCATCCACTTTGTTGATGAATGTTAGTCTTTTAGGTAACATCTTGGCTTCTACATAGTTAGGGTCTTACAATATCTTCTTCCAAAACTAGGATTATTTTGAGAGAAGATAAGAAGAGATAGCAAAAGAAAGACTTAGATGAGAGGAGAATACTAAGAAAGGTAAGATTAGCAAAAACTCTTAAATTTTCGCACCTATTTTTATAATTAAAATAGTTTGCATTTTGAAATCCAAATCCTAATCTAACGACCATTCTAACTAAGGCTTGATCTACAGTCAGTATGGCTCTAATACCAACACTATCGGACCCCAGGTTTTGAATACCCAAAATCCTCGTGTGTGTACCTTACTAGTCCCATGATCCGTGGCTAGTACACATATCCACGACATTAACATACACATTCATACACAATTACACACAATATGAAACAAATATGGTACATAACTTAAGCGATTATATAATTTACATTACACGGGCCGACTGGCAAAACAAAACATCAAGTAGCAGCACAAACATAGTAATTTAAATGCAAAAGTCCATAGGTATGCCCATCCAAACCCTCAGGCAACCGACAAGGACAAGTCCCTAGAAAGACCTGTCCCCGTACCCTAGGTATCGAGAGCGAAGAAGGTGTCATCCGAAATCTGCTCATCCTCTGAACAATAATTAAGCAAGATTGAGTACATTGTATACTCAGCAAGACTTGTAGTGTATCGCAAAAATAATATAAATGCATGGTTAACAAGAGATGATGCTCTATGCTACAAGTTATTTTCAGCATCAAGCAAATTTTGTTTGCAATATCAGTATGTAGTATTTTGCAACGGAAGTTTAAAGAGTGGTTAACTGATAAAGGAACAACAAGTATTTAACTTACTAAATAATAAATCACAACCCACCTCGGCTGTGATCAACATTTCATTTTTATCCATAGACATGACACTCAAGTTAAACAACATCAAACCACCCCATTCTTTTCCAACAAAACCGTTTTTGCAAAAATAGAGACTATACTCGATGTGGCTGCACTAAGCATGCTCATGACTGCAAGCACAACTATTTAAATAAATTTACACTTTGCAGAGGTGTACAACTTTACCCACAGTATACACAGTATATGAGTTCTCTAGTTTGTTGGGCATCCGTCGATACCACCGCATACAACATTTCAGTATGCAGTCTAGAGTCCATAACGAATCTTTACATCACCTAGTCCTAACCTTGCACTAGCTCGGTGAATGACAACACTCACTTCGATCCTAGGTACCTCCCGTCAAAGTGAGCCATTCACCGTTGTATGGGAAGGCTTTGGTCCCAACGCCTCCATGAAGGGAGCCCCTTCGAGTAAGCCTACCTGGTCATGCTCGTACTACTACGGCCTACCAACATGGAAGGCTAGTTTTCAATGATTTAATTAGCTAAGGCCATCTCATACTGGCACATGTGGTTGTACGCTTAGGCTTAAGTTTGTGAAGGGATACGGGTAGGCTACACTAGCTGTCAATTCAAAATTTCTACCATGTAAACCAGGATGTCATGCAACCAAGAGATCACAGATCGTTACCACCAGATGCACAGTAAAGTGGAAGAAGAGTTGGAGTATCCTAATCCAATGTGGAGCGCGTCGATGAAGTGGTCGTAGTCAATCGTCCAGTACTCCCGAAGCCAATCATCACCTCCAGCAACTAATCACATTCCTCGTTGAAGATTGTGGATCGTCCTTGAGCGCAACACCAACCGCAGTAGCACCTCTACGGTATCCATACATCTAGGGATGGAACAGCGTACATCGGTGTGCTAGCACCAACTCACACGGTAGGGCTCTCTGAGAAGATAGTGGCTAGGGTTTCGGTGGAACGACTCATGTGACTCGTGTGTTTTCCAATAGCCTTATGCATCTCCTTATATAGAGCCCATGACGGATCCTATCCGAACTCATTTGTTCCAACCCGTTAAGTGTGTGACCATGTAGGTTCATGCGTATTCAGTTGTGACTCGGAAACCCTTTCCAACCACGAGTCGTTAGCGATTCCTCACAGGACATAACGATTCCCGAATACACATAAATTATATCAGACGAACCTTAATGCAATATTATCAACGACCAGGCACTTATCACTTATAACTAGCTCATATCTCTATACGACCAGTTTATATTTAGCCATGGTTAGTTCGTAACTCCTTATGACCAGTTCATGACCAGTTAGTGATCATATTCGACCAGTCTATGACCAGCTCGTATCTCCATACAACTAGTCCATATATGATCTAACCGAATGACCTGCTCGTGTATTCTCCCTTTGCCTCACGATATTTGATTGAACTCTAGGTGAGATATTTGTCATCTATGGACTGTTCAATACTTTCTCGATCAAGTGACGGATAAGTTCACGTGGTCGACTCTTCGACCACTAGTGGCATGGCCATGCACTTTCTTTATTCGACCACATCGAGGGGCCTAGAGACATCTCTCCTGTTATGTTAGGAGGGGCAAATCCCATATTTGGCTAGTCACATTCCTCTGCATATTTCATAGCATACCCGAAAGTTACCTTTATAACTAGGATTAATTTGTTCAGTAACACCACGTTGAGGTAGAAATTAGAAAATAACATCCAATGTGTAGATGACATGAGGGCCATGGACCCACATGTCATCCACACATTGATGTTATTTTCCAATTTCTAATTTTTGTGGGATGTTATTGAGCAAATCATCATTGCTTGAAACCAACTGATTACACATAGAATCATAACAATCTCAATAGTGTCTCAAGGTGGGTCAATCCAACACAATGTTCTCTAATATGTGTTCACATTATTAATTCGATATCACTATATCCATGACTGGTCAAACATGGTCATCAATCAATGCATGTGCTAATCGATAAGTCACTAGTGTTCCGACTAGTGACGTCCAACCAGGAATATATTTAAAATGATGTCATATAAGTTAAAGAGCTTCACCAACAAGTCACATACTTGTTAATCCTTATAACTGATAAATCATTCAAGGAACTGAATAACATTTATTCACTAACTCATAAACATAGACGTGATACAATCATCTCTATGATTGCCTCTATGGCATATCACCAACATTTTGGTCGCGCCGGCGTTCGGTCCTTAATTGCCCAAGGGAGAATCTCTGCCTATCTACATGCGAGAAACCCTCTCACATTCATTAGTTCATAATATAAATCACCCGCATCATAATCTAGGTTTTTTATTTTAATTTTTATATAGAATTAACAGAGGCAACCCCTCTGGACCATTATTTCAAAATCTCCCAAAATTGTATTCAACACTTAATCTATTTTCCAAATCTAGTAAAACTAGAGCCCGGCTAAGCATTTATGGATATTTGCACTCAAAATACCCAAATCGACATCTTATATTGCCTAAACCATATCCTAAAGGCTACAACAGTAAGAATGCTAATAATTCAAGGAGGATTATGCATCGAATAGGAATTTAACTACCAATACCCACAATTATAGCATTTTTTACTCAAAGATACACGCATGCATAATAGAATTTGCAAAAGAAATACAATAATTAAAATAATAGGATCAATATGGTCAAAGGAGGTGCTTGCCTTGCTCTGGTATCTCTGAGTATGAGGATGAAGGTTCGTCAAAAATTTCGTTCACGTTATCGACGTCTATTAAAAAAGAGTCAAGAGCAAATTATAAATAGTAAAATAATTTCAACAGCAACAAAATCCAAATATTTTTGTATATTAAGATAGAGAATGATTTTATATGAATTTAGAAAACATATTCATTCAATTTGGAGTTCATATGCTTGTTATTAACGTTTTAAATTTGTTCGATTTGAAAAATCCTAAAATAATAAAAAGATGTCGAAAGCATATTTTCTGAGGTTTACGCTTTCCAACGGATAAAATATATTTTCCACTGAACGAAAGATAGATTCTTGGACTTCATTGAAAGCTTATCAAGTCTACTTTCCAATGGATCCAACCTTAGCTTCAAATTCTAACTGAGCTGGCCACAATCAACAAAATAATATGTATCTATTTTGAGCCCGAGTCAAAAGGGTGTTGCGCCACCTCCTCTTAGGCCCATGTGCCTTGTAACCCTAGAGGCGTGCGTCCACTTCCCTGGCCGCCACCCCTGGTCGTCTTCCCATATAGGAGCCGCCACCTCCCTTTGCTAGAATTCGGATTTCATTGAGTTTAGGTTTAGCCATTGTGCAAACTTCTGTTCTTCAGTTGTGTCGGCTGACCACCTGTCAAGACAGTCTTGGGGATCCTATCTTTATTTTCAATACCATAAACACTACAATCCTATTCGCAATAATAGATTGCCTACATCTTATTTTTACTTGTTCTTCGATTGCTCGCAGGAATTGAACCTTGTGTTCAGGTTGATCGTGCTTCCAGCAAGGTTAATAACATCTCGGAGTTAGTTCAATGATTCCTAAGGCACAAGTGTCATCGTACAGTTGTAATCAGATTGCGAGAGTCACCTCCATCAAAATCGATAGTTATTAATCTCATCGAAAGATCGGGCATCCCACCTCCATCAGGAAGTGAGCATGCCGACGGTGAGGCAGGCGCAGAAAAGCTCAGGGAGCCTGGGAATGGAGAGAGGGCATCACGACGATAACATGGGTGGTGGAGAGGGCCGATGAGATGGACAAAGTTAGCGTCACGACGGGAAGCCTCGGGTTCAACATGGCTTTGGCACCAAGGGAAAGTGTAGTGGGATTTGAGACTCAAATTGGGCTCAAGGGGCTATCACCTTGCTAATAGTCATGGCTCGAGACCCTAGGGACACCTAAGGCAAGCCGACGGTGATGTCCCGCGGCGACGCCATGGGCTTTACTAGCGATTATGGTGCAAACGCCCGAAACTACTAAAATTAAATGATGCATATGCTCTAGTAGCTCACCACGATCCTGAGGAAGGTGTCAATGAGGTCAAGGAAGATCCACAATGGCTAGTTGATGGTGAACAGAGGCGACAGTGGCAAGTTCCATGGCAACATCTCTTCTATGTGAAAAAAAAACTAAAACGAAGAACACGCATAGCTTCATGGGGACTCAAGGTTGGGGAAATCAACCTTGGTGGGGTCGAGGACTCATTGGAGAAGGGTTGGCATTGATCGCGATGGTGGTGATAGAGAGGTCCACGGTGATAGCTCGGCGTGGGTGACACCGACAATAGCTGAAATGGATCACACGAGAGGATTCAGTGAGGTGAGGTGATACTCAAACCGGGCACGGAGTGGCTAGGTACTCACTGAGCTTGGAGATATCTCGCGGCTACCGTAGCGCCGGACATGGAAAAGAAGACTTGATAGAGGAGCTACACTACACCAGATGGACAGAGAAGTGAGGAGTTGAGTGAGTGAGAAAAATGGCGCAGAATGATGCGCAGGTCGAGGGCTTGGCTCGCCAGGACACGCTTGAGCTTCGGCAGAGCACGCACACTGGAGCTCAGGATGACGGTGTGTTCTGGGCAATATGGTAGATGAAACTTACTGACAAGGGAGAAAATGGCAATGACAATGGTGGATTAGGGTTTTTGCAGTGACAGAGGGTCATCAAGTGCAAGATGAGGACAAGTTGGTTGACGGGAAGTTGCAGGCAAGCTCGGGTTCTCACGAGATTCTCGCGCGATGTCGAGGCCCAGGTAGAGCAAAATGATGGGTGGATTAGGTAAGACTAGGTGACTTTGGTCCTCTCCCATGGCGCTCGGGATGGCAAAGCGGCAAAGATGGGCGAGCAGCTCTAACGCGCTACAGGGCGGAGGCGACAGGTTGCGCGAGGCGGAAGAAGGTGTCTGTTGTGTGGGACCGGCGCGTTAGCGAGAGGGGTGTGGTGTGCTATAGCAGGTTGAGGCAAGGCGCAGTGGATTTGGGCCTGGCAAATTTGGCCCATTGGTTCTGTGGGAATTCAAATCGAGTTTCGAATTTTTAAACTGGACGAAAGGTTTTTGAATTTTTAAACATAGCAAACGGGCTCCAAAAATTTTTAAAATTTTTGTGGAGGCTCCTTACACATAATAGTTTATTGTATAATGTGTCCAGAATTTTATATGTTCTGCATTTTTCTCAAAAATTCTTTCAAACTGTTGTTTGATAGAAATTTTAATATTTGATTTATGCAAACTTCAAAAACATGCTCAAAATTTGTTTCCCACATATAAACATGCTAGATTTTATTTACTCACTTATTTTTAATACACTTACCCAAAATTGGGATTTTTGGGATGTTGTAGCTTCGATCATCATGGTTAGGCCCATTGGCTTCGCCTCGTCATGTTCTCTCTGATGCTTCCTTCCTCTTTCCAGTTGGAGCACCAGAGTCCAATTCGCCCTTGTCGTCAGAATAGTACCGCCACTACACCCCTCCACCTCGCCTCGTCTACGGTGAGTCTCCTTTCCCCTTCTTCACGTCACTTCATTTTCCTAGGCCCAGGGAACCTCCTAGGGTAGTCAATGCACTCATTAGACCTCTATAATGTTGTAGCCGCATTAGCCATCTTCTCCATGGCGAGACGCCACCGCCACACCACACCCATGCCTCTTCCTGCACGACGCTGCCATGTTTAGCATCGTCGTAGCACATAGATGCTCACTCGTGTTTTGTTTGCTAGCATTTGGCACCGTAGCATAGCTTCCACCACAGCACAGTAGCACCGCCGTCCTCCTCGTCATCGTGCTGCCAGCTTGTGCCACCTCCCATCACGTCACCACCACCATTAGCTCTGCCTGAGCCACCGTATTCCATTTTGCTAGTCCCAGGAGTTCGCCAAGCCCCGCCTCGCCAGTGGCGAGCTCCTTCCGAGCACCCATGGCTGCTTCCCTGTATCTGCTATGTGTTGAGGGAGATGCTGACGTGGCAGTCACGAGGACCATCATTAGTGTTAACATGTTTAGTTAGTGCTAAGTAGTTAGTCAGATAGTGTATGACATGTGGTCCCGACGCAATTAGAAGTTAAGTTAAACCATAGGGTTAGCGAGAATAATTCGTAGACTGATCTGTGAAACATGGTCTTTGACCAGTGGGCCCCTGGCTCAGTGCGTTGTTGAGTGGACCTCGTCCAATGGACTGAGGCTACACATGTTAGCCTCTAGGGAATTCCTGATTAAAAATAAAGAGAAAATAAAATAAAACCCCCAATGGACCCCACATGTTAGTCACAATAGTTTTTCTTAAATAAAAATAAAAGAAAATCCCGGTGGATCCCACCTCTCTGAAATTTCTGAATTTCTGGATTTTGTTCTCAGGTTAAACTTTGGAAAGCTCGTTCTCCCTTGTTTTAAATCCAAATAAAATATTTTTTGTTTCTAAATTCATATAAATTCAAGATATTTCCAACAGTACCAAAATCATAGTTTTTGGAGTTCATTTGAATTTATTTGTGTTGGGTATTTATTTGAAGTTGTCATTTTTGCGTTAAAAAGATTTGAACGTCGTCGAAGACCTCGTCACAGCTTTAAGTCAAGATCAAGACCCATCCACATTTGAGCAAGGCAAGTCTTTACCATTGATCATGTTGAACCTATATTTCAAATGCAAAGTATTTTGATTTGAATTATTACTTACATGCTAAATATTATTTATAAAATGATATATTAAATATTGATGCTTAGCTATACCAAAGTTGATTATCGTCATGAACCCCTTTCTTGTTTATTGACTCCATTATACCTTGTCACCCTAAGGATATGTATTACATGAGTAAAAAACCCCCATTGATAAATAAACATGAATATTGTTTGTGCGTAGACATTGCTTAGTAACTGAACACAAATAGGACCCAAACATTGCCATTACGAGAACTTGGATACTTTCAACATTAGGATGGTGACATGGGTTATCACTAAAAACAAGAAAATGTATTTATAAATGGTGGAGACTTGGGCGAGTGGTTGGTTGATATTGGTGCTTCATGAACGCAGTGGTTAGTTGTTTGTCTTACCTGAGTCAATTAAGGACTGAATCATGTGTTCCCTTCTAAACTACTAAGCCGTACAACCATGTGTCTAGTATGGGATAGACCTAGCTGAATAATTTACCAAGTTATTATGCTATTGCCAAATTTTACACAGCCTAGGTTAGATTGTTGGACCTAGGTTGGAGGGAGAAATATCTCTGTGTATGCACCCTTGTGTTGTGATGATACTAAGTTGGGATACGTACTCTCCCAATGGTGGTTTCTTCGGAGTTAATATTGTTCAAACTCCCGAAGATGGATTCATTGGATGGTGTAGCATTATGACAAAGTTTTGTAAAGGCTTTGTTATGATCGTCTCTATCGCATGCCTACGGTAGCGTGTCATGGCCGACATTATGAGTTGATCACATCTTGTGGGTAAAGTTGTACAACCTCTGCAGAGTGTGTCTTAAAAATCTATTCGAATAGTTGTTCCCTCGGACACGGGCATTATGAGGAAGTTACACTGGTTAGTTTTATTAACTTAAAATTGTAAGCTAAAACTTGCTGGAAAATCTTGGTGATTTTGAAGTTGCGACGTGCTGGATTTAAGCACGGTTGTTGTGTCGAGACATGCTGGATGGAAGCATGGTCTCTGTAGTTTGCGACATGCTAGATGGAAGCATGGTCGCCTATGTCAGGACATGCTGAATGGAAGCATGGTCTCTGTGATTTTGCAACGTGCTGGATTTAAGTATGGTCGCTTGATGATTAAAGATAGTGTTGTTATGTTTGCAACATGTTGATTAGAAGTATGGTCACCGAGAACGTGATCATGTGGGTAAATATGGTCGATATAATGTTGATCATACAAAATAACATTTGGTTTTAATGGTAAACATATTAAGTCATAGATTTAGAAAATAACTATAGTATGAACAAATTGCCTTTGTGCTAAAATAAACATACGACCCCTCCCTTGGAAGCCCTGCATTTATATACCTGCATTTTGCAGTAAGGGCTTGTTGAGTACTTTTGTTCTCATAGTTGCTCAACCATGTGGATTCAGACTATGAAGCTAAAGACCTAGTGTATGGATATTTCTACGCATCCGGCTATAGAGATGATGAAGACGACATTAACTAGGTCCTAACTCCAGTCGGTTGCCTGTGGCAAATCATGGAGGCCACACTCTTTTGAAGCCTTTCCGCTGCTACTATAATTTATTTCCACTGCTACTAAGATCTTTTGAACTATTTGGTCTATCGGTCTGTTATGTATACTTTGGCCTTAAGGCCCATTTACCATGTTTTATAATAATATTTACTTACTGTTTATGAATGTGTATATGGATGTGATATTCGCCCATAATTTTACTGTGTGAGCTAGCTACTGATCATGGGACTAACTCAGAATACACAGAGAGTCTAGATAAAAATCTGGGTCCCCACAAGCCCACTACTATTTTTGGAATAAAAGAATTCTAGAAAACAAATAGGAATGACACATGGGCCCATGGTCTATGGACCATGTCCATAGAATTGATCGAGTCCACGGTGGATCGGGTGTATGGGATGAGGGGCTGACGTGCAGAGTCCACACGTTAGTGGCTATAGTTCGGATCTAGGGTTTTTGGGCTTGGCCATGTAGACACACACGTGGCAAACGGGCAACAAGGTTTTGGTGACGTGGCGACCACGTAGACTTGACGGCAAGGGTGGTGCTCGGGGACCGAGGGTCGCTGGCGAACGACGAATCAACTACGACAACGAAAAAGAAAAACACAGAGAGAATGGTAAGCGAATGCGATGACATGATCGCTATGGCTGGAGGACGTCGGTGGCGACTGGCGGCGATGAAAAGGTGGTAGCGTTGGCTCGACAATGGCGAAAACGGTGCTGTGGTGGAGCTCCAGCGAAGAAGAGGGGAGCACAGGGTATAACAGAGTGAGGCGAGCTTGAGAAGGTAGATGGCAAAGGAGGTGGCTCACCAGAGGCAGTGGATTTCGACGACGAAGGCGAACGACCAGCAATGGAGATGAAGCACCCAATCTCATCAGTAGGGGCTCCTTGGCTCCAATGGATTGAGGGGATGTGACTACCGAGATCGGGAACATGCCGTGGCGTGGTTGTTGCGGGAAATGTGTGAGCGGTGGATCGGTGAGGTCCTTCCTTCGGCTCCAATGACGCGGATGGTGTTGGAGGACTCCAACTCCAGTGAGCTTGCGTTGTGTGATAGTAGCTCCACCGGCGGCGAGACCGAGGGCTTCGGGGTTGCAAGTCAGGGACACGCAGTTTGAGGATCCCTAGGGCTATTTATAGCCTTCGGTGGCAGTGTTAGGCCTGCTGGGGTTAGGGTTTAGAGGGAGTTGGGCCGGCCAAGGAGAGATGGTGCACAGGGGAATGAGTTGGGCCAGGATCATGGGTTGTGAACGAGAAAGAGAAGAGATGGGCTGGCAAGATTCGGTCCACTCGAATTTTGAATTAAGATTGATTTTCAAATTTCAAAAAAAAAGAAACAAATTCAAATAATCTCAAATAAATACTAGATGAACTCCAAAAATTAAAGGACAAATTCAGAGATGCATATTTTAATATGCCAAACCCCAATAATTTTTTTCAACTCATGGTTAATGTTTGATTAATTAGATTAAATCCTTTTTCATTTATGAAAACTAGTTTAAGCTTGAGTTAATCTGAGAAAAATCAAGGTGATTATTTTAATTTGGTATATTTTAAATAGGTCCAAAAAATTTGGGCGTTACACACGGTGACACCTGGAATATCAAGGGTCTCCCGGACAGTCTTCTCTGCATAACTACATAGAGTTATAAAGACAAGGAGCGTAGAAGTCATTTTACTCGCCTAAGGGTATGTACAACGGTGTAGACAATTGTTGTCTATAGTATTCCTCCATGTCATCTATAGACAACATTAAAGATAACTTCTACAATAGATTATCTTTTTATATATCTCTATAGACAATTACTCCATGTACAATGTGTTTTGTTTCTCGTGTTACAGTCGACTGCTGTATGAGAGACAACTCAATTTTCTATACTCTCTCTCTCCTTCATATCATCTCGTGTCATACGTATCAAGTCTTATAAACAGTTAACGTCACGCCATTGTACATGCTCTAAAGGACAATTGACTAAGGATAGTGTTGTGTTGCATAATATTTGATGATCATGATGTCATTGGCCAGTCAAGATTCTATAATATGTTATTCTCCTAATTTTTCTTCTTTGTGATGCTATTCAGAATTGGCCTAATTCCCCCTTGGAAATTGTGGGAAGTAATTGGAGAAAATCAAATAAAATCAAATCTGCACATACGTGAACATACATCCATTAAGCAAATCATCGCTTAAGAATAGTCTCCAGAATCTTTAAAAAGGAAAATCATAGCCGGATGATATATTAGCAGATAAACACTATTGCAAACTTGTGCACAAATATGACCGCAATTTGTCTATTTTGTGCAGTGCAAAGATGATCAGCTTTGTGCATACAAATTTTATTAGCACATAAACACTATTGCAAACTTGTGCACAAATATGACCGCGATTTGTCTATTTTGTGCAGTGCAAAGATGATCAGCTTTGTGCATACAATTAAATTTTGCAAGTGTAGCATGATCTACTACAACTATGAGATTATGCAACTTCATTAATTATGCAAGTTTTTTACCACGTTTAAGATGTGTTGACATGAGGAAAATATGCACAGAATTTTCAGCAATTCTAAAGAAAAACACAAAAGGTGAAATGAAATTGACAATTTGTCTTTTAAATCTATTTTGAGAGTAATGGGTACTAGCTAGAGCATTTAAACAGGCCAATCATCCTGACTATGAAATCCCAATACTACTTTGTTAAGAGGAAAAAAAGAACTCCAATACTACCTATAGGTTTCTTGGGTCTAATATAAGAATGATAATTCCAACGATAAACAATGACTTTTCAGTAGAGATAGCGTAGTCATGCATAAAATAATCCTTGGTCTCAAGAAAACACGAGCAATCCAGTTAAGAGGTGTTGATCAATAGAAAATAGGTACGTGATGCTGGCAAAAATGTTACTGCAAA
This sequence comes from Ampelocalamus luodianensis, assembly GCA_036346255.1. Classification (NCBI taxonomy): domain Eukaryota; kingdom Viridiplantae; phylum Streptophyta; class Magnoliopsida; order Poales; family Poaceae; genus Ampelocalamus; species Ampelocalamus luodianensis. The sequence goes on along the minus strand of CM070631.1, from coordinate 19,683,319 downwards.
AACATAATTTTGTACCGCAGGGGCAGAAAGAAAATGCAAAGCTGCCTCTAGTCTACAAATACACACAAACATCATGCATGCTTTCGTAGCAGATACACGGACATATGAAAATACGTAACAGCATCTGAAAAACGAATTCACGTTATACACCCCTCAAACCTGGTGGTGTCCAAATGGGCCGGCCCGGCCCAAAGCACGGGCTAAACACGACACGACCCGATGGCACGGAGGTGGTGGTGCCATGGCCGACCGAGGTGGACAGAGTGAGGAAGGAGGCACGCGGAGGTAGTCCAGCGCGACGGCGACGATAGCCGAGCTTATGGTGTCCAGCACTGTAAGTCTGTAATCAGGCTGACGTGTTGTGTCTGGGTCGGCACCTTGATCCATAAGTCGACACAACACGACTTGATTAGTTAGCAGAGCCCAACGGGCCGGGCCGGGCCTAGCGGCCCATTTGGATACCGCTCGGTCAACTCATGAGCTGAACCTCCTTCCCCTCGACGCTTCCCTCTGCTCCGTTTCCTTCTTCTTCCCTCCTTCGCCTCGTTTCAAACCCTAGAGCATCTCCTGCTCCCAAAACCGTAACCCTAGCCACAGCCAATCCGCCCCCTCGGGTCCCCGTCGCCTTGGGCGCCCCCTCCACCGCCGCACCTCGCGCCGCCCGCGGCCGTGCCCTAGAGCCCCCTCCACGCGGCGGAGGCCTCGCCGGCGTCATACGGGCCTTCCGCGACCCCCGAGTCGGTGCCCCGCGCGGCCGCTTGCTCGATAGGGTCTGCCCCTTCGCCCAGCCCCGCCATTTCAGACCCTCCCGAGCTAGGGTTTGGGTGTTCTTTGCGTGCGTTCGCGTGTGTGGGTGGGCGCGGAAGTGTTGGTGCGGAGGGGCTGGGTGGGGAGATGAAGTGGCGGCCATGAGTCGGCCCTCGTTCAGGCCGCGACCGCTAGACATCCACAAGAAGCTCCCCATCCTCAAGGCAGCGCGGGAGTTTGAGGACGATGAGCCCACATTAGCGCTCCGAGCTCCCCCGCCTCTGCTGCGGCTCTCTGCGCCGGAGCCTGCAGCTGATGGCGAGGTAATACATGATCAGAAAGTTATGATTCTTTCTAATTTTGGTGGAATGGAGCCTTCACTCATCAATTAGTTACTTCTGGCCTCATTTATTATATTCTGAAATGTTGAAAATTCAGGACGTGTTTGGCCTGGCTTTGGCTTAGACTGTCTTGTCTAATAAAAGTTGGTTTCTTGGGGGTTACAGTTTATGAAGAGGATTTGGAAGTTGTTTCCTAAATCCAGCTGATAATGCTATGGAAAGTGCAAACTGTTTGGTTTACGAGACATGCAAAGTGCAAAGCTGTAAAACCTAGTTAACTCACTTAACTTAGGCTTCCACCTTATTGCATATGGTTGTGATAAAAATTTAGCACAACAAATGTCATTTGCACGTGCTACCATGCTTGAAGACTTATTCCTACACTTATTCGTTTTTTATGTATCTGCTGCTATGCGTAAGAAAAACCACAATTTGGTGAGGTGTTGACAACTTTATTAATTATTTAGTGATGGTAAACTTTGTAATTAAAAATATCGGAGAGTAAGGTCGCACAACAGTGAACAGTCCTTACTATAGTAAACCGTATGTTCTCAATTTTTTTCCTTTCATAGGTGTTTGCTCATTTACTCTTGCATATGATTGTAATATTCAGTAGCTGACCACTTGAACTGACATCAAATATGTGAGACTATGTTGAAAGAGTGTGGCCCAGATAGCCCATGCATGTGAGTTCATCCCACATGAAAGCTTAGGTGAATTGGGTATGTATATATTGCAGAACAGAGCGAACCACACTAACATCATGAGTTCATGTTGGCCTTTTTTAGGCAAAGAGCTGACAAAAATAAGGTTCAAGAAATCGTGAGGCGATAGTCAGGCGGCAGACCAGCGCCTAGCGCCTAGCTAGTCTAGGCACCGCCTAGGCGGCTTACTTGAGCAATGTGGAAGAAGCATAGTTACCAGAAACTTGTTTCGTCCAAGTCATGGTACGGGATTCGGGTTCGTAGTTCGCCATTTTTTCTTTCAATTCCACTGCGAACACGAACCCCGTACCCTAAACCTGTTCGGGTTCGGCGAATCCGGTCCGCAATTCGCTGCCTCGCTGGGTTTTATAGCAAATCCGGTAACTATGGGAAGAAGAGCAAAGGAAAAGGAGAAAAGAAAGCAAAAAAGAAAAAGAACAAGAGTGAAACTTAACTTATGTTGCCCATTCAAAGCAAAAAAAGAAAAAGAAAAACAGTGAAACTTAACTTACCTAGCCCAGTCCAATAGTAAGCTCGAGTCCATCAGGCCCATGCTGCTGCCCGTGAGGACTTCTCAACCCTCAACCCTGCCTCCTCTCCTCTCCTCTTCTCTCTTCCCTACCCTCGCCCTCTCCCGTCCTCACCCCCTTCCTCGATTTGGCGGCGGAAAATGCGGGAGTGACCTTGATTCTGCAATGGCGAGCTCGATTTGGCGGTAGAGATGGCGGGGGCGAGCCCGATTCGACGGCGGGGATAACCGGAACCCCTCGTCGCCCGCCTCGTCGCCGCCTCACTTGGTCTCGCCGAGCACCGCCCAAGCCGCCTTGGCCCGGCTTTGACCGACTAGTCAGTCCTAGGCGCCCAGCCCGCCGACCTCGTAGAAGTCGCGGTGGTAGGGCACCGCCGACCGCCTAGGTCCGATTTCTGGAACATTGGACAAAAACCTAGGTGAGTTTCTGTGTTAAGATTTTATTCCAGCCAGGTGTAAGCAGAAACTAGTGTGTGACAGATGATATCAGAGCTGAACCTTGCAGCTACACATGCTTATGCTGGGTAGGTGTGGCCGTGTGGGGAGTACTACTTCTGAGTTGTAGGCTTCATGCCTGCTGATTGGCATCGGACCAAGGAACATTTGGCCTATGAGGGTATACCGACAGGGAGATCCGTACCAAAGAGTGACTCGAATGGTCCGTTTGTGTGTATTAATCCATCTTGGGAGCTTTTGAGTAAATGCTATGTATATCATGCCTATTTTGAGCAATCCACATTAACTCCTGGCTAATCCTTTTGAGCAAAGCGAGGAAGAACATAAAGCTAATTAATGTAAGTGGAAGAGCATTGAACCCCAAGGTGTTACAGAATATTAAGTAAATTATCTTTATATCTTGGATGCTTAGAGTTGTGCCTCAGAAATTAGGCTTTCATGTCATTATATGATGCATTGACATCTGATGACCCAAGTGCTGTTTGCATACTACTTATACCTACAAGCTGGTCTATCAATGCTAATGCAAGCTGTGTCTTTTATGGTCTGTCACTTGTATTTCTTATTATTTTTACTCTTATCCTTCTCTTTTGATGCAGCTCTCTGTTTAACAAAACTTTTTAGTCATAATTGATATCAGAGTCTTAAGGAACTGCTACACAGTTTGGCAGACATGATCATATCTTTACTTTGCAGGCACATCCAGCATCCAGCAAGAAGAATGCCCAAGAAATACCTATACCGCAGTACGATGTTGTTGATACATATGAAAGGGACTATACTCGTACCTTTGCACAGTCCACATCTTATATACGTGCAAGAGGAGGTTTAGTTCTTGTTGCTCCAGTGGTTGAAATTGAAATAACAATTGTATGTTGTCTTCAGTGGTTGTATTCTTAGAGCAATTACTGCTTGCAGCCAGGGCTGAGATTGGTGAGTTTGTTGAGTACGACCTGGACAATGAAGACGAAGATTGGCTTGAAGACTATAACAATGAGCGGAAAAATCTTAACCCTGAAAAGTAAGGAAAAATCTGCAGATCTAGATAAATTATTGCATCATACTATTATACTCCATGCATCATGTGGAATACGAGTTGAAAGCTGAGGTCGCTATCATTGTAGAGAAGTGCTTATCTTTACTATTATAAAAAAAGACTTGGTGGTGGTAGGGAGTCTGCTATCTACCCCCTCTTGAGTTGGTGGGATCTTTTATGGATAAATATGTACACACATATATAAAATACTTGAAGGATCTTATGTGGATAATTATATTATCTGTGTTTATGATTTGTGATAAGATTCTATGTGGTTTGTTGATTGGATACAAATTATGTATGAAATTCTCATTTATAGGGATAATTACCTTATGTATATTGGTTTTCTAAGTTTATAGCTTATATTATGTTTTATTTGAAATCCGTTGCAACGCACGGGCACTCGGCTAGTCTTCCTTAAACTATGGAACATCTTACCAACTGTGGTAAAAAGTTTCTAATGTTCTGTTGAAATTCAAAGTGCACTTCTTTCTATGGTTGTGAACTCATGTCGCTTGTTGACTGTATCATACTTGACTACAGTTCAAGTTGAACCTTTTCGACCCTATTTAGAAAGAAAAAAAAAAGTTTTGGTACGATAATAATTGCATTCTTTCGTGTAAAATAATTAAAAAGTATGTATCATTTTCTACATGCCTACATTTTTAATGAAATTATGTATTACAGGCTGGAGGTCCTCCTATTCAAGCTGGAAATTTTGGACCACAAAGCTCGAGAAAGGGCAGGCATCATAACACCCACCTTCATAGGACCAATACCAGTCATTTTGCAGCTTGATTCTGCTATGGAGGTAATTATTTCATAGAGAAATTTTCATGTCAGACCTACTTTTTGGAATTTTTTTAAGCTGAGTTGGCAAATCCCTTGTCTTTTAGTTTTGAATTAAGTCATATGACAATAAAAAAAACATTTCAACACTTCACCAACTACCATTAAAAATTGCAACGTGGCATAAAAGAAAAAAGATAAAAAGAGTAGCATTGCTGTGGCCTAGAAAAAGAAAAAAAGAAACATTGATATGGGCCATATGGCACCCAGTAAAAGGAAAAAAAAAGTAACACAAAAGGGTGGGATGGCATAAAAATTACAAGAGAATTCCTTATATTGGTGAAATTTGTAAAAAGGTAACAAAGTCAATAAGCTGCTTTTTTGTTTTCTGGATAAGTGCGCAACTACACATTTCAATTTTTAAATAAAAACTGTTTTTTATTTTCTGGATATATTTTCACTTTTGTGAGTTTCTATATTTGTTCCATATAAATAAATCATTTTCTTTCCTTTTTTTAGTGCTATGTCTGCTTTACTCTTTGTTTTTTTGTCCACGCGGCCATGCCACGCAAGCTGTATTGAACTTTGTGAATAATAGTGACCAACGGAATGGACTCAATTGATACCTTCTTGAAAGATGTGGGTCCTAATTTTCAAAATTGAAATAATTGGGGTGCACCTTAGAAATTTAGAAAAGAAGTGGGTTTGGCAGTGAAAAATTATCTAACTACACACACTTGATGGAAGTGTAAATATTTCTTTTGCTTGTCCAACTTCGAATTACCAACATCCTAGTTCTTGTTAGGCCATCTTCTGTTATTTTTATATTTTCTTGCATGTCTGCAAGACCTAATGAAATTGTCGCATGGTGCATGACTAGGATTTTTTTAAGGGAACACATGATATGTACTTTTTATCCAATTCATGTTACCATGAAATTTCTTCTATGGTAAACTCTGAAATAATGTATTACTATCCTTTTCTCCCTTTGCGGCACAAAGTGGTTTGTTATATTATGTTAGGGACAGAATTATGAGAAGTAGATCGGTTGTGGGTAGCTCAGTAGCTGAGAGGATTCTGCTCCAGCCACCACGTGAGGATCTGATCCTGCCGTGGTGATCAGCCTGTTGAACAGACGAATAAAAGAGGAGGCGAGAGTTTGGAAACTTATATTTGTTTGTGCTTTTCTCTGAACCTCCTAACACAACTTATTATATAATGAATAGATCTCCTAACATAGAAACTTAGAAAGTAATAGATATAGAAACTAACCAACAAATAACTTATCATAGAAGAAATGGAAACTAATCCTATGCCAATTGGCTAGCCCTGGGGACCTTTCAAGTGGCTATAAACCTTGAATCAATATGTTAAATCATAAATAGCTGGGAGTTTTCTGAAACCTACTGATTTAACAGGTATAGCTTTGTGATTTCCAAAGCTATATATAATTAAATGTTTATGCTTGGAAAAGGCAGTGTTCTGCATCCTGTTCTTGAAATATATTCAAGATTCGTGGAAGATAAAGTGGAGATTCACTGCTACAATCTATTAATTAAAATTGAAATGCACAGTTTTTTTTTTTACAAGGTGCTTCTTTATCCAGGCTCTGCAGTACTTATCTGTCCGCTATGCTGTGTTCCAAGCTGTATATAACTACTGGAAATTAAAGGTACATTCCATGTCTAGAACATAGCATATGTTTTTGGCCCTTATCATGTGTCACATGAGTATATGCATCGTTCCCATATCTTGTTTCCTCATGGTTTGCATCTCAATTTTCTAGAGAACATTTTTTTATTGGAATTCTGGAGAACATTTTCAACTGTCTTTTCTACTGGAAAACCTGCTTATGTTTGAAATGCTCTATTGGAGATTATCCTTTTGTTTTCATTGAGAACAAGCTATTTTCTTAATATGTTAATGTTATTCCTTGAATTACCAATTCTTTTTTTCTTTGTCAGAGAGAACGGTGGCAAAAGCCTATTTTGCGGCGTTTGCAGGTTAACATAATTCCTTGTGGTACCTTGTCACACATTTCTAATTGTATTGCTTTTCATTTTCAACACTTATGCTCGTGCACCGTTCCTTTTGCATTATATGGAGTATCCTAGTTCCCAGATGCAAGATTTGGGGTGTTTGGCACAAATATTTTACTGAATTTGGCAAAGATTTCCTGTAACTAAAGTTTTGTTAAAAGACTGCTAACTGAATCTTTTGAGTAGAATCCTTATGCATCACCCTTTGCATTCTAATATTTTTGCACTTTTAGATGAGTAGGGAAATGTTCTACAACAAAGAAAGTAACCGGAGAATATTTGGTGCTTGTTTACTATTACCGTGATGCTTCTCTGTCTATTAATTTCTATGTCAGTTCCAAGAATTCCTTTAATTATGGTCAAGTTTGAAAAAGCTTAATATGTCTTTTCTAAGTTCTGGCATTCTTGGACTTGTTGTTCTGTTTATTATCTGATTAACTATGATAAAGTAGAAGGGATCTGTTAGCCTGTTCCTTTATGCTTTTCCTTTCTTGGCTACACAACTTTTGGATTAACCGATTATTGATTTTTGTGAAGCCTTCTCCACCAGTGAATGATACAAATCCATACAATGTGTTCAGACCAAGAGAGAAGGCCTATCGTCTTCACACAAGAAGGGTGAGTGATAGCAAACCAGTGATAATCTTGGAATACCTCCCTCTGGGACAATTTGAGTTATTAAGAAAATTTAGAAACTTGTAGACAACATCTGCCTACTATTCTGTATTTCTTGCGTACCCTTACATTCATGTATATATATATGTCTTTTTTCAGATGCAAAGACGAGAAAATAATGTCCAATCATTTGACAAACTACGTCTGGTAAGTGTAACAACAATAGTTAAGTTTGTGTAGCAGCTGTTAATTTTATGATGGAAATATGCAATTGTTTTGTTGTTGTAAATGTAATTGCATAATGCCTAGGTACTTCATATCTTTCGCAAAGGCTTCTGTAGCATATTGTTCTTATTTTGTTTATTGTAGTTTCTTGCCTTCTTGTGCATCTTTCTAGATATTATTGTGAGAAATCTTTATTTCAAGATAAATGTATATTCTCTTCAAACTGGGATTTGTAATTATTAGACAAATATTTTTTTAACATTATTTTAGCTGCACCTCTACAAACCACTCCGGGGACGTTTTCATTCTGTATTGTTAGTGGAATTTGATCTTAATAATCAATTTACATAAATGTGATTACTTTAAGAAAATTCTTCATATTCAGTTTATCGTTCACTAGTTTTGGTTGCAAATATTTTTCAAGTGCATTTTTAAATGTGGAATGTTTTACTGTCCTCTTGAATAACAAACTGCTAGACTCAAGAAAGCACATAAAGAAACATACAGCATGTCCTAATATTTTACAGATAATTTGCAATGATTATCATACACTTTTGTGTAAATTGGTGAAAGCTCTTGATGTCTTCTTAGTCACTATGAATGTTATAGCATTAAATGTTTGCCTTTTTGTTTTGCATGTTATGGCATCTTCATTTTGTTTTGTTATTTATGCATAATAATAATAGTTTCAGTCCGACAATACGTGTAACAAGGGAAAAATCTATCGCTGAAATTTCACTGAAAACCGGTGGTTACTGGTTTTAGCGGTGGGTCCCAGTAAAATTTTAAACCAGCCAAAAAATGCCTATTTAATTTAAATTTAAAGGGTTAAAAACCATTGAAAGGCTTAAAGTAGGCACAACAGAATATACAGCCCAACAGAAAAGCTCATGGCTTTTTTGCCGTAGCTCTAGGGATCGAATACCAGCTCCGCGTCCTCCTTTTTCACTGATTCTACCTGTGACTTGCGGGTTCCATGGCTTTAAAGATGGAAAAATGGAAACCTGCAAGGTGGGGAGTTGAACCCAAGACCTCTCAAACATTCATTTGAGCTGTTGCCACTAGGCTAGTTGCACTCATATGATTGTAGAATGGTTGACGTTTCTTTTATCCTAATCTTAAAATTTAAATTTCAAAACTTGCTTTTAATATTTGGGTGAAATTTCACTGAAATATCCAGTAACAAATCAATTACGGATTTACCGCTGGCCCCGGTATTGTTTGAGGACCGATACATTTTTCCCTGCGTGTAACATTGCATTGTGTATGGAACAATCTTTCATTTGTCTTTTTGTATGTACAATGATTGGCCAGCTCATTCTTATATGATAATTTGCTTGCATTTGTATGCTTTAAAACTCAATACAGGTCCGGCGCAATCTAGGGCAGGCCAAGGCACTAATGGATGCTTTGATTAAGGTATGCTCATGCATTGAACAATGTTGGGTCTGGTGTGAGAATACCACACAGTGCAACTAATTGTTCTCTTCACAGAGGGAAGAGATAAAACGTGAGTCCATGGAGTGTGAAGTTCACCTTCGACGTATCCAGATGAAATACAAGGTATAACACAACCTATGCATTGTTAAACCATATGAAATCCCAAAAATAGTGGCTGAACAATGTCGACTTGGTTCTTGTTTATCAATATGCTTGCAAATCTGCAGGTTTTTATTGTGAGAAAAAGAATAAAAAGGATACTTGTTTTGTTCTCTGGCTAGTAGTTTGTAAATTGTATATATATACTTTTCTGAACCAACAAATGGCTAGATATTTGTGTTCTAGGCTGCTAGCTCTTACATAGGTTTTATCCTGATTTGTACGTATGTTTTGGATTTGTTATAAGCACATGTTAGGTTCATTAGTTTTTTTTTTTTTGGTATGCCCAGTAGTCTTTATTTATGCTTTACTTTCAAGTTTCAACTATGAACAAATTTCATTTTTATTATCTCCCATAATTACAAGAATTTTCTTTCATGTTCAGCATGAGGCACAACTTGTTGATGATGGGATCACTTTATCAGGCCTCCAGCAAGTTTCCAGTAAGTTTGGATCTAGTGAAGATGATTATGCTGACTCGGATGATACAGCTACTGAGCAACCATATGTACAACCAGTTGTTTTTCATCCTCGACTCCCTGATAACAAGCTATCAGTTATCCCATCAGTGCGTTTAAAACGTGAGCGTGAGCTAAAAAGAAGACCCAACCAGAATGGCTGGTTGTTCAAAAGGGTATGCTATTTTGTCATTCTCTTTAACATAAATTGACACATTTTTTTTGTATGCCCATTAGTCTTCCCTTTGTCGTACTTTATAGAATAATTTGCCATTGTGTTGCGGTATATTGGTAAGAATAATTGTTGAATGCTTAATAAAACTTCGATTGCAAGTTCACAGGATAATTCTCTTAAAAAGGTCATGATTATTATTATCTTTAGTTGTCATGGTTATATTTGAATGATGATTTATCAGGTTCCTGAAACGCAGGATCCTGAGGAGCCAGTAATGTTATTCACAAGACCAGTGGATTCCGATAAGTTGGAGATGGCTGGTATCAGGCCACCACCAGATCCACCTATTGATAATGGTACCACTGCACCGCCATTCCGGTGCCAAGGCAGGATTGGACGAGGAGGTCGCATCATCTTTGACCGGTGGAATCCTCTTCTTAGAGTGCCAATCGGCCAGGAGGCCTCCCATTTTGTACAATATAGTCATAGACCCCCATTGCCAGAAGGATGAGCAATGCTTTTGCTGTCACATATATCACTGATTCAGCTGGTGAGACGAACAACTTGAGCAACTGTTTCTCCATGAGCCAGTTGGCCCTCAGGTCGTCTGCTTCATTTGCTGTGGTAGGGAATTCTAAGGTTTACTTATCTGATGGGAAGGAAGATAACCATGCTCCTGGATTTGCTGCTGCTTCACAAAATCGGAGTGAAAGATGGGAATGCAGTCATGGACTGTCTTTTCCGGGTCCAACAATTTTCATCAAATGTTGCGGGGCTCCTCATCTTTTCACAGCTGTTGTACAACTATTGTGCTGTAGATGAGAAAAGGGTAGCAATTTATTCCCAAATTTTTGTCTGGTCTTTGGCTTGTAGGGCCAGTATCTAATGTAATGCTTTTTAACTATTTATTGGGGAAGGGAAAATCCTTCTCATTGATGTCTACCAGTTGCCCTTTTTGTGGGTTGTTCTCCATTATGCACTTCTGCATATAGTGAAATGTGTATCCACATGCATGGCGTTGCGCAATGGTAGAAGACCATCGAAATGAAAGAGGCTGATCAATGTTGTTTATTTCACTAAAACAGTTCATGAGCTTGTTATTATATTGGTATATATTTTGCATATCCAGTAATTTGTCATAGATCATGATCTCATCGGGTTGTCTGTAGCAACAGTACAGACTGCTGAAGACACAATGCTGCACACCCACTACCTTCAGCGAAAGCACAAAAACAACGCTGGTTGCGAAAATTCTGTAGATGATTTGTACGGGCATGAGCTACCGATGGGTTTATATATCAAGTTGGAACCTGAGAAAATATATTTTCATGATTTTTCGTACTAACAGTATCATCAGAAAAAAAAAAAAGGAAATTGAAAGGACTAATGGCATGTTTGGTTTGTAGTCATATCTTGCCACACTTCGAGTTAAGCAAGGTTGACAGAGTTAAACGTTCAAGTTAAGCAAGTTTGATAGAGTTAAACGTTCAAGTTAAGCAAGTTTGATAGAGTTAAACGCTCGTTTGGTTTGTGATCATACTTTTGCAAATATTTCTTCTGCATAATAACTCAAAAAAAGTTTGGCAAGATTCTCTTTTGCTTGATAAATTGTGGTGCTAATTTTGATGATCTAACATTAGACAAGTTGGTGGCAGCCTTAGTATATGAACCAAACAGGACCTAAAAATTTGTTTTGTGAAGGAACATGATTCTATTTATAAGATGTTGAGCTATTTTAAATTAGATTTTTGAACAAATTTTGCATGAACCAGCACAATTCTTACATGTATTCTGCAAAAGTCCTAAATTATAAAATGGGGCCTCAACACGATATATGCTCCCACCTTAATAAGAGCACACAATTTTGCGTTTTAATCACTTTTTTTTAGGACAAGCCCTGGTTTAACTAGCAAAGAAAGAAAAATTACAACAAAGATCCTAAGGACTAAACTGCAAATTGCATAATCTTTCCTTGCACATCTCGCCGAAATGCAGGGGGCGACCGACCCTAACCGGTTGGTGGTAAAGTTGTTGCAGGAGATGTTGAGGACCGCTAGCATAAACCTGAACAACGAGTCCAGTCCGATCGAGCACCTCGCAGACGAAGTAGAATCGTACATAACAATGCAAGAACAAATAGTAAATTGCACAGAGATATAGGGACACTTCTTTCTTCTCTTTATTTCTCTTCTCATGATCAGTCTTTTACAATGACTAACACCCTCTATTTATAGACTACAGACCCTGCTAGGGTTTTGGATGAGGCGTCCACCCATGGGCCAGCTGCTGAACCAAGCCCATGGATTCCCAACACTCCCCCTTGGGCACCCATCCTCACATATTCATGCCTCGCCAAAACTCCATAAAAACCCAGTGGAAAAAATTTGAAGAAAGAGTATATGATACACGTTCTACGGCGTTGCACGAATTGCCTCATTAAAAACCTTAACCGAGAAACTTCAAAAAAACTCGTCAAGGGAAAAAGGGTGCAATCCACATAATTTCATTTAATCTTCATGATTTATTCTTTGGGTACTCGATCTCTGTGATTAAGTTTCAATAATGAGTTCGTGGAGATTCTTTCCTTGAATTCTAATCTCTAAGTTCCATCATTCCAATTTCATGTATTCATCTTTCAAAGCTAGACGCTAGAAGTGACTTAGTCAATAAATCTGCAAGGTTTTCACATGACTTAGTATGCAGTACTTTAATTCCGTCTATCTTTTGCAATTCATGAGAATGGAAGAACTTGGGGTTGATATGCTTTGTGAGTTGACTATTCACATAACCCATCTACACTTGTGTAACACAAGCTGCATTATTTTTATAGATAATAGTAGGGGTTTGCACGGTATTCAATCCACACGATTGCTAGATGTGGTGAATCATCCATCGAAGCCAAGCACATTCTCGTGAGGCCTCGTACAATGCTATGATTTTTGAGTGGTTCGTCGAAGTTGATATAAGACTTTGCTTAGACGATTTCTATAAAATTACAGTTCCACCACACAGGAATACATAGCATGTTTGTGACTTGGTTGTATGTGGGTCCGACAGGTACCCAGCATCTGTATAGCCAATCATAATTAGGTCTTGGTTCTTTCTGTAGAACAGACCAATGTCTTTGCTTCCTTGGAGGTATCGGAAGATGTCATTTAGTCCCTACCAATGCCTTTTAGTAGGTTCTGCATTATACCTTGCTAGTAGGTTCACAGCAAATACAATGTCCAGTGTAGTACAGTTTGCTAGTGCTCCTACTGCACTTAAGTACGGGAATTCTGGTCCCCCTCTTCTCTAGGTTTGTACAGATCCTTGTCATGCTGCAAAGATCTCCCGACCATCGGCACTTTCGAATAGTATGTCTTTCCAAAATCGAACATTTCTAACACCTTTTGAGTGTAAGTTGACTATGCACTAATATCCCTTCAGGGGTATGCTCAAGCTGCAAGCCTAGGCAATATTTGGTTTTACCCAAATATTTTATTTCAAACTCTGACTCCAGGTAAGAGCTTCTTTCCTTAATATCTTTCAAGATTCTGATGATATTCAGATCATCTTCATACACTGAAATTATACAAAAACCATCCTAGGATCATTGTATAAATACACAGGGACAATCATCATTATTCGTGTAGCCTTTCTTACATGGAAAGTCGATCAAGCGATTATACCACATCCTGTCTGATTACTTAAGTCGATATAGTGACTTTCTGAATTTCATACTGTATAGATTTCTATTTTCTCTGTCTTGGTTCGGACAAGGATACATTCAGATATCTTCATATAAATGCTCGAAACCAAATTTCCATAAAGGTATGCAGTTACTACATCCATCAATTTTATTTCTAAATTCAAATTTACTATCATTGAGATTAAATATTTAAAGGTAGTTTACTTTATGATCGAAGAATAAGTTTATTCATAATCAACTCTTGGACATTGAGTGAAACCTTGTGCAAGTCAACAAAGTGAGGGACCAACAGCAAAGCACCTCCATAGGGGATGAAGACCGAATCTACTCCTTAAGGATGCCAGAGAGAAAACTAACCAGAGAAGAACCCGCGGGGGGATGGAAGGAAGCTATCCTTCGGTACCCGCTGGGGGATGGAAGGAAGCTATCCTTCGGTAATTTACATGGGAGAATAGGGGTGGGACCCCCTTCTCCTTGACACCACCGAGAAGCGTAGGAGGAGATAGGGGAGGGGCTGACCAGATCTAGAAGGGAGGTTGAGTGATGCGACCCTACAACCTCAAACACCTCGACCGATATCAATTCTCTTTTAAGATAAACTTGTAAGTACCTAGAGGAGGCGAGTGAGGATGGCATGGAAAGTAAAGATGATAGTGAGAACATGGCTGTCGTAGGGGTGCAATCTTAGTGGATATGGTGGATGTCGCTAATCTTGTATTATATTTTGCATTTTTTCAGAGTCGGAGTTGGATACGTATACTATCGAATACCCATTTTCCCATCCGGTATTCGCTCTGCGAGCCTTTGGTCGGCCGACTGGTCAGATATTATCCGCTTTTTTTGCACCCCTACACAGGATATTAGAGAATAGGGGTATAATCAGAACGAACACGGAGAGACTAATCGGTGAGATGTCAAAGAAAAAACACTCAATATCCCCTACCTGCTCAAATGCAGCAACCCACCTATATGTTTTTTTTGTTCCTAAGTGAAGTCACGACAAACTTTCCTCATACCACCTGATATACAAGTACGTACTAACGAATATCACTCATCTCGCATCATATTCTATATTTTTTCTCAGAGTCAGAGTCGAACACAGACAATGCTGGATAATCATTTATTTTTCGTATTCGCTCTACAAGCTTTCGGTCAGTCGGGAATTATCCGCTCCATTTGCACACCTACTTGTTGGCAACATATGCTATCCAATCGACCTTTGTAGTGTACTTATGCAACCAACTTCTGGTTTAGACACCAAAACAATATTTAAATTTCCAAAAAAAATATACTAAAGAGAGCTTTCATTGGCTTGTTAGCTACCACTGCCGGTCAACATTTTCTGGCACTAATGTGTCAACTCGGACTACATAACCACTTCATACTTGTGTCAACTCCATCTACATAACAATAGGACTAAGATGTTCTTGCCATTATGAATTTGTAGGGCTCTTAAATCGACCACCACAAAATGAATAGCGAAATGGCTGAATCAACCCATGGTCAGTTAGTTCCATCTAGCATGAGGTACAAATAATACCGTTCATCATGATCCATTCTTAGTTGTTCTATTTAGGGTTATAATTTATAATTGGGTTTGGGAAACCGCGAAAAATGGTTGGTTATTGTCGGTAAACCTGGACTAATTAGTTCCGGTTTTCCATTGCTTGGTACTCTAATGTTTGGTTCATCCCCTAAACCTCCTCGTCTATTCTCAATAAAGGTGACGATCGTTGTCTGTAATACTCTCTATGTCATCTATAGATAAAACTAAAGACAACCCATACAATGGGTTGTCTTTAAGTTATGTATATAAAACCCCATAAACTGTACAGACAGCATGGATATAACAACAAAACCGTCATTTATTAGGGTCTTATAGACTGTATGTTGCATGTCATATAGTTTTATTCTCTCTTCTTGTTCCCTCTCATCCACATCATTAAAAATCTTACGTGACAAATATTATAGACAACTGATGTCACCCCACTGTACATGCCCTAACTATACCAAAGTGCTTACAATTGCTTCTAATTTCTATTCCAACCTCAAATATGCAAAATAACCATTTTCAAAATTTTGAAAAATTCAAAAAGGAAAATTGGGTAGTTGTTTTACCTGTTTTGGCTGGTAAACTACTGGAAACGAACCCTCTACGTTGAAGGATTCCGCAGAGGATCTATAGTGCATGGGCTATGGTGTTTTGCTACAACGTTTTCGCTGTTGATCCACCGCTTGCTACAGTACCGCTACAGAGTAGTGTTCGCACACTCACAAAAATCGTTGTTTGCACAATGAATGTCGGGATCCGACTTCTGAATCCGAGCCCTCTGTGTATTCTGAACTAGTCCCATGATCAGTAGCTAGTTCACACAGTGACAACATTGATAAAATCATATCCATACAATGAAACAGCTAAGAAAGAAGCAAATTATTATTAAATATAAGCAGCGGATCTTAAGATCAAGGTTTACACAATTTGCCACATAGGGCTTAACAACAAAAAAGTAAACTTACAGCGGAATAAAATAACTCATGGTAGCCATATGATATGCCTATAAGTAATCGAGTGGGGAGCGCATCCTAGTTCGCGTGTGGTAGTACCGATTTATAGTTAGCGGTAGTACCACACCTTTTTTCGTAACAGTTAGTTCAGAGTATTAAATGCAACATTTTCGACTGTTGATCGTGAAGAGCAGTAGTACCGGGTTTGTACAACGATATTACCGCATATGCTGAATTTTTCAGGAACTTTGTTCAAACGGCTAGTTTTGTGGTTGGGGGCTATAAATACACCCCCACCTGGACCAAGCTCAAAAACCTTTGGCCATATTGAATACTCTTGGCTTTGGTGCTTTCTCTTCTACTCATTTGCATTCAATTCACATTTTGAGGTAGTTAAGAGCATTCAAGTACATTGCATCATTAGTGGATCATTTTGGCACTTGATAATCTTGAAGGAAGCACTGCGATCTATTACTCTTGGTGTTTGCCGACACCTAAACGGCTTAGAGAAGTTTTGCGCTGTGATCTCTTCAAAAAGAGTGTGAAGAGGCCTGGCAATGGTTGTGATTGGTTTGGAGCTCACCATTTTCGGAGTGGAGGAAGAGCATCCATAGTGAAATCGAGGTGCAAAGGCTTAATTCGTGAAGCCGGTCCAATTTGTTTGGACTTACCTCAACGTGGACTAGTGAAGATCGGCAAAGTCTTCAATACCACGGGAAAACATCATTTGTCTCCATTGTGGTTTATCTCTTACCTTTACTATTTCTGTATTTACTTTTCTAACAATTACTTGTGTAGAATTTCTTAGCTAGAATTGTATTTAGTATTAGTAGTTTCTAGTAATTCTTCTTTTAAAAATCTCAATTGTTAAAATTATCAATTAGAGCACAAGAATTTTTATAAACTCCTATTCAACCCCCTCTAGTCGGTTATCCGGATGTCTCTTATGGTCTTACCGCTCATATAGAAATAGATTGACTCTATCATGTTGTTTTAACTTAAACTTATCCAACCTTGTTCTAGTTTCTATTTCTTATCTTAGCAACCATGCCTCACAATGCTGGCCTTTCTTCCTCCAAAGGAAAAGAAAAGGTTTAATATGTATCAGAAGACGATTTTAAAGAAGAACCAACTGACAATGACACTAGTGATGAAGACTATATACCAAACAGCATCCTATTCTTTATTGCTGATTCGAGGAGGATCAAAGGAGAAAAGTATACTACAATGAGATATACAAATCAGTTTCTCTTACCAAGAAATGCAGTTGGTCCTCACTTCCATACAAAGTTCCCAGAAGACATTTTCTATCACATTTATGACCATAAGAACTTTGCTCATCACCAGTTTGTGACTTGGAATCATCTGACTCAGAATCAACTTGGAATCATCTGACTCAGAATCCTTACTTCAATGGACTGCACTACTTCTACAGAGTCAAACTGGATAGTCTTGTGACCTTAAAGTGTGACTACGATACTACTATCAAACAGTTTTATGCCACAGTTCACATTTCTCCTTAGAATGACTCTCTCACATGGATGACTGGATCTCTGCAACTGAGTGCCTCAAAGGAAGATTACTGTGAGTCATGACGTATCCCTGCACTAAGGAGTGGTTCAGTGGCCATACAAGTACACCTCGAAGAACCCTGGGATTTGGCAGATATAAGTGAGCTTTATGAGCCTTCTCAACCATTTGAGATCGGAAAAGCTTCTAGACTTCTTCCTTTGCTAAATATCATAAACAAAATTCTGAGAAAAACCTTCTACCCCAGAGCAAGGGACAATGATGATGTTAATAGGAGAGTCTGAAACATTATCTGGCACATTCTGAAGGGTACAAAGTTTGACATCATTGATTTTATTCTGACAGAAATTGACTTTCAAAAAGATGATGCAGAGGACAACATCTTTTATGCTCCTTACATAATGAAGCTGATAAAGGACAAGTTTGTTTTTTTATCTTGAAAGTGACACGACACACATGGAGTTCAAACCAAGTACCAACCCCTCGTTTGAGTGATTCAATCTTTTGGTATATGATGCCAAAAGAGGAGAGATTGGGAGAGAAGACTTGAAAAATTAAGGGGGAGCAAGAAGAGCAAAGGGGGCTGCTATTATCTTATGCTATTATATCTATATTTGGACTTGGTTATATAATGTAATGACTTTATTATGGTTGAAGAACTTAGAACATGTGTGCGTGTAATAGTTTAGTAACTCTTATGTTCTGTCATTCTACTTAATGTTTATTATCTATAGTTATTAAGTTTATGTGATCAAGCGTCGAGCATCTTGTTTATCATAATTATTCACTTTATGCTTGAAAGCTTTTAAAAGTTTCTCATTTTCAATAAATAAAGGAAACTCTGCCAAAATTTCCAACAAAATACAAATGTGCATGAAAATCACTTCTTGAATCAATATGCACATCTTTAGGGAGAGTTTTGTTTATTTGTTGAATGACTTTGAATGCAACTAATTCTTCATACCCTTTGAACTCGTTTCAAAGAATTATTTACTACTTTCAAAGGTCAAAACAATAATATACAACTTAGTGTATATTCAAAATCTTTCACCATTCATATTGATTAGGTTGTCATCAATTACCAAAAAGGGGGAGATTAAAAACATCTACGCCCCTAAAGATGATTTTAGTAATTAATGTCAACAATATATTATGGGACTAACATGTGTGCTAAGATGTTTAAAGGTTTAGTCTCGGAGTTTGAATGATGACATGAAATGACAATGCAAAGATGATAAAAGATCGACATGGCTCAAGACAAAGGTATCATGTAGCTTAAGGATCCTTTTGTAGTTTGTACCGATCCCGATGTTTGGAGAAAAGATTGGATTTGTAGGATAGACGTCGTACTATAAAGAGGGATCATGGCTAGTAGCTTGAAAGTTTAATTTGTGCTATTTTGGTCAACCATATGACATGCATTGCATTTAGAATTGCATTTGGTTTTGCCTCTCGAAAACTATTCAGAAAAATCGGTATGACCACATGTGATGAGCAGTACTACTGCAGGTCGGTAGTACCGAAATCTAGTTGGCGGTACGTATTTTCCAGAGAGAATGTTCTTGAGATTTTTTCTTGAATTCTGGAAACGGTATGACCGCATTTGAAAAGCGGTATTACTGTTGTGCGGTAGTACCAAAATCTAGTTGGCAGTATGTATTTTTTGGAGAACGTGTTTTTGGGAGTTTTTGTTCTCCCTTGGAAAATAGTATGACCGTATTTTCTGAGCGATACTACTGAAGAGCAGCAGTACTGGGCTTTACATGGTGGTATGTTATTTCCAGAGAGTGTGTTTTCTTGAGTTTTTAATCCTCTGGAAATCGGTAGTTCCGTTCTAGCCGAGCGGTATTGCTGCTGTGCAGTAGTGCCGATTTATAGTTGGCGGTTGATGAGGACATCCCTAACTTGGATACAACCACACCTACACACACAACTGATCCACAACCAGTGTTACAAGGACCAATTACTCAAGCTCGTGCTCGCCAACTTAATCACTAGGTGAATTCGTTCATAGGTTTATATATTACTGAGAATAGATCGCTACCTAATGCAAGTGATTTAATTATGCTTAGGAACATGAGAAAGGACCAAGGAGAGGTATGCGGAGTCATAGACAAGCATAGAAGGCATAATGGAGGTTATCACGTCACTTTGGGTCCGAGCCAAGCAAGAGTTCTAGTTGGGCTCGTTCTGTATTCGAGTTCGGACTGCTGCGACAACACTGAGTTCAAACAGTCGTAACTTCTTCATACGGACTCCGTTTGGGATGTTCTTGGACTTCATTGAAATATTATCAAGTCTACTTTTCAATGGATCCAACCTTAGCTTCAAATTCTAGCCGAACCGGTCACAATAAACAAAACAATTCACATCTATTTTTTTACGCAAATCAAAAAGGGTGTTGCGCCACCTCCTCTTGGGCCCATGGGCCTTGTAACCCTAGGGGCATGCGTCCACCTCCCTAGCCGCCACCCCTGGTCGTCTTCCCATATAGGAGCCACCGCCTCCCTGGCTAGAACTCGGATTTCATTGAGTTTAGGTTTAGCCATTGTGCAAACTTCTGTTCTTCAGTTGTGTCGGACGACCACCTGTCAAGACAGCCTTCGGGATCCCACCTTTGATTTTTAATACCATCTACGCTACATTCTTATTCACAATATCAGATTGCCTATATTTTATTCTTGCTAGTTCTTCGATTGCTCGCAGGAATTGAACCTCGTGTTCAGGTTGATCACGTTTCTAGCACGGTCAATAACATCTCGGAGTTGGTTCAACGATTGCTAAGGTGCAAGCGTCGTCGTACGGTTGTAGTCGGATCGCGAGAGTCACCTCCACCAAAATCGATAGCTATCAATCTTATCAAAATATCGGGCGCCCCGCCTCCATCAAGTGGTATCAGAGCTCAAGGTTGCTCGGTGAACTTACACACAGTTTATTCAGTACAAAACCAAAAGTTGAACTTACATATTCAGTACAAAATACTACTGCCCTGTTACATACAATTTATTTAAGGGCAACTACTAGACTAGAAGACACTTATCCACGAGGGTTCATCGTCGAGGTACTAGCATAAAGATCCCGGTTAAAGTTCACCGGAAACTCATTCAAAAGATGAGCTCCAGGGGAACCCGTGTCAACAGGATCCAAAGGGCTAATGAGACGCCGCGGGGAACCTAACGATGGTGATGGCCTCCGAGAGGTGCGATCCGCGAGTGCGAGAAAACTGCGATCATCCGGGCTTGGCGCACTTGTCCATAAACGAGCACGCACGGCCACTCGGAAGTCGGTAAGAGGTGGTGCGGCGGCGTGAGAGAGGTCTCGTTGTCACCATAAAGCACGTTGCGAGGAACGCGGTTCATGTTGACTCAAGTAACAGTACTCCGGGCCTCATTAAGACGATGCCGAGTTTCCCACAACTCCCTCACAAGACAATGATGGATTTGGTCCATGATGCGGACCATCCTCGCCAAGCCGTCGCACTGGGTCTTCTCCAAAGCGTATCTCATCGAACATGCTCACTTCGGAGGTAGGACCTTGATTCGGGAAGTGGTCATAGGGTGGTTGAGACAATTCGTCAAATCATGACGAAGAAGGCTCATCATCCTACTTGCGACTTCTGAACCACCATAGCCTCGAGGTGGCAAGTGCTTGACACGATGAGGGAACACTGCCGGCTACATGCCTAGCGATGACGTTGATGAAGGCACGGTACTCCTCCATCCCTGGGCATCGGTCTCGTCGATAAATGGCATACTCCGGCTGGTAGGTGAAATTGGCTCGCCACATCATGTCCATGAGAAAGCCGAAACCCATCAACATCCTCGGCTCGGGTCTCCTTGACCAAGTACCACCCACTCATCTATAGACAAAAGGACAAGGTAAGAAACAATTCACTTTTAGAATAAACCAACAGAAAGTTGGGGCAAGAATTGACATTAAGAAGATAAGAAATAAAAGATGTCATTCTTGAGCTTTTCGAAAATATATTACTGCTTAAAAATAATTTTATTAGAAGACTCTCTAATAACTTCGGCCATGCTACTTCTAACCTACAGGCAACGTATGCTCTGATACCAACGCTGTGGGCGCCCCGGAATATTGGAAATGTACTTAATTAAATTCATACTGTAGCACAATTATTAATGAAGGAACGATCGCCTTTATTAAAGATCATGCTAAAGATATAAATTTAACAAGTGACAATTCCAATAAACAGGATTCCCGGATATATATATCTCACAATGGTTCCCAAGATCAACGACCATTGCATATATATCCTTCATCAACATTGCATCAAATACATACAAGTCATACATTGACATAATTAAACATAAGTTTACAACTTGCGGTTTTAGTAATACATTATGGAGTGACTTGGTCACAATAACCAGTTCAACAGCGGAAGCAAAACAAAAGTTCAAAATCCACCAATGGCCTCATCCACCCGCAGGCAATTGCGTGGAGGAAAGAAGTAGCTTTACTTGTTAGCGTCACCCTGATCGGCGCTAACGGGTACTTCATAAAGATAACCATCCTCACCTGCAACAATAGGTGATAGCACCTTGAGTACGGAAGGTACTCAGCAAGTCTTACACAAACTAATAAAAGAAAGTGTTTATTAGAACCTATTCAAAGGAGTAGAATTTATACATGCATAAGGCTACAACAGGAAGGTAAAATGGTTAAGTTTTGCATAAAGCAGGACATCTTAACCTACAAAGACTAAATTTTGATAAAGTCGTTTAATAAATCGAAGTTGGATTAGAACAGTAAGTAAACGACATAATGTAAACAGTACAGTGCATGAGTCCCTCATGCAAAGCCAAAAACAAACCAAAACCATATTTGTAAATCAAAATTTCTATACAGGTGACATCAATTCAAGTTATCGTCCATGACCGTGGACACGGCTATTCGAACAGTTTATACCCTGCAGGGGTGTACATCTTTACCCACATGACTTAGCTAGCCCGTTGCCTTCGGATGCCTCCGAATGATGACATACTTCCTTTGGTATGCCGACCGGAAACTAAGATTTGGTATTTTCAACAAGCTAATACTATTGAGTTGGACCCCATGTGTGAACGATCTCGCAAACAACGATCGATAGCATCCGCTAACTGGGCACACATGTTGCGTCGGTAATGCGATCCAAACAATTAAATGCGAATGGGCTCACTACCCATATTAGAATGCAATCGGCATCTTTAAGGTGCGTATATGCTACGGAGCACATATACGCCCTCACCCTTCTAAGAACATCCGATCTTGACATACAAGCTCACATGGCATACAACGCATCATCGGACCTAAGCATCTATGCCATAAAAGGTCAATACACATATTCTTACTTTCTGTTTCCAACCCAATAGTCTTAACATTTTACTTAACCAAGCAATTGCCCATACTGCATGTGGAAATACGTGGGGACTTGAATTGAATAATCGAGTTCGGTCCTTAATTAACCCGGACAAGTCCACCACAAATCCCAATCTCGTGCACAAAGCACCATCACTAGCTTCCTCTTGTCCAGATCAAGTTAAATATAAAACTCATTTCGAAATAAGTAAATGGACAAAGAGTTTCAAATAACACAAGGTCTTTTGTGATTCCCATGTTTGACAAGATATGCTTGTCAAACTCTAAAATCTCTAGGCGCATGTCTAAGCCAAAGTGAAAATATATGTTATAGTATCTGATCTTGAGCTAGGGTTAAGTGTATGATTATAATTAAGGTAATCCACCATGTTAGGTTATAGCTAGCTACTACAGATCATATTTTTGTATTTTCAGAAAAATAGCATGCACAGATATCACTGGATTTGTAAAAGCTATTGTACAAAATTTGGGACCAATATGGTGCAGAGAGGAAGCTTGCCTTGATAATAGTATATACATTGCGAGGCTCAGGATGCTCAGAAATAGGTTCAATCACTTCAGCAAAACCAGATTCTAAAAGAAGCAATAAAATCCAATAAATGCTAAAATCGACAGTGAGTACAAAATGGAAGAAATATGCATGATCAATCTGGAAATGCATGATTAACAGTATGCTTAAGTTATGTCTACCCTAATAGTGATAATAACCCATATTATAACCTACTGTTTTCAAATGGCAGAAACTAGGGTTTAGTTTAAAGTTTCGATTTCAGATTTTGAAAAGAGCGAGCACAGACAGATTGCGATTTGGGAAAAGGAAAATAGATCAAGCAAAGATTCTAAAATGAAGCTTAGCTTGATCTATTAGGCGATTAATACCTAAACTAACCTAACCTAACCCTACTCGGTTAGATTACAAAAGCTAAAGAAAAACCTATATTGTCGGTTAAGTTTAGGCAAAAGAAACAGAGACGATTTGATTATGAGGCAAAATAGATGATGACAAGAATTGGAAGATCAACTTGTTATGCTGCTAGGGTTTAGTTGAAACCTAACTAGGATGACAAGTCGACAGGAGAAACCCTAGGTCTTGAAAATGACATAAAAGACTGAAAAGCTAGAATAATCACTTTTCGGTTTAAAGCAAGTTGAAGCTACTGATGTTCAAAAGAATGATTCATATGATCTCCTAAGGTCCTAAAGATGCTCAAGATGACAACAACTAAGGATTTAGCTTACCAGAATAGGAAAGACACCAAAGATTCTGAAAACCCGATGTTGAACGACAGAGAAATAAACTCTGGTTTAACCTACAAAAGATGTCAAATCTTTATTACAAGGTGAAACAGGGTTTAGAATGGATAAGCAAAGGGACAGAGCAAGAACTCCTTTGAATGACAAAGAAAATGAGGAGCTTGGTGGTCAACAATGGTAACGACAAAAGCTAGGGTTTATATATGGATGTTGAGCTACGAGGACACGGGAGAAGAGTCTAGAGTTGATGAGGTGTCCATTTAAGGCTAATTATCCCAAAATTAGTTGCATAGACTTTGGGATAAATCCTCTCCTCTGTTCTGAGAGAGGCTGTATGAAGAGACAAGGAAGATGATAAGAATCATCGACATGTGGGTCCCATTGGCGATCCACGTCGTGCGCGCCTCCTAAAGCCTCAAAGAACATCACCGTCCAGATGAGGAATGGGCGGTGTGATAAATAGAGGTTAAAAGACTTTGTCGGTATCTTTAAATATAAGCGCACGATCCGAAACGAGCAGCGGAGATTAAAAAGAGCTCTACGGGCTTTGGGTTTTAAGTTCAAATAGGGGCATTGGATGGAAATCCAACGGCCCGACTCAAAAGATACACGTCATCCCTTAGATGCGCTGATGCAGCACCGTCCGATGGAACTTCTATGGTCAGGGTTGACACGGGCTCCGGATGGTCGGGATGCATACACTAATATGGACCCTACGATTGAAATCCAACGATACGCTAAATTTGGGCTTTAGAGCCCATGGTCAAAGAGGCGCACGTAGGATCTAGATCTAAGGGCTCAAGATAGCCGCGCCTTTAATTTCAAAAGAAAAGGGCAGCGGTAGGATCAGAATGGACGGCGCGATTGAAAGGGAACCGGAGTTGTCCGATTGCATACATCGCTCTGGACCTTACGATGAAAATCTAACGGCTTAGAGAAACTCGGACCTTAACGCGCGCGGAAAGAGGGGCGCCGTGAGATTTGAATCGGCGGCTCAAAGAAAGCGCCTCTAGGTTTAAAAAGAAAAAGAGCGGTCTTGTTGGATTGGAAATGAGCGGTGGAGATCGTGAGGATCGAGTCGTCCGAATGCATACACCGACCTCGATCGTTAGATTCGGATCCAACGGCGGAGGTTAGGCGCACACGTGGACGCTCGCGTGGCATCGCGACCTCGCCGTTCGATTGAAGATCGGCGGCTCACATCACGTATGGGGTTGGGCTCGCGCCGCGTGTGGAGCGGACGGTTGCAGCTGGTTGGACCCAACCACATGGCTCAGTCGCTCTGATACTAGAGTTTGGATTCAAACCAGTTTAGTTGACGAGAATCTATTCAAATGTTTAAAAGGTTTGGTAGGTTTTAGAAATAGCAAATAAATTTATAAAATCATGAAATTTTTCTTTGGAGGCTCTTGGGATGATATATTTCCCAGATAAATTTTTAAAATCACATGATCACTTTGTAAAATACATAAATATTTATTTTAGTCCGAAAATATTCATTTAAAGACAATTATTTTTTCTTGAAGTCAAAATAATTTCTAAAAATGCAACAAAAATATTTTCAACCAAGATAAGTTATCTAGGCTTTAATAAAAATACTTCCCAGTCACAATACAAGGTTTATCTTGTATTTCCTTGAAAACTTTAAATAAGTTTTTAGTCTTTGGCTAAAAGGAAGGCTTTACTTGGTAACAAACAACTCCCAAGCGGTGATTAAAACGATAATGCTATGAGCAGTGTCCCATTACATTCATAATGCAGATTATTATCTGTTGATAAACTTGGGGTTGTTACAAACCTACCCCCTTAAGAAAATCTCGTCCCGAGATTTGGAACAAGTTAAAGATTAGGAAGAAGTGAAATGGAAATGATTTATAAGGAAATTCAACAATTTGTTGTCTTGATTTCCTTCAAAGATAACAAAGAAGAACTTTACATAACAACATAGTGTTATCATTACATCTTTGTTTACATTGCTTTGTTTAAACTTTCCTTTCTTGATTCAAAGGAAAGTTCTAAACAACAAAAGATGGGGTGCTCAATGCGCATCGATCTTGGCGCTCCCAAGTGGCTTCATCTTGAATGATTAGCCCATGAACTTTCAAGAACTTGTGACACGATTTCTTGTCTGCGTTCCATTGTGTCGAGGATACGTCTTGGTTGTTCTTGATAGGAAAGATCGAGTTGGAGATCAAGATGCTCATAGCGATTGCCTCAATAGGAACACGAAGGCATTTCTTCAATTGAGACACATGAAAAGTATCACGATGCTTGTTGAGAGGGATTCGGTAGTTCCAATTGTAGGCTCTGACTCCTCGCTTTGCAATGATTCGGAAGGGTCCGATATAACGAGGTGCGAGCTTCCCTTTTACCTGAAAACGATGAGTACCCTTCATGGGTGACACTTTAAGATAGACATGATCATCTACCTCAAAGCTTAATTCACGACGATGATGATCAGCATAGCTCTTCTGACGAGACTGTGCAGTTTTCAAGCAATCTCGAATCAGACGAACTTGCTCTTCCGCTTCTTTTACCAAGTTTGGACCATAGAATGATCTTTCACCAGACTCGGACCAATTCAATGGGGTCCTACAAGCTCTCCCATACAAGGCTTCAAAAGGTGACATTTGAATACTTGCTTGGTAGCTATTGTTGTAGGAAAATTCCACATATGGCAAAGATTTCTCCTAGTCTTTGCTATAAGATAGCACATAGGCTCGAAGAAGATCTTCCATCACTTGGTTCACTCTCTCAGTCTGACCACTAGTTTGAGGATGATAAGCAGTACTGAAAGAGAGTTCAATCCCCATAGCCTGATGAAGACAATTCCAAAAGTGGGAAGTAAACTGAGGGTCACGGTCAGAAACAATGACCTTGGGAATACCATGAAGACAAACAATTCTAGCAATATAAAGCTCTGCTAGCTGCTTGCCACTGAAGATGGTTTTGACAGGAATAAAATGAGCCACCTTTGTCAAACGGTCAATGATTACCCAAATGGCATCGGATCCATTGGAAGTCTTGGGGAGACCAGTAACAAAATCCATACCGATCTCTTCCCACTTCCACTGTGGAATGGGCAAAGGTTGAAGGGTACCAGCTGGCTTCAGATGTTCAACTTTAACCCTTTGGCAAATATCACATTCAGCAACATACTGAGCAATTTGCCTCTTCATTTGGCTCCACCAAAATATTTTCTTTAAATCTGATACATCTTGGTACTTCAGGATGTAGAGAAAACTTGAATTATGAGCCTCTCTAAGAATTAGACTTCTTAGATGAGGATCGTGAGTCTCCTGCGATTGCGATACCAAATCGTACCGCGATCATCTTCAGAAAATTCGTTGGCTTTGCCGGCCTTCAAATTTTCCTTGATTTCATCTACCTCGGCATCTGTTTTCTGGGCCTCAAGAATCTGAGATTCTAATGTCGGCTCCACTTGTAATGTAGCAAGAAAACCTTCTTCCACCAAGTCAAGACTTAGGCGCTGAAAATCAGCACACAAGTCTTTGGCCGCATGTAGGGAAAATGTGCAGTTGCACTGTGACTTTCTACTTAAAACATCAGCCACAACATTGGCCTTACCAGGGTGGTAATGAATACCCATGTCGTAGTCCTTGATCAATTCAAGCCATCTTCTTTGCCTCATATTCAAATCAGATTGAGTGAATATGTACTTGAACTTTATGATCGGTATAGATCTCACAGCGATTCACAGAAGGTAATGTCACCAAATCTTCAATGCATGGACTACGGCAGCCAATTCCAAATCATGAGTAGGATAATTAACTTCATGAGGGCGCAACTGCCGAGATGCATATGCCACAACTCGGCCTTCTTGCATAAGCACACAACCAAGCCCATGGCGAGATGCATCGCAATAAATGTCAAAGTTCTTATGAATATCCGGAAGAGTGAGAACTGGAGCTTTGGTCAAGAGAGTTCTCAGAAGCCGAAAACTCTCCTCACACTTAGCTAACCATTCAAATTTCTTCTCCTTCTGCAAAAGCTGAGTCAAAGGTCTAGCAATTTTGGAGAAATTTTCAATGAACCTACGGTAATAACCCGCAAGTCCAAGAAAACTTCGGATTTCAGGGACACTCTTGGGAGGCTTCCAATCTAGTACATCTTGTACCTTACTTGGATCAACAGCGATACCTCCTTCAGATAACACATGTCTCAGAAATGCAACTTCTCGAGCGAGAAAGCACACTTGCTAAACTTAGCATACGATCGATCTTGACGAAGTGTTTCTAGCACAAGTCGCAAATGTTGTTCATGGTCCTTATCAGACTTGGAATAAATAAGGATGTCGTCAATGAACACGACAACGAACTTATCCAAGAAATCCATGAACACCGAATTCATAAGGTTCATAAAAATAAGCTGGAGCATTGGTCAGACCAAAGGACATGACAGTGTACTCGTACAAACCATAACGAGTAGAAAAAGCTGTTTTGGGAATGTCCTCAGCTCTAACCTTGATTTGATGATAGCCCGATCGCAAATCAATCTTCGAAAAGACCCGGGCACCAACCAATTGATCAAAAAGATCATCAATTCGAGGCAAAGGATACTTGTTCTTGATAGTGACTTCATTTAACAGACGGTAGTCCACACACATCCGCAAAGTGTTGTCCTTCTTCTTGACAAATAAAGCCGGGCATACCCAAGGTGAGGAGCTCGGTCGAATAAATCCTTTGTCAAGCAACTCCCCGAGTTGGGTCTTTAATTCAGCCAACTCGTTGACAGGCATGCGATAAGGACTCCTGGATATAGGAGCAGTTCCAGGAACTAGTTCAATTACAAATTCCACTTCCCGGTCTGGTGGCAATCCGGGAAGGTCTTCAGGAAAGACATCAACATACTCACAAACAATCGGTACCGACTCCAAGGAGGGAGTGGTATCAACTTGGTGAGCACAAAGATGAGAACCCATTGTCCTGGATTGAAAAATGACTGAAGTGCCGCTTTCATTAATTAAAGAAATGGATTTGCGAGCACAATTAATTTGCCCAAGGTTCTTGGATAACCAATCCATTCCCAGGATAACATCCAACCCTTTAGAATCTATCACAATCAAATCAGCCCAAAAGTCTACCCCTTCAATATTTATATTGACATTACGGCACACTTGATCAGTCATAAAGACTGATCCAGGTGAATGGATGATATGGGGTGGATGAAGATGATGCACAATTAAATGATGTTGAGTAGCATACTGCCTACTAACAAATGAATGGGATGCTCCAAAATCAAATAAAACAGTGGCACTACTGCAATTAACTAGGAGCATACCAAGAACAACTTCAGGAGTGACAGCTGCTTCCTCAGCAGTAATCTGGTTCATACGACCTCGAACAGGGCAGTCGGAGCTTGACCACAGTCGGGGAAGGTGGTGCAGGTCGCACAATAGCTGGGGAAGGTGAAATAGGTGGTATCCCTTGAGCCTTGGCATAGCACTGATTGGCGAAATGCCCTGGACGCCCACAATGGTAGCATATAACTCCCGGCCTGACAGTAACAACGGATGGTGGCCGGTTTCCACTAGGTCTTGTTTGATTAGTGGAAGAGGATGGACGAGGGGCAAATACTGCTGGCCTTGGTGGAAAGGGAGTTGGTGCTCGTGGTGGTCTAGGCACCCACATGCGAGGCCTTGGTGAGCTGCCACCAGGAATAAACTGAGAAGTCCACTGTCGCTTACGTGACTCCTCCAAGGCCTTGCTCTTGCTTTCGGCCACAATAGCTTTGTTGACCAAATGGGAGAAATTCCTGAAGTCATGCAAAGCTACTGACCATCTCAGATTCTTGAGATAACCCATTCAAGAACCGGTTCGGCGGCGAAGGTCGGTCGAAACATCATCGAGGGCATATCGGCCGAAAGTTGAACTCATGCGAGATACTCGGTCATCGACTTCGCCCTTGCTTGAGGCGAGAAATTCTGTTGCTTGATCATCATCACTCCTCGGGAATATGAGCTTGCGAAAAGCCTCCACGAACTCATCCCAAGTAGGGACATGTCCAGCAGTGAATGGCAAGGAGGTTATCCCACCATATGCTAGTTGGCCCATCAAGTTGATAATGGCGAAGAGAACCTTTTCCCTCACGAACACCGAGTAATCAATAGCTTTTTCTCAATGGTCGAAGCGGTCCTCGCTTCCATGGGATCTTGAGAGCTAGAGAACAACTGGCGGTTAGTCATTGAAAGTCAAGAAGGCTGGCTGATGAGGGCATCCTAACACTTATACATCTTTCCCTATTGGTGGTCATACACATGCGAGGTGGGCGCCATACGTGACGCAAATAATTCAAATGCAGAAGTGCATATTGGTCCACCGCGAGCAAGAGCTAAACTTCTAAATCAACGGTGCTTTTGTTTCTTAATGAATCTTCTATTGTCATTGATGAGAATTGGGTATTACCTCATGCAAATGTTTTGTGCATTCTCGAGTTTGAACATTGTGAAGCCTTTGGAACCAAGAGGAGGCGGAGTCAAAGCAATGGAGGAGAAGCTCACGTGGGTCAACCAAGGAGAAAAGCCCAAGAATTCAAGCCCAATTCGGATCTTCCACAAGTGCAACCGAAATTCATCTCGGAATCAACTCAGAATTCAATTCGGATTCGGTTCAGGACAGCCCAACAGGCTGTAATAAAAACCATAACTTTTGCATACGAGTCCGATTGGGGTGTTCTTGGACTTGTTTGAAAGCTTATTCAAGGCCCACACAATGGTTTTGGCCCCAGCTTGAGAAGACTTACGGTCGGGCCGCTATGGCCGAAACAATGTGATAGACTTAAGTAAGGTTTTCCTTTTTGTGTGTTTTTAGGTCTTAGCCGAGTTAGAGTTTGATTCGGCATGTGTGGCGGCCTAGGCGTGCGTGAGTCGTGGAGGCGCCTTAAATACCTTGCCCTCTCTTGTATCCATTAGACCAGTTTATTCATAAGATTGAAACATAGCTATTGCTTGTTCTTTCGACCCCGAGTTCATGCGAGGACTTTGAG
The DNA here is from genome assembly GCA_036346255.1 of Ampelocalamus luodianensis. Classification (NCBI taxonomy): domain Eukaryota; kingdom Viridiplantae; phylum Streptophyta; class Magnoliopsida; order Poales; family Poaceae; genus Ampelocalamus; species Ampelocalamus luodianensis. Next base: position 19,652,242 of record CM070631.1, on the reverse strand, counting down.
AGAGGACTAGGCGATCAATTGTTCGTTCGCAATTCAAGGTCAAGTCGTCGTTCCATTGGGAATCGGGGACTTGGCGTTAAATCGTTCGTGGTCTCGCGACGAACAACTACCCGGTGTGTTGTGGGCGTATTAGAAGAGTTGAGGGTTCGTGCATTGCGCGAGTGTTCAGCTAGCGACATCGTCTACGCCATCAACTATCCACGGTTTCTCACCGAGAAGATCGGGCGCCCCGTATCATGTGGTATCGATTCTAGGTTTACTCGGTGAGAACTTCTTTACCCGTAGTTAGATTCGTTTTCTTTCCTATCGTACAATAAACCAAAATTGCAGTACCAAAACCGTAGTTTAATCTGTTATTTCTTGTGCGTTTAGTTAAGTTTTCATCCATTAGAGTTTTGTTTTGTGCTGATCCTTGTGTTTCCATTCGTAGCTTAATCTTTATCAAAAAAATTGCTGATTGAACTCCTCAATTAGCACCCAAAACCATCATCGATCTGTCAGTGCGTTTGTCTTGCCAAAGACAATCCAGAGACGGTGTTGTTTCCTTATCCGAACTCCTTGGTGGGACTAGAGTCCTAATCAACCTCTAGCTCAAACACAATCCGAGTCCAATTGATCCATCTTGAGTTTGGCCACTACATCATAGCCGGCGAACCACATTTGGTGTCCTTTTATATCCTTTCATCTTGAGACTAGCTATTGATATTGCACCTAGAAATTTTGCTCATTCAAGTTGATTACACGTTGTTGTTTTGTGAGGGTTGTGATTCCACGGGAGCAAGGCGAGAGGAAAAGAAGGAAAAGGCAGCCACATATAGAAAGAGCGCGGCATAAAAAAATGCTAACTTTGCATATGACCTCCGATTGGGCGTTTCTTGATCCGTTGGAAAGGAAGCGGGAAAATAGAGCCAAAAAGAAGAAGTGCAGGAAATCTGGGGTTTTACATCCGCGTAAGCCACGAGCACACGTGTGCGGAAAACCGACCCCAAAAAGGTCGTTTAGGACCTCAAGCGGCCCGCAAACCGAGAAAAATTCCAATTTCTCGATTTCGCTCAAAATTGTGAGCCCTCTGCGGTGATTCTAAGGTACCCCGTGACGACGACATCCTTTTCGAGTTGATCCACGCATACTTTTAGCTACTACGATCTCGGTCATCTTTTTAGCTTGTGTTTTTCAATTTTGATTGAGCAATCTTGTGCCCTAGTATATTCCTTTGCAATTGGCTAGCGTCTATCCCGAACTTGGTGCAAAACGAGCTGGTTTCATCTCTTTTCGCTCGCTAGCTCGGTCCTTTGTTTGCATTAAGTCTCATTTATCTTTGCGTGTGCGTTCATACACTTCGCTTAAACTCGTTGGATCAGCACATAGGCAAAATACTCTAGCTTGGATCATTACTTAGCTTTACAATACCTTGAATATCAGATTGCATAGGATATACACATACTGTCCAAGCTCCACCTACACCCGTTTGTGTACTCCCTTGCTCTTGGTTACGCTCCTACATTCACCGGGTTAAGGTCGTTCGTTGTCTGGCTGCCGTTTGCCGTCCTTGATTCACTTTGGAGCAGTAAGCTTGTCTTGTTTTCGGGACGGTGAGTTGCGAGCATAGTAGCGAGCTTTTGTTTTACTAACCCGGATATAACCTCGTTTCTTGTTTGTGAGTTGTTGCTATGTCGAGTCACGAGGAGGATCCACCTAATCCGGGCGGCGGTTACGTGGGCCAGTACACTCGGTTGCGCGAGATGCTACAAAAACAACTTCAAGATGGTGACAATGGCGTGCGTGATGAACTCGGGAAGTTCAGTGGGTTGAACACCCTCGGGAGGAGGTCACACATTGCGTCTGACCATCTACAATAACTTCCGGAGCTACGCGCCATGTTCGCTCAACACAATCTATGTGAAGTGCGCAAGGTGATGACACGAGTGCACGGCCCTCGGCCGTTTTGCAATGAGACCGAGGATGAGCGTGCTATTCGTGTGGATGAGGAGCGGCGGCGGCGGCAGCGCGTCGCATGGCGGTGCCGCCAAGCGTCGGGATGGCGGCGCGCACGCCTCGAGCTCATGGGCGTGGCGAGGCAACGGCGCCGCGGTGGGCGCACCACGGGGTGTCCACGGAGGAGGTGTGCATCGTGCACCTCGTAGCATGGCTGATGAGGCCGAGCAAATGGGATGACGATTTCCCGTCGGCGACTACGATGACCGACGCGCCACCATCGCAACAACGTCGGCGTCGACACGCACGGCGCCGACGATTTTGTCGCTAAGCCCAAATTTACTCTTCCTATATTTTGGTGTGGTACGGATGTGGAGTAATACCTCGCCGGGTGCTGAAGGTGGATAAGTTGTTTGAATGAACAACTATTCCAATGAGAAGAAGGCATTGCTTGCTTCCATTGGCTTGGATGATTATGCTACACATTGGTGGGAAGCGATTCATTAAATAGCGCATGGAGCGCCATGAGTTGCCGATTATCACACGGGAGGCGGATGAAGCGACATTTGCGGGCACGCTTTGTACCTCGCCACTACAAGCGCTCACTATTTGAGAAGTTGCCAGTGCGACAAGGTATGAGGTCAATTGATGAATATCATACGGAGATGGAAACTATCATGATACATGCGGATGTCGCGAGAATGAAGAACGAGACCATGGCGAGATTTCTAGTGGCATGAATCATCTTTATCAAGCGCATTGTCAATCACCATCCCTATAATGATATGATTGAGTTCTTTGCACCAAGCACGCGGCCGGCGACAAGTGATTGAAGATGCAGTTCATTGCCGTTCACGTCCTTGGCCGGTCCAAGACGACCATATAACAACCCGGTAAACAAGAGCATTAGGCGGAAGCAATTCGGCATCGCAGATTCGCAAGTAAGCTAGAAGTACACGGCCGGCGCGTCGACTGCGGCGCCCGCTGCTAGTGCGACCTCGTCTATGGGGTCAACGGGGCGTTCACGTGACATCATTTGCCACAAGTGAAAGGGTGTTGGCCATTTGAAGGGCGCCCAAATGTCGAACTACGCTTATCACCGAGGATGGCGGTTATGTTTGACTAGTGATGACGAGTCGCACGATGCGCAACGATCTTGCACACTTATGACATAGAACAATGTGAGTGCGATCCTGAGTTTCCTAACACTGAGCAGTATTCCATTATTTGCACGCCCAAGGTGCTTAGTGTGATGCCATCGCCGTCACTCGAACAACGATGCAATTTGTTTCAGACTTGGGCGAAGCTTGATAAGGGTAAGGTCTGCAAAGTGATCATTGATGGCGGAAGTTGTCACAATTTGGCTAGCAAGGATATGTGTCATAAGTTGGGTTTGAAGTACTTGCCGCATCCACGTCCTTGTAACAGCCCTAACTTAGGGTTTGTATTTCAAATGTAAAATTTTGAGGAGAAATAAAAACTTTTATTGTCTCATCAAATCATTTGAAAGTTTCTACGTTTTTCCCTAGCAATTTCCATTTTCTAGAATTAAAATTCTTGTGAATGGAGATTATTGTCAGCACATTCTTAGCCTTCAAACTTGTGATCATCCCCTAAGAACATTTTTCCTGTCATATTGATCATCCTATCTACCTCCCTGAATTATTTCACAATTTTTAGATTTTGTTTGCTATTTCAAATGCCCAAGTCAAACCAGTTTAGAAATCTGGTCAAACCTCTGGACAGCAGCTTATGAATTTTGTTGGGAGAAATCTAGTGCATAAAAACTCCTGGAAAAATTTCACAAGGTTGTCCTCTGTCCCTAGTAGCTACCATAAAAATTTCAGAAATTTTTGGAGCTCAGGAGCTACCTCTAAAAATTCTCCAAACTCTCTCAGCCTTTTAAAACTCCAAATCGGTATTTCTTTGTTCCTCGGGCTCGAACCGAGGCCGACTCGAATCCGACCGCACTAATGGACTCGGTCGCGTCAACTAATCGCACCGCCCGAGTCAATCAATCGTGACCGTCCGATGGAGATCGAGCGATCCGCGTCGCGCGCGCAACCGACTGTCCGAATGCATACACCAATCTCACCGTCCATTTGGATCCAACGGTCGGTGTGATATTGATCGAGTCTAACCAATCGAGCTCGCGCGGACCCGACTCGAGCGGCTTTGCCACCGTCGGCGGCGTGTGGGCCCTCCTTGTCGGGTTCTTCCTCGCCGACTCCGGCGCTCACCGGAGCTCGTGGCGATCGCGCGACGCGTGCCACGCACTTCGTCGGCCGCCACGCCAGGGGGCGCGTGTGCGCCTCCGAGGATCGCTTCGAGTCCATCTACCTCTAGGGTCGTCCATTCCTCCTCGCGACCATTCTTACGCCTTCTCGCCCATTTCTTAGCCGGTCGGAGAAGAAAGCGGCGGCACCACCACCTCACCGCCGTTCGAGCAACAACGACCCCTCCGTCGTGATCCACTTTCCTCACCGCGTCCATTTTGCCCATCCGAGCTCGTGGCATCGATGTATCGCGGGAGCTAGTTCGTCGTCTCGCCTCCGGTGATCTCGGCTCACATGAGCTCATTTGCGCTCTGGTGAGTCCCTCGCCTCGGCGCTTGGTCCCTCGTGATCGCAATCCCTTTCTGAGTCTAACCGTGAGCTCCTTTCTGGCCTTGGTACATCATGGTGGGCGTGCGGGCGTTTCTTCCCCGCGCACGGTGATTCGCCGCCGCAGCAATTTCGGCCGCCGCGGAGCTCCATCGTCGTCGTGGTCGTGGGCTTATCCTTCCTGGAGTCAAAACGAAGCTGGTGCGCACTTCTCTAAAGCTTCTCATCGCTGTGGCGTCTTCTCCATGAGCGCGATTTCTTCTCCGCCTCCGTTCGCCGCCCGACTCATCGCGGCATCTCCGTGGGTCGAGACCGCCGTCCATCGGGTTCGCAAGGTCCTCGTGAACGAAGGTATCACTCGCTTCACTTTGAAACCCGCCGTTCGCGAGATCCCGCCGCGCGCCGCGCGCTGCCGTCCCGTCTTGGCGTCGGCGAGCGCCGGTGTCATTCGATTAGCACCGATCCATGTTTAGTTGATCAACGCCATGTGGGTCCTCTCGGGTTAATCGTGTTTAGTAAACTCTAATCCAACCGTTATATTTCCCTACGAGTCATTTGCCATGTGGGTCGTCTTTGGCGATTAGTGGTTGTGTAACTCGGGTGATCGTTTTCTCTGTCGAGCGTATTTCTCTGTGAGTATATGTTGAAGTACACTTTGGTAGCCAGAAGGCGTATTATTAAAATACGCCTTGACGTCACTTCAGCGGGTGGGGTGTTCAGTCGCGCACTTTGCGCGGGCCCGCCATCGAGTGTCACGGGGCTAGATGGCGGTGGGTAGAAAAGGCATAAATGATTTAGTATTTTACGGTTTGTGTTTTCGTTGATCTGTTAATTCAATTAAACTTAGAAAATGCATAACTAATTCAAATTTTATCCAAATTGCATGAAACCAGTGCTGTTAATTTTCATTTTAAGTGTACTACTTGATAAAATTAGCTTCATCCATGTCTCTGTAGCAAAAATCTGTTAGCTAATAAAATGATGTCTTATGTATCTTCTAAATTAGAAAATGCATATCTCTTTCAATAATTATCCAAATTCAATGAACTCAATTCTGTAAAATTCTATTTTTAATGTACTAATTGTTAGGATAGGTTTTAGATACTGTTTCTGTTCATGAAAATTTGTTAAGTAATTAACTAGTGTTTTGATGTGTTTTTAGCTTAGGAAATTCATAGAAAATTCTTAATAACTTAAAATGAATTTGTTCTCTGTTTCTGAAATTTTGTTATATCATGCTTAGGCTGCTGCGAAAAGCTTAGTGTGTTTTGATGAAATTGTATGTTTGAGTTTGGTCGGTGTTATTCGTTCTTATTCGCTGTTTTGTTAAATCGTTAGGATTCGATATTTGCGGCAACCCTGAGAACGATCCTCCGCAACAACTTGAGCAACCGCAGCCAGGCAAGCAGTTTGATCATGATAATCCTAGTATTTTAAAGTCTAATATTTTGTTTCAGCTGTATGTATGCATTGCTTAATTTGTGTTAAATTGATTAGTTAAATCAGAGTTGCATATCATGTAGACAAAATATTGATCTCTACTACGAGCCTAGGTTATTTCTTTGTGATTAGAGGTCATTTGGATGATCTCTTGTCACTTAGTAGATCGGGTCAAATTGCTTAGACATGCTTAGTATCGGTAGAAATGGGCGGTTATCGACTTAGTCGGTAACCTTGATCACACAAAATTTACTACAACTTTATATTTCAGCATTTCTGCTATGTTTAATTGCAAAACTAAAACTGAAAACAAAAATGATTTAGACGGGCACAATGGTAAGATTGGTGTGATCTCATTTGGGTGTATTTGGAAAGGTGCCGGTCATTAAGGACCGAACATCTTGTGAGTTTTTGTTATCCAGGCATTTCGGCGTGCTAACCACACTAGAGGGTATGGGACCTCTCTTGACCTAGTACTTTGGCGTGTATTGGCTCCGGGTCGCAGGGGGTCGCAGGAGGGATGGAGGTGGGAGCATGGTAGTTGTCCGAAAGGCTTTATCCTGAGTGGGTAGTTGTCTTTTCGGCTTTACCATGTAAGCGTATGGATTTCTATCCATACGAGCTCGTAGTTAATACACAATATTGGAAAAAGTCTCGTAGGACTTAGTCATGCGGCATACCTTGGAAGTGTGCTTTGGCTTAAAGGCGGCCCGAGGTGTGGATGCAGATGGTACACCCTGCAGGTTAAAAACTATTCGAATAGCCTCGTCCTAGGTGATGGACACGCTTGGGTAAGCTTATCGAGAGTTAGACTACAACATTTAAATTAAAACTTGATGGGTGGTACGAATCTGGGATTCGTGCTATTGTTGTGGTGACTATCGGGATAGTCACTTCTAGGTTGTTTATCTTTCGCTTTTGTTATTAATATCCTTACTGTATTTCAACATTAAAAACGAATTGCAAACTTGCCTTCAACTGTATTATATCATTGCAAATGAAAATTGGCTTTATGCAAATAAAACATATGGCCTCCACCAAATAAGCTCGCATGTAGCATATGAATAGGTGCGCTAGTTCACACGTCGATCTTGCGGGTACAAAGACAATCTTTGTACTCGGTACTTTGCTTAATGTTTTTGTTGCGAGAAGAAGGTGAGCCCCAAGGGCCTCACTTGTGAGTGTGTTGCCGCTTCGTGGGCGACTAGACTTGGCGGTCCGGTCGGATGCCTTGTGGGTTGGAGGCACGCGATTGGCTTTGTTTATAGCCATCTTATGGCACTTTGCTTCATTGTCGTTCTTGTTTATTTGTGTATCTTGGCACATCGGCCTTTATGCGTAATAACTCTACTATTTGTTTATCTTCCGTTTGGTAGTGTGGTGTTTGGACTCTATATTTGGAATGGAGTTGATGTCTAATTTTGTACCGAGGTGTGTATACTGCTGCAGGAAGTATACATATCTCGAGGATCGCTTTATTTGATTTGTCTTTGCTAGGACCGGTGGTTGGTTAAGCATTACAAGCCAAATAAATTGGGGTCCTCACAAAGTTGGTATCAGAGCCATTCTGACCGTAGTAACCCAAGCATAGTCGTCCTTAGGATATTTTTGAAAGGCTTATTTTCAAAGTATCAAAAGGGTTTATGAAAACTTAGGGAGGTTCTCAGATTTTACTCCTTACCTATCTTAGCTTTCTACTCTCACCTTACTCTAATTTGAGTTTAAAACTTGGTTTTCCTCTTTCCTTTCAAAAGATACTTGCTACCGGTAGAATCAGTCTTTGGGAGAACCATAGAGAATTAGTCTAATTAAAATTTGTGGGAGCATAAGGGTAAGATATGTATGAGTTTGCTAAGTATCTGACTTTCGTCAATTGGTTTTGTAACTTACAAGTCTTGTGTTTATTTTGTGCTGTTAGTAAGTTACTTGCAGTGGGTTGTCGACTTTGTGTTTTCCGGCTGTTGTTAACTTGTCTTAGTGAAACAGGATGGCAGGGAGAACGCGTGGCGTCAGCAGCTGGTCATGATGAGAGCTTCCCCTCCTCCGACCATGGTGAGGTTCTCGCTCGATCGGCGAACCGCATGGACGAGCAGCGCATCTTGGAGGTTATTGCTAGGAATACCTCCACTCGCCGATGGTGGCGGCCACGGACTCGCGGGGACTTGCAGAGTTCCTCCGCACGCAGCCACCGACTTTCTCCGCTCACGAGGACCTCTCGATGCGGATGATTGGCTGCGCATGGTTGGCGAAAGCTCAACATAGCTGATGCCGAGCGCGAGGATAAGGCACTCTTCGCGTCGCACCGCCTTGAGGCGCGGCACTCTCATGGTGGGAGAACTATCTCGCCATGCGGCCGGGCCATGTGGTCGCGTGGGAGGAGTTCAGTCGACTTTTCGTCGGCCCACATCCCGGATGGCGATGAAGCTGAAAAAGAAAGAATTCCTCGCGCTCAAGCAAGGGCGCAAACTGTGACTTGAGTACTTATACGCAGTTCAATCATTTGGCTCGTTATGCTCAGGAGGTGGCCTCGGATGAGGCTAGCGGGAGAAGTTTATGGATGGCTTGTGCGAGGAGCTGCAGGACAAGCTATCTATTGTGGACTTCTCGACTTTGTGCCTTGGTAGATAAGGCCATTGTTGTTGAGCATAAGGCAAAGGGGTCTGGCGAGTCCGCAAGCGCAAATGGGAGGCACATCAGTCTACTCACACCACCTCACTCGTCCTCGGTGGGCGGCACGATGGCCCGTTCTTTTGCTCCACCGGCGCCGAGGCCATCTGCACGCTCTCGCCCACCGCAGGGCGTGTTTGACCACGTGCGCTGCGATCCAAGACAGAGCGGCCTCCGCAATCCGCGGCCGAGGTTACTTGTTTTCGCTGCCACAACAAGGGCCATTATGCGAATGCTCGTCCTCGAGTGTTGAAGAGCCCCTCGCCCTAATGGAGGACGCGGGCGGGAGTGGTCACCCACCGACGAAGGTTATTCGAAGACCCAGTGCGGCAATGGGTCGAGTCAACCACCTTTCAGCTGAGGAGGCTCAGGAGGCGCCATATGTCGTGATTGGTACACTTCTTGTTAATTCTCGTCCTGCTGCAGTATTATTTGATTACGGAGCATCGCATTCTTTATTTCAAGATCATTTCTGCTGCTAGTGGTCTTCACTGTGTTCCTTTGGGAGTTCCTTTGCTCATCCGCTCTCCGGGGTCGGAAATGAGAGCTGATCTTCAGTGTCGGGATGTTCCTATCATAGTCAGTGGAGTGGGGTTTTGGCAAACCTTATTCTGCTCAGTTCAGCGAGTCCGGATGTGATTCTTGGCATGGATTGGTTGTCCCAACACTTGGGGCAACCGTCGATTGTGCGGGAAGATTGTTTATCTTACCGACCCTTGGTGGCAGCGGTCGGATTTTCGCCGCAATTGCAGGGCCACATCTATGTGCATTAGAGACAAAGCCACCTTGCAGATTCGGGATGTTCCCATAGTATCCGACTTTGAGGATGTTTTCCCGATGATTTGCCGGATGCCTCCGGTTCGAGACACAGAGTTTGCCATTGAGTTGCTTCGGTGCAGCGCCTCGTCTCGGCGCGCCGTATCGGATGCCTCCCAATGAGCTAGAAGAATTGAAGAAGCGACTTGGTGAGCTCCAAGCGAAGGGTTTCATCCGCCCAGTTCATCTCCTTGGGGTTGTCAGGTGATCTTTGTGAAGAAGAAGGACAAGACTTTGCGCATGTGTGTTGATTACCGTCCTCTCAATGAGGTGACGGTGAAGAACAAATATCCTCGCCCGCATTGATGATCTGTTTGATCGGTTGACTCGAGCCAGGTGTTCTCAAAGATTGATTTGAGAATGGGGTATCATCAGTCGAGGATCGATCGAGGATATTCGAAGCGGCCTTCACTACTCGTTATGGTGCATGCGAGTACACCGTCATGTCCTTTGGCTTAACCAATGCTCCGGCTTTGTTCATGAACTTGATGAATTCAGTATTCATGGAGTTTTGGACAAATTTGTGGTGGTCTTCATTGATGATATTCTTATTTATTCCAAGATCAAGCGAGCATGCCGAGCATCCAAGATTGTTTTGGGCAAATTGCGGGAGCACCACTATATCGAAGTTCAGCAAATGTGAGTTACGGTTGAAGGAAGTGGCATTCTTGGGCCATGTTCTTTCGGTGGAGGCATAGTCGTGGATCCCAAACAAGGTCGATGTTCTATCTTGGGGTCACCGTCGCCATCGATGTACGGAGTTTTCTCGGTTTAGCGGGCTACTACCGCCGCTTTATCGAGAACTTCTCCAAAATCGCTAAGCCGATGACTGAATTGCTCAAGAAGGACAAGAAGTTTGTGTGGTCCTCTGCTTGTGATGAGAGCTTTCTGGAGCTCAAACAGCGTTTGACTTCAGCCCCAGTCCTTACTCTTCCTGATATCCACAAGAGCTTCGATATTTATTGCGATTCCTCTCGTCAGGGACTCGGGTGTGTCCTTATGCAGGAAGGCAAGGCAGTTCCATATGCATCCCGGCAGTTGAGACCACATGAGCTCAACTATCCCACCCATGATTTGGAGCTTGCTGCTGTGGTGCATGCACTCAAGATTTGGCGGCATTATTTGATCGGAAACCGCTGTGAGGTGTATTCCGATCACAAGAGCTTGAAATACTTGTTCACTCAGCCAGATCTGAACCTCGTGCAGGAGGTGGTTGGAATTGATCAAAGATTATGACATGGGTATTCAAGATCACCGCAAGGCCAATGTAGTTCTTTGATGCACTTAGCCGAAAGGTGTATTGCAATACTCGATGATCCAAGAGCAAGAACCGCACTTCTTGCGAATTTCAGCGTCTCAACTTGGGTTTGGTTGAGCATGGTTCCCTTGTCGCCTTGGTTGTGCAACCGACCTTGGTGGATCAAATCAAGGCAGACACAACAATCGATGATGGTGTGGGTAAAATCGCGTAACATCAAGGATGGATCAGCCAAGTGTTTCACGAGAAGATGAGCACGGTGTTGTATGGTTTGGGCGCGTCTTGTGGTCCCAAAGGTCCCGAGTTGCGGATTTGATTCTTGAGAGGCCCATGATTCGCCTTTGTCCATCCATCCGGGGCCACTAAAATGTACCAAGATGCGTCGCCGAGATTCGGTGGACTCGCATGAAGCGAGATTGCGTGTTCGTGGCGGATGTGACATATGTTGTCGCGTCAAGGCCGAGCATCGGCGTCCAAGCGGTCTCCTCGACCCTTGCCTATACCGAGTGGAAGTGGGATTCCGTTGGTATGGACTTCACATCCTTTGGTTTGCCCCGTACTTCTTGGGAAGGATGCTATCTGGTGGTTATTGACCGATTGACAAAGGTAGCACATTTTACGCGATATGTACCGCCCTCAAACACGAGAAATTGGCGCACTCTACATATCCCGCATTGTGAGTTTGCATGGTGTGCCACGAACGATGGTGTCGATCGTGGTTCTCTTTTCACCTCCCGACTTTGGCACGCATTCACGAGGAAGCCATGGGGACCCGTCTTTCGTTCATTTCCACCTATCATCCTCGTGATCGATGGTCGACGGAGCGCGTCAATCAGTGCTTGAAGATATGCTCCGTGCGTGTTCTTTCCTATGGGAAGAATTGGGAGAAGTGCCTACCACTTGCCGAGTTCTCCTACAACAACGGCTTCGGGCGGCCTCGGTATGACACCATTTGAGGCCTTGTATGGTCGGGCGCTGCAGAACACCGTTGAACCAGTCGAAGCTGGTGAAAGGCAGTTCTTTGGCCCGGATTCGATCAATGAGGCGGAAAGTCAAGTGCAGTTGATTCGTGAGCACTTGCGCATAGCTCAGCCCAGGCAGAAGAGCTATGCAGATCGTCGTCGCCGTGAGCTGAGATTCCAGCCCAATGACTTTGTGTATCTCAAAGTCTCGCCTCACGAAGGGACATCGTCGTTTCGTGTCAAGGGCAAGCGGCTCCTCGATATGTCGGGTCATATCGCATCATCAAGAGAGTGGAGCTGTTGCATACAAGTTGGAGTTGCCAGCTACACTTGAAGGGGTGCATGATGTTTTCCATGTGTCACAATTGAAGAAGTGCCTCCGTATTCCAGTTGAGGAAACGCCATTGGAAAATATCGATGTGTAGGAAGATCTGTCTTATCGTGAGCGTCCCGTTCGTATCCTCGATGAAGCTGAACGCAGAACGAGGAACCGGGTGATCAAGTTCCTCAAAGTTCGATGGTCAAACCACTCCGAGGATGAAGCCAATTGGGAGCGGAAGATCGTCTCGAGCAGATTACCCATCATTCTTCTCGATGTCAGAATCTAATCTCTGGAGATTCCTGTAAGAGGGAGATTTGTAACAGCCCTAACTTAGGGTTTGTATTTCAAATGTAAAATTTTGAGGAGAAATAAAAACTTTTGTTGTCTCATCAAATCATTTGAAAGTTTCTACGTTTTTCCTAGCAATTTTCATTTTCTAGAATTAAAATTCTTGTGAATAGAGATTGTTGTCGACACATTCTTAGCCTTCAAACTTGTGATCATCCCCTAGAACATTTTTCCTGTCATCTTGATCATCCTATCTACCTCCTGAATTATTTCACAATTTTTAGATTTTGTTTGCTATTTCAAATGCCCAAGTCAAACCAGTTTAGAAATCTGGTCAAACCTCTGGACAGCAGCTTATGAATTTTGTTGGGAGAAATCTAGTGCATAAAAACTCCTGGAAAAATTTCACAAGGTTGTCCTCTGTCCCTAGTAGCTACCATAAAAATTTCAGAAATTTTGGAGCTCAGAGCTACCTCTAAAAATTCTCCAAACTCTCTCACCTTTTAAAACTCCAAATCAGTATTTACTGTTCCTCGGGCTCGAACCCGAGCCCGACTCGAGTCCGACCGCACTAATGGACTCGGTCGCGTCAACTAATCGCACCGCCCGAGTCCAATCAATCATGACCGTCCGATGGAGATCGAACGATCCGCGTCGCGTGCGCAACCGACCTGTCCGAATGCATACACCAATCTCAGCCGTCCATTTCAGATCCAACGGTCGGTGTGATATTGATCGAGTCTAACCAACTGAGCTCCGCGCCAGACCCCGACTCGAGCCGCTTTGCCACCGCCGCTGACGTGTGGGCCCTCCTTGTCAGGTTCTTCCTCGCCGACTCCGCTGCCTACCGGAGCTCGCTGGCGATCGCGCATGCGTGCCACGCAGCTCGCCGCCGCCACGGGGACGCGTGTCCGCCTCCGTGGATCGCACGAGTCCATCTACCTCTAGGTCGTCCATTCCTCCTCGCAGCCATTCTACGCCTTCTCCGCCCATTTCTTAGCCGGTCGGAGAAAGCGAGGGCGGCACCACCACCTCGCCGCTGCTCGAGCAACAACGACCCTCCGTCGTGATCCACTTTCTCACCGCGTCCATTTTGCCCATCCCGAGCTCGTGGCATCCAGTATCGCCGGAGCTAGTTCGTCGTCTCCGCCTCGGTGATCTCGGCCCGCGAGCTCATTTGCGCTCTGGTGAGTCCTCGCCTCGGCCGCTTGGTCCCCGTGATCGCAATCCCTTTTCGAGTCTAACCGTGAGCTCCTTTCTCGCCTTGGTACATCATGGTGGCGTGCGGGCGTTTCTTCCTCGCGACGGTGATTCGCCGCCGCAGCAATTTCGGCGCCGCGAGCTCCATCGCCGCCGTGGTCGTGGGCTTATCCTTCACGGAGTCAAGGCGGTAGTGCGCACCTTCTCGAAGCTTCTCATCGCTCGTGGCGTCTTCTCCGCGCGTCGCGATTTCTTCTCGCCTCCGTTCGCCTTGACTCATCGCCGCATCTCCGTGGGTCAAGACGCCGCCATCGGGTTCGCAAGGTCCCGTGGAACCGAAGGTATCACTCGCCACTTTGAAACCGCCGTTCGCGAGATCACCGCGCGCCGCGCCGCTGCGCCGCCGGCGCTTGTCGGCGAGCCGCCGGTGTCATTCAGTTAGCACTGATCCATGTTTAGTTCAGTCACTGCCATGTGGGTCCCTCTCGGGTTAATCGTGTTTAGTAAACTCTAATCCAACCGTTATATTTCCTCTCGAGTCGCCGCCATGTGGGTCCGTCTTTGCCGATTAGTGGTTGTGTAACTTTCGGGTGATACGTTTTCTCGTCGAAGCGTATTTCTGTGAGTATATGTTAGAAGTACACTTTGGTGTCAAGGCGATATTAAAATACGCCGACGTCACTTTCGTGCAGCGGTCGCTCGGTCAAGACTTTTCGCGTGGCCCGCCCGCTGTCTGGGGCTAGATGGCGTGGGTAGAAAAGGGCATAAATGATTTAGTATTTTTCGGTTTGTGTTTTCGTTGATCTGTTAATTCAATTAAACTTAGAAAATGCATAACTAATTCAAATTTTATCCAAATTGCATGAAACCAGTCTTGTTAATTTTCATTTTAAGTGTACTACTTGATAAAATTAGCTTCATCCATGTCTCTCAGAGCAAAAATCTGTTAGCTAATAAAATGATGTCTTATGTATCTTCTAAATTAGAAAATGCATATCTCTTTCAATAATTATTCAAATTCAATGAACTCAATTCAGAAAATTCTATTTTTAATGTACTAATTGTTAGGATAGGTTTTAGATACTGTTTTTGCTCATGAAAATTTGTTAAGTAATTAACTAGTGTTTTGATGTGTTTTTAGCTTAGAAATTCATAGAAAATTCTTAATAACTTAAAATGAATTTGTTCTCTGTTTCAAATTTTGTTATATCATGCTTAGGTGCGAAAAGCTTAGTGTGTTTTGATGAAATTGTATGTTTGAGTTTGGTCGGTGTTATTCGCTCTTATTCATTGCTTTGTTAAATCGTTAGGATTCGATATTTGCGGCAACCCCGAGAACGATCCTCCGCAACAACTTGAGCAACCGCGAACAAGCAGCTTTGATCATGATAATCCCAAGATTTTAAAGTCTAATATTTTGTTTCACTGTATGTATGCATTGCTTAATTTGTGTTAAATTGATTAGTTAAATCTGTAGTTGCATATCCTGTAGACAAAATATTGATCTCTACTACCGAGCCTAGGTTATTTATCGTGATTAGAGGTCGCCGGATGATCTCTTGTCACTTAGTAGATCCGGTCAAATTGCTTAGACATGCTTAGTATCGGTAGAAATGGGCGGTTATCGACTTAGTGGTAACCTTGATCACACAAAATTTACTACAACTTTATATTTCAGCATTTCGCTATGTTTAATTGCAAAACTAAAACTGAAAACAAAAATGATTTAGACGCGCACAATGGTAAGATTGGTGTGATCTCGTTGGGTGTGATCGAAAGGTGCCCGGTCAATTAAGGACCGAACATCTTGTGAGTTTTTGTTATCCAGCATTTCGCGTGCATAACCACACTAGAGGGTATGGGACCTCTCTGACCTAGTACTTTGGCGTGTATTGGCTCCGGTCGCAGGGGTCGCAGGAGGGATGGAGGTGGGAGCATGGTAGTTGTGCGAAAGGCTTTATCCTCGAGTGGGTAGTTGTCTTTCGGCTTTACCATGTAAGCGTATGGATTTCTATCCATACGAGCGGCTCGTAGTTAATACACAATATTGGAAAAAGTCTCGTAGGACTTAGTCAGTGCCGCATACCTTCGGAAGTGTGCTTTGGCTTAAAGGCGGTCTGAGGTGTGGGTATAGTGGTACGCCCCTGCAGGGTTAAAAACTATTCGAATAGCCTCGTCCTAGGTGATGGACACGCTTGGGTAAGCTTATCGAGAGTTAGACTACAACATTTAAATTAAAACTTGATGGGTGGTACGAATGGGATTCGTGTTATTGTTGTGGTGACTATCGGGATAGTCACTTCTAGATTGTTTATCTTTCGCTTTTGTTATTAATATCCTTACTGTATTTCAACATTAAAAACGAATTGCAAACTTGCCTTCAACTGTATTATATCATTGCAAATGAAAATTGGCTTTATGCAAATAAAACATATGGCCTCCACCAAATAAGCCGCATGTAGCATATGAATAGGTCCGCTAGTTCACACGTCGGCCTTGCGGGTACAAAGACAATCTTTGTACTCGTGTGCTTTGCTTAATGTTTTTGTTGCAGAGGAAGAAGGTGAGCCCCAAGGGCCTCACTTCGTGAGTCAGGTTGCCGTTCGTGGACGACTAGACTTGGCGGTCCCGGCCGATGCCTTGTGGGTTGGAGGCACGATTGGCTTTGTTTATAGCCATCTTATGGCACTTTTGCTTCATTATCGTTCTTGTTTATTTGTGTATCTTGGCCTGTCGCCTTTGTCCTGTAATAACTCTACTATTTGTTTATCTTCCGCTTGGTAGTGTGGTGTTTGGACTCTATGTTTGGAATGAAGTTGATGTCTAATTTTGTACCGAGGTGTGTATACCGCTCGGGAAGTATACATATCTCGAGGATCGCTTATTTGATTTGTGCCGCTAGGACCAGTGGTTGGTTACATTACAAGCCAAATAAATTGGGGTCCTCACAATCCTTATCATGTGCAATGGTTGAGCGACAAAGAGGAAGTGAAGGTGAACTATATGGTGCGAGTGACGCTTATTGGGAAGTACACCGACACCGTGGACTGCGATGTTGTGCCTATGACGTGTGTCACTTGCTCTTGGGACGGCCATGGCAATATGACCGTTCTCATTGCTCATGATGGGCGCATAAATTGCTACACATTTCGATGGAATAATATGGATATCATCTTGAAGCCCCTTACACCGCAATGATTGTGAATTCTTCAATGCAGAAAATTGAGATGCACGTTGAGACCGCCAAAGAGCGAGAGAAGAATTTAGTGATGTTAGCCACCAAATCGTAAATGAGAGAATTCAGCGAAGATCCCAATTTGGTGCACTTTGTACTATTGTACAAAGATGCCTTGCTTTCGACTAACGACTTGTCTTCTCTTCCTAGTGGTGTTACTTGTGTTTTGCAGACTTCACGACGTCTTTCCAAACGAGGTACCACTGGGCTACCACCAATTCGTGGATAGAACATAAGATCGACTTGATTCCGTGAGCGCCGTTGCCGAACCGACCACCGCATCGCACTCAATCCCGAGGAAACAAAGGAAATTCGAAACAAGTACAAGAGCTTCTCTCCAAAGGGTATGTACGTGAAAGCTTAAGCCCTTGTGCTGTTCTCGTTATTTTAGTTCCTAAGAAAGATGGTTCATGGCGTATGCGAGATTGTCGAGCGATTAATAATATCACATTCGATATCGCCATCCTATACCTCGCTTAGATGATATGCTAGACGAATTGAGTGGTGCGTTATTTTTTCTAAGATAGATTTGCTTGCATGGTTACCATCAAATTAGGATGCATGAAGGGGATGAGTGGAAAACAGCATTTAAAACAAAATTTGGGTTGTATGAGTGGTTAGTCATGCCTTTTGGTTTAACTAATGCACCTAGTACATTCATGCGCTTAATGAATCATGTTTTAAGGCATTTGATTGGTAAATTTGTGGTTGTGTACTTTGATGATATTCGATTTACAACATGATCAATCTGAACACATAGACCATCTTAGACAAGTTCTACAAGTTTTGCGTGAGGCTAGGTTATTCGGTAACTTAGAGAAGTGTACCTTTGCAAAGATCGTGTCACCTTTTGGGCTATGTTGTTTCTGACAGGAGTTGAAGTAGATGAGTCTAAAATTGAAGCGATTAAAAATTGGCCAACTCTGTGAATGTAAGTCGATTAAGAGCTTTCATGGTCTCGCTGGTTTTTATCGGCGCTGTGAAGGATTTTAGCACCATAGTGCCCTTTGAATGAACTTACTAAAAAGAGTGTTGAATTTGTGTGGGGGTAGCGGAAGACAATGCTTTTGTGAACTTAAGAAACGCTTGATCAAGCACCGTTGCTTGTTTTACTGATTTCACTAAAAATTTTGAAATTGAATGTGATGCTAGTGGATTGGGTATTGGCGGTGTTTTAATGCAAGAGGGTAGACCGTAGCTTATTTTAGTGAGAAACCGAATGGTGCTCAATTGAATTATCCGGTCTATGACAAAGAGCTTTATGCTTTAGTGCGTGCGTTAGAAACTTGGCAATACTATTTATGGCCTAAAGAGTTTATTATTCATTCTCGATCATGAGGCATTAAAGTATTTAAAGGGCCAAGCAAACTGAACCGTAGACATGTCAAATGGGTCGAATTCATTGAGTCGTTTCCTCACGTTGTAAAATATAAGAAGGAAAGGAAAATGTGGTAGCCGATGCTCTCTAGAAAAGTGTGCTTTTAACTCAATTAGGAGTGCAAGTTCCCGGTTTAGAGAGTTTATGTGATTTATATGCTCATGACCATGATTTTTCCGTTCCTTATGCACATTGCAAAGAGGAAAAGGCTGGGATAAATTTCACATCCATGATGGGTTTTGTTTCGCACTAACAAATTATGCCTGCACTCCTCCGTGCGTTTGCTATTACCGCAGAATCACATGCGGTGGGTTGATGGGACATTTTGGACGTGAGAAGACGTTATCTATGCCGAGCGATCACTTTTATTGGCCTAAGATGAGGCGAGATGTAGAGAGGTATGTGCAACGATGCATTACTTGCCACAAAGCGAAATCAAAATTGAATCCACACGGTTTGTATACCCCTCTACTGCTCCCAATGCACCATGGGAGGATATTAGTATGGATTTTGTTTTAGGATTACCTAGAACTAAGAGGGGAGTGATTCTGTTTTGTCGTTGTGGATCGTTTTTCAAAGATAGCACACTTTATTCCGTGCCACAAGAGCGGCGATGCGCCGCATATTGCTAACTTGTTTTTCAGGGAGATCGTGAGGCTACATGGCGTGCCACGCACTATTGTGTCGATCGTGACGTGAAGTTCATGAGCTACTTTTGGAAGACACTTTGGGGTAAACCGGGACGGTTGTTATTCAAGACGACTTGTCATCCCCAAACCGATGGTCAAACGGAGGTGGTGAACCGCACACTTTCGATGCTACCGACCATAATCAAGAAGAATCGCGAGTGGGAGGATTGTTTGCCGCACGTGGAATTCGCTTATAATCGGGCCGCACTCCACTACGCAGATTGTGTCCTTTTGAGGTGGTGTATGGTTTCAAACCCTTTACGCCGCTTGATTTGCCGCCACTTCCAAGTCAACACCGTGTTCATATGGAGGCATGCAAGCGAGCCGAGTATGTGAAGAAATTGCATCTCAAAACAAAAGAGGAGATAGAGCGCAAGGTCAAGTCCTATGCTTGAGAAGGCGAATAAGAAACGGAAGAAGATGATTTTTCAACCAGTGATTTGGTTTGGGTGCACTACCGCAAGGATCGTTTTCGTAACGCCGCAAGTCTAAATTGTCGCCACGAGGTGATGGACCTTTCAAGGTGCTTGCGAAGATCAACGACAATGCCTACAAGATAGAGCTTTCGGCGATGACTATGGTGTGAGCTCTACTTTCAATGTCGCTGATTTATCACCTTTCTTTGGTGGTGATGATCCAGCGTCGAGGATCACGCCTTTTCAAGAGGGGGAGGATGATGAGGGCATCCCTAACACTTATACATCTTTCCCTATTGGTGGTCATACACATACACGAGGTGGACGCCATACGTGACGCTACAAATAATTCAAGTACGTATGCATATTGGTCCACCGACGAGAGCAAGAGCTAAACTTCTAAATCAACAGTGCTTTTGTTTCTTAATGAATCTTCTATTGTCATTGATGAGAATTGGGTATTACCTCATGCAAATGTTTTGTGTATTCTCGTGTTTGAACATTGTGAAGCCTTTGGAACCAAGAGGGAGGCCGGAGTCAAAGCAATGGAGGAGAAGCTCACGTGGGTCAACCAAGGAGAAAAGCCCAAGAATTCAAGCCCAATTCAGATCTTCCACAAGTGCAACCGAAATTCATCTCGAATCAACTCGTAATTCAATTCGATTCGTTCGAGACAGCCCAACAGGCTGTAATAAAAGGCCATAACTTTTGCATACGGAGTCCGATTGGGGTGTTCTTGGACTTGTTTGAAAGCTTATTCCAAGGCCCACACAATGGTTTTGGCCCCAGCTTGAGCAGACTTACGGTCGGGCCGCTATGGTCAAACAATGTGACGGACTTAAGTTAGGTTTTCCTTTTGTGTGTTTTTAGGTCTTAGCCGAGTTAGAGTTTGATTCGCATGTGTGGCCGCCCTAGGCCGTGCGTGAGTCGTGGAGGGCGCCTTAAATACCCTTGCCTCTCCTTGTATCCATTAGACTAGTTTATTCATAAGATTGAAACATAGCTATTGCTTGTTCTTTCGACCCGCAGTTCATGCGAGGACTTTGAGAGAGGACTAGGCGATCCAATTGTTCGCTCGCAATTCAAGGTCAAGCCGCTGCTCCATTGGGAATCGGGACTTGGCGTTCGTCGTCGTGGTCTCGCGACGAACAACTACCCGTGTGTTGTGGGCGTATTCAAGAGTTGAGGGTTCGTGCATTGGCGCGAGTGTTCAGCTAGCGACATCGTCACTTCGCATCAACTATCCACGGTTTCCACCGAGAAGATCGGGCCTCCCGTATCAACCGCCGCACATGGTGACCTCCGCTCGACGGCCGTGCAACAGGGGAAGAAGTGTTGCGCGCAACCGCTCCAAGATGCCGCTTGGTCCATTCGATTGCGCCGATTTGCATGAGCACATCGGCCATAGAAGGTGGTGGAGGAAGCTCCTCTTCCGGGACCACCTTGCGGACCTCGAGCCGGAAGGTTCACGGACTCCCGAGAATGGGGCACGGAGTCGACATGCCCCTCCTTGTTGCGATTGCGCACGAGTAGTAGCTCCTGTCATCCCGTCACCATATCATGGTTAACAACATAACAAGGATATACTCTGCAAACACAAACAAGGTTGAAATTAGAAAGAAACAAATACTATACACATAATGCGTTATGTTATGTCATGCATTCAGATTAACACCAAAACTGAAACTTCATATACACAACAAAAGATTCAGCCTCAGCCTCACACAGAGAGTCGGCCATAGAGGTCGATTACAAAACCAAAAGTTGAACTTACATATTCAAGACAAAATACTACGCCTATTACATACAGTTTATTTAAGGGCAACTACTAGACTAGAAGACACTTATCCACGAGGGTTCATCGTCGAGGTACTAGCATAAAGATCCCGGTTAAAGTTCACCGGAAACTCATTCAAAAGATGAGCTCCAGGGGAACCCATGTCAACAGGATCCAAAGGGCTAATGAGACGCCGCGGGGAACCTAACAGTGGCTGATGGCCTCCAGGAGGTGCAGTCCGCAGGGTGCGAGGAAAACCTGCAGTCATCCGGGCTTGACGCACTTGTCCATAAACAGGCACGCACCCGGCCACTTCTGGAAGTCGGTAAAGAGGTGGTGCAACAAAGAATGGAGAGGTCTCGTTGTCACCATAAAGCACGCTAGGAACGCGGTTCATGTTGACTCCAAGTAACAGGTACTCCTGGGCCTCATTAAGACGATGCCGAGTTTCCCACAACTCCCTCACAAGACAGCGATGGATTTGGTCCATGATGCGGACCATCCTCGCCAACTGTCGCACCTGAGGGTCTTCTCCAAACCGTATCTCATCGAACATGCTCACTTCGAGGTAGGACCTGATTCGGAAGTGGTCATAGGGTGGTTGAGACAATTCCACAAATCATGACGAAGAAGGCTCATCATCCTACTTGCAGCCTTCCGAACCGCCATAGCCTCGAGGTGGCAAGTGCTTGGACACGATGGGAACACCGCCGGCTACATGCCTAGCGATGACGTTGATGAAGGCACGGTACTCTCCATCCCCGGGCATCGGTCTCGTCGATAAATGGCATACCCTACCGGTAGGTGAAATTGGCTCGCCACATCATGTCCCGCAGCAAAGCCGAAACCCATCAACATCCTCGCTCGGTCTCCTTGACCAAGTACCACCCACTCATCTATAGACAAAAGGACAAGGTAAGAAACAATTCACTTTTAGAATAAACCAACAGAAAGTTGGGGCAAGAATTGACATTAAGAAGATAAGAAATAAAAGATGTCATTCTTGAGCTTTTCAAAATATATTATCGCTTAAAAATAATTTTATTAGAAGACTCTCTAATAACTTCTACCATGCTACTCTAACCTACAGCAACGTATGCTCGATACCAACGTCTGTGGCGCCGGAATATTGGAAATGTACTTAATTAAATTCATATCAGAGCACAATTATTAATGAAGGAACAAGATCGCCCCTTTATTAAAGATCATGCTAAAGATATAAATTTAACAAGTGACAATTCCAATAAACAGATTCTGATATATATATCTCACAATGGTTCCCAAGATCAACGACCATTGCATATATATCCTTCATCAACATTGCATCAAATACATACAAGTCATACATTGACATAATTAAACATAAGTTTACAACTTATGTTTTAGTAATACATTATGGAGTGACTTGGTCACAATAACTGATTCAACAATGAAGCAAAACAAAAGTTCAAAATCCACCAATGGCCTCATCCACCCGCAGGCAATTGTGTGGAGGAAAGAAGTAGCTTTACTCGTTAGCGTCACCCTGATCGGCGCTAACGGGTACTTCATAAAGATAACCATCCTCACCTGCAACAATAGGTGATAGCACCTTGAGTACGGAAGGTACTCAAAGAAGTCTTACACAAACTAATAAAAGAAAGTGTTTATTAGAACCTATTCAAAGGAGTAGAATTTATACATGCATAAGGCTACAACAGGAAGGTAAAATGGTTAAGTTTTGCATAAAGCAGGACATCTTAACCTACAAAGACTAAATTTTGATAAAGCCGCTTAATAAATCGGTTGGATTAGAACGGTAAGTAAACGACATAATGTAAACAATACAGTGCATGAGTCCCTCATGCAAAGCCAAAAACAAACCGAAACCAGATTTGTAAATCAAAATTTCTATACAGGTGACATCAATTCAAGTTATCGCCCATGACCGTGGACACGCTATTCGAACAGCTTTATACCTGCAGGTGTACATCTTTACCCACATGACTTAGCTAGCCCTGCCTTCGGATGCCTCCGAATGATGACATACTTCCTTTGGTATGCCGACCGGGAAACTAAGATTTGGTATTTTTCAACAAGCTAATACTATTGAGTTGGACCCCATGTGTGAACCGATCTCGCTTAAACAACGCATCGATAGCATCCGCTAACCGGGCACACATGTTGCGCCGATGAATGCCGATCCAAACAATTAAATGCGAATCGGGCTCACTACCCATATTAGAATGCAATCGGCATCTTTAAGGTACGTATATGCTACGAGCACATATACGCCTCACCCTTCTAAGAACATCCGACATCGACATACAACTCACATGGCATACAACGCAATCATCGGACCTAAGCATCTATGCCATACAAGGTCAATACACATATTCTTACTTTCTGTTTCCAACCCAATAGTCTTAACATTTTACTTAACCAAACAGCGCCCATACACCGCATGTGGAAGTACGTGGGGACTTGAATTGAATAATCGAGTTCGGTCCTTAATTAACCGGACAAGTCCACCACAAATCCCAATCTCGTGCACAAAAGCACCATCACTAGCTTCCTCTTGTCCGGATCAAGTTAAATATAAAACTCATTTTCAAATAAGTAAACCGACAAAGAGTTTCAAATAATGAAGGTCTTTTGATTCTATGTTTGACAAGATATGCTTGTCAAACTCTAAAATCTCTAGACTGCATGTCTAAGCCAAAGCTGAAAATATATGTTATAGTATACAGTACTGAGCTAGGGTTAAGTGTATGATTATAATTAAGGTAGTCCACCATGTTAGGTTATAGCTAGCTACTACAGATCATATTTTTGTATTTTCAGAAAAATAGCATGCACAGATATCACTGGATTTGTAAAAGCTATTGTACAAAATTTGGGACCAATATGGTGCAGAGAGGAAGCTTGCCTTGATAATAGTATACTTCTGTTGCAGGCTCAGGATGCTCAGAAATAGGTTCAATCACTTCAGCAAAACCAGATTCTAAAAGAAGCAATAAAATCCAATAAATGCTAAAATCGACAGTGAGTACAAAATGGAAGAAATATGCATGATCAATCTGGAAATGCATGATTAACAGTATGCTTAAGTTATGTCTACCCTAATAGTGATAATAACCCATATTATAACCTACTGTTTTCAAATGGCAGAAACTAGGGTTTAGTTTAAAGTTTCAGTTTTCAGATTTTGAAAAGAGCAGAAACAGGACAGATTGCAGATTTGGGAAAAAGGAAAATAGATCAAGCAAAGATTCTAAAATGAAGCTTAGCCTGATCTATTAGGGCAGTTAATACCCTAAACTAACCCTAACCTAACCCTACTCGGTTAGATTACAAAAGTTAAAGAAAAACCTATATTGTCGGTTAAGCCGGCAAAAGAAGACAGAGACAGATTTCAGTTATGAGGCAAAATAGATGATGACAAGAATTGGAAGATCAACTTGTTATGCTGCTAGGGTTTAGTTGAAACCTAACTAGGATGACAAGTCGACAGGAGAAACCCTAGGTCTTGAAAATGACATAAAAGACTGAAAAGCTAGAATAATCACTTTTCAGTTTAAAGCAAGTTGAAGCTACTGATGTTCAAAAGAATGATTCATATGATCTCCTAAGGTCCTAAAGATGCTCAAGATGACAACAACTAAGGATTTAGCTTACCAGAATAGGAAAGACACCAAAGATTCTGAAAACCCGATGTTGAACGACAGAGAAATAAACTCTGGTTTAACCTACAAAAGATGTCAAATCTTTATTACAAGGTGAAACCAGGGTTTAGAATGGATAAGCAAAAGGGATAGGAGCAAGAACTCCACTGGACAGCAAAGAAAATGAGGAGCTTCAGTGGTCAACGATGGTAACAGCAAAAAGCTAGGGTTTATATATGGATGTTGAGCTACAAGACACAGGAGAAGAGTCTAGAGTTGATGAGGTGTCCATTTAAGGCTAATTATCCCAAAAATTAGTTGCATAGACTTTGGGATAAATCCTCTCCTCTGTTTACAGAGAGAGCTGCGCGCAGAGAGACAAGGAAGATGATAAGAATCATCTGACATGTGGGTCCCGCTGGCAGTCACGGCCGTGCGCGCCTCCTAAAGCCTCAAAAGAACATTAGCCGTCCAATGAGGAATGGGCGGCTGTGATAAATAGAGGGGTTAAAAGACTTTAATCGGTATCTTTAAATATAAGCCGCACGATCTGAAACGAACGGCGGAGATTAAAAAGAGCTCTATGGGCTTTCGGGGTTTTAAGTTCAAATAGGGGCGTTGGATGGAAATCCAACGGCCCAGCTCAAAAGATACACGTCATCCCTTAGATGCGTTGATGCAACACCGTCCGATGGAACTTCTACGGTCAGGGTTGACGTGGGCTCCGGATGGTCCGAATGCATACACTAATATGGACCCTACGATTGAAATCCAACGATCCGCTAAATTTGGGCTTTAAGAGCCCATGGTCAAAGAGGCGCACCGTAGGATCTAGATCTAAGGGCTCAAGATAGCCGTGCGCCTTTAATTTCAAAAGAAAAGGGCAGCGCGGTAGGATCAAGAATGGACGGCGCAGATTGAAAGTGAATCCGGAGTTGTCCGATTGCATACATCGCTCTGGACCTTACGATGAAAATCTAACGGCTTAGAGAAACTCAGACCTTAACGGCACGCGGGAAAGAGGGACGCCGTGAGATTTGAATCTGACGGCTCAAAGAAAACGCGCCTCTAGGTTTAAAACGAAAAAGGGCGGTGCTGTTGGATTGGAAATGAACGGTGGAGATCGTGAGGGGATCCGGAGTCGTCCGAATGCATACACCGACCTCGATCGTTAGATCAGGATCCAACGGCGGAGGTTAGGGCGCACACGTGGACCGCTCGCGTGGCATCGCAGCCTCGCCCGTTCGATTGAAGATCGACGGCTCACATCACGTATGGGGTTCGGGCTCGCGCCTGAGCGTGACAGAGTCGGACCGGTTGCACTGGGTTGGACCCAACCACATGGCTCGAGTCGCTACAGTACTAGAGTTTGGATTCAAACCAGTTTAGTTTACCAGAATCTATTCAAATGTTTAAAAGGTTTTACTGGGTTTTTAGAAATAGCAAATAAATTTATAAAATCATGAAATTTTTGCTGGAGGCTACTGGGATGATATATTTCCCAGATAAAATTTTAAAATCACATGATCACTTTGTAAAATACATAAATGTTTATTTTAGTCCGAAAATATTCATTTAAAGACAATTATTTTTCTTGAAGTCAAAATAATTTCTAAAAATGCAACAAAAATATTTTCAGCCAAGATAAGTTATCTAGGCTTTAATAAAAATACTTCCCAGTCATAATACAAGGTTTATCTTGTATTTCCTTGAAAACTTTAAATAAGTTTTTAGTCTTTGGCTAAAAGGAAGGCTTTACTTGGTAACAAAGAACTCCCAATCGGTGATTAAGAAAAAGAATGCTATGAACAGGTCCCATTATCTGCTCATAATGCGATTATTATCGTTGATAAACTTGGGTCGTTACATTTGCCTCATACGCCAAGAACCACTGTGAGCCGCTGTCGCAACCATCGCCGTTGCCACCATCCCTTGTCAAGTCCTACCGTGGCCACCAACCTCCTGCCGCGGCAAGCCACCATCCTCCTGCCACCGCCACACCAAGGGAAACCCTAACCAAGAACAAAAGTTCGTTTCGGTTTGTGATAGAGAAGAAAAAAAGAGAAAAAAAAAGAAAAAAAGACGTTGTTTTCGTGCTGCCAAAAGGAAACATAAGATTCATCTGACTTCGACAACGCGATAAAAAAAAAATCAAAGTTTTTATTACCTTTTTACCCCTACATTTTAGAAAAAAAAATTGTGACCCATATATCTCCCTAGGCCTGGAAGAGGACTTTGAAGAGTTTTGAGTGAGGTGCAGATTTGCAAAAAAAAAAAAAAAAAAAGAGGAGCAAAAAAAAAAAGAGCGACCAAAAAAATTCTCATAATTTGCTCAAAATTGACAGAGCCCTTTTGCAAGTGATTCTAAGGTTCCCCGTGAAGACGACATCCTTTTTCGAGATTCTGCCGCACCGTGCTTTCGTTTGTGTTCTAGGTTCGCGTCTCTAGTACGGTCTAGCCTAGGACCAGCACTAACCGGCGTTGAACGATTTTTCAGCTTGCATTCTCTGATTTGATAGTTGCTAATCCATTGCTACCATACTTGAGCCTTCCCAGCTACACCTTTTCTACACCGTACAGGTTGAACTTCACCTGGCAATCGCTCCATCCAATCTTCATTGATACGTTGACACCGTTAGTTGTCGATCACCCCTGTTTGCTTGGTAAGAATTCGATAGAAGATTTGAGTGTGAGCGACTTTTGGAACCACCACATCCTAGTAGTTGCTAGGGACATATACTTGTGACTTGCTAACAATGGTAAGTTCTGCGGAGCATTCGGATGAGGATACATCTCATACTCCTCGTACGAAGGGTATCGTACAACATTTTCGGAGCCTCATAAACCTTCGTACGGAGGGTCTTGAGGAAGATGTCAGGGTCACGAATGAGCGACTTGCCCAACTTGAGGGTGCCCAAATTAAGGTAAACGCCACGCTCGCCGCGATGGAGAGAGCGCAAGGCATCACTAACACTTCTTTGGCAGGTATTATGGCGCGCCTTGACGAGATTGCCCATGCATCCACCGCCGTTGTTCTCCCGCCGCCCGGTGATAGAGGACAAGATGAATTCGACTACGTGGTTGATACCGAGGCCAATGATATGGGTAACAACAACAACGATCGAGCTCATCGACAGTTGCGTTTTAATCGACAAGGTATGCGACGAGACCCCCCACGACGTGAGGTACGTGACCACGATGATTCTTTTGCTAAGGTTAAATTCACTATGCCCTCTTTTAATGGTAAATATGATCCTGATGGTTATCTTAATTGGGAACTAGCTGTTGATCAAAAATTTGCTTGTCATGAATTTCCTGAGATTAGACGAGTTAGGGCTGCTACTAGTGAATTTAACGACTTTGCTTCTGTTTGGTGGAAAGAACATTGCCGTCAACATCCCAATAACATACCTAATACTTGGGAGGCTTTAAAATTTCTTATGCGACATCGATTTGTTCCCTCATACTATGCTCGTGATTTGTTAAATAAATTATAACGCTTACGACAAGGTACAAAGTCTGTGGAAGACTACTATCAAGAATTACAAATTGGTATGTTGCGTTGTGGTTTAGATGAGAATGAGGAGGCATCAATGGCTAGGTTTTTAGGATGATTGAATCGAGAAATTCAAGACATCCTTGATTATAAAGATTACAACTCTATTACTATATTGTTTCATCTTGCTTGTAAAGCTGAATGTGAAGTGCAGGGACACCAGACGAGGACACGATCTAACTCTTCTGCAGGTCGCACAAACTCATGGACACCACGCACCTCTACTGCCCCGGCCACCAGTGCACCCCCACCGCCAATTTTCAACAACAAGCCGCGCCCCGCTACTTCTAATCCAGTACCACGAGTTTCTGAAGCAACCAAATCAGCACCACAAGCATCTGCAAAAACCTCATCTTCAGTTGCTTCAACAGGACGAACTAAGGATATTCAATGCCATCGGTGCAAAGGCTATGGACACATGATGCGGGACTGTCCAAACAAGCGCGTACTGATTATACGCGACGATGGTGGGTATTCCTCTGCTAGTGATTTTGATGATAAAACATATGCTATGCTTGCAACTGACCCTGCAGAAAATGATGATAAATCTGATTATGAGGTGGAACATGTTAGCGCGGAAGATGCTGACAAGTATTTGAGTATTATAGTGCAACGCGTACTAAGTGCTCAAGTTTCTCGTGCTGAGCAAAATCAGCGTCATAATTTGTTTCAAATCAAGGGCGTTGTTAAGGAACGCTCAATTCACATAATTGTTGATGGTGGGAGTTGCAACAATTTGACGAGTATGGATATAGTGGAGAAGCTTTCTTTGCCGACCAACCCTTATCCCCACCCATACCATATTCAATGGTTCAACAACAGTGGTAAGTTGAAGGTAACACGAATGGTGAGAGTACATTTTTCTATAGGTTCATACCATGATTATGTTGATTGCGACGTTGTTCCTATGCAAGCTTGTTTTTTGTTATTAGGAAAACCTTAGCAATACGATACTGTTTGTGTGCATCATGGTAGAAATAATCAATACTCTCTCATGTTTAAAGGAAAAAAAATTATGTCGCATCCTATAACTCCTGAACAAATTGTTAAAGATGAACTTGCTAGAGCTAGTAGAGAGAAAAATCAGGAGAATACTAAGAGCGAAAATCAGATTGTAGCAAAAGAACTTGAGCAACATAAAAAGAAAGAACATGAATCTACTCATGTAAAGAATAAAGAAATTAAATTGAAAGGTGCTAGTTTTCTTGCTACCAAATCTGATATGACTGAACTGGATGCTAGTAATTCTGTTTGCTATGCATTAGTTTGCAAAGAAGCTTTGTTTTCATTTGAGGATACACCATCTTCTTTGCCTCCTGCTCATTTGAGGATACACCTTCTTCTTTGCCTCATGCTGTCACTAACATTTTACAGGAGTACAACGATGTCTTTCTGAAGGACATACCGCCGGGGTTGCCACCGCTTCGAGGGATGGAGCATCAAATTGATTTAATTCCCGGCGCATCATTGCCCAACCGCGCACCATATAGGACCAATCCAGAAGAAACTAAAGAAATTCAGCGTCAAGTTCAAGAATTGCTTGCTAAAGGGTATGCGCGCGAACCTCTTAGTCCTTGTGCTGTTCCGGTCATTTTAGTGCCTAAGAAAGATAGATCATGGCGCATGTGTATATATTGTAGAGCAATCAACAATATCACCATTAGGTATCGTCATCCTATTCCTAGGTTAGATGATATGCTTGATGAATTGAGCGGCTCTGTTGTTTTCTCGAAGGTTGATTTGCGTAGTGGGTATCATCATATTCGCATGAAATTAGGCGATGAATGGAAAACAACATTTAAAACTAAGTTCGGGTTATATGAGTGGTTAGTAATGCCTTTTGGTTTAACTAATGCACCTACCACCTTCATGAGACTAATGAACGAAGTTTTGCGTGCTTTCATTGGTAGATTTGTGGTGGTTTATTTTGATGACATATTGATATACACCAAATTCTTAGAGGAACATCTTGACCATTTACGTGCTGTTTTTAATGCTTTACGTGGTGCACATTTATTTGGTAACCTTGAGAAGTGCACTTTTTGCACCGATCGAGTCGCGTTTCTTGGCTATGTTGTTACTCTACAGGGAATTGAAGTTAATCAAGCCAAGGTTGAAGCAATACAGAGTTGGCCGACTCCTAACACGGTCACACAGGTACGAAGCTTTTTAGGACTTGCTAGCTTCTACTGCCGCTTCGTGAAGGATTTCAGCACCATCGTTGCACCATTGAATGAGCTCACCAAGAAAGGTGTGCCATTTGTTTGGAGCGTCGCACAGGAGAACGTCTTCACCATATTGAAAGATAAGTTAACACATGCACCACTACTAAACTCCCTGATTTTAATAAGACTTTTGAACTAGAATGTGATGCTAGCGGAATTGGTTTAGGTGGCGTATTGTTACAAGAAGGTAAACCTATAGCATACTTCAGTGAAAAATTGAGTGGGCCTAGTTTGAACTATTCTACTTATGATAAGGAATTATATGTACTATTTTGAACTTTGAAAACTTGACAACATTATTTATGACCCAAAGAATTTGTTATACATTCTGATCACGAATCTTTGAAGTATATTCGAAGTCAAAGTAAACTGAACCGTATGCATGCAAAGTGGGTTGAATTTATTGAGTCTTTTCCTTATGTCATAAAACACAAGAAGGGAAAGAAGAATGTTATTGCTCATGCTTTGTCTAGGAGATATACCATGCTTTCACAACTTGACTTCAAATTTTTTGGATTGGAGACTATTAAAGAGCAATATGCGCATGATGTTGATTTTATAGAGATATTGTTGAATTGTAAAGAAAAGGAAAACGTGGAACAAATTTGTCATTAATGATGGGTTTGTGTTTAGAGCTAACAAGCTATGCATTCTAGCTAGCTTCGTTCGTTTGTTGTTGTTACAGGAAGCGCATGGAGGCGGGCTGATGAGACACTTTGGCGTGAAGAAAACGGAGGATATACTTGCTGATCATTTCTTTTGGCCAAAGATGAGACGGTACGTCGAGCGCTACGTTGCTCGCTGCACTACATGTCAAAGAGTTAAGTCACGACTTAATCCTCATGATTTATACATGCCTATACCAGTTCCCAGCGTTCCGTGGGAAGATATTTCGATGGATTTTGTGTTAGGATTGCCTAGAACAAAGAAGGAGAGCGATAATATATTCGTGGTTGTTGATATATTTTTTAAGATGGCTCACTTTATACCATGTCATAAGAGCAATGATGCTGCCAATATTGCTGATTTATTCTTTCGTGAAGTTGTTCGATTGCATGGTGTGCCTAATACTATAGTTTCAGATCGTGATGCTAAATTCCTTAGCTACTTTTGGAGAACTTTATGGGCTAAATTGGGGATTAAGCTGTTATTTTCTACTACTTGTCATCCCCAAACTGATGGACAAACTGAAGTTGTGAATAAAACTTTATCTACGATACTTAGGGCTGTGTTGAAAAAGAATTTAAAAATGTGGGAAGAATGCTTGCCTCATATTGAATTTGCTTATAATCGTTCATTGTATTCTACTACAAAGATGTGCCCTTTTGAGGTTGTTTATGGTTTTGTGCCTCGTGCTCCTATTGATTTAATGCCTATTCCATCTTCGGATAAATTGAACTTTGGTGCTAAATAACGTGCTGAATTGATTTTAAAAATGCATGAGACAACTAAATAGAATATAGAGCGCATGAATGCTAAATATAAATTTGCTGGTAGTCAGGGGAGAAAACATTTAACTTTTGAACCAGGAGATCTTGTTTGGTTGCACTTGAGAAAAGATAAGTTCACTGAATTGAGAAAGTCAAAATTGATGCCTCGAGCTGATAGTCCTTTCAAAGTGTTAGAAAAGATTAATGATAATGCATACAAACTTGACCTGCCTGCAGATTTTGGGGTTAGTCCCACATTTAACATTACAGATTTGAAGCCATACTTGGGAGAATAGGATGAGCTTGAGTCGAGGATGACTCAAATGCAAGAAGGGGAGGATGATGATGACATCTCTAACTTGGATACAACCGCGCCTACACACAACTGATCCACAATCAGTGTTACAAGGACCAATTACTCGAGCTCGTGCTCTCCAACTTAATCACCAGGTGAATTCGTTCATAGGTTTATATATTACTGAGAATAGATCGCTACCTAATGCAA
This sequence comes from Ampelocalamus luodianensis, assembly GCA_036346255.1. Lineage (NCBI taxonomy): Eukaryota > Viridiplantae > Streptophyta > Magnoliopsida > Poales > Poaceae > Ampelocalamus > Ampelocalamus luodianensis. Next base: position 19,619,896 of record CM070631.1, on the reverse strand, counting down.
GTGATTTAATTGTGCTTAGGAACATGGGAAAGGACCAAGGAGATGTATGTGGAGTCATGGACAAGCATAGAAGGCATAATAGAGGTCATCATGTCACTTTGGGTCTGAGCTAAGCAAGAGTTCTAGTTGGGTTCGTTCTGGATTCGAGTTCGGACTACTGCGACAACACTAAGTTCAAATAGCCGTAACTTCTTCATACGGACTTAGTTTGGGACGTTCTTGGACTTCATTAAAAGCTTATCAAGTCTACTTTCCAATGGATCCAACCTCAGCTTCAAATTCCAGCTGAGCCGACCACAATAAACGAAACAATCCACGTCTATTTTTTTGCCCGAGTCAAAAAGGGTGCTGCGCCACCTCCTCTTAGGCCCGTGGGCCTTGTAACCCTAGGGGTGTGCGTCGATCTCCCTGGCCGCCACCCCTGGTCATCTTCCCATATAGGAGCCGCTGCCTCTCTGGCTAGAACTCGGATTTTGTTGAGTTTAGGTTTAGCCATTGTGCAAAGTTCTGTTCTTCAGTTGTGTCGGACGACCACCTGTCGAGACAACCTTCGGGATCCCACCTTTGATTTTTAATACCATCTACGATACATTCTTATTTGCAATATCAGATTGCCTATATTTTATTCTTGCTAGTTGTTCGATTGCTCGCAGGAATTGAACCTCGTGTTTAGGTTGATCGCGCTTCTAGCACGGTCAATAATATCTCAGAGTTGGTTCAACGGTTGCTAAGACGCAAGCGTCGTTGTACGGTTGTAGTCGGATAACGAGAGTCACCTCCACCAAAATCAATAGTTATTAATCTCATCGAAAGATCGGGCGCCCCGCCTCCATCAGCGGTAGTGCAACATCTTTTTCCATAATGGCTAGTTCAAAGCATTAAATGCAACAATTTCGACCGTTGATCATGAAGAGTGGTTGTACCGGGTTTGTACAGTTGTATTACCTCATATGCTGAATTTTTCAGGAAATTTGTTCAAATGGTTAGTTTTGTGGTTGGGGGCTATAAATACACCCCCACCTGGATCAAGCTCAAAACCTTTGACCATATTGAATACTCTTGAGGCTTTGGTGCTCTCTCTTCTACTCATTTGCATTCAATTCACATTTTGAGGTAGCTGAGAGTATTCAAGTGCATTATATCATTAGTTGATCATTTTGGTACTTGGTAATCTTCAAACAAGCGCTACGATCTATTACTCTTGGTGCTTGTCGATACCTAGACGTCTTGGAGAAGTTTTGCACAGTGATCTCTTAAAGAAGAGTGTGAAGAGACCTGACAACAGTTATGATTGATTTGAAGCTCACCATCTCCTGAGTGGAGGAAGAGCATCCATAATGAAATCATGGTGCAAATGTTGGGAAACAGGTAGGCTACACTAGCGCAAATTAAAAATTCTACCCGTAAACCAAGATCACTGCAGCTTATAGATCACGGTCTTACCACTAGACGCAGTGCGGAAGTTGATGCAAGACGTCGGGCGGTGTAGTCGTACTCGATTGATGCAAGACGTCGGGCGCAGTAGTCGTACTACTTCCTCGTCCTCGTCGCGGCCCCACGTCAGCTCCTTTCTTGCGGTTCGTCCCAACGCCACGATGCGGCGCCCAAAGGTATCCACACGCACGGGAGGAAGCGACGACGCCGGACTACTAGATCGCGCGAGCGACTAGGGCGTGGGAGGGTGGCGGCCGTGGTTTGAGGATGTCACGAAAAACTCAACCTCAACCAGCGCCCCTGCCCTCCTTTTATAGACGTCCTTATAATGGGCTTCTACGAATAGAGGCCCATTAGGACTCAATGCCCAGTCTAATTTAGATCCAATCCGAATTAGGCTTCAGCCCCTTAAGTGTGTGACCCTATGGTTCACATATGTTTAGACATGACGCGAGTACACATACTTGGTCAATAGTTGGTAGCGGCCTCTAGCAAGACGTGCCAACTCCTAAACATACGTAAAGATCATATCGGACGAACCATCACAACGTTATGTACATGCCAATCCCTTTGCCTCACGATATTCAGTCGAGCTCCAAGTCGACCACTCTTTCTCGATCCCGTGATCCGAATCCCTTACTAGGTTAACTCTTAACCTTAAGTAGCATGGCCATGCATTTGGATCCGATCACTCGAGGGCCAGAGATATCTCTCTCGTAGAGAGGGCAAATCCCATCTCGATCGACCATGCCTCGCAGCATGCTTCATGACAAACCCGAAGCTACCTTTATAACTACCCCCATTCACGAGTAGCGTTTGATAGCCCCTAAGTAGGTCGATTCACATCTCAAGTACATACGACAATCTCGTGTCTAAGGACAAGGCGTACACATTGTGTAGAGAGAACCATAAGAATAATTACTATGTCTCATGTTGGGTCGGTCCAACCCCATGTTCTAAATATGTGTCCACATTATTGGTTTGACATCTCCATGTCTATGACCTCTGAAACATGGTCATCAACCGATACATGTGCTAATCCATCATTCACGTGTGTCCTCACATGAACTCCGACTAGGGACAACTTTAGAATAACCATACAAGTAAAGAGTTTCACAAACAAGTCACATACTTGTTAATCAACACAAAGGCAATATTCAAGGAACATTTATTAAATCATGGATACAATGAAATATCATCATCAATATGATTGCCTCTAGGGCATATCTCCAACATCTCCCACTTGCACTAGAGTCAATCTAGAAGATATCTAATACCCATAGCTCTTGTGTGCGCCTCATGCTTAGGTCAGGAGAGGCCGTCAAAGGATCTCAAATATTCAAACGTGTGTATTTTGCATATCTTTAAATCTCCTCGATTAAGGATCTCTCGAATGAGATGAAACCGCCGCAGATGTGTTTGTTCTTTTGGTGATTCCTCGGCTCCTTGGCTTGCGCAATGGCCCCATTGTTATCACAAGAAAGATCCAGAGGATCGCACGCACTAGGAACCACACCTAGTTCGAGTTATGAACTTCCTTATCCAAACACCTTCCTTTGCTGCTTGAAGCGCAATGTACTCGGTCTCGTTGTAGAGTCGCAACGATCTCCGCTTGGAACTCTTCCAACTTACCGCACCACTGCTCAAAAGGAACACAAAACCCGATTGCGATTTGTAATCATCTTTGTCGGTTTGGAAGCTTGCATCGGTGTAACCATTTACAACAAGCTCTTCCTCACCTCCGTAGACTAGGAACACATCCTTAGTTCTTCTCAAATACTTGAGGATGTTTTTAATCGCTGTCCGATGACTCTCACTGGATCACCAGTATCTGCTCGTAACACTTAGAGCATAGGAAACATCTGGGCGAGTACACATCATAGCATACATGATAGATCCAATGGCCAAGCATATGGAATCTTACTCATGCGATCTCGCTCATCGGTTGTCGAAGGACACCGAGTCTTGCCAAGATTTATGCCATGAGACATGGGCAAGAACCCTTTCTTTGCCTCCTCCATGTTGAACCGTTTCAACACTTTGTCAATGTAAGTACTGCGGCTTAATCCTATTAGCCTTTTTGATCTATCTCTATAGATCTTAATACCCAAAATATATGCCGCTTCCCTAAGTCCTTCATTGAGAAACTATTTTTGGTGAGGTCTTAACGGACTCGAGCATAGGAATATCATTTCCAATCGTAATATGTCATCTACATATAAGATTAGAAATACGAGTGAGCTCCCACTTGTCTTCTTGTAAACACAAGATTCTTCTTCGCTTTTGATGAAGTCAAACCCTTTGACCACTTCATCAAAACGAATGTTCCAACTCCGAGATGCTTGCTTCAATCCATAAATGGATTTTTGAAGTTTGCATACTTTTCTAGCATTGTTTGGATCGACAAAACCCTGGTGTATCATATACACGTCCTCGGTTAAATTTCCATTAAGGAAAGCCGTTTTGACATCCATCCGCCATATCTCATAGTCGAAATATGCAAGAATAGCTAGAATGATCCGTATTGATTTAAGCATCGCTCTGGTGAGAAAGTCTCATCGTAGTCAACTCCTTGAACTTGCCGAAAACCTTTGCGACAAGTCGAGCTTTATGGATATGAACATTTCCATCCATATCAATCTTCCTTTATAGATCCATTTGCACTCTATGGTTTTAACACCATCAAAGTGGTCAACCAAATTCCAAACTTGATTGTCTCCCATGGATGCTATCTCGGATCTCATGGCACTATGCCATTTCTCGTAGTCTGGGTCCATCATTGCTTCCGCATAGGTCGTGAGGCTCATCATTGTCTAACAATAATATATCTCGCGCATTGCGGAGCCTTCCGACCTTCGTGGTGGTGGTGCTTCCTTTGCCATGGGTTCCTCAACTTGTTACGCCACATGGGCATCATTCGTCGAGTCTTCCCGATTGGTTCATCTTGAACTTCTTCAAGCCGCACTGTTCTTCCACTTGTCTCCTGTTGAGAAACTCTTTCTCTAGGAAAACACCACTTGAGCGACAAACACTTTGCCCTCTAGTCGGTTGTAGAAGTAATATCCAAAGGTTTCTTCTGATATCCCACGAAAATGCATTTATCCGACTTGGGTGTGAGCTTGTCCGATCAGAGTCGCTGACAAACGCCTCACATCCCCAAATCTTTAGAAAAGACAAAGCGTGACTCTTCCGGTCCATATCTCATATGGTGTCTTAACTACGGATTTAGACGGCACCTATTAAGTGTGAAAGTCGCTGTTTCTAGAGTGTAACCCCAAAAGGATAATGGTAAATCTGATCGGCTCATCATCGATCGAACCATGTCCAACAAGGTCCGACACGCCGCTCGGATACCCCGTTTCTTTGAGCGCGTTAGGCGGTGTTAGGCGTGGAACAATTCGCAACTCTTGGATGATTGCTAAATTCATGACTCAAATACTCGCCACCACGATCGGATCGCGAGCCTTAATTTTCTTGGCACGTTGATTTTCAACCTTATTCGGAACTCTTTGAACTTTTCAAAAGTTTCGGACTTATGCTTCATTAAGTAGACATAGCCATATCTACTAAAATCATCGGTGAAAGTTATGAAGTAATGAAATCCACCTCTAGCAAATCGTGCTCATTGGTCCACATACATCAAGATGTATGATTTCCAACAAGTCCGACGCCTCTCAAAAGAACCTTTGAAAGGTGATTTGGTCATCTTACCAAGCAAACAAGCTTCACATGTCTCGTATGATTCAAAATCAAACGAAGTTAGAAGACCATCGACATGGAGCTTCTTCATGCGCTTTTCACTTATGTGACCCAAACGACAATGCCAAACGAGGTGGGATTCAAATCATTAGGTCAAGTCTTTTAGCATCTATGTTAAAGATAGGCGCATCATCAAGATTTAAAATAAATAACCCATTCACAATGGCGCAAAGCCATAAACATTCCATTTTTAGAGATCAAACAACCATTGTCTTTACTTGCAAATGAATAACCATCTCTCATCAAACATGAGGGGATAAAATGTTTCGACTCATACTAGGAACATAATAACAATTATTCAATTCCATAATAAATCTTGAAGGAAGTTGAAGTTGCATGGTGCCGACGGTCAACGCAAACAACCCTTGCTTTATTCCCCGACGAAAATCAACTTCACCTCTTGCGACTCCTCTACTTCTTATTAGCCCTCGCATCGAGTTGCAAATGTGAGCAATCGATCCGGTATCAAATACCCAAGAGTTAATAGGAGAATCTGCGAGAAAAATGTCTAAAACATTTATGACAAGTGTACCATGGGTGGAAGTCTTACTTCGACCTTCTTCTTGCATTCATCGAATCCATGTACTTCTTGCGTTTCTCTTCCGGTGGCGATTTCTTTACAATAGAAGCATCTTGTCTCGGCTCGAGTCCAAAGATTAGGCTTAGGCGTTGGCTTCGAGATCATATCTTTAACCTTACCCTTATTCTTTGGCCATGGCTTACCCTTTTCTTGAAGCTAGACTTGTTGCACAACCATCACATGGCTAGGCCCCGCACACTTCTTAATGTCATTCTCTGCTTTTTGAGCATCCCACAAAGCTCATTAAGGCCCTTATCCGCCCCATGCATATGGTAGTTCGAAATGAAATGCCCATAGCTAGGTGGAAGAGACGCTAAATGAAATCGATTGCCAACTCTTGGCCAATTGGAAAACCAAGTTTATCCAAAGTCCGATCAGTAACCAACCATTTTGATCACATGTGGGCCTACGGGTGCACCTTACGTTAACTTGCATTCCGAAAAGCCTTAGAGACATTGAACCGCTTCGGTCTGGCCTGTGCCGAACATGTCCTTAAGCGCTATGATCATATCATACGCTTCGATCCTCAAAGCGCTTTTGAAGGTCGGGTTCCATGCATGCAAGCATAAGACGACTAATCTCAAGAGAGTCATCACATGCTTTCTTGTAGGCATTTTTAACTGAGAGAGACGCATTATTTGCGGTGTTCTTACGGGATTGGGGTGTCGAACGTTTTCCTTTTATCCGCCTCGAGAACAATTCTCGGGTTACGGACAATCGAATAGTTTGTTCCATTTAATTTCTCTTTCTCAAGAATCGATCGCAAAGCAAAAGGGTGTGCGTGGTTGCTAGATGCCATTGATCTACAATAGGAAATGCAAAATACTAAGACAAATAAAACCATGATAGAGTAAATCGTATTAAACAAATTTAATAGAATGTACTCCCACTAAAATCAACATCCTCTGTTGATTCTTAGCGATTCAAGATCCGCAATTAACGAGTCTACTAGTGAGCTTTTGCATCACCGCTAGGAGACAAGGTACTTGATAAGCAACACCTTGCTAATCATATCTCTATATGACTCTTGTTGTTGGGTGACATCTCTATGCCCGCGCCCAACCTTTATGCCCCAAGGCCCATAACCTTTATGATAACCTTGTTAAGTTCACCAATCCTTATGCATGTAAGTATCAGATACAAAACCCATCTAGTCAAGGAAAGTTGATGGTGCCTAATTTTATAGACCCACCATCAATTTACAAGACATGGGATGGTGCAAAGTTTAATTGGGAGGGCATATGTTTAACTTAACATTTTGTGAGGGATCGCTATACTTCTACCATTCAAACATGCATAGGAGTAAAACAATAGGAATAACATTCACACAGTTGTGACTCAAGATGGCCCATTTTCTCATGGTGATCTCCATCGCCATAGAATCATCCACCATGATGATCTCCATCTCCATGGTTCATGTGTGCCATCCTCCAAGTGATGTGTCCTCCGAGTACTACTATAAGCTATTACTCATAACAACTAGTAATAAAATACATGGATACTAGGAATCATCACAAGTCAACACGCAGCCGTTAATACAATACTTTGGCAACACAATGGCTCAGTAGTGTTGCTGCACCACATTACACGCAGTCATGCAAATATTACAAACATGCATCACATACACATTAGGCCATATCGGTCACATACATCCCGCAAAAACAAGTTTATGCATAGAATCGCAATCTCTGGATAGGGGTGGGGGTTTCCCCATGGGTTCGACCGATTCGATCAATCATATTGATCTTCGCATTCCGCAAGCGGTTTTACGTGTCACTTTGTCACCCCGATGGCGAATCCGGCCGGTAGGGGTTTGTTGTTTCACGACCTTAGCAAAGATGATCACGAAACCGATCAATCCATTACGAACTATACAATCGATCACATCGATCATACCGATTACATATCGCCATATGCAAATCACCCGAACCTATAACATGACAAAGAACAGCTCGATACCATGTTGGGAAACAGTAGGCTACACTAGCGCAAATTAAAAATTCTACCCGTAAACCAAGATCACCGCGATTATAGATCACGGTCTTACCACTAGACGCGCAGTGCGGAAGTTGATGCAAAGACGTCGGGGCGGTGTAGTCGTACTCGATTGATGCGATGCGTCGGGGCAGTAGTCGTACTACTTCCTCGTCCTCGTCGCGGCGCCCCACGTCGATTCCTTTCTTGCGGTTCGTCCCAACGCCACGTATGCGGCGCCCAAAGGTATCCACACGTGCGGGAGAAGCGGCGACGCCGGACTACTAGATCGCGCGGCGACTAGGGCGTGGGAGGGTGGCGGCCGGTTTGAGGATGTCACGAAAAACTCAACCTCAACCGCGCCCGCCCTCCTTTTATAGACGATCCTTATAATGGGCTTCTACGAATAGAGGCCCATTAGGACTCAATGCCCGATCTAATTTAGATCCAATCCGAATTAGGCTTGACCCATAAGTGTGTGACCTATGGTTCACATATGTTTAGACATGACGCGAGTACACATACTTGGTCAATAGTTGGTAGCGACCTCTAGCAAGACGTGCCAACTCCTAAACATACGTAAAGATCATATCGGACGAACCATCACAACGTTATGTACATGCCAATCCCTTTGCCTCACGATATTCAATCGAGCTCCAAGTCGACCACTCTTTCTCGATCCCGTGATCCGAATCCCTTACTAGGTTAACTCTTAACCTTAAGTAGCATGGCCATGCATTTCGGATCCGATCACTCGAGGCCCAGAGATATCTCTCGGTGAGAGGGCAAATCCCATCTCGACCGACCATGCCTCGCAAGCATGCTTCATGACAAACCCAAAGCTACCTTTATAACTACCCGATTCATTGAGTAGCGTTTGATAGCCCCTAAGTAGGTCGATTCACATCTCAAGTACATACGACAATCTCGAGTCTAAGGACAAGGCGTACACATTGTGTAGAGAGAACCATAAGAATAATTACTATGTCTCATGTTGGGTCGGTCCAACCCCATGTTCTAAATATGTGTCCACATTATTGGTTTGACATCTCCATGTCTATGACCTCTGAAACATGGTCATCAACCGATACATGTGCTAATCCATCATTCACGTGTGTCCTCACATGAACTCCGACTAGGGACAACTTTAGAATAACCATACAAGTAAAGAGTTTCACAAACAAGTCACATACTTGTTAATCAACACAAAGGCAATATTCAAGGAACATTTATTAAATCATGGATACAATGAAATATCATCATCAATATGATTGCCTCTAGGGCATATCTCCAACAGCAAATGCTTAATTCGTGGAGCCAGTCTAATTTATTTGGACTTACCTCAACGTGGACTAGTGAAGACTGACAAGTCTTCGAAACTACGGGAAAACATAATTTGTTTCCATTGCGGTTTATCTCTTGCCTTTACTAATTCCGCATTTACTTTTCTAGCAATTACTTATGTAGAATTGTTTAGCTAGAATTGTATCTAGTATTGGTAGTTTCTTAAGTTGCCTCTGCAAATATTGATCATTGCTTGTAAACTTGTGCTAGTAATTCTTCTTTTAAAAATCTCAATTATTAAAATTGTCAATTAGAGCACAAGAATTTTTGTAACCACCTATTCACCCCCTCTAGTAGGTTATCCTTGATCCTCTGTTGTGGCATGGCATGGGTGCACACGCAGGCGTAGGCATGCACATCGCAGGGGCACGGGTCGAGCTGGAAGCATTAGAGGAAGCAGCAACAGAGAAAAAAGAGAGAAAAGAAAATAAAGAGAGAGGAAAAAGGGAAAATAAAAGAAAAAGGTCCTTCGGCCCAAGAAAAAGAAATGAAATTATGAGAATTTACATTTTGGAGAAAATTCAAATAGGAATTTGAATTTTGAAATTCGACGTAGATTTGATTTTGAGATGAATTCAAAATGAAAATTTGAATTCGAATTGTAAAAAGATTAGATTTTGGGGCAAATATTTGAATCAGAAATGGAATTTGGATTTTGATTTGGAGTTGAAATGAGATTCAGATTTGATTTGAATAATATTCCAAATTAAAAGTCAACACTTTGAAATAAATAATTAAATTAAATTAAATTTTACAAGAAAGTTTTTTTAGGAAAACGAAAAGAAACAAAATAAATTGAATTCCAAGAAAATAGTAAAAGAACTTAGAAAATCCAAGAAAACCCATAAAATCAAATAAACCAAATTTTGAGTTAATTGAAGTTTGATTCATTCATATTGAATTATTTTAAGTTCGAAATTTTAATTTAAGCTTTAAACAAATCAAAAAATTCAATGAATCTTTTATTTTAAAATTTTCAAAAGACCCAAAAATTGAGGTGTTACCGTGGACCTCTGATAATATAGAAGATCCAGGATACGTAAACTGCTCTGATTTCCTCCAAACTGAAAAGTGAAACGCTGATTTGGAGAATCAAACACAAAAATTCTTTTGAACTGATTTCCTCCAAAGTGAAAAGTGAAACCCTGACTTGGATAATCATACACAAAAATTCTTTTGAACTGATTTCCTCCAAACTGAAAAGTGAAACCCTGATTTGGATAATCATACACAAAAATTCTTTTGACGACTCAGGGACGGAGGTACGGTCCAGATATGCGCCCGATTCATAGTCCCTGCATAGTCTGCCGTAAGATTGATTGCAGTTGTAGACTTGTAGTCGTATTCGGTGCAGCAGAGCAGCACACTTCCTTCTTGCACGACAAGCACACTGCGAATAAACCGCAAAAGAAAAAGGACACAAAACCCCCTCCGTTTTGCACCGCATCGCCCCTACTCCGTCAAGGGTACAACGGTCTTTTGCGCAGATATCCCCTTCCCCCAAAACCCTTCCAGAGACCCTTCGCCTCTCGCTCTTCCGTGAAATCTTCTTCTTTCCGATTTGTTTTTCTCTCCCCCCGAAATCGTTCCTCTTCTGCGTCTCTCGCGTCGATTCCGACCGAGTAAGATGGCAGCGGCGCGTCTCCTCGCGCGAATCTCGTGGCAGGGCATCGCCTCCGCGGCTGCGGGTGGCGCCGCGGCGGCCGGAGGCGGCGGCGCTTCTTGGGGCCTCGGCGCTGGCGGCGGAGCCCTGCGCCGCGTCCTGCTCTTCGATCAAGGTGAGGGTTTCGAGTCGCCGGGCAAGGCCCGTGGGTGCGAGTTGCCTGTATAATATTTGATCTTGGATGGCACCGCCGCTGCGTGTCGACTGGTTTACGGATAGTGGGTTTTGAGGTTCTTCGCGATAGTTCATTGGGGCGCCGCGGCGGTGGGTTTCGTGCTCTAGTTGATATATTAGAGTATTACAGGAGTTTGCTCTGATCAAGGTTACGTTTCTGATGCTGCTTTTGGGTCTGGTGAGCGGTTTACGCGCGGGGAGGGATAGCTTTGTTTACTAGGTTTTATGCTTTGAATATCTGAGAGCTCTTTCTCTCTCTTTTTTATGCTTTTGGTTTTTTATGTGAGTTTTTTGTGCTTTTGTGGCCTACCTCTGTTATTCTAGAGTCCATTCTGGCTATTAGAGCAGAGTCTTAATAGATTATGATCGATGTAGGGTTTGTGCTAAACTTAGGTTGCCTATCATTTGCTGAATTTTGTACACCATTCATAAAAGGCTCAATCCTTCAGAAATATGGATGATGTCAGGGTAATCTCTAATGGCTTTTATCAAATAGCCGCATGTGCTATTAGAATCTTGCACGGAGACCAGGCTAGTATGTTGATGCACTGGTTCTTAAGGTATTTCAGGCAATTAAGCTAAATACCAGTCGTTGTACCATTCTTCAGCCTGAGTTGCTATTTTGGTTACTTTTATTTCGTTTTATTTTCCTCTTTGCTAATGTTTAATAAATTTACTCTGACGTTTTACAAGCAGGTCTTGCCTATGTTGAATAAGCCAATGCGATACTCAACATCAACCTTTCAAAGGTTTGGGTTTTCATCTTCTGCTCCTCAACAAGATGATAAAGAGGCCAACAAACCCATGGATGATGGAGGTGATAAAAGCACTGGCTCAAAAGATCAAGCTCCGAAAGAAGCCAATAACACTTCCGGAGCTGAGAAAGCACCTAAAGCAGGTTCGCAAAAATCCATGCCCCAATCTAACAGGAGGAGGAGTGGTACTAAATGAACTGCATTTTCTGATTCAGATACAGAAGATCTTGACCTATCAGAGGAGGACCTGGTGAAGCTAGTTCTTGAGAAAGAAGATTTGTTGAAGTCCAAAGATGAAGAAATTAAAGATATGAAGGATAAAGTTTTACGCAGCTATGCGGAGATGGAGAATGTCATTGCCAGAACAAAGCGCGAATCTGAAAACTCGAAGAAGTATGCAGTACAGGTCTGTATTTCATATCTCTTGGCTTGATTTTGTAGATTTTTTGTTTTACATGTATTTATATTTCTTCCATTAACCCTGGGAATTAGCTCTCTCTTAATAATTTGTATATGCAGGGCTTCTCCAAGAGCTTGTTAGATGTTGCAGACAATTTGTCTAGGGCATCATCTGTTGTCAAGGAAAGCTTCTCAAAGATAGATCCGTCTAATGATTCTGCTGAAGCTGTGCAGCTACTGAAAACCCTACTAGAGGGTGTTGAGATGACTGATAAGCAACTCGGGGAGGTATTTTCTCTCTAATTCCCCGCATATCAATCATAACTGTGAAACAGATATATTTTCCACGTGTGTCAATCATAATATGTTGCCTTTGCTTTAAATATCATAATTTTTTTGGGTAACATTCGTCGCATTCAAACTCTAATTCTTCGTAAAGCACAAAACAATAACAATTAATGTGCACAGGTCTTCAAGAAGTTTGGAGTGGAAAAGTTTGATCCTCAGAATGAGAAATTTGATCCAAATAGGCACTACGCGCTATTCCAAATTCCTGATCCTTCAAAACCATCAGGGACTGTTGTGGCTGTTTTAAAGGTATGTCTTTCCAATCACTTCGATATACATCGTTTTTTGTCTTTTTGTCCGGAACTCATAGCTCGTTGAAACACATGGTTGACCTTTCTCTGTTTATTAAGTTAACTTTGCCTGGAATATATATTACAGTTATATCATATTTTAGAAGTTTGCTTGTAATTGTATATTATATTTGGATGCAGCTTGTTTGACAAGTAGCATGTGTATTTTAAGAAAATATGTTATATCAGTGAGTTATAATAGCTTGGAATGCAGTCACTGCTTGAAAATCAGTGGGTTTTGATAGAGCTATATATATGCATTAGCCATTATTACTTATTTACTTCCAAATGTATTTTTGAGAACCGTCTACTAGTTCAACCTGGTTCAGTTATCAGATCAAAATGGCTTGCTAGGAGGGAGGGCTTCAAATTTTTAGTGTATCTCTTGCTTAGTTGGTGTTAGTACTTTGCTTTTTGTAGCCTGAACGGTAATGGACCATCTGCCTTTTCTGCATTGAACAAGTAGGCTACAAATATACAGTGTTCCCCTAGGTGTTAGGCACTAGAAGGATCGGTTATGGCGACTAGAGGGGGTTGAATAGGCACAAATTAAAATTTCCCCACACAAGTATTTTTTCTCTTGAGCTCTAGTGCTATGAGGAAGATACTAGGTTCAAGAACACCAAAAACAGAAATTTCAGAACAAGAAATTCAGAAACTTAGCCGCTAAGAAACCTGAAAAACTCAAGATAACCAAAATTGATGAAACTTGAACATCAGTAAGATGAGATCCTTAGGGTTGTGATTCCAAAAGGAATTGCAAAGTAAAGCCCATGGGAGAGATATTTCTTGTTCAAAGTTCACGTTGCATCAGAACAACAGTTTCAGAAACTTCGCTGTGAAGAAACCTCAGGAAATCAAGATCTATTTATCCAAAATTGATGAAACTTGAATCATAGCAAGATGAGGTCCGCGGGATTATGATTCCAAAAGGAATTACGGAATAAAGCCCACAGGAGAGAGCTATCTTGCTCTAAGTTCATATTGCATCAGAACAGCAGTTTCAGAAACTTGGCCGTGAAGAAACCTCAAGATCTATTTATCCAAAATTGATGAAACTTGAACCATAGCAAGATTAAGCCTTTAGGGTTATGATTCCAAAAGGAATTGTAGAATAAAGCCCACGGGAGATCTATCTTGCTCAAAGTTCATGTTGTATCAAAACAGTAATTTCAAAAACATGGCTATGAAGAAACCTTAAGAACTTAAAAACTACTCACCCAAAAATAATGAAACTTGAACAATGGCTAGGGAATGATCTTAGGGCTATGATTCCAAAAGGAATTGCAAGGATATGCCCAAAATCTCAAACCTTTCATGCAAATACTTCAAGCTGCCCCAAAAACAGTAATTTCAGTTCAAGAATACGGTTGTTGCAAACGCAACTTGAGCAAAAATGAGTCTTGATGGAATTTGCTGGGTTGGGACATGTTCTTGATGAACTGGCTATGATTCCAAAAGGAATTGCAAGGATATGCCCAAAATCTCAACATTTCATGCAAGTAGTCCAAGCTGCACCAGAAAAAGCAATTGCAGCTTAAGAACACAGTTTATGCAAACACCACTTGAGCAAGAATGAGTTCTAATGGATCTTGCTGGGTTGTGACATGTTCTTGATGAACTCCTTAACCTCTTACACGTCCTAGATCCAATAGAACTACAACAAGTAGGAGTGGAAGAGAAACTCAAGTTGCAACAAAGAAAAACTAGAAATTGTAAGATAAAATAAATTTTAGAACATGTAAGAATTTGGAACTTTCATTGCTTTGAGAGGAAGGATTACAAAGCCACACTTCTTGGTGGGCAAAGCTCAAAGGAGTATAAGGAAAACCCTAAATCCTTCTCCAAGACTTGGTTCTAAGTTTCATCAATTTTGAGAGAGTTGATTTTGAGTTTTTAAGGTTTCTTCACGGCCAAGTTTTTGAAATTCTAGATTTTGATGCAACATGATCTTGAAGCAAGAAAGGTATTTCCATTGGGCATTACTTTGCAATTTCTTTTGGAATCATGACCCTGAGGACCTTATCTTGCTATGGTTCAAGTTTCATCAATTTTGAGTAAGTAGACTTTGAATTCTTGAGGTTTCCTTACGGCCAAGTTTCTGTAATTCCATATTTTGGTGCAGTGTAATCTTGAAGTAAGAAAGGTCTCTCCATTAGGCATTACTTTGTGATTCCTTTTGGAATCATGACCCTGAGGACCTCATCTTGCTATAGTTCAAGTTTCATCAATTTTAGTTAAGTTTATCTCGAGTTTTTGAGGTTTCTTAACATCCAAGTTTCTGAAATTCTTGTTCTGATCTTTCTGTTCTTGGTGTATTTTTGTGTTCTTGAACCTAGTGTCTTCCTTATAGCACTAGAGTTCAAGAGAAAAATATTTGAGTGAGGGAAATTTAATTTGCGCCTATTCACCCCTCCTCTAATCGCCATAACTGATCCTTCAATTGGTATGACTTCTTATAAGTCTAGCAGGTGTTGGGCCCCCTGGGTAGACAGGGAGCGTGTTTACTCCCTTGTGTTTAGATGATCAGCTAGTCATATGGGGTGGATGAGAGCGAGTCTGCGCCTTAGTGATCTCTCTATCTTGTCTATGCTTTACGGATTGCCATTTCTTCGTTTCCCAAGCTTCTTCTCTCTTGCTTATAGCTTTGGTTCAGGGGGAGTTCGTTTGAGATTTTCTTGAGCTTTAATGTTGTCATAACTCAACTTAAAAAAATGTCTCTAATTGGCTCACTTGTTGAGGGGGAGCTTGGATCTTTATTTTGTTCATCATGCATATCATGTAGGCATGTGTGATATACTCATTTAGATGATAATCAGCTTTGTCTATTATTTACGATGAAATTTTGTTTGATACCATTTACATCATGCTACCATACTGAAGTGCATTGCTAGCTTGTTAATGCCTAGATATATGTCATTTAGCTTACCAATGCTTGCTAAAAATTAATGTCAACTTGAGCTTTATTGAAAACTTGATAAAATCTGTAGCTTTTACTTGCTATTTCAACTCTTAATGCTTATGCCATGTCCTTAGATAATCTGAAGTTCTACTAGAGTCCCTAAATCAGCTTGGGTTTGAGCTATTTTGAATCATGCTTGAACCTTATGTAAATATGCTCATAGTGAAAAGATGTGAGGTCAACCTCAACAAAAAAAAAATGAAAAAGTTGAAAACTGCAAAAGATATGGTTCGATCCCACCTTGCAAAAGATGTGATTCGATCCCACCTTGCAAATAGAAATATAATTAAAAATGAGCTTTAGGTTCTTTTATTGACTTTTAGCACACCCAAAATGTTAACTAGGTTGAACTCTAGGTTTTTCTCTGCATCGTGGACATGGCTCTGTATTTTTTGTTGAATTTTTGCTAAGAACCTGCTACTTGTGTAATCATGTAAATCTTGGCATTAATTTGTCCCTTGATGAATTCCTCAACCTCTTACATGACTCATATCCAATAGAACTACAACAAGTAGGAAGAAGGAAAGAGAAACTCAAGTTGCAACAAAGAAAAACTAGAAATTGCAAGAAATAACATAAATTTCAGAACATGTATGAACTTGAAACTTTCATTGCTTTGAGAGGAAGGATTCCAATGCCATACTTCCTGGTGGGCAAAGCTCAAATGAGCATAAGGAAAACCCTAAATCCTTCTCCAAGACTTGGTGGTAGAGATATACCTCCACCCCTCTATTTATAGCCTTATAGAAGCAATCTCAACCCTTGGATCACCTCAATGGCTAATATTAGCTCTATTCACTCATTCATATCCACTTAGAGTTGACCAACTCTACTCCTTGCCTAGAATACCCTCAGGCTAGCTACAATTATAACACATCACATAGCACAATTACAAAGCGGCTATTACAAAATCGAGCCTTGGGCTCTACACAACTCAACGCACCTGGTTTATCTAGCCCTAAACCATCTCCAAGAGTGCGCCGCAATATTCTCCATCTTGAAGATTCTCGGTGATATGCTAATTACATCAATGCCCTTGGTCAACATAAGCCACCTGGAGCTACCATGCTGCTCCGCTTTGACGGTCTTCGCTCCTTGTTGACTTGTCATGTCCACGCCTTTGTCTCGAGCTCTGAACACCCTCGGAACGCCTCGCCGACACTTAGACGCTGCCAAGTCACCGCACGGATCCATCTCGCGCCATCTTCATGAAGACTCTATCTTTATGACCGGACTTGATCCCCAATGATCTCTTCGACCTCCATGATCGTGCTGGATGCCAAGCTCTCCAAGCTTGCCATCGATCCCACGTCGATGATCATCTAAGCCATCAAGTCAACCTGCAGTAAACAAAAACGAAAAAATCGTTTCTTTGGCACAAGCGCCGTGCACTTGATCATTATTAGTGAAAACATGCATCATAACATCCCATGCAACCTAGGTGAAACTCAAAACTTAACTTCGCAAACTTTAACAACTATCGACCATTTATCAATAAGTCCTAAATGCTGTCAAATATCCATCACAATGTAGAGAGGGCCTCCACATGGTCTCTCAATCAGGGATTAAAATCGTGCCGTGATTCTGGCGATTGCACCGCTATCTGGAGGGCGGGATCGGGATCGTGGTAATCTCGGCTTTCAAATTCAAATTCAAATTCGAATGATTTTAATCAAATTTGAACAATTTCATCCGGAAAAAACCGGTTTGACGATTCACGATCTGCGTGGCGGGATTCATCCCGGGACTGGGTTTCCAATCCTTGCTCTCAATCTCCCCATTGATGAATATGTTGACAAACCACATCAAAATACCGATAGACCAGCGCTTAGCACCTAATAGCCGCCTAGGTGGGATAAATTGGCTAGGTGGGTGGGCTATGCCTAGCACCTGGGCGGGCGCCTAGGGGAACAAAATATAAGATAAAGTACAAAGATAGTAATCATGGCTTCAGATAGTTTCCGTTGATAAAAATAGCAACCAAGAGGAAAGTACTGACATTAGAGGGTCGAAACTACTATAAAAATTGGAAGAAAAAAAAAATCTTATAAGACCTCATTATCTTTATACCCTTGCTTGGACCCTTTCAAATCATGACATGTGGTCATACAAAGAGGTGGTTGATTTATTCTGCCATGTGTCATGAGATTGAAAGGGTCTAATAAGGGTCTAAAGATGATCAGGTCCCATAGGATTTTCTTCCAAAGAAATCTGTTTGATCCCTACACTGCAGCCTAAGAATAATTTCAGATAATCTTGTGTAAAACTTTTAAGATTGAGTAAGTTGGTGTACAAGGATACTAGATGGTGTATGTTTTCAACTTCTATGTTTAGGACTAGGCGGATCTATGCAAACCCAAGGGAACCATTGAAGTGCATTGCAATTATATAGTTGAATTTTGCCCTCACATGGCACTAGATGGCATTCTCAACTGTTTAAAGATGAACTTTTGGTTAACGAGACTCTTGAATATACCTTGTAACAATCCTAACCAGAATAATTCCCAGGTGACACCTGGACAGACAGCCCAGAATACCATAAAGTAGATTTTTTGAGACCTACTTGATGCACGAAATCATTTTTCCATGCTTCAATGCTGTTTCTTGCCTGACAATATTGATAGCTCCTCTTTTTTTAGGCGGGCTACATGTTACATGATCGTGTTCTCCGTCCTGCTGAAGTTGGTGTCACTGAAGGTGGTCCGACTGAGGAAGAGCCAGAGGAGAAATCTAGCAAGTCGGATTAAATTTGATAGCTCGTCCTGAGGAGATTTTCTTTCCATCGCTGCCATATTTATGTGGACACAGATATGGGTGTGATTTTAACATTACAGTGCTTGAACTTACTAGGGCATGACAAGCAGAGTGGTGCATTGGTGCATCAACTGATCAATGATTCTCCCTTTTTTTAGTTCGATAGGCAGATCCCATAAGGGTATTTGTAATACAAGATGTCATTTTTTGTTGTGATGAACATGTTCAGCGGGCCATCTTGTTTGATAAGTTCCAGAAATTTGCCCCTTTTTTTCTGGTCAGTACCGAGTACTAAAAACATCGTAGTACATGTGCATGCTTGAAATTGCCAATTTTGGACTAATTGTGGTCACTCGTTTCTTCTTTACATGTATAAGCACTTGCAGTTTGGCATTTCACATGAAGAAGGTATATCGTGTGCGTCCCCTCTTTTAGATACTCAAAATACTATGAAAATGGTCATGAAAATCCCCCAAACAAATTTTTTTGACAGCATCGACACAGTCAATCTACCATGCTGCAAAATTTCGAAAAAAAATCAAATCTAAATTCTGCTGATTAGGAGGTCCAAAAATAAAAGGGAAAATATATAGATAAAGGAAATACAAAAATAGAAAGGAAAAAAACTATACATGGACTTTTCAGTTGACTTTTTGCAGCATTCTTGATCATCTCAGGGCCTATGAAGCCAAATTTTGTTGGAATTCTTCATCACCATATGCATAGTGCATTGTATTTTAAGGTGCGACAAACAGAAGGTGGATGCACCGGATACACCTATTAGCTGAGACTACGATGAAGTATTGCAGGTGGGTATTTTACAGGGATAGCTCCGTCAAAATGATTCTACGATGTAAATAACGGGATTCGGTGAACTGTCACGGAGGCATAAATTCTGAAAATCTCTGATTGCATCGCAGCGTGTTGAGATATGCTTGTGTGCAAACTTTTATGCACTGTATTAGATGGTGTTTCGAAATGAAGGGTTGGATTTAGCTAATATTTTGTGATCACATTGGTATCATTTGGCCCGTTCGCAATGTACAGACCTTGCAGGTATTGTATAGTTGAACTGCAAATTAGTTTTTGGACGCTCAACAATGCAAGAATTTTTCATTAATAATGTATGGCAACGCAATGCAGACACTAAACTATTGCAGATCCTGTAATCGTTTCTGTTGAGTTGTCTCTACGACGACAATATGTCAAGAAAGTTATACAATTGGCCCGATGGCAAATAGTAACGAATTCAAGGAATAAATGAAGCAGCCGGTTACATTCTCATCTCAAGGTCAGGGGTAACAGATTTCCTCTTCAATCTATTTTCCTTTTTCGGGTGCCTGTCAGCCTCGTGTTGCTCGCCTGTATCACCTTCATTGTCACCGTCGGGGTCTTTCAAACCTAAGTTTAAATTTAGGTCAGTTCCACCACCATTTTTGCCGGAATCTCCAGCCTCATCTGATGCCTGAAATAGTACATATAGTCAATGCTTGATTGATTAGTCTCTTTTTAAAAAAGGGATCTTCAAACATGACAAACAACCATGTGAAATTGTGTTTGTATAACGAATGACAAGAATACAGCCAAATGAAAAAAGGAACTTTAAGACGAGGGAAAGCAAACGGCTATGGTTGCAAACAGAAGAAAAGAAAAGATGCTATATTCGACAGGGGTTGGAAAATGGGCTCTTATTTATGAAGGTTTGAAAAAGAAATAAAGTTGGGTATATTTCACAAAGAGTGGGACGTGAGTTACTACTTGAACAGATTTTGTCAGGTATCAGTTCAACTTTTTAACTACTTTATCTGTACATGGAAGGCACAAGTGATCACCACCATTGATGTAAAAGAGAGACCAAAACAACAAGAAATTGCACGGGAGCTTTATATCAGTGATATTGAAGTCTTCCTGGTCTCAAATATTGCACAATCTAGAAAAAAATTGCACAATAAACTAGATCAGAAGATTGCTGCTTGACTAAAAACAATTTTCATTTCTGGGATCTGAAAGATGGACTCTCCGTTTAGTTATAAAAATAACGTATATTGAGTAGGAGAAAGGACCATAGTGCAAATAGGTCAATAATAAATAGATTGTAAATTTTACAAAACCCCAGGTTTTATGAACATTATACCAACCATTTGCACATTGCTAGTGGTAACAATCATGATTGGCACTGGCTATTGCCATTTGAGGTTAATATTTATGTTTCAAACAATTGGATGCTAAAAGAGTAAAAGGCAAAACACTTCGAACAACAAACTGCTGAATGCTTGGCCATGCAAAACTATAGGTGTCAGTATGGAATAACAACTATTTTGTATGCATCAAGATGTTAACCATCAAGATAATCAAAGCACAAAGAAAAACAAGGTTGTCACATACTGTCAAATGACACTACTTGGGAGTAGAATGAGCAAAAGATATTGCAGATTATTGAATTATGGAACTGTTGCAAATTAATGGTATGACTGCTGAAGGACCATGTTACCTGAGATTCATCCATAGCTATATCATTGATATCGGTTTTTCCATTAGATGGCTCAGTTTCAGTGGATGACGGATCTCCATCATTAGCCTTATTCTCATCATCGGATTTGGCAGATTCTTGCCTTTGCTCTTCAACCACAGAAACCTGTAGTGCAGCCAGATTAAGTAAATATCCATTGACAAGATATCTGACCAAACAGTGAAAATACCAGCCGTTCGGCCATTCCAAAAGGTAAATGTTGTCACCAACAGTGAACTTGTCAGCACATTTCAGTAAATGGACACATAGTGAACTTGATAACATTGGCAACATTAAGAAATCACAAAGAAATTAATCACATAATGAAAAAGGAATAAACAAAAGAGCATTGTAAGCTGTAACTATACAAGAAGTGAATGATCCAAACATAAACTTTATACCCGTAATCATAAGCCTTTCAAAATTACCCGTAATCATTGAACAAGGGCGTTTCTACACAGAAACTATTATTCAGAACTACAAAAGAACCGCAAATCTTTTAGATGGTCAAAGAAACACATATTAACTAACCAATAATTAGGGTGCAGCACAGATCTCCTTAAATTGGTTTAGAACAGGAGTTATCCTGTCACAGCATCGCACCATAATGCTTCGCTGACTAAAAATTACCAATGGCTAAACTAGATCATGAGCCTTAAGGTATAACAGCACTGAAACAATTTAACACCTGCAGAAATATAACCAACACTAGTTTATTATCAGGAAAATTCTAAACCCCAACCTAATTATACTGAAACACCGCAATTTGTACAATTACCCAGCTCTGACAAACAATTCTACTATTCTAGCATTATTCACATCCGTCTCAACCATATGATCCTTAATTTTTCACACCGACATCTAATTCCCTTAACCCAAAGATCTATTAATATTTCAAGGGCTCAATTCGACCAAGATCCAAAAGTTTACAATCGTTACGCCAACAGGCCAACAAAAGAAGCTAGAGATCCAATCCACATACCAAGTCGAACCCATCGTGGCCCAAGAAATCGACCAAACCAAACCCAACAATTAAATTAAGAATCCTCACCGGCACGTATCGCCGCCTTCTGGTGGGCGTCTCCTCCTCCGCCACCGCCTGCTCCACGTCTCCTCCTCCGTTGGCGCCGTTCTGCGGGGCCCACTTGAACAGGACCAGGTTATTCCGCGAGATCCGCCACCGGAGACGGTCCCGGTAGAGGAGGCCGCGGTGGCGGGGCGGTGGCGACGGGCACCCACTCCTTGCGCCACTTCCTGACGGGCCCGGTGAACGTCGTCGCGGGGCCGTAGCGGGCCGAGGAGCGACCTAGACGTGCGCCCACGCCCTCCATGGCCAAGAATTTCTGTGGCGGCGGCGGCGGTGTTCTTCTGCGGCGAAGCGGGTATGAGCGCGGGTAAGGGTGGGGATGGGTACACGAAAATAACTCGTTGGGTGAAGTTAAGACTTAAAGACTCGAGTCTCCGCTCTCCACAGAGGGAGATCTAACACGAAAGGGTGTGTGATTTGTTGAATTTTTTTTAAATAATATTATTTTAAAAGATATTTACAAAATTAAATAGTCGATTCAAAAAATTACAAAAATATGTCCCTATCGTCAGTTCAACTGGCGACAGGAACCTATCGCCAGTTGAACTGACGACAAGAACCCTGTCGCCAGTCTAGCTAGCTATCGCCAGTTGAACTAGCGGCGAGGAAGTTGGCGAGTTCTGTCGCGATTCAAGCGGCGGCAGTACCGACTATAAAAACCCCAAAAAAATCAGTGCGGAATTCATTTTAATTCTAGAAAAAAAAAAACAAGAGAGGGTTGGAGAGGGAGAGAAGAAATAGTAGCGAAACTCTGCCGGTTCGTCGCGGAGGAGAGAGATTGATAGAGCATCATCAGTTTCGATCGATCATCTTGCAGGTACATTTTTCTGAAACTGTGTACGTTATGTCAAAACCTTGTAGGTTAGCAAACAAAAATAGCGACATAGAATTGAGTAGGTTAGATAAATGTAGTCGAACTGTGTAGTACATATTTTGAGTTGTGTAGCGACATAGAATTGCGACAATAGCGACATAGAATTGAGTAGGTTAGATAAATGTAGTCGAACTGTGTAGTGCACCTTTTGAGTGGATTAGATAAATGTAGTCGAATTGTAAATTGTGACAATAGCGACATAGAATTGAGTATGGTACATAAATGTAGTCGAACTGTGTAGTACATATTTTGAGTTGTGTAGCGACATAGAATTGCGACAATAGCGACATAGAGTTGAGTCTGTATTGGTTGACCATTGTAGTAATATAATTAATGCAGAATTCTCTTTTAAACTAGGAGATTTGCATGACACATTTTAAATTGTGAGAATATGTGTCTTGCGGTTATTATTTTGTTAGTCTTATTGTTATTATTGTGTTATTCGCGGTCAATATCTTGTTAGTGCGGAAATATCATTTAAAAATGTGTCATGCATTTAATTTGTAAAGAAAATTCGTAGTTGGTACATAGGCTACGTAAAGACTTATGAAAAAATATGAACTTTGTTTTTCTTTGCATTTTGGTATGGCGGATCACGAGTCACTACGAGTTGCTTGACCCGATGATTGACACAGCGTCACCATAGCGCCTCGATCTTGTGCTCCCGGGTGGTAGCGATAGAGCTTGGGGCATTCGACTCGCACCCCATCGGGGCATGGAAGCTGCCGAGGCGGATTAGAGTGCGTAAAGTTGTGACCTTCATGCACTCAATCGCGGTCTAATTATTTTGCGTTGACTCCTGTCTAATAATTGCGGTCTGATTATTTTGCGTTGACGCAGGTTGAGAGCGGTAGGCCTCCTTCCACTCGCGAGGATGGTGGAGGCGACGGTGGAGGGCAGCGAGACCGGCGTGCGATCGTGCGTCTGGCGTTTCGTCTGCCGGGCCCCTGGCGGCGGCGGTTGCCGTTGGAGGCGAGCGCACGTTCCACCTCCCGTGCGGGAGATGGCGCCGCAGCTGCGGGGCGTGAGCTACGGCCCGGGTTGCCTGCGTGGCGCTCCGATGGCGGCGCCACGGCGTCCGCCACGTGGCGCGCGGACACGCTAGCGAGTTCCACGATGTGTCTTGCCGAGCGGCGAGTGCGTGGAGTTCGGCAACCCGCGGGGCCTGGCGAAGTGGATATGCGATTCTACGTAAGTGTTCGTAAATATTGTTCTCGTAACAATTCGTATGTGAACCTTGCGGCGTGTGCGTGTCTTCTTGCGGCGGCGTATGGCGCGAGAACCGAGGGCGTCAGCGTTAGGAGGCGCCGAGGCCTACCTGCTGTGATTGTTGGGTGGGTCATGTTCCTAGGCTCCCACGGCGGCGTCGACAAGCACTACATCCGATGCGCGCGCGTGAGGTGGCGGACTCACCGGTCGACCAGATCCGCGATGCGTGTGGGGTCGGCCGTCTTTGTGCGCGGCGTACCTTGCGCTTGTGCGGCGTGTGCGGCGTCGCGCGGCGGCTCCATCCTCTCGGGATGCGCTTCTTGCGGTTGTGGTCGTTGGAGCATTTCGGATCGGACGGCCACACGGACTTGGGGCGTCACGAGGATAACTTGCGTCCGCCACGGCGACTGGACCGGCCGACCATGGGCGCGTGTGGTGCGCCGGCGGAGTTAGTTTCATAGTCATTTATTGTTTTTGTATTGCAATCACTATTTCGTGTGCTTAGTTTGCGGTGTTCTATTGTGCGAGTCACCTTCACGCCGATCACCTCGCGGGCTCCTACGGTATGCGTTGCGATGTTCGATCGGTGACCGATGACGCGTCATCCGGACACCGTCTGATGGCGCCGAGGTGATCGCGCGCGCCCCAACGATGCTGTCGGTCTTGTGCACGCGAGACTACTGTCTTGGTACGCGAGTGCCTTAGTGCATGACATTTTCGTGGAGAGTACTAGGTGCGGCACGTCATGCGCCGATTCGATCTGCGACGGAGGTCCCGGCCCCTTGGGGAGGCGGTGCGGCGCGCGTACGCGTGTAAGTTCACTTTTACTTCTTTCGTACAATGTGTGTTACATCCGCGCAAATATTTTCTTTCCGTCACGGTACACTCGGAAGGAGTTCGCGGCTCGATGTCACGGTCGGACGGGATGGCCCCTGGGTCGAGGGTTGGAGTAAGCGCGGTCGAGGACCTCGTCGGTGTGGGCAAGATCCTCGACCCGAGGCGTCACGACCGGTACATGGGGTGATACGCTACTCGGGCGAGGCCGTTGCGTCGGGTCGTGGGCGACCCTCCTCGGCATGAGGCCTCGGCGTTGGACACGTACCCACCCACCGGACTACGCTTTCCACCGTGCGTATGTACTCAACGGTCCTTATTTTGTATTTAATTTGGAGACTTAGGTCTACAACTTGTTGATTACGTGTGCGAGATGGATCTTCAGGAGATTGTTGAATTGGTAGACTCGCGCGACATGACAACGGCGGCGAGACGGAGGGCTCTGCGGCGGATCGGGGAGGCGGCGTGCGTCTGAGTGCGGTCGGCACTAGTCGCACGCCAACCGACCCGATGGGCCGGCGATCGGAGGGCGAGTCGGTCACCGAGGTGGTAGACCACGACCTCTGCTCGCTCGAGGCGGGCTCGTCGTCGTGGCGGTGGGGCGAGCACCTCGGGACATGCGGAGGTGATTACGACACGCTCACATCGCTTCTTCATTTGAACCTCCAAAGTTTGTGGCGACTATCTTCATTCTGGTCCTCGGCTCCACCGTGCGCGGGCGGGACTATGTCGCGTCGTCCTAGCACATCTTCGGCCAGCGAGTTAGTTCCGCAGTGGGTAACGTCCTTTCCGCCATGATTAGGTTTGTAACGTAATTATTTGCGAGAGCGGTTTGGGAGGACGATACATGCATGCGCGACGCGCATATCTATCGGCACCCATCGAGGACTTCTTGAGGATCGCGTGACACGCGATTCTCTATGGAGGCTTCTCGGTATGCGATGCGCCGAGTTCGTCCGACGCGAACCCGGCCGGCGAGCGAGCGGCCTGGCGACACCACCGCGAGCTACTCGCGCGGTCGGGTAGTCGAGCAGCCCAACCCTCCGGCGTACTCGCGGCGGCGGCGGAGGCCGGGGCGACACGCGGGTGCACCCTAAGAGGGCGCCACTAGATGTTGATTTTTGTTAGTATCGTAATGGTAGCTACGTAAATTTTATTCTATTTGCAACTATTATTATGGCAATCTCGGTTTGGTACTAAAATCTTTTGAATACCACGTGATCCAACGATCAAACTTTTGACAACGGCGTGGCGAGCGAGCTAGCTTATTAGGACTATTTGACCCCACGAGCGGCTTTTCGGGGCGATGTGACGGGCGAGCGATTTTGAGCGTGTGACCAGCGAGCGACTTTTCGGGGCGTCACGAGCTTTTCGGGGCGATGTGAGCTTTTAGGGCGATGTGACCGGATGAGCGGCTTTTTAGGGCGATGGGACGAGCGAGGCGGCTTTCCGGGGCGATGCGACGGAAGAAGCGGCTTTTCGGGGCGATGTGACGAGCGAGGCGACTTTTGGGGCGATGTGACCGGAGGCGGCTTTTGGGACTATTTGACCCGACGAGGCACCTTTTACCAAGACCAGAGCCTCGGCTACGGCTCGTTCGCTCTAGCTATAAATACAGCGCAACTCGTCCAACAAGTCCACAACACCACCACCAAGTAGAAAACATGGACAAGGAGAAGGAATGGGAGAAAATCCGCAAGCTTTTGAAGGATTGGGTGTCTCCCCATGAGACCAGCGCTCGCTACCATGCCGCTAGTCAGGAACCTTTCACACACAAAACTTTTCCAGAACTGGTGGATCCGAGGAAGGCGCCTCATGTCGCCCAATGGTTCAGGTCGAGCGCGACCCCACCTATGCCGCGGGCGCCCTCGGAAGGGCCCCGATAGGGGTGGCGCCACCCCTATGCTGGTGTCGGGACGCCTGCAAGTACGTTAAATCAACCGATGAGTGGACCATTGGCCAGCGCTATTGGTGCTGCCCAAACTGCGGTCAAATTCTGGGCATTGTCGGTGTGTCGCACATTCACCGTCGTGAAGTCTACCCCAAGATATTACGACGTGAAGTGCGGCATAGAGGGATGCCCTTGGCGCGTGCACGCATTTCAGCCCAAGTAGGACACCTACTGGAAGTGCTCCATAGTGGTCCCTCACATGCGTCGTCATTTGAGTCGGTCGATCCACCGAACCTATCATCGACTTCATCGCCAATCTAATGTGCGGTGAGATAGTGGATAACCTAGATTTTGAGCCACGATCCATCATTCGGCCATTGAGGCAAGGTTCGATGACACTATCGCCTATGCAAAGGCTTGGAGGGCAAAACAGAAGGCATTGGAATCAAGGTTCGACGACGTTCGAGGATTCCTACCACAACCTCCCTAGGCAACTCCGAGTCATACAAGACAGGAATCCCAGCACTCATGTCGACATTCAAGACGCCACGCATCCGAAGTTGCCTAATAAGAGGGTACTACAACGAGCATTCTTCGCCTTTGGTCCATGCATCAATGCATTCCGGCACTGTTGTCCAATCTTGTGCATCGATGGCACGTTCGATCGGGAGGTACAAGGGCGGATCTTGGCGCAATAGCGGCGGACGAAACAATCAAGTTCTTCCGTGGCATTCGCTTTCGTTGAAAGCAAGAGAATACGGATAGTCGGTGTAGTTCTTGAAGAATGTGAGGATTTACATTGTGCGAGACCGTCCCAACGTATCGTCATACATGGCCAAACACGCGAGCTGCTGCGTGCAATAACTCGGCTTACAACGAGGAGAGGGCGTACCACTTCCATGGCGGATCTACGAGCGGTGGTGCATGCGACACTTGGGTGCGAATTTCTATAGCGATTCCGCAACAA
This sequence comes from Ampelocalamus luodianensis, assembly GCA_036346255.1. Lineage (NCBI taxonomy): Eukaryota > Viridiplantae > Streptophyta > Magnoliopsida > Poales > Poaceae > Ampelocalamus > Ampelocalamus luodianensis. Next base: position 19,592,089 of record CM070631.1, on the reverse strand, counting down.
GGACTTGATGAACCTATTCAAGCGCTGTGCAAGCGAGAACCGGCGGCGTAAGTTCGAAACACTCGGAAGATTCGGGCGGCCGGGCCCAAACCCACGAAGGGAGGCGAGAAGGGCGCCCCAAGCGTCGATTAGTCCCCAAGCATTGCCACATCTACCCACGAGCGCTCCTAGTGTCACGAGGAAGACAGGGCAGGTCAAATGCTTCTCGGTGGATTGAGCACGAGCCTAAGGAGAAGTGGTGTTGCTACATGACGAGGGTGGTGCTCGATATGGTATCATGACAACCAACCTAGTCGAGGTCTACAAGCGGGTCATGCGCGGCGCCAGTGCCTCCTTTGGTTGGTATTATGGAGGCAATTCTCCATGGTACCACAAACTACTTTGTTAACAGATGCAGCAATGTGTCGCTCGCCATGGCAAATGATAGGGTACTCTACTCCGCCATGATCACCGTATACATGGAGGAGAAGAGCAAGAAGGGTGAGATGCACCGGGCATTCAAGATGGGCACGAGGAGCTTCGCCGAGATAATGTGCGAGGATAAGGGCGTCGCGGGACTAACTGCGAGGATCACCATGAGTGCACACTACGCCGCGATAGTTGCATATGCACTTGTAACAAGCCCCTTCTTACGCATAGGCCTGCTCCCATGTCATGGCGCTGTTCGACGGTGGCGTAGCATCCCGGCGATACCTCTCTCACTATTTCACCAAGGAGGCGGTGATGCAAACATGGAGTGGAGAGATGTATGGTTACGCCGTTGTTGGCCATTTCACCGGTCATCCAACACGAGAGCAACTAATGCGGGCGCGGACATTACTAGGCTCAAGGAAAGGTTGGTCGGCGGCAGTACGGCGCATCGAGAACGATATGGGCGAGGCGGCGGACGTTGCGAAGAAGTACTCCATTTGCGGGAGTGCAGGCACACCTTCAAGACATGCCCACGCGAAATACTCGGGACCAAGGAGACATCGCCGGGGACCTCATCCGTGCCCGACTAGAGGCGATCCACATGGGAGGCGTTGACATCGCGACGCGAGAAAAATATTATTATCAATGTTACGAATTATCATTTCAATTAAGTGTTATGACGTTTCTGCGCAGTTACGTAATATCGGTGTATGAATTCCGGCGAATCGCAATATCACTTACCTTCCTCTTCTGAATCGTTCATACCTCAAACGTCCTCGGTAAATCCTCCAAAAATTTATCATAGTACAACAACATCGACGATGATAAAATGTTATTGCGAGTCTTACAGATTTCGTACCGTTTAAATTTTATGAAAATCACAATCTGCCTAAGTGGAATAGGCAAAATCAAAAACTGGCTAGGGCTGAGGTATATATCGCTAGTTCAACTGGCAATATGTTCCTGTCGCGAGTTGAACTGGCGATAAATACCTCAAGCGACGAGGGGCGGGGTTCTGTCGCCGATTCAATGGCGGCGAGGACATATTTTTGTAATTTTTTGAAACGACTATTTATTTTTGTAAATATCTTTTAAAATAATATTATTTTTTAAAAAAATCGTGATTTGTTTACTTGTTTTGTTACGCGTGGATGACAGGTGGGACTGGTTTGCAGAAATTGGGGTATCCGTCCGTGGGCCCAGCACGGGAGCTGGGGTTGAGCCGTCACGTGCGTGATCTCAGCCCTCCGTTTGCTTGTACACTACACGATTCTGAGGAGAAGAGAGTGTACCCCAAAATTTTCTAGGGCTAATACTTGTAGATTTTTTAGAAATAATGTTAATTTAAAGATAATTACAAAGTAAATAGTCAAAATAAAAATTACAAAACTAGGCTCTTGTCGCCAATTGGAATGCGATAGGGACCTATGCACTAGCGATAGAGATCCTAAATTTGTTAATATAAAAATTTGGAAAACCGCCATTTCAAATAGTGATAGCGATCTCGCAAGTGCCTATCGTCATTCTAAATGGCGATAAAATCTCCCCTATAAATACCCTTGAAACCCTAAAATTCGGAGAAAAGTCACTTTTATTCAGAAAAAAAGAGAAAGAGAGGAGGGAAGGGAGAGGAGTAGAGGGAAAGAGAGAAGCTAGCGAAGCGCGGTCCGTCCGATCGCTCATCTTTTAGGTAATTTTTTAACCGAATGGGTTGCATAGTTTTAGATGTACGGTTATGTAGTGTAATATATTGTACATAATCCTTTTCGGTGGGTAGTTTAGTTTTAGATATGTGGTTAATCGTGATAATATTATTTACGGTGTAGTACGTCAAATATATCGAATGCCACCAACTTCAAAATTTACTATGATCATGGGACTATTCTTGAGGGTCCCGAGGGAATTGATATGCGTTATTTTCAATCGGTGATTATGCTCCTAACAAGACCAAAGCAGTGTACATGGGATGTTGTGATGTGATGGTTGTTCCACTCATTCAATATGGACCATGCTGTGTATGATGTGAGATTAAGTTGCCTTGCCCTCTGAGCAACACATCACACATATTGGGAGTAAGTGCAGTTTAAGAGAACAAAGTCATGGCAGTCATATGTACGTATGGCGAGGGAGGAACGGTGGGATTTGGTCCTTCTGGTCTAGACATATGTCAAGCCCACTCCTACATCGGTGGCTAAACAAGAAGCGAGTGGTGATACCGAAGAAGAAGTCGGGGACTCCAGCCACAGCGCGGCATACACAATAGCCAAAGGTCTGGGAGTAGCTGATCCTGTCAATGAAGACTCTGTGGAAAGAGCTCCTTCAGTCAGGCAAGCTAGTGGGCTTACTGATGAGTGTGAGGAGCTGGAAGCCCTAGTGCAAAAGATGGATCTCGAAGACCGGGTCTACATGGCATTGTCAGAAGATAAAGGATCCGACGATGAGGATGCTATGGAACAATAGGTTGTTCCATCCGAGTGGAACACATACCAGTTCGACAACCTCGTCATTAACGCAGGCTCCCGTGTGCCGTGGGAGTACTCCTGTCGCCATTCCAAATGGTGGCAGGGACCTGTCGCCAATTCAATTGGCGATAGGGAGCTCTCTATATTGTTGAGTCTCCCTGTGCAAGGCACATTTTTCCCTATTATATATTTCACCAAATATATAATCTTATCTAAAATTTGAAACTATATCTACTGTAATATAATCTCACCCAAATTTGGAACCCATCCTCCTCTCAAAAACTTGAGCAATTTTTATTATTTAACCTATTTTAAAATTTATTTTTATAACTAATCCTTTACCAACTTTATTTCTCATTCTGACCCTTTTAGTCACGCCACCACTCGTGGCGTGGCCAAACAACACTGTCACGTCAGTCACCATAGTGTGGTCAAATCCTGCCACTCCACCACCACTAGTGTGACAATATTGTTTGATCACGCCACCAACCGTGGTATGACAAGAAGTGTCATTTAGCCACTTATCCCACACATGACAGTGCTATCTTGTCTGTTTCTGCCATTTGGGCTTCATGGATTGAGGGCTGAAGCAAATGTGTGGTGATTGTGGGGATCCTGTGTATATGATCCTATTGTTGCCCACCAACCGTGGCGTGACAAGAGGTGTCATTTAGCCACTTATCCCACACATGACAGTGTTATCTTGTCTGCTTCTACCATTTGGGCTTCATGGATTGAGGGTTGAAGCAAATGTGTGGTGATTATGGAGATCATGTGTATATGATCCTATTGTTGCTTGATGGTTAGTTTGCTAGTATGTGTCTTGGATGCGTGGGAGTTGATGTTACCTTGTGGCCGCTAGTTTGCTTACGCCATTTGGGCTTCATGGATTGAGGTTGAAGCAAATGTGTGGTGATTATGGGGATCATGTGTATATGATCCTAATCTTAGTATATTGAACAATTGACAATGATGTCGAGGCATTTGAGAGAAACCCTCGTTTAGCGAGTTCCACTATTTGTCGGATCGGAGGCGGTGCAGGTTGGCCCTATGGCGGTCTAACGACCGATGGTGTGATCGACCGACCTAGGGGTGGCGGTCGAACGAGTGGAGTTGAAAAGGCTGAATTTTGAGGAATGTGATCAAACACTTGTGTGAGAGTGTTAAAAGGTGTGTTTGCACCAGGTTTAATGGAAAATGGAATTTCGAGGCAAACCTAGATAAAGTTTTACCGAAATGTCTAGAGAGGGTGTTTTTTAGTCCTTGGAAAAATTTTGGTGGGCGGTCAAACCGGCCTTGCGGACAGTCAAACCGATCAAGGGCGGCGATCAGACCAGCCATAGTGCGATCATGCATTGTGAGGTGTAATGATCTTGTGGAATTGGTGAAAGTCATGGGTGTTAGTGTATAGGTGTTGCATAATACATATTTTGGCTAATGTGGTTCAAGTTGCGAGCAACTTGTGTCCGAAATCATTTTCTTGGTCCATTGTTTGTAGGTGGTTTGTAGTCAACTATGGTCAACGACAAGGATGACCGAGACTAGGCTAGGAGAGCAAAGGTCTAGAACGATCGATGATGCTATGTGAATTGGTTGGACTCAAGCATGATATGAGATGGACAAGAATGATCAAACGGATTGCCTCAAGTGGCTTGGGGGTCGATGCAAGTACCACAGCTGTTCCAGCGGGTGCCGGATGGGAGAGACATGCTGACACGAAGAGAGTCATTGATGAACCTACGAGTGACGAAGCATTTGATTGCTTCATGTTGATTGGACTTGGCCTTTGGAGAAGGATCGAGAAGGGGTATTTTGATATCTTTGCTAAAATACTAGATTAGTGATCTTAGAGAAACCGCAGCGCAGGACAGGGCAAACGAGAGGCATTTTAGGTCAAGAGAAGATGAAGATCACGAAGAAACGAATACGAGAGACCCGATTCATCATCTGCTTTGAGAAGCATGTGTGCGTGTAGACCCGTTTATGCATGGGCTTAACGGGTGCCTGATAAAGTTTTCTCTCTAGACCTAGCCTCCACTATAAAAAGGGGGTGCAAGATTTGCACTCATCCACTCAAGCCTTGGAAACCCCAATTTGTGATTTAGGAAAAGTGGAGATATAGAGGAGGCTTGGATTCAGAGAGATGAATTGATTGAGTGCTCAAGTATTAAGCTTTTGTCCTCTATGGTGGAGTGGCTGTAAATCTATAGTTCCTCGAATCAATCCAAGCAAGTTGTCCCCGAGATGAGTTCTATCTTGTTCTTACTATCTCTTTGATGCTTTTGGGATTTTTGTGTTCCAAGGGTTTTAGTTGGGTTTTTTTGCTATGATCTAGCTTGGTAGAACTTGTGGGATCTGATCTAAGGTCATCTTGACCATCTTCCACCCACGAGCAAGCTTTTGGATCAAGTTTTGATTTTCTCCGGTTTTCGTGCCTTCTTGACCTCAATCAAGAAATTTGTGGAACCTTATCTTCGATCATCCCGATCGTCGATTGAAATATGTTCCTAGCCTTCTTGATGAGTTATGCCTGAAATCTCATGGAATTTGGATCTCGAAATCAAAATTTAGGTCGATTTGAGATCGTTTTGGGCTGATGTCCCTGCAGGCGGCGGTCAAACCAGCCACCGAGCGAAGGTAAATCCAAATGGGAGGTCGTTCAAGTTCCTCTCATTCTTCCCGAGGTTGCTACGCCAGCTTCAGCGGCCATCTTGGCTAACAACCATAAGGCAAAGAAACTCCTATATGTCGGGCTTGGTAGACAAGAGTTTGATATAATTTGTCATCTTAAGACTGCGCATGAGATTTGACACACTCTTAAGACCTATCATGAGGGCTCTTCCCAAATCAAGCAAGTGCACCAAACGGTCTTTACATGAGTGTACAACAAATCTGATATGTTTCCTGAAGAGAGCATCGATGACGTGTTTACTCACTTCAACAAGGTACTCAATCATCTGAGAGCGGTTGGCATTGAATATTCTCAATATAAGAATGCAACACATCTCTTGGCTGTCATTAACATCAAGGAGTGGGAGATAAAAGCTATCACAATTGAGGAGAACGTCAAGACCTATGAGATCAAAAGAGTTAATTATCCCAAAAGGAAAACATGGCTTTGATAGTTGGTCCCATTAAGAGATCTTATGATGGTAGTTCTTCTAACTCTTTGGAGTTCTCTTTTGCTTGTCTTTCTGCAATCAATGAGGAGGAGCTTGAGTCCATTCCTGAGCCAGAGTTAGTACTTTTGGCCAAAAATTTCACACAGGCCTATCACAATGTGAGGAATAAGAAGAGATGTGGTCCGATGACTTGCTATGAGTGTAATGAGCTCTACTATGTTCGGGCTAACTGTCTCAAGCTGAGGGGTAAGGGCAACTACAAGGAGGAGAATGGCTCGTGGAAGAAGCCTCAAGGCAACAAGGCCAAATTTGATCCCTCCAAACTCTCGAGGGTCACTCACCGAGTCCTTACTGTTTTTAGAGATCATTCCATGAGTGATGTGGACTCTAAGAGCGAGGCAGACAAGGAGGTGGAAACTCCTCAAGAGAAGAATAAGGGCAAAGGCAAAGACTTCACCAGGTTGCTCCAACTCTTTTTGGTTGTAATGCGCGTCTAGTGGTAACGATCTATAATCTCTTACTAGTAATGCTTCCTAATTTATATGGTAGAAAATTTTATCATGCACTATAGTAGCCTTCCGTGTATGTGGGGAAAAGTAATTGCCCCGACAACAGAAAGGGAGCGACAACGGAGCATAGGAGGGCAAGAACACCACGAATGCACACGTACAATGGGACGCTCTCTCATAGACAACTTCCTTCCTAGTTCTGGAGTTATTTATCATCTTTTCCTATCCGTTTAAACTGCATTTATTTTTTCCCTATATATAAAAATTCAATTACCATTCACAGAAAACGTACCTTTTTGGACCGAGCAAAGCACGGTTACACGATTTCACCATAACGGTGGGTGCACCTAAAATGCTAACTTTTTTCTGTCAATAAAAATAAGTAAACCGTGAACTAAAATAAACTCTGATTTGACGAAAAAGAAAGCTAGCAACAGGAAGCAATTAATTAAGAAGCAGCTGCCCTTGCACTCTGTGGTTGCACTGCTGGGCTCTCTCTCTCTCTCTCTCTCTCTCTTTATTTTCATAGATAGATAGATTAGATAGATTAGCGGTCGGCTTTTGTAAGCGTTTGCGTTACTGCACGAACGGATCAACAGAATTCAGAGGGAAAGCACTGATTTGTACTAGTTAGCGCCCGACCAGGAAATGTGTATATATATTCCGTACAAGCAGTGTCTGTCCGTAAATTGGGCTCAGCAGAACGAGTACCTGCAGAAATTGCCATCGATCAATGGAATTGTCCGCTTGTAGTTGTTTACCATTACTGTTTCAAATTAAGGACAATGGTCATCGACGGTCGGAAACGGAGCTAGAAATTTTATATGAGATGGGTCAATTGAACAAAAGGACATAATGTTTCATTTGGTTTCGAGTGAGAGTTCTAAACACTAAATATAAAAATATATTACTTGACATTCATATACCTAATGACGTAAAAAAAGCTTCATATTATTGTGATGTCAAATAGTTGCATGAGAGTGAGATACAAAACACAAATAAAAAGATAAGAGAAATTAATATGTTCAGTATTTACTTAACTTGTGCTCGCCGACATTTCATTGCACGAATTATCACATGTTCACAACCCACTCTTCAATAATTCAATCCATCTCTGGTTTGGAAAGATTTTCGGTAGAAGAAATGCAAAAAAAGGGATAAGAGGAGTTGTATGTTCGTACAGTTTACTGCCTGGTTATGCTCTTTTCTTATGCCTTGAATCTTTAGGATTGTGAAAGATAAACAAGTCAAAAAGTTGTGAGTATATGTTAATATTGATTAGATAACTAACACTTAGCCTTTAGTATTTTAACATGTAAGTAATTAGAGGAAACTTCTGGCGAGCCAACTGCTCTCTCCGTCCCTGGTCATCAAGCGTATCTAATCCAATCCGGTCACTTCGGATCGACGCGCACGTGATGGGGTCGGAGGTGAATGAATGGGTCCGTGCGTCTGCCTCGCCTCACCGCCCTGCTTTTGAATCGGATCCATCATCCAAGGAGGTTGGGTACGCCTGGCGTGATAATCACGTGGCGTCAAGATTAAAGAAGGGCCTGTCCCAACTCCCAACTCCCAACTGCAAGCGATGATAATCTCACCTGGCCGTGCCAGTGTGCCAGTGTGCCAGTGTGCCATGCCATCTTCATCTTTTATATGCCCTGCTGCTACGAGGAATACTTGCAACGAGAGGTTAAAATTTTACAAAAATTGTTAGCGAAATCTGTACAGAATCTTGTATTACGGATATAATCTCTTATTTTGCCGGTTGTTACTGTTGCCTGTCCGGCACGGGATTCTTTCCCTCTTTTCCGCTTGCGTTTTCTTTTCGGTTGCGCTCGATTGTAATCTATACACCTCGCTATATATAAACATATGGATCCCTTGGGTTACTTGTGGCAGATATCATCTTATATGGTATTAGAGATTTGAGCAATTTTCCTTGCCTCGGCTCGCCATCTCCTTCCCCCTCTGTCACCATGAGTACTGACCCTGGCTCTTCCTCTCCTTCATCCACCTCCTCATCCGTGCCACTCTTGTCGATGCCTGCGGCTGTGTTCCCCTCTTCAGCCATCTCACATATTAACATTCGGACCCATGTTCCGATTATTTTGGATCTGAAGGAATCCAACTACTCCCAATGGTGGATTTTTAATAATCTATTTTTATTCGAATTACGAAATAATACTCTATATTTTACATTAATAATCTCTTATCGCTCGGTTGGGCGACTTGGGCTAGTCGCCCAACGATTGCGTGCCAAGTGTTCAAGTTACTCAACCGTTGAGCGACCCGCCCTTGGCTCCTAGTCGCTCAGCGGTTGAGCAACTTTGACACTTGTCGCTCAACCGTGAAGCGATAGCCCCTAGTCGCCCAACGGTTGAGCAACTGGGGCTCATAACCCCCTCCCGCTGCGCCGGCCTCGCCATTCTCATTTGCTCGGACGAGAATCGCGAGAGGAAGGAGAAGAGAAGAAGAGAGGAAGGAAGAGGGGAGAGAAAGAGAGGGAAGGAGAGGGTGGAAAGAGAGGGTCAGCGCATCGACGATGGTGAGACTCCTGTATTTCTTTATAGACTAACTTTCGAAATCATGGTAGGTTAGCAACCAATATCATTACATGTGTAGTGACGTGTTGTTAGCAAATAAAATCATGGTAGTTTAGCATGTAAAATCTTTAGATGGGTAGATGTGTAGTGTCATATTGTCAGTGGTGAAGCTAGAAAATTTGTGTTGGAGGTGCACCAGTCTCATATTATCAACGTCGGCATTGATACAACCTATTTACGTCGCATGTGTCTCTGTTACAAGGTGGCTTGCTCTCTCGACTCTAGTTACTAAAGCGGTGGTGGTGCGTGCATCAGGCACCCCACTAGCTCTGTCCATGCATATTGTTAATAGTTGTAATTAGTTTAGTCGTAGATTCTTGTTCCTTGTCCTCAAGGCGTTAACATTATCTTGGGCAAGTGGGTATTCCACCATAAACTTCGCCCTGACAACACACTTGATCGCTACAAGGCCTGATGATGGGTCGTTCGTGGTTTTTACCAATAGCCCAGGGTGGACTTTGATGAGACATTCAGTCCAGTGGTCAAACCCGCCACCATTCGTATTGTTCTTAGTCTTGCCGGCTCTCGTTAATGGCTTGTTCATCAGCTGAACGTTAATAATTCTTTCCTTCATGGCATTCTCGATGAAATAGTTTATTGTCAGCAGCCAGTCGGCTTCATTGATTCTTCCAAGAAGGATCATGTCTGCCTTCTAAATAAATCCCTTTATGGCCTGAAGCAAGTCCCTCACACATGGTACACCTGCTTCGCCACCTACATTCAGTCCATTGGTTTCCTTCCCACGATTTCTAACTCTTCCGTGTTTGTCCTACGCCAGGGCAACGATCTTGCATATCTTTGGCTCTACGTCGACGACATCGTTCTCACCGCGTCTTCTATCTCTCTCCTCCAAAAACCATCTCTCTCCTCCATGGTGAGTTCTCCATGAAGGATCTTGGTATTTTTGTTGCTCGCTCTCCTACGGGTTTCTCTCTCTCAAGAGAAATATGCCGAGGAAATTCTCGTCCTTGCTGGCATGACTTCTTGCAAGCCGGCCTCCACCCCCATTGACACTCATCCCAAGATCTCCACTACCAGTGGTACGTCGCGCTTAGATGGTTCTATTTATCTGAGTCTCGTAGTGTTGGAGATATGCCCTAGAGGCAATCATATTGATGATGATATTTCATTGTATCCATGATTTAATAAATGTTCCTTGAATATTGTCTTTGTGTTGATTAACAAGTATGTGACTTGTTTGTGAAACTCTTTACTTGTATGGTTATTCTAAAGTTGTCCCTAGTCGGAGTTCATGTGAGGACACACGTGAATGATGGATTAGCACATGTATCGGTTGATGACCATGTTTCATGTGTCATAGACATGGAGATGTCAAACCAATAATGTGGACACATGTTTAGAACATGGGGTTGGACCGACCCAACATGAGACATAGTAATTATTCTTATGGTTCTCTCTACACAATGTGTACGCCTTGTCCTTAGACACGAGATTGTCGTATGTACTTGAGATGTGAATCGACCTACTTAGGGGCTATCAAACGCTACTCGTGGCGGGTAGTTATAAAGGTAGCTTTCGGGTTTGTCATGAAGCATCTTTGCGAGGCATGGTCGGTCGAGATGGGATTTGCCCTCTCTACCGAGAGAGATATCTCGGGCCTCGAGTGATCGGATCTAGAAATGCATGGCCATGCTACTTAAGGTTAAGAGTTAACCTAGTAAGGGATTCGGATCACAGATCGAGAAAGAGTGGTCACTTGGAGCTCATTGAATATCGTGAGGCAAAGGGATTGGCATGTACATAACGTTGTGATGGTTCGTCCGATATGATCTTTACGTATGTTTAGGAGTTGCACGTCTTGCTAGAGGCCGCTACCAACTATTGACCAAGTATGTGTACTCGCGTCATGTCTAAACATATGTGAACCATAGGGTCACACACTTAAGAAGGGTGAAGCCTAATTCGGATTGGATCTAAATTAGATCGGGCATTGAGTCCTAATGGGCCTCTATTCGTAGAAGCCCATTATAAGGACGTCTATAAAGGAGGGCAGGCGCGTTGGTTGAGGTTGAGTTTTTCGTGACATCCTCAAACCACGGCGCCACCCTCCCACGCCCTAGTCGCCGCGCGGATCTAGTAGTCGGCGTGCGTCGCTTCCTCCCGCGTGTGGATACCTTTGGGCGCCGCATCCGTGGCGTTGGGACGAACCGCAAGAAAGGAGGCATGCGTGGGACGCCGCGACGAGGACGAGGAAGTAGTACGACTACTCGCCCCGACGCATCGCATCAAGAGACGACTACACCGCCCGACGTCTTTGCATCAACTTCCGCACTGCGCGTCTAGTGGTAAGACCGTGATCTATAAGCTCGCAGTGATCTTGGTTTACGGGTAGAATTTTTAATTTGCGCTAGTGTAGCCTACCGCTTCCCAACGGTGGTATCGAGCGAGTTCTTTGTCATGTTATAGGTTCGGGTGATTTGCATATGGCGATATGTAAATCGGTATGATCGATGTGATCGATTGTATAGTTACGTAATGGATTGATCCGTTTCGTGATCATTTGCTAAGGTCGTGAAACAACAAACCCTACCGGTCGGATTCGCCATCGGGGTAGATGACACGTAAAACCGTGAACGAAGATCAATATGATTGATCGAATCGGAACCTAGATTAATAATCGATGTACCGTGATCATCGCTAAGGTCGTGAAACAACATACCCCTACGGTCGGATTCGCCATCAATGACACGTAAATGCATGCGAAGATCGATACAAATTGGTCGAATCAACATTAGTCGATTTGTGGTAAATATGATTTCGATCAAAATCTATGTAAAATTGCATAGATTGGATCTCTGTTTACAATTTCGGACGCCGGAGAATCGGCGACGCCTTCTGAATGGGGAAACCTCGACCCCTATCCCAGAGAGTGCGATTCTATGCATAAACTTGTTTTTGCAGGATGTATGTGACCAGTATGGCCTAATGTGTATGTGATGCATGTTTGTAATATTTGCATGACTGCGTGTCGTAGGTGCGGCAACACACTGGAGCCATTGTGTTGCCAAAGTATTGTATTAACTACTGCGTGCCGACTTGTGATGATTCCTAGTATCCATGTATTTTATTACTAGTTGTTATGAGTAATAGCTTATAGTAGTACTCGGAGGACACATCACTTGGAGGGATGGCACACATGAACCATGGAGATGGAGATCATCATGGTGGATGATTCTATGGCGATGGAGATCACCATGAGAAAATGGGCCATCTTGAGTCACAAGCGTGTGAATGTTATTCCTATTGTTTTACTCCTATGCATGTTTGAATGGTAGAAGTATAGCGATCCCTCACAAAATGTTAAGTTAAACATATGCCCTCCCAATTAAACTTTGCACCATCCCATGTCTTGTAAATTGATGGTGGGTCTATAAAATTAGGCACCATCAACTTTCCTTGACTAGATGGGTTTTGTATCGGATACTTACATGCATAAGGATTGGTGAACTTAACAAGGTTATCATAAAGGTTATGGGCCTTGGGGCATAAAGGTTGGCGCCGGGCATAGAGATGTCACCCAACAACAAGAGTCATATAGAGATATGATTAGCAAGGTGTTGCTTATCAAGTACCTTGTCTCCTAGCGGTGATGCAAAAGCTCACTAGTAGACTCGTTAATTGCGGATCTTGAATCGCTAAGAATCAACAGAGGATGTTGATTTTAGTGGGAGTACATTCTATTAAATTTGTTTAATACAGATTTACTCTATCATGGTTTTATTTGTCTTAGTATTTTGCATTTCCTATTGTAGATCAATGGCATCTAGCAACCACGCACACCCTTTTGCTTTGCGATCGATTCTTGAGAAAGAGAAATTAAATGGAACAAACTATTGATTTGGTCCGTGAACTCGAGAATTGTTCTCGTGGCGGATAAAAGGAAAACGTTCGGACACCCCAATCCCGTAAGAACACGCAAATAATGCGCTGCTTCTTTGTTAAAAATGCCTACAAGAAAGCATGTGATGACTCTCTTGAGATTAGTTGTCTTATGCTTGCATGCATGGAACGACCTTCAAAAGCGGTTTGAGGATCGGGAAGCGTATGATATGATCATAGCGCTTAAGGACATGTTCCGCATACTGTGCCGGATCGAACGGTTCAATGTCTCTAAGGCTTTTCGGAATGCAAGTTAACGAAGGTGCACCCGTAGGCCCACATGTGATCAAAATGGTTGGTTCTGATCGGACTTTGGATAAACTTGGTTTTCCAATTGGCCAAGAGTTGGCAATCGATTTCATTTTAGCGTCTCTTCCACCTAGCTATGGGCATTTCATTTGAACTACCATATGCATGGGGCGGATAAGGGCCTTAATGAGCTTTGTGGGATGCTCAAACAAGCAGAGAATGACATTAAGAAGTGTGCGAGGCCTAGCCATGTGATGGTCATGTGAGAACAAGTCTAGCTTCAAGAAAAAGGGTAAGAAGCCATGGCCAAAGAATAAGGGTAAGGTTAAAGATATGATCTCAAGCCAACGCCTAAGCCTAATCTTTGGACACGAGCCGAGACAGATGCTTCTATTGTAAAGAAATCCCTTTGGAAGAGAAGCGCAAGAAGTACATGGATTCCGATGAATGCAAGAAGAAGGTGGAAGTAAGACTTCCACCCATGGTACACTTGTCATAAATGTTTTAGACATTTTTCTCAGATTCTCCTATTAACTCTTGGGTATTTGATACCGGATCGTTGCTCACATTTGCAACTCGATGCGAGGGCTAATAAGAAGTAGAGGAGTCGCAAGAGGTGAAGTTGATTTTAGCGTCGGGAATAAAGCAAGGGTTGCTGCGTTGACCGTCGGCACCATGCAACTTCACTTCCTTCAAGATTTATTATGGAATTGAATAATTGTTATTATGTTCCTAGTATGAGTGAAACATTTTATCCCCTCATGTTTGATGAGAGATGGTTATTCATTTGCAAGTAAAGACAATGGTTGTTTGATCTCTAAAAATGGAATGTTTATGGCTTTTAGCCCATTGTGAATGGGTTATTTATTTTAAATCTTGATGATGCGCCTATCTTTAACATAAATGCTAAAAGACTTCGACCTAATGATTTGAATCCCACCTACGTTTGGCATTGTCGTTTGGGTCACATAGTGAAAAGCGCATGAAGAAGCTCCATGTCGATGGTCTTCTAACTTCGTTTGATTTTGAATCATACGAGACATGTGAAGCTTGTTTGCTTGGTAAGATGACCAAATCACCTTTCAAAGGTTCTTTTGAGAGGCGTCGGACTTGTTGGAAATCATACATACCGATGTATGTGGACCAATGAGCACGATCGCTAGAGGTGGATTTCATTACTTCATAACTTTCATCGATGATTTTAGTAGATATGGCTATGTCTACTTAATGAAGCATAAGTCCGAAACTTTTGAAAAGTTCAAAGAGTTCCGAATGAGGTTGAAAATCAACGTGCCAAGAAAATTAAGGCTCTGCGATCGATCGTGGTGGCGAGTATTTGAGTCATGAATTTAGCAATCATCCAAGAGTTGCGGAATTGTTCCACAGCCTAACACCGCCGAACGCCTCAAAGAAACGGGTATCCGAGCGCGTAATCGGACCTTGTTGGACATGGTTCGATCGATGATGAGCGATCATTTACCATTATCCTTTGGGGTTACGCTCTAGAAACGGCGACTTTCACACTTAATAGGTACCGTCTAAATCCGTAGTTAAGACACCATATGAGATATGGGTGGGAAGAGTCACGTTTGTCTTTTCTAAAGATTTGGGGATGTGAGGCGTTGTCAGCGACTACTGATCGAGACAAGCTCACACCCAAGTCGGATAAATGCATTTTCGTGGATATCAGAAGGAAACCTTTGATATTACTTCTACAACCGACTAGAGGGCAAAGTGTTTGTCGTCAAGTGGTGTTTTCTAGAGAAAGAGTTTCTCAATAGGGAGACAAGTGGAAGAACAGTGCAGCTTGAAGAAGTTCAAGATGAACCAATCGGGGAAGACTCGACGAATGATGCCCATGTGGCAGAACAAGTTGAGGAACCCATGGCAAAGGAAGCACCACCACCACGAAGGTCGGAAGGCTCGCAATGCGCGAGATATGTTATTGTTAGACAATGATGAGCCTACGACCTATGCGGAAGCAATGATGGACCCAGACTCTGAGAAATGGCATAGTGCCATGAGATCCGAGATAGCATCCATGGGAGACAATCAAGTTTGGAATTTGGTTGACACTTTGATGGTGTTAAAACCATAGAGTGCAAATGGATCTATAAAAGGAAGATTGATATGGATGGAAATGTTCATATCCATAAAGCTCGACTTGTCGCAAAGGTTTCGGCAAGTTCAAGGAGTTGACTACGATGAGACTTTCTCACTGTAGCGATGCTTAAATCAATACGGATCATTCTAGCTATTCTTTGCATATTTCGACTATGAGATATGGCGATGGATGTCAAAACGGCTTTCCTTAATGGAAATTTAACCGAGGACGTGTATATGATACGGCCGAGGGTTTTGTCGATCCAAACAATGCTAGAAAAGTATGCAAACTTCAAAAATCCATTTATGGATTGAAGCAAGCATCTCGGAGTTGGAACATCTGTTTTGATGAAGTGGTCAAAGGGTTTGACTTCATCAAAAGCGAAGAAGAATCTTGTGTTTACAAGAAGACAAGTGGGAGCTCACTCGTATTTCTAATCTTATATGTAGATGACATATTATCGATTGGAAATGATATTCCTATGCTCGAGTCCGTTAAGACCTCACCAAAAATAGTTTCTCAATGAAGGACTTAGGGAAGCGGCATATATTTTGGGTATTAAGATCTATAGAGATAGATCAAAAGGCTAATAGGATTAAGCCGAGTACTTACATTGACAAAGTGTTGAAACGGTTCAACATGGAGGAGGCAAAGAAAGGGTTCTTGCCCATGTCTCATGGCATAAATCTTGGCAAGACTAAGTGTCCTTCGACAACTGATGAGCGAGATCGCAAGAGTAAGATTCCATATGCTTCGCCATTGGATCTATCATGTATGCTATGATGTGTACTCGCCAGATGTTTCCTATGCTCTAAGTGTTACGAGCAGATACCGGTGATCCGGTGAGAGTCATCGACAGCAGATTAAAACATCCTCAAGTATTTGAGAAGAACTAAGGATGTGTTCCTAGTCTACGGAGGTGAGGAAGAGCTCGTTGTAAATGGTTACACCGATGCAAGCTTCCAAACCGACAAAGATGATTACAAATCGCAATCGGGTTTTGTGTTCCTTTTGAACGGTGGTGCGGTAAGTTGGAAGAGTTCCAAGCAGAGATCATTCTTCGACTCTACAACGGAGGCCGAGTACATTGCGCTTCAAGCAAAGAAAGGAAGGTGTTTGGATAAGGAAGTTCATAATCGAACTAGGTGTGGTTCCTAGTGCGTGCGGTCCTCTGGATCTTTCTTGTGATAACAAGTGGGGCCATTGCGCAAGCCAAGGAGCCGAGGAATCACCAAAAGAACAAACACATATGCGGCGGTTTCATCTCATTCGAGAGATCCTTAATCGAGGAGATTTAAAGATATGCAAAATACACACGGATTTGAATATTTCAGATCCTTTGTGAAGCCTCTCCCCTGACCTAAGCATGAGGCGCACACAAGAGCTATGGGTATTAGATATCTTCTAGATTGACTCTAGTGCAAGTGGGAGACTGTTGGAGATATGCCCTAGAGGCAATCATATTGATGATGATATTTCATTGTATCCATGATTTAATAAATGTTCCTTGAATATTGCCTTTGTGTTGATTAACAAGTATGTGACTTGTTTGTGAAACTCTTTACTTGTATGGTTATTCTAAAGTTGTCCCTAGTCGGAGTTCATGTGAGGACACACGTGAATGATGGATTAGCACATGTATCGGTTGATGACCATGTTTCACGTGTCATAGACATGGAGATGTCAAACCAATAATGTGGACACATGTTTAGAACATGGGGTTGGACCGACCCAACATGAGACATAGTAATTATTCTTATGGTTCTCTCTACACAATGTGTACGCCTTGTCCTTAGACACGAGATTGTCGTATGTACTTGAGATGTGAATCGACCTACTTAGGGGCTATCAAACGCTACTCCGTGAATCGGGTAGTTATAAAGGTAGCTTTCGGGTTTGTCATGAAGCATCTTTGCGAGGCATGGTCGATCGAGATGGGATTTGCCCTCTCTACCGAGAGAGATATCTCTGGCCCTCGAGTGATCGGATCCAAATGCATGGCCATGCTACTTAAGGTTAAGAGTTAACCTAGTAAGGGATTCGGATCACGGATCGAAAGAGTGGTCACTTGGAGCTCGATCGAATATCGTGAGGCAAAGGGATTGGCATGTACATAACGTTGTGATGGTTCGTCCGATATGATCTTTACGTATGTTTAGGAGTTGGCACGTCTTGCTAGAGGCGCTACCAACTATTGACCAAGTATGTGTACTCGCGTCATGTCTAAACATATGTGAACCATAGGTCACACACTTATGGGTCAAGCCTAATTCGGATTGGATCTAAATTAGATCGGGCATTGAGTCCTAATGGGCCTCTATTCGTAGAAGCCCATTATAAGGACGCCTATAAAGGAGGGCGTGGGCGCGGCGGTTGAGGTTGAGTTTTTCGTGACATCCTCAAACCACGCCGCCACCCTCCCACGCCCTAGTCGCCGCGCGGATCTAGTAGTCCGGCGTGCGTCGCTTCCTCCGCACGTGTGGATACCTTTGAGGCGCCGCATCCGTGGCGTTGGGACGAACCGCAAGAAAGGAGCTGACGTGGGACGCCGCGACGAGGACGAGGAAGTAGTACGACTACTCGCCTCGACGCATCGCATCAATCGAGTACGACTACACCGCCCGACGCGTCTTGCATCAACTTCCGCACTGCGCGTCTAGTGGTAAGACCGTGATCTATAACTGCAGTGATCTTGGTTTACGGGTAGAATTTTTTAATTTGCGCTAGTGTAGCCTACCTGTTTCCCAACACGTAGGTGCTCTCTAGTACCTCACATTGACACAACCCGATATAGCTTATGCGATTCAGAGTCGTCTTCACATGCATGATCCGGGATTGTCATATGGCTCTAGTCAAACGGATCCTACGCTACATCAAAGGTTCCATTGTTCATGGCTTGCACTCCATGCCACACCATCCATCGTGCTTAGTGCTTATTATGATGCCGATCGGGTGTTGCCACGACACTCGTTGTTCGACTTCCGCCATCGTGTGTCTTTCTTGGCGACAACTTTATATCTTGGTCTTCCAATCGCTAGCACACTTGTCTCTCGCTCAAGTCTTTGCCGAGTATCACGTTGTTGCTAATGCGGTCACCTAGTGTTCTTGGCTCGATAACTTTTGGTGATTTATGTTGTCCTCTTGCGAAGGTCACGATTGTTTATTGTGACAACATCTATGTTGTCTACATGTCTTCTAACCCTATGCAACATCGTCGTACGAAGCACATCAAGTTGGACATTCATTTCGTTCTTGAAAAGGTCGCACTTAGTGAGCTACGCATTCTACATGTTCCATCCAGCACACAATTCGCAGACATGATGACAAAGGGACTTCCCACGGCGGTGTTCACTAAGTTTCGGTCCAGTTTGAGCATCCATCCCGGTGATGCTCCATTTGCGGCGGGGTGTTAGCAAAATATGTACAATATCTTGTATTATGGATATACTCTAATTTTGTCGGTTGTTACTATTGCCCGTTCGACACGAGATCCTTTCCCTCTTTTTCCGCATGTGTTTCCTTTTTAGTTGCGCTCGGTTGTAATATGTACACCTCGCTATATACAAACACATGGATCCTTTGGGTTCCTTGCGGCAAATATCATCTTACAAAAACATTTTTTTAAGAGATGACAGTAGCACTATTCAGTGATTAATGAAAAATAAACTTGAAAAGATATAAAAAAGCACCCTGAGCCTTGGACTCACCGCATACTTCCTGAAAATTTTTAAACAACTGATTTGCAAGCGGCATGACTGACCCATGCCTATGTGCGTGCACTTGATCTCGATCTAACTACTTCTGAACTGCTCCATCTTCTGACAAAATTATGTGCGTGCATTAGTGGTCATATGCCTATTTATATGCTTTTTTTTTTGTAAACTATCGTAACTTGTGAAATACTGGAGCAATGCCACGCAAGGTTTTCCCTCTAAAAAATATATTCACTTGCATGATGAAAATCTGTAATTGCATGGCGATTCAAAGAACACACACCGTTAGATCACATTCGATGGTCCCTTGTCCCTTGTCCCCTCTGGCTCTAGCTCTATATGGATTTCCACATTTCGCATATTGATTGAAGAGATAATTGCATTGTAGCTCCCTAAACTTTTGAGGTTGTACCACTTTACTCCCTGAACTTGTATTTTATTTTCTCGACCCCTAGACTTGCCCCCGTTTGCACCGCAAGTCATTTCCTCCATTAGTTGACGGAATAGGTTGATAATTGCATTGTAACTCTATAAACTTGTGAGGTTGTACACTTTACTCCCTGAACTGACATTTTACTTTTTCGGCTCTCTAAACTTGTCCTTATTTGCACTGCAAGTCCATTCCTCCATTTGCAAACAAAAAATACTGAGCTGGTGCACGTCATCGTAGAGGTGCCATCTGTGGCTGCCCCTCCATTAAACCTCGATGGCACACATGGACACCTCACCGTCTATGTTAGCCCCCACCACGTTGTCATTTGTGGAGGCGACATCATTGGCGCATGCACGACCTACTTCCTCTCCACCCATGTCGCCTCTCCCACCATCTCGACCCTCGAATAGAAGTCCTCCCATGCCCGCGTCGCCTCCAGCAAGGCCGACGGCTTCCTCGCCCTTCTTCATGACCCTAGGGAGAAGATGGGCAATGGTGTCGTAGGCGAAGATGCACAGCTGCGACACTAGGTGATGGCGAGCCGGAGGTGGACGACTGCGGCGGCAACGGTCTGGCGAAGTTCCGGTGAGGGCGAAGGGAGCACGGGGTAGAACGCAACGGCACGAAGCTAGAGAGGTGGATAAAGAGGCAAGATGCTCACCAGTGGCTGGTGTGGAGGAACACACGCATGATCTTCATGAAGAATGCGATTTGACTTCAAAGAACACCAAGTCAGCCTATTCCGTCAACTAACTGAGAATATGACTTACGGTGCAAATGGGGACATGTTTAGGGGGGCAAGAAAGTAAAATGCAAGTTTAGGGAGTAAAGTGGTGCAACCTCACAAGTTTAGGGAGTTACAGTTCAATTATCAACCTATTCCGTCAACTAACGGAGGAAAGGACCTGCGGTGCAAACGGGGTCGAGAAAGTAAAATACAAGTTCGGGGAGTAAAGTGGTACAGCCTCACAAGTTTAGGGAGCTGCAGTACAATTATCTCTTAATTTAATTTGTTCGTCGTAACTCTACACCAACTTTCACTCCATATAATATATCTCCAGTTCTCCACCGTTGCATTGGACTCCCCATGGTCCCCAGTAGTCTAGTTAAAAAATAAAAGAAGTTTAACCGATTTATCATGTCGTTTCGTAATACTAGAAGAGATATATTGTAGTATTATACTATATATAACACCATTTTGGCCATTGGGATACGGGTAGGCTACACTAGCGCAATATAAAATTTTATACCACGTAAATCAGGAAGCCATACAAGTAAAACATCACAGATTGTTACCACTAGATACACTGTGCAGCAGAAGAAGAGTTAGAGTAGCCCGGTCCAATGTTGCACACATCAACGTAGTAGAAGTAGTCGATCATCCAAAGTCCTTGGCCACCAATTCTCCTCTGGCAGCTCTTCATTTACCTCACGTACGTCGTGGGTCATCCTCGATTAGTACAGTAGCAACTGCAACAGCACCTCTATGGTATCCACACGTCCAAAGATGGAATATCATGCGCTAGCACCAACACACACGGAGAAACAACTTTTGATGACTCGATAGTGCACGGTGTCGTTCGCAGCAGTTTTCTCAAAGTACTCCAAGGTATATATCGATCCCTCGTGGACATGTATAATATGATAAGCTAATTTACTACTAAAGCAATAATAATTCTAATATTAAAGAGTTTGTGATTTGTATGATGGAGAACAGGGACTAGGGTATTAGGATCACCATCAATGTTAGCAAATCTCAGGGATGACAATAATAATGATCTAGTAAATCAAAGCAATTGTAATAACCATGCGTTCATGTAGGCAGCTCACCCTACATGCATCTCCCTTGGATAAACATTATATAAGAGAAACAATTTTCCTGCTCATGTGTGTGCAGCAGCACATCACACTCACAATTAAGGAATTACCGTGTAGACCGATCGACTTACAACCGGACCAACACATTAAGTGTCATGGTTGTACCGTGCTCCCTCAAGTTGATTTCTTTTGAAAACTGATCTCTGCCGCTTTCATTGTCATAGACTCTGCCAATCAATCTTCTGCTCACCACCTGTTGTCACATTTCCTTGCACTGGCCTATTGAGTCCTAGTATTGAGGAAAGACATACAAACACTAGTAGCAATGATAACACATAAAGCATACATGTAAGTTGGATCATCCTCTTGATTAGTTAGCGCTACATGGCTGCCTTAACCCCAAGCCTTTGGGGAATCACTCACTCATATCCATCGAAACCAAGAACAATAGATGAATAATGAAGAACATAATGACAACATGGGAATAAAAAATATATATTAATAAAGATGTTGGCAATGTTCTGGTTACACCATGGATGAATGATTACAAGATCAGGTGAATCAAAGATGAACTATGGTGGAAAATGTGGTGGTGATGGTGTTCTATACATGATGGATGGTGTGGTTTGCTCTTCTCGCCTCCCCATCTTTGTAGATGCACTAGGTCTCCTTTAAATAACCGATCCTAGGGTTTCAAGATTGCAAAGGGTTTGTGCCACCAAGAAGCCGAATACTACCTTGGAGCCTTCACCAATTATGATCCATTTGACGTGATGATCATGCTAGAGGGTGATGTGGTCGCCTGATATGAACACTGGTGACTGAATCATTATTCGTTTTCTTCTCTAGAGCGTCGGTTTGCGATGATCCAAGTTGAGTTTCCTTCCTCTTGACATCTAATTTTCATTTTTGTTCTTAAAAGTGTGTGATTCCCTTCAGATCCTGCAAGTAACGTCAACCAAAACATATCTTGTGCATTTGATAATTAATTAATAATAATCCGAGCAATCAATGATGAAATCAATGAATTAATGCAATAAACTATAGAGATGATGTGTCATTTTAGGCACATCACACGGCAAGGCCATCGAGGGGTGGCGGCTAGGTGAGACGTCCTCCCAAAAGCCCCACGCCTCCCTAAAGAGGCCCCTTTGTGGAACCCTACGCTAGGGGTCCATTAAGGTGCAAAGCCCATACGAACGGATCCTACCGAACTGATTAGTTTCGACCCATTAAGTTTGTGACCTTGTAGGTTCATATGTACTCAAACCTGACCCGAAAAGCCCTTTCCGATTACAAGTTGATGGCGGTCCCTAGCAGGACATAGCGACCCCGAATACACACTAAGAACATATCGGACGAACCTATATAGTGCTTATGTATTGATCCATTTGCTTCACGATAACATATCGAACTCAAGGCAAGATATGTGCCATCCTATGATAGCTCAATCATTCACTTGATTATTTAGTGGATTACTTAGTTGTAGTTAACTCTCCAACCATATTTGGTATGAACATGCGCAACCCTAATCCAACCGCATCGAGGGGCCCATAGATATCTCTTCCATTAAAGAGGAGAGGCAAATCCCATCTTGATCACTCACATTCCTCTGCATATTTTATAGTAAACCCAACATCTACCTTTATGATTACCCAGTTCTGGAGTAGCATTTGGCAGCGCCTAAGTAAACTATTACATATGTAGAAAACCATGATGATCTCATGTTTAAGGTTCTCACATACACTATGTATAAGACCAACTGATGACACTTAATAATATAACAATTCCCACGGTGTCTCAAGGTGGGGTCAATCCAACATTATGTCTCCAACATATGTTCACACTGTTGATTTGATATCTCATATCCATGATCCGTAAAATATGAACATCAATCAATACATGTGCTGATTTATAAATCATAAGTGTCTTACATAATTATATAAGATAAGGAATATTTAGAATAACAACATAACATGAATAAAGAGTTTCACGAACAAATCACAACTTGTCAGGACCCGGGATTAACATCCAAATCCTCTGTGCATTTCTGAACTAGTCCTATAATCAGTAGCTAGTTCACACAGTAAACAAATATGGTAACCAAATCATATCACAACTTTATTAATAATCAGAAAAGTTTATTACAAGAAAGGCTTACAGCCGACAATAAAGAACACAATGAAGACGAAGAAGAAGTAGTAGGGTCCAGTTAATCTGCCACAGGCAATCGACTGGGGAAGCGGCCTAGTCGTCGGGGTCCACATCGGTAGCAAAATCTTTCTCCTCTGAAATTTTATTTGCATAAAGCAAGTATGAGCACAACTTCCGTGCTCGCAAGTTACACCCGTCAAATAACAGAATGACATGCACATATCGATGTAACAAAGGATGGCTTATTGGTTGATTTGCATAAAGCAACATTTTCTTTATATACTTGTACTAAGTTCCAAAACAGTTATTTTATAACCAAAATTTATTTTATAAATTCTCAATTTTATAGTCAGATAATATTCACACATAAATGGTGAAGGATACCCTCCTATCACATGGCTTCCTGCCCAATTTCCATCTCGATAAACCAGTTTTGAAGAAGTCTTTTTCAAACAAAACCAGAGTCTAATTTTGAGTAGTTCTGCTAGCATATCCGTAACCATGGACACGACTATTCGAATAGTTTTACACTCTGCAGAGGTTGTACAACTTTACCCACAAGAGATAATCAACTTGTATTGTCTGCATCACACACTTTCGTAGGTGTGCGACTAAGTGATTATCATGAGACCTTTACAATGTCCTATCTTAATGTATTTATGCCCGCTAAGGTTTCGCTGCCATTGGACTAACCATCCTCCGGGAGCCCCCTCTTGCACCAGGTGGGACTACTGTCTGTCCGACACCCACACCAATAATATAGCACAAATGACACTAAGACATCACAAATTATTTAGCCAAATCTGTCCCACACCAGACTTGTGGTAGTACAGTAAGGCGTAGCATCATGCGCTCGAAGACCGATCCTTAACTGACTTGGGCAACTTTCCAAAATAACCCTGAACCTTAACCCTAACCAGATTAAGCCCGTGCATGAACATGCACCCACCAGACATCCATTATGTTCAAGTCCAAACCATTTTTATTTTATTTTTCAAGTAAAGACATTTTATAAACCTTCTATGGTAAAACAATACCATAGACCCAATTTAAATCAAATTTGGAAGATTTGGCGAAAAACTCCCAAATACAAGATTTGATTTAGGCATTGGCTAAGCATATGATTAATTTTAGTACCATTTCATCTAATGGTGACAAAGTATTCATGTTCAACATTCAAATTGGCCATACAAAGGAAATTGGAATAACTAGGCAATTTAAAACAGAGAATTAAAATAATTGTATAAACATATGCATGCAGTAATAATTTAAAACTGAATATAAATAATTTGAAATATTGAGATCAATATGATCAAGGGTATAACTTGCCTTGCTTGAAGTGATGTTGTTTTCCTTAACAGATCACCTGGTACTGAGGTGATATTGTTTCCCTTAACAGGTCACCTAGTACTCACAAGTACTGTCTCCAGGAAGTCCAAGTGTATAATCACGATGATCATACAGTCAAAATCAATCCTCTTATGAGCTCTTCAAACGGCGTCGAAATCTGACTATCCGAAGTCGTCGAAATCTAATTGCGAGATAAGCCAAATTAAAATAAAATTAAAATAACAATTCAAATGAACTCCAAATTAAATAATTTTGGTTTAGTTGGCTAGATCTTGAATTTATACAAATTTAGAAATTTGAATGGACTCAATCGGAGTTCGGATGCAAAAGATATAAACTCTAGAAGATTCAAATCACATGGAATAATAGAATTAGGATTTTTCTGGATTATTGGAATTATTTTTCTAAAGGAAAATGCTTTTATTGCGCCAGCATGGCGTCAGCAAGGATTAATCAGCCGCAAAGAAAAGGAAAAAGTAAATATAATTTTCCCTAACATGTGGGACCCACAAGTCAGTGACTCGGCTCACCGTGGACTAAGTCTCCGCGGCTTTTGGTTCTGGGGTTTTGAAGCTCGCCACGTGTACGCATACGTGGGCGATGACGAGGCGACACGAGGGCATAAAAACGGGCGTGGAGGCTGAGCTGGCGAGGACGTGGGCACTGAGGTGGCGGACCACGTCACCTTGCCAACGGCGAGGTTTCAGGACGGCCCGACAACGGCGAGCGGCGGAGGTTCACCGGCGGTGAGTGGTACCAACGCGTAGCCATGGCTATTTTGAACATGAAGGTACCTGCCTTGGCACGGGAGGACGACGGTGGTGGCCGGAATTGGCGCCAGAGCGGAGGACGGAATACGGTGGTTGTCGGCGATGGAAACCGAGGCGCCCGGCGAAGAAGGTGCGCGAGGAGCTCGTGATGGGAAGTCGGTGGTGCGGTCCACGGCGGCTAGGCGTCGCTGGCGGTGGAGTACTTCGAGGTTTTAACCGGTGGCGGCAAAACCCTAGAATCAAGATTGCGACGGCGCTGGAGCGAGAGGGGAGGAGTGGGTGGCGGCGCTGGGTTGCCTGGAGAGGTGCGCACCCGGTGCTCCTTTTATAGGGGCCGGGGAAGGCCGGTGACAAGAGATCGGCCGCGGGAGGTCGCGGCGGTGATCGCGGGGTTCCGGAGATTTCGTGCGAGATGGAGGGGGAAAAGCCGGGAGGAGTGGCGGCATGATGTGCGGGTTTTAACGTGCAGGACCGTGCGGGGAGAGGAGGTGTAAATGGCGGCAGTGATGGAGCTCTACGCGGCGCTAATGGCGGCCGTGTGCGGGAGCTGGAGGAAGAAGACGCGAGGGAGAAGAAGCAGTGCGGACCGTTGGATTTGCATCCAACGGTGCGGGTGAGGCGGGGTGGCGTGGGGAGATGAATGGCCGTTCGATTCAAATCGGACGGTCCAAATTGAGTGGGATGTTCGGACATCTGAAAGACTCAACAAAATCTGGCCGTCCAAATCTGATCCGGCGGCTAGCAAGTGAGGATGTGTTTTGACGTGCGGGCGCGCGGGATGAGTGTCGGCCGTTGGATCTTGATCCAATGGTTAAGATCACGCGGTGGAGATGGGGACGGCCGGGTGCGGGTGGGCCAAAACTGGCCGACACACGCGTGAAAGAAGTGGCCCGAGCGTTGGATTTGGCCCAACAGGGTTTAAGGATTTTAATTCGATTTTCCAATTTCAGAAAAGGAGTTAAATCAAAATAGCTTTTAGAAAATAGTAATTTAAATCCAAAAATTCTGAGAAAATTCACAGAAATTCTCTAAGGCATTTTGGACTTAAATAAAATAATCCCAACTTATAATTGGCTTTTAATTTTGCAAATAAATTATTTTAGCTCTAAAATAATTAGGAAAAAACTTTTAAAATACTAGAAAATTCTAGAAATTAATTTTTTTTCTTCAGATCCAACCAAATAAAACTTCAAGAACATCCAATAGATTTCTCTTTCGACTTTTAAATTTTCAAAAATTCAAATAAAGCAATGAAACTCTATCAAATTTCAGAAAATCTAATAAAACAATAACTTTATTTTATTTTATTTTGTAATGACACTTTGGGATATTACACAACTTATTAATCAATATAATTGATAGTTCATTGAATGGACAAAATAACATATTATTCAATAGTTCATAAACATAAAAGCGATACAATTATCTTCATGATTATCTCTAGGGCATATCACTAACAATTTTGTGACGTTTTTAGTCAATTTCATTTTGAGTCCTAAAACAACTCTTTTTGCTAACAGATCTCTAGATTACATGGATTCCACATGCATGCTTAGTGGCGGACCCAATAGGGGGGCTAAGGGGGTAGAGCACTCCTACGGCTAGCCAGAACCATGGGTACCTCCTTAACACCCCTATCCATCGGGCGCTATGGCTTAAAACTTAGTTGCTCGGGGGTGAAGAACAAGGAAATGATTTGGACCGAAATCCCTTGTATGGGCTACGGCAAGCCAAGTGTTGGTCGTTGTTGTTCGAGTCAACTGACCAAGCCCACCAAATCCATCTATTTCACTCTGACTCTGCTCTCTCTTCCCACCAGGCATCGAGTTTCACTCCAATCCCTAACCAATTCCCCAATCCCATCATGGCGAACCCTAGCAACTAGCGCCGCGGCCGGTGTGGGCTTGGACATGCTGGGCGGCTCGCATAGGCATGAGGTGCGGCAGCAACCGGGCAGCGCTACGTGACATAAGCCTGTGTGCAATGCGGTAGCCGGCAGGGCAGGTAGGCAGCATGGGCAATTGGATAGGCATGCAGCTCACAGCCGGGTTGGCGAGCTGCAGTAGCAGTAAGAGGCAGCGTCCCATTAGCACCCCTAGATTTTAATCTGAGTCCGCTTCTGTGCATGCCTACTTATTCTTCGTAATACTGAAGTCTATAAGCTAAGTTCCGGACAAACAAAAGAAATAGAGTTCATTCTGCAAAAGAGTTATTATGAGCCATCTTATGAGCGGGTCAACAAGCTCGCATGGCTTGATCGGCTTCTGACCTTTGGAACCCTCAGACTTGAAGAATGAAAAATTATCAGTACAGATTTGGTCAAACTGATCCAAAATCACCTCAATGAACTTCCAGTGAAAAAAAAAATCAGAATGCCAGCAAAATTGCTTGATCGGCTTGGACTATGAAACCAAATAGGTTGTAATCCGGTGATGACCATAGAATGCCACCAAATTGCAAACAAAATATCCCGAATCGACACATTGCAAAAATAAGGGTGGTAATGTTATTGATTTTCGTTTTCTTTTTCGAAAGTCCTTATTCCAAGCCATATAGCCGTTCTACCTTAGATACTAAGCCGCGCAGCCCACTAGATATCGTGGCCTATCAGGAATACATGAATTTCACAGTAATTTTGCACGAAACAAAACAAATCCTCAAGAATTCCTCTAAAAATGTACTACCGTACATTACTTAAGCTAGCCAAGTCTCGAATGATTTCCTGTCATAACTTTTTGAATCATTGTTGGTCTTAACGCTCAAATTTCCTTTGAACATTTGAATCTTTGAAACAAAGCGCTGGAAAGATATCTGAAAATACATTCGAACTGCATGCGCATGGATGAAACGTGCTACTTCTGAATTAGATTCATTCAACAAACGTGGCACAGACTAATCAGCAACAACTGTTGATTCCCTTAAAAGAATTAGTCTGCAGGCCCTATTGATCTGGTCTCCACGCAAAGCTTCGTGAACCCACTAATCCAACGACAGCACTGAAACAAACAAAAAAAAAAGACTTGTCCTCGTTTGGATGATGTTTATTGAAGCTTTTCTTAAAAGAAATTGGAAGAGTGAGTTAGTGTAGTTAACTTGGTGCTTGGCAATAGAGGGATCACATGATTAAGCTGTGGAAAATTCACAATTAACTACTTAACATGTAGTTAGCAAGGTTGACCCTTATCCTTTAGCCGAACAAGCTGAATGCCACACTCGTTCAATAAGAACTTTTGAAGCCGAGATGCTTGCTGTATGTGCAATCTTGTCTGTTTTGTGAATCTTGTTTCACACAGTGAATCATTTCGAGCTGCTACCTCTTGCATGCATAGTTATAAGGAGCATGTTTTTTGGCGGTCTTTTTTTTTTTAATAACATCGAGGAGAGCTTCCCCACCTAAGGATCTTCTTGATTAAAAAGTTTCAATTACTTAAATTTTCAATGTTAATTTTTATCAGAACTACTCCCTCCATCCCGCAATGTAAATCCAATCTCATCATGTGCACAGACCAAGGAGACACTAAATCTAAAATAAGTTAACAGTAGTATACCATACACCCTTATTAAATGGCGCAATTACTCATCCACTTTTACGACATTGAAGAATATATATAAAGTGAAGATACTACTCCTTCTAATCACAAAAAGGTGATGTTTCGGAATACATGCAGCCAAACTTTGTAATCTTTGTGACGTTTTGAGATACATGAAGCCAAACTTTGTAATCTTTTCCTATTTATATCTTTATGAATATCTAGATTGAACATATGAAAATAATATGAGTATATTTGTCTTAAAGGTGCATTCATAATATTATAAGTTTATTATATTTTATAAATATATTATAATAGAAATTTATAACCAAAGCTGCGTTCAGCGTCCAAAACACCACTCTTTTATGACCGAAGAGAGTACAATAACTACCCTCTTAGACTTGCATTGTAAAGTTACGCATCCCAGGGCAATGGACTTATATTACGGGACGAAGTGAGTATTTTCTTTACATGGAAATTTTACCTCCTACTGTGTCCACCTAAAGACGTGTCAATTTGCGGTTTGATAACCGAAACCTTCCCACCCCTCTCTCTCTCTAATTAGTGCTTATAAGTGGTGAGCTCATCTTTTTCTTTCCTTTGACCAAACCACACCTCCTACTGGCCAACTCTGTGTAATAATTTCCAAGGACGTGATCTTCATTGGAAATGCAAGGGCACACAGGTCAGCTGCAGCTGTAGTACTACTGTAAATGTGGAATCGAATTTGATGAAACAAACACTTCAGGACAGAGAGAGTGCTTCTGATCTGAATAGTCGATTGCATGTTTAGATGATCCAAAGCTCATGTGGTCGCCAAAAGCAGCTTAACAAAAACTAATGCCCTGTTTGGATTGTAGAAATTTTGTTGGAATTCTACGTGAATTAGAGTAATCCATGAGAGTTTTAGTGAATTTATTCCAAGTAGTGCTCCGTAATGGTTCTCCAACTCTGTTTTTATTAAGTCTTGGTGTAAGACGGAATTGGTGAACTCCAGCCTTCGATCGGATAGGTGCATCTCGCGACTCACAGCTGTCTCCAATTATGGCCAGAAAAATCTGTCATGGCCTCATGGGCAAGATAATAATTGCTCGAAAGGCACGACCGTCATTATGATCTGGAATTAAGACTTCAGAACATTCCATCGTTAATAGTTCGAAATGAATTTGAGTACATACATGATCATAGTCCCTGTTGCTTCAAAAAAAATACTATACACCCTACAATTGCAAATATAAATTGTTTTAGATATTGACATAGTCTCCGCGGTTCTCCCTCTGCAGCACAACAAGACGGCTCCCTGGGATTTTTCTTTTTATGTTAGTATGCATGGCCTGAAATTAACTTTATTTCATCAAATTAAGTAGACCTTAATTCACACTCCAGCTGCAGTTTTCTTCACATGTACTAGTCACACCTCACCGGTCGCATGTTCCAAGAAACCTTCCTTGAAAACTAAATCTCTCATAAATTATAATTTCTTTACCCTCCAAGCGCAAATCAAATGTGAACGTGCCTCTCAGAAATACTAATAAAAAAGTTCAATCAAACGTGACCATTTCTCTCCCATGATGATCCATCGCTAATCCTTGTGTTCACTTGCATCATAAGCCTCCGAACTTTCAACTTCTCTAACTCCCTTTTGTTAATTATTTGGACAAATCTCTTCTGTACATTTGCACTTATGCTTACCCTCACAGTTCAATTTGCAAAAGACTCCTGCCGGTTTATTTGCCATGACATCGTCACACAATATATGAGTCAGGTTATGAATTCCAATACAAAGGTTGCCTCTTTGGTTAACAATATCCGAAATACAAAATTGTGGGGGCTTCTTTTACAAGGTGAATACGAAGAAAATAAAAGCATTGATATATCAAATTGAAAAATATGGGGTTCATATGTATATAAAATGGATGTTATTTTAGTAAGGTAGTTTTCATTTGAATGTACTTGTGGTTTTGATTTTTCAAGAAAACAATTTTTATAAAATATCTTGCTCTTTAAGAACTAGCCGCCTATAAGCCTCACTGATAGTATTCCCGCCCAGTGTGAGAGTAGCGAGGCCCCCGCAACTGTCGTCCGTCGGTCTAGCGCACGAGAGGGGGGCTCTCGGTGAGACCCTCCTCAGAGAATTTGCTTCCCTTTTTGTAAGTGCAATTTTTATTCCTCAGTGGGTAGGTAGATGCTTGTTGCCAATAGTACCTCTAGTGAGATGAGTATAAGATCAGTAGAGGTAAAATATGTCAAAAACAAGTCATTTACTCATTTCTTGTTGTATGTGTATTGAACAGAGACTGCATCTATTTTGCACATTCTCATGTTAAGTCTTAATGCAAATTTGTTAGAAAAGATTGGGAAAATAAAACTTCTAACTAACAACAGTACGTTTTTTTGGAGCAATTAACAATAATATTTAACGGATATAAAATGAGTCTATTATTTGTCAAGTATAACTCTGTAAATTCAAAGTCCTTGGAGGGAAAACCTGTAAAAGTGACCATTTCTTCGTACTTAACAGGATCACGTGTTTAGAGCAAAAATTTTTTAAGAAAAAGATTGATATTAAGACAAGCTGACATGGTCACAAGAAAGAAGGTACTCTCCATAAAAAGCCAAATCCCAAGCTCCCCCTTCTCGGAAGCTGTACGAAAGCAGTTGCCATTGGCAAGAAGCTCAACGGATAATCTCCAAAAAAAAAAATCAGAGAGAGAAAGAATCCAACATTTTATCATCTTGGTGATTGAATTGGAGCTCCCAATCCTGCTTTGATCAGAGCCACTAGACCTCCCAAAATAGGGCCAAAGTGGAGGAGCAGACAGCCCTGCCATTTTTAGCCGTTGCTGCAGTTGGTCGTCGCTGTTGCCTGTTGCTGCTCCCAATCTGAGGTTGTCGGTGTTGGCTTCGCCTCTCGGGTTCTTGCAGGTTCTCGGAGCAATATCCACAAGAGCAGCACCGGCCAATCCACTCCTCTTCTTGGTTCTTTGGCAAGAAATCAGCTAACCAAGAAAGATCCGTGCGGATTCTTGCAACGGCAGGTAATTTGATCTCTGCTCGCCCAGTTGTGTTTTTTCTCTAGAGTTCTTCCACCTAATTGCTTGTTGTTTGATGCAAAATGTCATAAACTTGTGGTTCTTGAAACGGTTCTAGGGGTCAAGGATTAGAAAGGAAACCAATAAAGCAACATCAAGAAAGAAAGCAGGAGAGATTTGGGAGTAGATTGATAGATAGATATATTGCAAAATAGTTTGGTGGACAAGAATATGTTTGGGACCCAAACCAGGGAGGTGGCAGATGATTTCAACCCGAGGAGGAGGAGGACATTGTGGAATACGCCGCCTGCATCCATGCCCACCACCACCCACACCATCAGATACACCACTGCTAGGAAGGGCCGTGCCAATGCGCACCACCTGTCGGTGAAATTTGAGGATCTCTATGGATTCATGATGGAGGGCAATGTGGACGATGTCAACGTGCTGAACGAGGTGAGGGAGAGGATAAGGGAGCAAGGGAGGGTGTGGTGGGCATTGGAGGCAAGCAAGGGTGCGAACTGGTACCTCCAGCCGAGGATCTCCTCGAACGGTGGTGAGGGGGTAATTAGCGTCACATCACTCAAGCTATCGGTGCTCACCAATACAATTACTCTGAGGAAGCTGATCAGAAAGGGGGTGCCACCAGTGCTGAGGCCGAAGGTGTGGTTGTCGGTGTCGGGGGCAGCCAAGAAACGGTCAACGGTGCCGGAGACGTACTATGACGAGCTGATCCGGGCCACGGAGGGGAAGACAACGCCAGCCACACGCCAAATCGATCATGTGAGTTTTGACAGTCTGTTATCGATTTGTTCTGTATAAGTTGATGCGTTCTCATCTCTTACTGCTTATAGAACCATGCTTTGTTATCTTGGAGGAAGGTGAATGGTTTTATGATCTTTCGGAATATTCAAGTATATACTAATGGGTAGGTCTGTGAAGATTTATGATTGATCAACAATGTGTTATCCTTCTAGAACTTACTGTTTTTATGTGGATAGATTTATAATTGGATTAAGCCGGTTCTTCTTTCTTAAATTTCTGACATTCTTTTGTAAATATGTTTCTACACACCAGGAACAAATAAAGTGTATAGAAATCTCATTCTAGAAAATAAGTATGTGGCGTGTTAAAATTATTAATGAGCGTCATTCTGCAAGCATCAGATGGCTTCATCCTGAATACTTGGTTTCCATATGCT
This sequence comes from Ampelocalamus luodianensis, assembly GCA_036346255.1. NCBI lineage: Eukaryota > Viridiplantae > Streptophyta > Magnoliopsida > Poales > Poaceae > Ampelocalamus > Ampelocalamus luodianensis. Next base: position 19,558,728 of record CM070631.1, on the reverse strand, counting down.
TCATGTGTTCAAGGATATTTCAATCAGCAGTCTTCATATCTGTTGTCTGCTTGAAGAGCTCTTCTTACAGTTGATCTAGTTTTTATATCTTAATGTAAAGCTTTAGAAGGTTCTATACAGATGGTTGTCATCACTTATCAGCATATATTCTGCTTTATGTTCAGTAATTCGGTAAATCTGTGAAATAAAATATGAACGATTCGTCATTACAGGATCTTCCTCGCACCTTTCCTTGCCATCCTTGGTTGAATAGTGAGGACGGTCAGGCATCTCTTCGACGTGTACTTGTTGGGTACTCATTCCGTGATTCAGAAGTTGGATATTGCCAGGTAACCATAATGCCGAGTTATAGTTCGTCAAATGTAGTTATCTCACAGAGCATCATTGTTACTAACGGAGTGTACTGCAGGGTTTAAATTATGTGGCTGCACTTCTGTTGCTCGTTATGAAGACAGAGGAAGATGCATTCTGGATGCTTGCTGTACTCTTGGAAAATGTTCTTGTCAGCGATTGTTATACTGATAATCTTTCTGGATGCCATGTTGAGCAGAGAGTGTTCAAAGATCTTCTAGCTAAAAAATGTCCCAGGTAATTTTCCCCTTTTATGTTATGCTATGATTTCTCACCAACAGATAAATTAATAAGAAAACATCATGCTACGAGCCTACGATTATATCGGCCAAACGATGCAGGATTGCTGCTCATCTTGAAGCAATGGGGTTTGATGTTTCACTAGTTGCCACAGAATGGTTCTTGTGTCTCTTCTCCAAGAGCTTGCCTTCGGAGGTTAGACAACAGTTTACTTAGTATCAGTGTTTAACTAGTCCAACTATGATTTTCCCAAAACGTACACACTTACTATTCTTTTTGTTGTGAGCAGACAACCCTCCGGGTGTGGGATGTTTTGTTCAATGAAGGAGCAAAGGTCTTGTTCCATGTCGCTCTGGCAATTTTCAAGGTGTGTCCTCAGGAAATCTCTTTTGCTGCATGGTATTCTGAGGGTGTTTGGATTCCTTGCCCATATGGGAGAAAGAGTGCCTTCTTTTTGTTTCATATTAGTTTGTTTTCATAAGTTTTGGAATATCTGCAGATGAGAGAAGATGATCTACTGCGCATCCAACATATTGGTGATGTAATCGATGTTTTGCAAACAACTGCTCATCATCTATATGACCCTGATGAACTCCTCACGGTAAATATTCGTTTTTTGTACTGGCATATTAGGTGAAGTACGTACTATTATAAGCATATGCCATATCATAGTAGTTTAAAGAAACGAAGTTGGGTTATTGAGAAAATACAGTGAACTCAGTAACTACAGAAATATCTTGTGATTTATCTAGTAGATGCTGCATGCCTTAAAGCATTTGTTGCCAAACCGCATCGGAGGCTGATTGTTCTTTTACCATTCTTTTTTTCTAGTTTGCATTTGATAAGATTGGCTCCATGACGACAAACACAATCACGAAGGAAAGGAAAAAGCAGGAAACAGTTGTCATGGCTGAGCTTGATCAAAGAATTAGACGGCTGAGTTCACTCAAGATGGATGGATGACGTATAAAAATATATGCTGGGATGTTGTAGCCTCGTAGGTTTTGAAAGGGTGAAATGACGCAGTGAGTCGGTACTCGGCACCTGGTCAGACTGCGCTTCAACGAGTAAAAAATCTGTGGTCTACCGAAAATGTGGGAAGATGCAAAACTGCAATGTGGGTTTGTTTTTGACTTCATATTGTGCTTTTGTTGAAATTCTTTTGGCAATGAACCCTACAAGGGTACTTTTCAAGAGTGCTTATGGCATTTGTTTTACTTGTAACTTGTTGCAGACCTGAAATGGAGCTCGAAAAGTCTAATTTAACTTGATATCAACTAGATAAGTGATTTTTCGACGTTCACAGAATTTGGCAAGGCAAGAGGGGAAGAGGGAATATTTTACATGAAAGGAATCATGTTATGCATCAAAAGGCTTGCAAAGAAAACATATAAAGGCGTTTCTATTCTTCCTGAAATGATAAATTCACAATCGTAAGTCATAATAATGGTTTCAGTAGGGGCCGACATCGTTTCAGATTACCCATAATTCAGAATAATTTATATGCACTAGGAGAGGCGGTGATACGCCCATCATAATCATTGAAATCTGTCAAATTCGTAGTCTTGCCTTCTTTGTACATTGATCCAGCTATTTATGTGTCATAACTTTAATTTAGGAGCTTGTAACTATAATTATTAAATACTAGGGAAATGCTCAATGTTGATTTATAGTTGTATCGTGGTGTAGTGATGGTGGATTGGTAGCGTTAGACATGTCTTGCAGCTACCCAAAATTATCAAACCAAAAACCAATATTTCGGTCCAAGTTGTTCAAATGCTACTGCAGAATCACTGTACAGGATAATAGACTGATATTGCAAAGCGGACAACCATGTTAGTTTTGTCATTGCCATAACTGAAGGAAAACAAAGTGGACATTGGAGAAAGTATTTTTGAGGTGTTATACGTTCACTCTTATGTTGTGAGAAAATGCATTCGTGCATTTAAAATTTCTAATATGTAAATCAAGAAAAGGGAATCAAATTGCCTAGCCCATCGATTCCAATCTGAATCAAAGTTTTGACTTGAAGCTGTTTTTTTACGGGAACAGTACGGGAGGGCCCTACTGAAAGAAATTTATTAATAAAAAATACAGTAGTTGAAGCTGTCATCCATCGATTGAGTAGTGGCTTTGCAGTTTGCACTAACCGATTGTGCTATCCACCGCTTCTGAAATTAATACAATAGTTCTTTTCAATGCTGTGAACCTGATTCTGAAAGGTTACCATGTTGATGTCTAATGTTGTGAGGTTGTTCATTTAGCTTTCTGAACTTGTATTTTACTTTCTCAACCTCTTAAACTTGCGAGGTTGTGCCACTTAGGTCCCTGAGTTTGCATTTTACTTTCTCATACCTCTTGAACTTGCAAAGTTGTGTCACTTAGCTCCATGAAGTTGCGTTGAAGCAAAGTTCGTCGGATGCAATACCAGCGACTTCGTCCCCTCCGAGTCTGGTGGACTCGTCGTCGCCCCGTTCTAACCGTGTTCATCATCCCGCGCTCATTAATTGTAAAAGATGGACGAAATTAAAATACTGCATACTAAGTCATGTGAAAATCTTGCAGATTTATTCACTGAGTTACTTCCAGCATCTAGCTTTGAAAGGTGCATACATGGAATTGGGATGATGAGACTTAGAGAAGTGTAGAATTCAAGGGGAGTATCTTCACGAATTCATTATTGAAACTTAATCACAGAGATCGAGTACCCAAAGAATAAGTCCTGGAGATTAAATGAAATTAGGTGGATTGTACTCTTTTTCCCTCGACGAGTTTTCTTGAAGTTTCTCGGTTAAGGTTTTAACGAGGCAATTCGTGCAACACAGCAGAACGTATATCATGTACTCTTTCTCTAAATTTCTCCACTGAGTTTTTATGGAGTTTTGACGAGGCATGAACATGCGAGGATGGGTGCCCAAGAGAGAGTGTTGGGAAACCATGGGCTTGGCCCAGGAGTCGGCCCATGAGTGGGCGCCCTATCCAAAACCTTAGCAGGGTTTGTAGTTTATAAATAGAGGGTGCTAGTCATTGTAAAGGACTGATCATGAGAAGAGAAATAAAGAGAAGAAAGAAGTCCCCCATATCTCTGTGTTCAATCTACTATTTGTTATTGTATTATTTTGTGCGATTATACACTTATCTACGAGGTGATCGATCGAACTGGACTCGCCAGCGACACGGTTGCTCAACAAATCCTACCGTATGAGTAGAGTAGTAAAACAAAATTCTTGTGGAATTTTAACGGGAAAGAAACTACTCGATGTCACCAGGCTACTACCATCCACCTAAGTCGCTGCCACGGCGAGAAGTTAGATTGGTTTAGCATGGCTACAGTTTTGCTGAAAAACAGCTTTCGACTGGGCTTTATGTAAGGTTGTTAGAATCAAGATCTTGAATTGGGTCGGAGGTGCTCCGATAAGATCGTATTCGATGATCGAATCGTATAATCTAATATCTTACCTGATTCTACCAAATAGTATTTTTTTTAATCCACCACATCTTTCGATTGATATTTTAGCATTTATTTAGTCATTCGGCAACTGATTAGATTTATAGTTGCCTATGTTATCGTCATTATATAATAATTAACACAAATTGGCTATATAATGCGTATTTTGTGTACATATTATAATGCCAGGCTTTAAATTATAATTTAAAAGTTTTTATTTACAAAAATATAGTGAAAACAAAAGATTATTTGTTGTTTATACAAATAATTCTTATATATGAATGAATATTATAATAAAAGGACATATGCTAAGTAATTTTAAATAATTAATTACTAGAGTCGGTAGAATCTTATATAAAATATGTTTGAGATCCTACATTTTTTTTTGCTAGAATCGTAATGATATTGAGATTCTACCAAATTAATATTCTACATAGGATCGAATTGTTCCACTCAATCTAGGATCGTTAAGTCCTAAGACTTTAAAACTCGGATCGAAATTCTGACAACCTTGGTTGCATAGCTGAAGGGGTTGAACAACTGAGCTGAAGATATTTTGTGTTTGGTAGCCTGACTTTTAATTAGGCTGGTTGTTCTGAGTTAAGAAATATCTGGAATGCCCCTAAGGCAAATGATAGTTTGTTTCATGCCGTTTGTAGGACATTATGAGTGGATTTGATTTTTTTGCGTGTGACATACAAATATAAATCTAAGCGTTAAACATAATACATTCGTAATTGCCAAGTTAATTGAACACCAGCATACTTAATAAGGAATCAACAAATTTATAGAATTTTCTCAAAAAACATTCACACAAGTTATTTTTTCCTTCAACAATCCAATTTGTACAGATGAACAAACTTGAGCTACATACAAGCATTTGCATCGGTAGCATCAGTGGGAGGGAATCAATTGAAGAAGAATTTAGAAACCGGTTGACGAGGATCTAATAACTCAATTAATTAAGTTATTTATCTATAACATTTATAGATAATAATGTATTTTATATAACCTTCAAAGGTACCCCTCAATATTAACAATGAGAGAGATCATACGCACCCAGTGGTCGTAAGCTATTTTACGACCACCCTATATGGTCATAAGTTCTTCTACGACCATCTATTGATTCTAAGTTCTACTACAATCACCCTATATGATCGTTTGTTCTTCTACGACCACCTATTGATTGTAAGTTCTACTACAATCACCCTATATGGTCGTAAGTTCTTCTACGACCACCTATTAATCGTAAGTCCTACTACGATTACCTCATGGTCGTAAGTCTTACCACGACCAGGTCATCTACAACAACCCTATGGTCGATAAAGCCTATAGATATGTGGGTCCAATCGACTAAGAACATTTGTGCGCTGTGTTTAATATACACAGTAGTTAATATGTGTCGTTATTCATGAGATAACTGCACATATTAAACCTCTATCTCTGACATAATCGCAAGGCGACATGGGGGATGCGTATATGAGAATAACTACCCTTGAATATGCACATTGCATCAAACAACAAGGAGCCTCTTGATGTAAACAACTGTCATCCATTCATATGCTATGTAAGGAGTAAAGTCGGTGAACAGAGGAAGGAACAGACGAGAAGCGAGAGACAACAAGATTAAGCCCTAGCTTTAGTGACTTCTTCTTGTTGTAAACACAATCAATACAGCAAACACAGGAGTAGGGTTACAATTCTCTTAGGAGAAGGCCTGAACCTGTATAAAACTGTTGTGTCCTTTTCTGTGTGGTTTTGCTCCAGGAAAACCCCTAACATTCATTCATAAAATCGATACTAAACTATCGACACCAGTACAAGATAATGCTAGTTGCTTAATGAATTCCCCCAAGTCCTGGAATTTATTTGAAGTATTTCAAAATAAAAATTTAACCATTTGAATTTTCTTGGATCAATAAAAAGCTTAATTTGAATTTTCTAAAATTAAAACAATTTAATTTGAATAATCTAAACTTAAATTAAATTAAAAGTTATTTTTATTTAGGTTCCTTGAGTTCCAAAGAATTTTCTAAGAATTTTTAGAGTTTATTTGCTATTTTCTTTGAGCTTGGTTTTAATTAATTCAATTCCTTATTTTCGAAAATCCTCTTTTTTGGATTTTCCTTTCTGGGCCGATTTCTTTTTCTTCCGGCCCTTTTTCCTTTTCTTTCTCGCCGGCCCACTTTTCTTTTGTCTTCCTTTCTCTTTTCTTTTTTCCTTGCTGGTCCGGCCCGCTCTACTGTAATATATTGTTTATCATTAGAGGACCCAAAAGGATTAGAGAGAATTTTATAAGGAGTTTAGAGGCGTAAATTCTGAATTTTCTTGAGAAGGGGAGGAACGTGGGCTTTCGGCCCACCGTAACCTGGCCCATGAGGAGGCTAGCCTTGAAAGGGACCAAGGGGTGGCAGCAAACCCTAGCCCTACCACCCCCAACGCCTCCTCCCCTTTGCCACATAGCAGCAACCACTGCTGCCCCTCCTCAATCCGCAAACCCCAACGCCCCCTCCAAGCCGCCCTCCCTACCTTCTTCCTTGGCCGCACCTCCCCTTGCCGCTCATTTGCCCCTGGAGCTGGTGCCCTGCTGCCCCTTTCCACCTTGTTGCTGGACAAGAGAGGGAAGACCAATAAGGATTGGCTAGCAGGAGGAAGGGAAAGGAGGAAGAGAAAGAAAGGAAGGGGAAGGGAGGAAAAGAGAGGAATCCATGGGTTTTCGTGTTCAACATCGTGATCTCCAAGGGTAACATTCTGAAACCCTTTAGGATTCCCTAGTTTAGTTGTTGTTTGAGTTGTGGGACGTTTGGTCAATAGGAAGATGGATTTTTGTTCTGCCCTAGTTCGTCAAGGTTAGGTGCAGAGCCTTGCGAGGGTAATTAGGGTTATCTAGGCTCGGATTTAGAGGTCAGTCTAGCTAGATAAAAGTTAGATAATTTTGTTAGATTTCTATAGAGTACTTAATCACGATTTTTGGTTGGGTAGAATAGAAGTTATAATTTTGGAAAGGTTGTTGACCGGAAACCGAGTGCTACTGGACGCAGTCGTGGGAAACTATTAAATTGACTTGGTAAATGGTAAAATTGAATTTTGGTCATAACTAGAAAGAGGTAGCTAACTTTCTATAGATTCCAAAAATACTATAGTTTACAGTATTTGCACGTGTAGATTAATAGATATGAAAATATTAATCATGCTATCCTGAAGATGATAGATCTGTCTTCTAGGTTAAAAACAGAGGTTTAGATGATTTAATCTGGACATTTGATTAACTAAGAAATTGTAGAAAATTTTGTATAGATTCCAGAACTGGTATGGTTTTCCATAATACGATGTGGGAGTTGAAAGTTATGACAATTGTAGTGCCGGCACAGCAAGGGGACTGTCCGGTAAAGAGGAAAGTTGTGGAATTAGAGAGCGCGTATGAGCATTGTCGATTAAGTGTTTTGTATTGTTGTAGCTTGTATTGAGTTTGGGTGTTTACTATAGGCGGAGTAGTTTCGGGATTGTTGTCACCTTCAAATCATCCCAGTTGTCGCAACTAGAAAGGCAAGTGCAAGGTAGAGTGGTATTTGAGTGTTTGAAATTATTATTTGGTTAAGTGAATACTTGCCATGATTATTCATATAAATTATGCATGTTTCACATTTCTCACATGTTTTTGATAACTCGATGATGATGATGATTATAGAAAAATGATGATTATATCAATTGCTAATGAAGAAAGATAATAATAATTGGATTGCATGTTGAGCATTCATGATGGAAAGATGTGACCCCACGGGAGTGGAATGAGGTCCTCGTATGAAAAAAGACGAGCAATTGGTCTCTGCACTAAAGAATATGGGCATGAGTGAACACCAACTGGTGTTACACTCCACTATATCGGTATAAGCAGAAGATGAGTTAAATATGAACATGAGCTTTGCATTGCATTCACAAAAAGTGAAAAGTGATCTGAGATAATGAGATAAATGAGAATGAATTGTTATTAATATAATGCCTCGTTTGTTACTTGCTGAGTCGTGGACCCACTCTTACTTATTTGTTGTTTTAGGTGAACGTTAAAGGTGACATGCATTGGGTGGAAGTAGAACAGAGAACAATTGCACTTTTGTAGCTCTTCACTCCACCTAGCAATTCATCACTTTTGGTCATAAATAATCTAGTATCTTCTATTGTAATAATGGGATAATTTGTGATTTTCCTTAGTTCCTTATGGTTCGTAATATTGCTAGTTGATACGTTCCCTAGTTTAAACTTATTTATGATGTCTTTTGGTAATTATTTGGTTCATATTAAATTTAATTTATGGTCTAACGTGTTGCTGAAATTTACGTCTAACATGTTGTTGAATGTTTATTCTTGAAGTCTAGATGTTGGTAATACTTAATTACTGGTTAAAATTGGTAGCGACAGTAGTTGTAGGTGACATCTTGGGTTTTTGTTAAGCTGGGGTGTTACATCTACCTTAGCCTTTCTTCTTTTGTGTTGTGGCCCACCCTGCCTTTTCCCTCCTCCCCTGACTGTCGTGCGGGCCCGCGCTGTCAGCCGCTAGCCCTCCTTCCTTCTTCCTCCCGCCTGCCTCGTCGTGTCTGAGCCAGACAAGAGCCGCATTGGCTTCCTCTCAAACACTCTCGCCTCGGCCTTTATAAGAGTGCCCTTCGTGTCAAAACCCTTGCCTCGACCTCCTTTCCCAAAACCCCAAGTTGTTGGCCCCGATTTTGTGTTCTTCGCGCCGAATAGCCGCTGAGATGCCGTCGGCTGTCGTGGTGCTTCTTTGCGTGTTCCAAAGCTGTCAAAGCCTCTCTGGCCGTGCCTCCGCCACCATTGGTTTCACGTGTCTGCGTTCTACGTCGTGGTTCCATCCCCTTCGCCCGAGCGTCACCGAGCCACCACCACCCTCGTCCTCCCCAAAGCCGGCCACCACTTCCACCGTTGATCTCCTTGCTAGTGAGTTCCCTCCCTATCCGAGAACGTCATCTCGTGCCCTTTGTCCTCCTCCACTTTCCCCTCCCTTCTCGCTCCTTCTCCGCCCCCGTAGCATGCCGCCACCACCCTCCTCCTTCGTCGCTGGCCACCTCTTTCTCGCCGCCGCTTTGACCACCCTCCGCCCGTCCCAAGGTATCCTCCATGTTCCCTACGTCACCGCCAACCCCCTTGCTCCCTCCCATTTCCTCCGAGCGCCACCGGACCACCGAAGCTGCCATGAGCCAGTAGCGCCGCTCCACCGCCGTCGCCGTCTCGCCGTGCCACCATTGCCCAAATCTCCCTCTCCACCACGGTAACCCATTTTGCCCCTTGGCCGCTGCTCTCTCGCTATCGCTTGCCATCAATGCCGTGCACTAGTGTCGCCGTCTTCCTCCTCTGTTTTAGTTCCTTGTAGCTCCCCTCCTCTCTCTCTCACATGTGGGTCCCATGTGTAAGCCTTTCTTTCTCTCTCTCTCTCTCTCTTTCACTCTCTTACAAAGCGACCCCACCTTGCCGGTCCCTTTTCTTTTCCTTTTTCCTTTTTTTTTCCAGCCAAAGGAATATTCCCTGAATATTCCTTTATCTCTCTTTTTCCTTTCCTGGCAAATCTTCTGAGAATCCGTTCTCCTTCATCCGAACTCCAATTAAGTTCGTTCAAATTCCTAAATTCATATAAAATCGAGCTCTTTCTTTTAGAGTTGGTTTTGTAATTTTGGGATTTTATTTGTATCTCTTTTTTTATTTATTTGTACTTCGTTCATTGTTTTCTTTCTCGTTAGACAATCTATTTCAAGGAGCAGTAGCTGAAGCAAGTTTTGAAGATCAAGTGTGGTAACCGAGCGAAGCCAAGGCAAGTCATAGTATTTTGATCATATCGAACCTATGATTTCAAAAATTATATTTTTAAATATCAAATTGCATGCTATCTTTATATCAACTTCTTTTGGGAATAGTTAATCATTTATTTGTCACTACGCCTCTATTGATTATTTCAATACTATGAATCATTTGTCACCATAGGATGGTTAATATTAGTTGGATATATTTGTATCATCAACATGGGTATCATAGAGATACTTAGTCATGCTTAGTTACGATGGACTCATGAACACATGTCCAATAATGTTGAATTTGACTGAATGATATATGGAATTGTGTTGCGATGGCACTGTTATGCAACTGTGGTGTGATGTCACTGTTGTACAAGTTGTGGTGCGATGTCGGTATTGTAAAATTTTGTGCCATGATAGGGATTGTCGTTGGTTTGGTTAAACAAAATGAGTTATGCTAAGGCGAGTGGTCGTGTAGTAAAGGGGTACATGAGGCACATTATTTTGGATGAGGTAGTCTCGCCTTAGTAACTTGTCAAGAATTTAATCTTATACGTCATTAAACTGGGTCATATCATACAACCACTTGTCCAGTATGTGATGGACCTGGCTAACTAATTAGCAATGTCTTAATTTCGGTTCTGTTTTTGGAAGTGTGAGTTTCGAGATGGATACTCACAATGGTGCAAGAGGGGGGCCCTGTCTGGTCGTGATGACATTCAGTATTGAAACCTTAGTGGGCAGAACTGGGTTGGGAATGAGCTTTGTAAAGGTCTTGTGATAATCACTTAGTCGCGCATCTAAGGAAGTGTGTGGTCGGACATTATAAGTTGATCTATTTTTTGTGGGTAAAGTTGTATAACATCTGTAGAGTTAAAACTATTTAAACAGCTGTGTCCGCTGTTATGGACATGCTCGGAGATTTCACACGAGAGATAGAGTTTCTTTATAAAAATATGTTGGAAAGTGAATGGAAGATTCACTGGTGAATGTGATGTTCACATGGTGAATGGGATATTTACTTGGTGGTTTGGTTGGAAAGTGAATAGGAGGTTCACGGGTTATTTCAAAGCTTTTGTTTATTTATTTATTATTCTTTTCAATTACGTATTTCAATCTATTTACTGTATTTACTGTCAATACTACTTTATGCAAAAGAACCATACAACTAATTCTTTGTTCAAGCCCTGCATGAATATTAATTTCATACTGTTCCCTACAACTTGTTGAGTACTTCGCGGCTTTAAATTTTGCTACTCAGTTGAAGAATATTAAGCGGCTCAAGAGTTATATGAAGAGGAGTTTTTTTTGAAGGTTTTGCGAAATAGGATGTGTTCTCCACTTGATTGTCTATGGGCATGTTGATTGATCTTTCTAAGTTTTCCGTTCCGTTACAAGAGTTTATTTGTTTATTTAGCCCTACGTGGCAAGTTAAGTAAACGTTGACCATAAAGTCTAGTTATTATTACTATATGTTATTTCGAGATCTTTTTAGTTAAATCAATAAATTGATGGTATTTCATCGATGTTCCATATGTAAGCTAGCTACTGATCTGGGACTAGTTCAGAATATACAGATGGTTTCGGATGTGTAAATCCAAGTTCCAACAATTCACGAATATTTCAGCATGCAGTAGCACCAACAGAGCAAGAAATTAGTAGCTGCTTTGTGGTGGCACTACACACACAACAATCATGCAGATGCATGGCCGGCCAGAGACAAGACTATTGTCACCCTATGGTGGTCAATCTGGAGGGCAGGAGGAGGGCGCTGGCGGGAGGCAGGAGGAGGGCAGATTTGGCGGAAGGAGCCGACAGATCTGGCAGGAAGAGGCGGAGTCCGGCGTCGGCAGGAGGCAGTTGGGGACGAGGACGACCACGGGCGATGTTGGCAGGGAGGCGTTCTGGGGTGAAGGCCGGAGGTGGCAGTGTCATGCGTCATTGAGTGGAGACGGGTGGAGGCATCATCGTCGGGCGGCGTCGCGCATCGTCGTCGGGTGGAGGTGGAGTCATGCGTCATCGAGCATCGGCGTTGAGGGCGAAACTCTAACCCCGCCGCCTCCCTTTGAGCCAAGTGGGGGATTGCGGGTGAGGATGGGAATGGGTGGAACATGGTACGGAGTGCGTAATTTTGGCTAACTTCAAGCAAAGACCTAAAGTCCACCTACAAAAGCCAAGAAGCTACCCAAACGGCTTCTCGCTTCTAGCTTCTTCACATTGTGCTGGGCTTTTGGCTTTTTGAGTAACAACTATTCCAAACCGCTCGTTTCGGATAACTTCTAGCTTTCCCCAGCAAAAACGAAAAACCAAAGTCATCCCAAACAGGACCATGGTGGCATAATGCCTGGTATCGCTCGTCGCCACCCACATCTGAACCTCACTATCTACTTCAGACCTTACTCCCAGAAAAGAAAGATTTTGGACACCGATACTCGTATCTAAATTTCTTGACACATTTTCGACACCGAAACTCGTAGGTAAGTTTCACACAGGTTCACACTAACTGCGAGTACGCACGCCGTGTCTCGCTTTCCTAAATACCACTATTAGCTGCCAGCTGGTCGTCCGATTGACGAAGAACTTAACCAGTACGGACCTCTGTTGTCTGTTATAACCGTTGCGCAAAAGCAGCACAGAGTACAAGGAAAACAACAACATTAAAAAGAGGCTGAAAGATGTATAAGATCAAGCAGCAGCCAACGATTAGCTCTCTACCGGCCAAAAGCATCCCAACGTAGTCACAAAAAAGACAAAGCACATATATATACACGTAAGTACAAATAAACATCACATACACATGGGCAAATTCAACAGACCATGTTGATAAACCAGTCGCTAGGGTGCTAACATGGACAAGCACAGCTGCTGTTTCCACATCGCCTTCAGTGAGTAGCACACTAGTTCTTGAGCTGTTCGAAGAATTCAAGAAACTTGCTGCTACATATGCAAATTTACAATACCTGCGATGCAAATAATCCACACCACATACTGATCAACAAATTGACCTGATCAGAAAATTATCAAGGCACATGAGAAAAACAAAGCGCAGTGGAAACACCAAACAGGCTTATGAACCTTTCTATACAAGTCTGGTGTACAAAGGACAAGCCTAGAAGCAAGGATTTAGCCAGAGAATGCGACAGGAGTTCTGCAACCAGATACTGATAGACATGCTCACACTAACTTAGTGTTATCATTCTAGCTCTTCTACCCTTAGCTAAAATACTTCAGTCAACTACGACTACGGTTCAGCCTTTTGGCTTCCTTAGTAGTACAAGTCCTGCTGCCGCCGTACAGTAGGCAGGGCATAATGTAGTCCATAACTGACTCCGCAGCTAGATTCCGGGGTTCCCAGTTGAATCCATTCTGTGGGTAACCTGCCTCCATAGACCTCTGCATATTCCCCCACGCTGGCATCTGTTTTGAGGTCCATATGCACCATTATAGTTCTCTTGGAGAGAATACCTAACAGGAACAGTGTCCATTGCGTGGTATCCACCGTAGTTGAAATCATCGTATTCATCGTACTCAACACCTGGTGAATTCCTACGACCAATAACAATGGCCCTGTCCATTGCGTAATCTACACGTTCTGGTCTTCTCCTGTCCATTGCGTAGTCTAGATGTTCTGGTCTTCTTGGATATGAAGGGGGACACCTTCCACTAGTATATAAACGGGGGCTATGCCTTCCGCTAGTGCCATGTTCTGGTCTTCTCGGATATATATTCTGGTCTTCTCGGATATATAGGTGGACTACACCTTCCATTAGTACCAAAATCAGCAGGAGAAAACGCTGACAGATGGGGACTGCGCCACCTCCTATCAACATCATCATCACGGGAATAACCAATGCGACGCTCGTATATGTGTTGGCCATCACGGGAATAACCAATGCGACGCTCGTATCTGTGTTGGCCGTTGGTTCTACGATAATTGTCACGGTAGTCCATCCTTGGACCTTCCGGGGAATAGTCCCTTGATCTCTTTTGAGCACTTCTTCTCCCCATGGGTGAGTTATCCCTATATGAATTTTCCCTCATACTATTCCTTGACTCTTCTCTTCTCTTTGATCCTCTTCCTTCTCTGGACTTGTATTCAGAAGCCTCTGCTGCTCTCCTATCATCATTACGCCGAGGACTATTGAGGTCATTGTTTCTGAACTTGTAACCCAGAACATCTGGTTCTTTGTGATTAACAAGACATTGAGGACTATTGTGAGCCTGTGGATGAGCAGTTCTTTCATCTTCATAACTAGCATCTCTTCCAATTTTCATGTGAACATTTTTTATGTTCCTATCCAAGTCCATTTTCTTGCTATCAGTTGCCAGTTCATTGGGTTCCCTGCACATTCTGGACTTGTCCTTTGAATCATCTATTTCTGTTTCTTTGATATTATCGTTGCACTGAGGACTCTTAGGCTCCTGTTGGCAGGCATAGCTTCCATCAACTTCTTGGTCAACATCACATCCACATTCTAGGTGAGTACCAATTCTGTTTGTAATAGTGGTCTTCTCCACATATGCAACCTGCACTTGCCTTTCTGGAGGGAGATCATCAACATGATCTGGTGTCATCCCCTTATTACTTGAACCAAATTCATTGCTTCCATTTTTTCCTGATCTCGAGTCGAGTTCATATGTACTTAACCCCATTATGTTCTTTCTCCTGGAAATCTCTTTCTCTTGTCCTGATATCGAGTCATGTCTATATGCATTTTCTCCCCTACGAGTGTCCCTGTATTTTCCTGAGATGCAGTTCTGTTCATCCCCTTCAGCATGTTTCCCCGCACACAAGATGACTAACTCATCCCTCTGCTCTTGATTTGCATGGATAGCGTCTTTCATGGGGATACCTATTTCTTTTCCTGAATAATGCTCAGATGTTTTTTCTCTCTCATTGGCGTCTTTATCTTTTCCAGCTCTGAAGCTCTCGTCACCCAATTCAGCATCTTTGTCCACAAAGGGATTCTCTAACACTTTGACTATATTCTTAGCAAGATCTCTTGTTTGGTCAATTTCTGCAATAGAAGGGACCTTTATATGGTCCCTGCGAGGTGTTCCAATAGCAGCAATTATATCATGGCGTCTGCGAGATTTTAATACAAGTCAGTTGCTCTGAGCAGCAACTGCAGAAAAACTTTGGGAAACAAGTCAAGAATTAACTTACTTGCAGTAAATGATAATTCTTTTAGATAGGTCCCAAGCACGTATACTTGTGCCACGCTTCTTTTTGAAGGAAATTTCACTGTGAAATATTATTAGATGTCATGAGAACTAGACAACCATATAAACTAAATAAACAAAAAGCAACCAATCTGGATACCGCACAGCACCTTGGCAAGCATTTTCTGTGATATGACCTTGGGCAACGTCTGCAGACTGCAAGCTGCAGTGCTCTTTGAGTCCTGTCCTCCATGCTTTTACATTCACAGCACCAATGTACAGGACAAGTAAATGACAACCCAGCCACAATCCTTTTCTCCAATTCACAAGCTCCATCAGTGTCATCAGGCTCGAGTAATTTTGCAACACACTTGGGGTGGTAGAAGTGCCCACAAGATGCATTAATACATTGAAACACCTAAAAGAATGCACACTTCAGAAATTTAGAGGGACTAGAAGAGACACAAGGAAGATTCTCAAAGTGCATTATGATTTTAATAATCAGCATTCAATAGAGTTTGCTATTGTCTTTCATCTCTGCTAGAATTCAAGCACTTAATACTTAACATTTAAAAATCCATATTTGCACAAAATATAATTGAAGCAAATATTCAACTACCATGTCTCGGTATAGAGCAGTGTCCTACAACCATCAAGATATCAAATGAATGAAGATGGTTTGAAGGGACACTTAAAAGCATAACTAAACAACTTGAGGACCATGTTCATGAACAAACATGTCATCAACAGCAGCAGCAGCAAAATGAAAAAGGAATAGAAAGAATTAATAGACCATGGTTACTCACAAATTCAAAACCCAAGAGGATGAAGACATCAAGGGAAACTGGATTTGATATTTCGTTCTTAATTAGTAAGGCACAGGATGTAACTAAGAATTGAATAAACATGAACACAGACAGCATTTAGGAATTCTCTGAAGGCGGGGGTAGGAAATAAGAAACAATAATCTTTGAAGGAAGGCAAACATTGTCTTCGAATGAGAACTGCATTTACTACAAAGGATTCGGTGAAGGGAAGATGCAATATGTTACCTTAGCATTTGGTCCATCGGATAGCTCAAGCTCTCCACATTTGAAACACTGGTGTTGCTTATATTCACAGTTCTTGCACAGAAAAGTACCGATTTCCTTTTCATGTAAAGATGTAAAAATGACTGCCACTGATTTGTGCAGGAAAATGACAAAGCTGCAGCACCAGTCAGTAAAAACTAAAAACTTTGAAAAACTACCTTTAGTTGTGCAGAAGTGTAACCAAGAGTGTCACAATTAGATTCTCTGCCATCTTCCTTTAGTCTGGGATGAAAGGACCTCTTGCATCGGCCTTCACAGCTACATCAAATCATTGCGATAAGCAAAGGATAGAATCAAATTGATTCAATAAATCAAGAGATGCTTATGCATAGCATAGGAAGTTTTATAGGTTATTGACACAAAATGAATTCTCCATGGAAATAATGGAAGACATCTTATTTGTTCCGTTTCCCAGATTCCAAGCAAATCTCGGAACCCACCGGCATGCCAGTAATCGTGCGGCTTACCAGCGTATTCCGGTAAGGTACTTTTTTTGTCTTTTCCTTTTATATTTTCTCAATTCTTGATGTTCCTTCAACCTTAAAACAGCATTAGTTCTTGAATTCTTTTGAAATAGTTTCTAAAATCACCAAAACCAGTCGGTATTACAAATCCTAGTACCCACCAGGATTTCCGGGAACCGGCCGGTTACTACTGGAATCTGGAACCCTGAATCAAATGCTAAAAAGGAAGCAACGACTGTGAAAAATATATGTTTTCACACCCATCGTTGGAAACAGTACGAACATAAATGGTGCAATAAATTATGGTACAGTTCAAACCAGCATGAAACACACCAAACATAAATCATTTCAAAAATACCATAGCACAGGGATAGCAAGTTATATAAATCTTAAGGCGAGCAACCCAAAGAAAAAAGGGCTGATAATAAGAGCAGAAAATATAGATGAATGCTCTATTATCGACGAACATGAAAGTAGAACTCTTAACACTATTGCTAAATAAAAAATTTCAAGGAAGAGTGTAAACTGTAAAGCAATTTACATTTACAGGGATTAGCTTCAACAGAAACAAGATCTTCCAGTGGCTTTAACAGGACACGTCAGAGAATCAGCATACATGGCATTTCCTTTGGGGCCACACATTATGTTTTGCTATGGATGTGTGGACTGTGGGCTAAGAAATGCTCTCAATCAGGGAAGCTCTAAATTGGGCAACAGGGGAGCTTGAGTGGGGTGGGGTCATGCCTTGGCTCTTACATTGAATAAGAATTTGATAGTGTTAAGGGAAGTAGCGTAATGTGTGGGAGAAGTGTAATAGTCATGTAAGTGTTAAGAGTAGTTATTGTAGTCTAGTTTTGGGTCTCTCTTGTACACTATATATTGCCCCTTGGACTCTTGCAATACAAAAAAAAAAAAACAATTCAGCCCCTATTTCTCGCCTCTCCTAAAATCTAACATGGTATCAGAGCCTTAGATCCATACTCTAGCCTTGATCTTCTTCCACCGCTACCGCCCACGGGAGGAGCAATCTTCGCTCCCAGGAGCAGCACCCAATCTCATTTTTATTTTTACATATCAATAGTTTCTCAATGTCAAGTAACAACAATGTTATCAACTAGCATTCTCGGTCTTCATCTTCTTCAAGCAACAGCAACAGAACCGCTCCTAGCCCTAGTCGCCTCCTGTGCGCTTCTCGTCTCACTCGTCCAGAGCACAGGACGGGTGCCATGGCGACGGAGACCGAGACCTTCGCCTTCCAGGCCAAGATCAACCAACTCCTCTCCCTCATCATCAACACCTTCTACTCCAACAAGGAGATCTTCCTCCGCGAGCTCATCTCCAACTCCTCCGATGTGTTGGACAAGATCAAGTTTGAGAGCCTCACACACAAGAGAAAGCTCAATGCGCAGTCAGAGCTGTTCATCCATCATCATCCCCGAGCTCGATTCGCCCTGGAGTCGTCTCAACCGTCCTCTTCTTCAACCGCCGCCGATTGGTTGTCTCATGCCAGGATCCGGCATCGGCAGGTCGTCTCAGTTGGAGACGATCGAATCCTCCTCCTTTGCTCCAACTCCGACCAGATCCTCTGCTCCGTGCCACCTCCGCCTCCTTGCTCCCGGATCAGCACCGCTGGAGACGACCTAATCCACGCTGCCTCGGCTCCCCTGCCCTGCTCCGGCGAAGGAGCTCCACCTCGGCTCCCCTGCTGGTGCTCTGCTTCAACGTGAAGCTCTGCTGCTCTGCTTCCACATCGACCTCCAGACGTCTTGTGCTTTGCTTCGACGTCAAGCTCTGCTAGTGAGCTCTGTTGGATCCGGAGCAGAGAAGGCCCGAGGTCGCCGGGTCTGGATTCGAGCGCTTTTCGTTGACGCCGAGCTCGTTTCTCGCCGTCGTCGGTCGCCGGC
Source organism: Ampelocalamus luodianensis (assembly GCA_036346255.1). NCBI lineage: Eukaryota > Viridiplantae > Streptophyta > Magnoliopsida > Poales > Poaceae > Ampelocalamus > Ampelocalamus luodianensis. The sequence continues at coordinate 19,540,269 of CM070631.1, read as the reverse complement.
TTGTTGGCTCCGAGATTGCCTTTGTCATCTTCGTGCTCCACCATCGTTGACCTCTATTCATCCTGGTGGTGGTGGGGAGCAGAGAAGGGAGTAGGCAGCGGCACGACAGAAGCAGCAGCCGGCCATCGTCTTCCTCGATTTTGAAGCAGAGAAGGGGGCAAGCAGCGGCACGGCACAAGCAACAATCAGCCATCGTCTTCCTCGATTTTGAGCTCCATCGTCATCGTCGATCTCTGTCGTCATCGACCTTATCACTTGCCATTGTCATGAAGATCCTTTGCCACTGCTAGACCACCACGAAGTGCTAGTGGTGCTCTGCTGGTGGCTCCTCTTGTGCACATCGTCGTCGCTTGCAGGGAGCCGTTCAGCTCATATTAATCATCGCTAGCCATCTCCACCATCTTTGGCTATTGTGTCGTGAGCTGCTACTTGATGATTGTTGTTTGGATGTGTGATCACTGCTGCTAGTATCCTGAGTCTATGTTGCTGCTAGTATCTTAAGTCTATTTTCCTTTGATTTCCATCGAGTCCATTCAAGTCCGCTGCATGCTTGCATCTCTCTGAGTTCGACGAAGTGTTGCCAGCAAGGATCCAAAAACCGGAATCGGAACAAAAACCACCCGGCACCATTTCTCCGTTACCAACCGGTTACCGACCGGTAACCGGAAATCCTAGAGAAAAAAAACGCTCGAAATTCGACTACTGAGATTTGAATTTGGGATCTAACCACCAGGATTTTGAATTTTAAAGATTTCGAGCGGTTTTTAGGATCCCGGTCCCCACCGGTAAATCCAGTTACCGGCCCGGATTTTGATCCCTAGTTGCCAGTCCATCGTATCCTTTGTTGATCAGCCGACTGCTCCTTCCTTTTGGGGTTGCCGCGGTCCGTCCATTGGATAGAGTGCGGTCACCCCCATCATCATTGTTGATGCGACTTTGCCATCTTGGTCCTCTCTTGTAGTTATCTTGCTACACATCTTTACATCATTGCGACTCTTGACCAATGACCTTTGTCGTCGTCGTCAACTGTCTCTTCGTCTTTATTTTCGTCGGGTGCCAGATTCGACACTATCACCTCACTTCTTGGGTGTGCGGATCTGGTGAGTCAGTCTTTGTTTTTGTCTAGAGCCAGATTCGACACCTTCACCTCACTTCTTGGGTGGGCAGATCTGGTCCATCGTCTTTGCCTTCGTCGGTCACCAAATTCGACACTATCACGTCACTTCTTGGGTGGACGGATCTGGTTCGCGTCTTCGTCTCTATCTTTCTTCGTCGACTTGATTTGACATCTCTCTATTCCTGTCGGTTTCAAGAGTTGCATGCTTCTTCGACATCCTCAATCTCGGACTTCAATCTCGGACTTCGGATTTATGTCCTCTTCAAACTCAATGCTATTGCATACGCATTGTGTTCAAGTGAGGGTGTTAAGGGTAGTAGTGTAATATGTAGTAGAAGTGTAATAGTCAAGTAAGTGTTAGGGATAGTTATGTAATTGTAGTCTAGTCTGGGGTCTCTCCTGTATACTATATATTACCCCCTGGGCTCTTGCAATACAAAAAAAAAATCAGCCTCCATTTTTCTCTTCTCTCCCAAAATCTAACAATGAGCACATGAGCAGCTGCCCACATTGTTCATTTTTTTCGCTTGCATTTTTCCAAAAAAATCATGCATGTATTCGATATATTTTTATGTGTACTTGCAAAAATTGGGATACAAATTCATCCACAGTGAAAAGAACTGAAAATGATAGGTTGCAGATATGAATATTAGACGGACTATTCATGTGAGCAACTTGTTATTTTTTGTTCTCTACAGTATGAATGAATTTTACATTGAAAAATTACAGGCATGCAGTACATCTGAATTGGTACAAGTACTAATTTATTTATATTTTGGAACGATAGAGCATGCAACTTTTTTTTTGAATATTTGGCAAGGTGGGCAGCTGCTCTGCTCATAGCCTCATACAGGTGAACATTATTAGATATGTCTCTTGTATAGAGTGTTTTTTTGCATATGTGTATCTTGTATAGGGTGTTTTTTTTTTGCATATTTACCTACACATGTAACATGTTTATATTAGCCTTTGGCCCATTGGAATAGATTAAAGGTTCATTCCAACACGGTATCAAAGCCCATAGCACGCTCTCCAACCCTAACCCTAACCCCAACCCTAGTCATCGCTTCACCGCTGTCCTCCGACTGCTGTTGCCGCCGCCTTGCCGCTTCGCTCTGCCTTGGCTCGGATCTGCTCGCCCACTGAGCTCCCTCGTTTCGGTCGTCGTCGTGCCTCCTCTGCTCTCGAATCCGCGCCGTTGTCGCCTGGCGGGCCTCCTCCAGCCGACCGCGCCTCCCCTGCCCCCGGCCGTGCCCCCTACTCCCGGTCGAGCCTCCCCTGCTCCCGGTGTGCTTGGAGCTCATGCTACCGCCTAGAGGAGTTGCCGCCTGGCTAAGCGTCGCCACCTCCTGCCTCACCGCTACGCCGCCGCTGTTACCAGGCCCTCCCTGTCCAACCAGCCATCGCGTCAGATCTCCATTGATGGCTACTGCCGGAGGCTCCTTCCCCTTCCCGCTCCCCCATGTTCGGTTCGATAGGACAAACTTTCGAGAGTAGGTTGTTCACCTGAGGATTCACCTCAACAGCCAACACCTCTAGGGTCACCTCACCGGCGAGCAACCCTGTCTGCCTCGCCCTACGCCGCCAGTTCTGCTTGCTGGTGCGGATCAGGCTGCTTTGGTGGACAACGATGGTGCATCTCTCAGCTTGACGTCAAGAATGGCTTTCTCAATGGCAAGTTGCGTGAGGAAGTATACATGCAACCGCCCCTGGGCATTTTGTCCTTGATGGTATGGTTTGTCGCCTTCGTCGCTCTCTATGGGCTCAAGCAAGCCCCTCGTGCTTAGTTTAACCACTTCTCTACTGTCACTGTTGTCGACTTCTTCGCTAGTGATCACGACCCTACCCTTTTTTGTACACACCTCATTGGGGTTGGATGCTCCTCCTTTATGCAAATGATAGGGGATGACTCGATACATTGATTTTGTGAAGGAGCGTCACAGCAAGCAGTTCTTGATGTCTGATTTGGGTCCTCTTCATTACTTCCTTGAGATCGAGGTCTACTACCTCTCCTAGAAGAAGTACGTTCAGAATATCCTTGCTCACGCTTGTCTCACTGATCAGCGCATGATGGACAATCTTATAGAGCTTAGTATTCACCTTCGGCCCACTGATGGGGAGCCTCTTAAGTACCCACTCGCTACCGCCATCTTGTCGGTCGGGAGCCTCATCTACCTTGGGATCACCGGACCTAACATTTCTCAACCAGTTCACATTTTGAGTCAGTTCGTTTCTCCTCCCACTCAGCTCTACTGCAGTCACCTTCTTCGTATTCTGCGATATCTTCACAGAACCATCAATCGTCGCCTTTTCTTTCCTCGCTCCAACTCTCTACAGATTCAAGTGTACTCTGATGCGACCTGGGCTAGCGATCCTTCTTATCGCCGGTCTCTTTCTACCTATTGTGTTTTCCTTGGTTCTTCTTGCATAGAAGACCAAGAAGCAGACTATTGTTTCCCGTTCAAGTTCTGAGGCTGAATTGTTAACCATGGCGACGTTGAGAGCTGAGATCACTTGGCTTCAGTGGCTACTTGAGGATTTTGGTGTTTCAGTTACTGCACCGACTCCTCTTATCAGACAGTACTGGTGCGATCAGCATTGCTCGAGATCCAGTTAAGCATGAGCTCACCAAGCACATTGGAGTAGATGTTTCGTACATGAGATCGAAGGTGCAGGAGGAAGTTATTGTTGTTCAGTATGTGCCTTCGGAACTTCAGTTAGCAGATTTCTTCACCAAAGCGTAGACTGGAGCTCAGCACATCTTCTAGCTCTTCAAATTCAGTGTTGTTGATCCACCATGAGTTTGAGGGGGAGTGTCATGAGTTGAGAGGGAGTGTTAGATATGTTCATTCCAACAAACATTTCCCCTCTTTCATTACTATATAGACTCCATAAAATACATATAAAAGCTTTGATGTAACATTCATATAGAGGTTACGCTTACTCATCCCTACGATTCATATAGCTCATTAAAACTTTCTGATCCAACCACTGGTGTTGTGCAAAGTGGCAAAACTGCTTACAAGCACCACTCTATTCGTAAAGTGCCTCATTCACCCCATAAAACACCCTTATCCACGATCTTTATATAGTATATTTCTCTTGGACAAAGTGCCCCATTTACCCCCATATACATAAGCTCCATTCAATGACATCTCTTCAGCTTTTTTAACTACCAAAATAAAAGCAAGTACTTTTTTTTGCTAAAGAAACCAGATTCATTGGTTGACGCAATATTATCGCTTTTCTATACAATTGTCAATCACATCAAGTATGAAATTGTGATGAAGCTCAACTTCTATGCATCCCTTCCAATTATAACGAAGCTAACGACCTTATGTCAGCTATCAGGGCACTCTTTTGTCCACTGACTTTTCTGTTCCAGTTGTTTCTCATGTTCCCCAGCTTACCATGCAGCTTCTCTCGGTGGGTCAGCTCACCGATCTCGGCTGTAGAGTTGGCTTTGACTCTCACTCATGTTTTGTTCAGGACCGACGGACAGGGACGGTACTTGAGACTGGCCGGCGCCGTAGGGATCGTCAGGGTCTCTACATCCTTGATCGCCTCCACCTTCCGTCCACTTCAGTTGCTCCTGTCACCTCTACGACTACTTCCACCGCCACTGCTGCCACCACCTCTGGAGTTTTTGCGCAGTGGCATCACCGTTTAGGTCACTTGTGCGGGTCCCGTCTTTCTTCATTAGTTCGTAAGGGTGTTCTTGGACGTGTTACTGTTGACACAACCATGTTTTGTCAGGGTTGTAAGTCGGGCAAGCGACTCTGACTTCCTTATCATTCTAGTGAGTCCTTGTCTTCTCGTCCTTTTGACTTAGTTCATTCAGATGTATGGGGACCTGCGCCTATTATCTCTAAAGGCGGGCATAAACTTTATGTGATCTTCATTGATGATTATTCCCATTTTACATGGATTTTCCCTATGTCCAATCGTGGTCAGTTTCTTGCGATCTATCGTAGCTTTGCAACGATGGTTCGTACTCAGTTTGATTCTCCCATCCGTACTTTTCGCTGTGATTCTGCCGGCGAGTACTGTTCTAGCGCTTTTAGACAGTTTCTTTCTGAGCAGAGCACTCTTTACCAGTCTTCTTGTCCTGGTGCCCATGCTCAGAACAGGGTTGCTGAGCGCAAACATCGTCATCTGATTGAGACTGCCCGCACTCTTCTCCTTGGCTCTCACGTTCCACCACAGTTCTGGGCTGAGGCTGTTTCTACGGCTGCATATCTCATCAATATGCAACCTTCCACTGCTCTTAAGGGTGTCAGCCCTATAGAGCGTCTCTACTCTCGAGCCCCCCAGTACACTCACCTTCGTGTTTTTGGTTGTACTTGTTCATTGCGACCTCGTGAGCGCACTAAACCGTCACCAGTCGGTTGAGTGTGTGTTTCTTGGTTATAGTTACGAGCATAAGGGTTATCGCCGGGATCCTTACGCTCGGCGAATCGTGGTTTCACGAGGCGTTGTCTTTGACGAATCTCGACCTTTCTTCTATCGAGATTCGGCTCTGTTTCCACCGTTGAGTCGATTTCGTGGTTGTCTCTTTCGACTCTTCACCCATTTCTCCACTATCACGTCTTCCCTCGTCCATCCCGGTGGTTCCTTCGTACCTCGCCTCCGGTCTTTGTCTCCTGCGCACACCGCATCTTGTTGTTCTGCACCACCACGCGTTTCTCTGGTATTCACTACTCCAGATGTCCTTGTCCTTTACCAGTCTCCTCTCCTGGTATCTTGCCGACACCCACATCCGATCCTCCTGATGATGCTCCTCGTTACGTCCTTCGTGACCGGACATCCCTTCGACCTCCTAATCGTCTTGGATTTGCTCCGATAGCTCATGCTCTCTCTGTCACTGAGCCTAGTTCTTATCGTGAGGCTGCTCCTCATTCTGAGTGGCAGCTCGCTATGGCAGAGGAGCTTGATGCTCTTCGACGTACGAAGACTTGGGATATTGTACCGACACCTGTGCATGCTCGTCCGATCACGTGCAAGTGGGTGTACAAGATTAAGACTCGGTCTGATGGTACTATCGAGCGCTACAAGGCTCGTCTTGTGGCTCGCGGCTTTCAGCAAGAGTACGGTCGTGACTACGACGAGACTTTTGCCCCTGTTGCCCATATGACCACTGTTCGCACTCTTGTTGCGGTTGCTTCTGTTCGCCGGTGGTCTATCTCTCAGCTTGATGTTAAGAATGCTTTTCTTAATGGTGTTTTGCATGAGGAGGTCTACATGCAGCCACCACCTAGGTATTCTGTTCCTGATGGGCATGTCTGTCGTCTTCGTCGTGCTCTTTATGGCCTCAAACAGGCTCCTCGTGCCTGGTTTACGCGTTTTACCTCATTGATTACTGCTGTTGGTATCACTGTCAGTTCCCACGATCCTGCTCTTTTTGTCCATACCTCATCTCAGGGTAGGACACTGCTTCTTCTGTATGTTGATGACATGCTCATCACTGGTGATGATTCCTCCTTCATCACATATGTGAAGAAGCACCTCAGTGAGCAATTTTTGATGACTGATCTTGGTTCTCTTACATACTTTCTTGGGGTTGAGGTCTCTTCCATGCCTGAGGGCTACTACCTCTCCCAGCAGAAGTATGTCCAGGATCTTCTTAACCGGTCTGGTCTGACTGATACTCGCACCGCTGAGACTCCCATGGAGCTGTCCCTCCAGCTTCGTGTCACTGATGGCGATCCTCTTGAGGATCCTACTCGATATCGTCATCTTGTTGGGAGTTTGGTGTACCTTTTAAGCACTTGTCCTGATATTGCTTATGTTGTTCATATCTTGAGTCAGTTCATGGCTCGTCCTACCCATCTTCACTATAGTCACCTTCTTCGTGTTCTTCGCTACTTGCACGGGACCATCTCTCGTCGTTTGTTTTTTCCTAGCTCCACCTCACTACAGCTTCAGGCGTACTCCAATGCGACCTAGGCTAGTGATCCTTCTGATCGTCGTTCTCTTTCTGCTTACTGTGTTTTTCTTGGCTCCTCCCTGATTGCCTGGAAGACTAAGAAGCAGACTGCAGTTTCCCGTTCGAGTGCAGAGGCTGAGTTGAGAGCTATGACAGCAGTGACAACAGAGATTACTTGGCTGAGGTGGTTACTTGCAGATTTTGGAGTGCCTGTGATGGGACCTACGACTCTTTTATCTGACAGTACAGGTGCTATCAGTATTGCCCGGGACCGAGTGAAGCATGAGCTCACCAAGCACATTGGTGTCGATGCTTCATTCACTCGCTCACAGGTGCAGGAGAGAGTATTTGCTTTACAGTTTGTGTCATCCGAGTTACAGGTTGCTGACTTCTTCACGAAGCCACAGACTAGGGCACAACATTTGTATTTTCTCTCCAAACTCAGTGTGTGTGATCCACCATGAGTTTGAGGGGGGTGTTAGAATAGGACTCTTGTATTTTCCTTATCTGTATATGGCAACCCCCTGTTGTACTCCCTATATATATTGCCCATTGGGCCCCTTGAATAGTTGAACACATTATTCACAACACAAGAGACTAAATAGATGGGTCAGAAGGCGAAGGACATGGAGCATACTAGCTATAAGTTGTGGTATACTGAAACAGAACGAAACAGGAATAGAGTGGGCATCTTAATTGATAAGCGCCTCAAGAGCGGAGTTGTCGACGTGAGGAGACAGGGGGATAGGATTATCCTAGTCAAGCTAATCTTTGGCGATTTGGTTTTGAATGTTGTTAACGCTTATGCTCCACAAGTAGGTCTAGATGAGGCCGCTAAGAGGCAATTTTGGGAAGACCTAGATGATATGGTCAGAAACGTGCTTAATAGTGCGAAGCTTTTCTTAGGAGGCGATTTCAATGATCATGTCGGTACAACTAGTGCGGGGTTTCAAAGGATGCATGGAGGCTTTGGTTATGGTGATAGGAACCAAGAGGGAGAAGGTATCTTAAACTTTGCCGTAGCCTATGACCTCATGATAGCTAACACCTTTTTTAGAAAGAGAGATTCTCATCTAGTTACCTTTAGTAGTGGTCAGCATTCTAGCCAAATCAATTTTGTTCTTGTTAGAAGGGAGGACAAACAAGCCTGCATAGACTGTAAGGTTATACCTGAAGAGTGTGTTGTCTAGCAACATAAGTTGGTAGTCTCCGACTTTCATTTTAGAACATGAGTTCGACAGGCTAAGGTCGCCAGAGCCACAAGGACGAAGTGGTGGAAACTCAAAGGGGACGCCTTGCAAGAGTTTAAGGAGAGGATGATTGCGGAAGGGAAATGGAACGTGGGAGAAGCGAATAGTATGTGGACAAAGATGGCAGCTCGCATTAGGAAGGTGGCTATGGAGGTGCTTGGAGTGACCCGAGTGACAAGATGCAAACCTAAAGACACGTGGTGGTGGAAGCATATGCATCATGATAGGAGCGACGACAACGTACAGAAATACAAAGCAACAAAAAAGAAGGTAAAGAAAGCAGCGAGTGAGGCACGAGGTAAGGCCTATGAGGAAATTTACCAGAACCTAAGTACAAAGAAGAGCAATAAGGATGTCTACAAGATGGCTAAACTTCAGGAAAGGAAGACGAGAGATTTCAACCAAGTTAAATGCATCAAAGACGGCACTAATAGACTTTTTGGTGAAAGACGATGAGATCAAGGATAGGTGGAAAGATTACTTTGATGAGTTGTTCAATCATGACAATGACAATAGTATGGTCGAACTGGATGATGCTTCTGATAACACCGATAGGCGGTTTGTTCGAAGAATCCAGAAGTTGGAAATAAGAGAGGCCTTAAAAAGGATGAAAGTGGGTAAGGCGTTGGGGCCTGATAACATTCCAATCGAGGTGTGGAAATGCCTGGGAGAAGTGGCAATCGTTTGGCTAACTAATTTGTTCAATAGTATTTTTAGGTCTAACAAGATGCCTAACGAGTGGCGGAGGAGTACATTAGTACCAATTTTCAAAAATAAAGGAGACATTCAAAGTTATACTAATTATAGAGGAATTAAGCTCATAAGCCACACAATGAAGCTTTGGGAGCGAGTGATCGAGCACCGTTTAAGAATAGTGACTAGCGTGACGACAAATCAATTTGGTTTTATGCCTAGGAGGTCGACCACGAAGGCGATATTCTTGACACGGCAATTGATGGAAAGGTATAGGGAGCAAAAGAATGATCTTCACATGGTGTTTATCGACTTGGAGAAAACCTATGACAAAGTGCCAAGAAGGGTCATGTGGTAGGCGTTTCAAAGGAAAAAAATCCCAACAAAGTATGTTACCCTAATTAAGGATATGTACTAAGATGTTGTGACTAATGTCAGAATATGTTGTGGTGATACTAGTGATTTCCCTATTAAGATAGGACTACACCAAGGGTCAGCGTTGAGCCCATATATTTTTGCCCTAGTGATGGACAAGGTCACACGGGACATACAAAGAGATATCCCTTGGTGTATACTTTTCACTGATGATGTAGTGTTAGTTGATAAGAGTAGGATAGGTGTCGATAGGAATCTGGAGATGTGAAGACCCTAGAATCGAAGAGCTTTAGACTTAGTAGGACTAAAACTAAGTATATGAAATGTGATTTCAACAGTGGCGGGGCAAATGATGGAGATGTTAGGCTGGACAGACAAGTAGTGCCTAGGAAAGACACGTTTCGATATTTGGGATCGATGCTACAACGAGACGGAGAGGTTGATGAAGACGTGAGCTACAGGATTAGAGCGGGGTGGGTGAAATGACGTCAAACATCGGGTGTCCTATGTGACAAAAAAGTTCCTCAAAAGTTAAAGGGTAAGTTCTATAGGACGACGATCAGACCTGCGGTGCTATATAGAGCAGAATATTATGCGACTAAAAGATAACATATATAGAAGATGAGTGTAGCGGAGATGAGGATGCTGCGGTGGATATGTGGTCACACAAGGCGAGATCGAATTCGCAATGAGGATATACGTGATAGGGTGGGGGTAACACCAATTGAAGAGAAGCTTGTCCAACATCGCTTGAGATGGTTTGGACATCTCTAATGGAGGCCTTCTGAGGCACCGGTACGTAGTGGAATTTTAAGACATACTGAAAACGTAAAAAAAAACAGAGGTCGACCAAGACTAATGTGGGAGGAAGCAGTTAAAAAAGATTTGAGAGATTGGAATGTAGCTCAAGAATTAGCTTTGAATAGGAGTGCATGGAAGTTAGCGATCTACGTACCAGAACCATAACAAGGTTTAGAGGCTGTGTTTTAGGCTCTCAACTCGGATGGCAGAATGTACAGCTTAGAGTTTTAGCCTTATAGGTTTTATTATTATTATTATTATTATTATTATTATTATTATTTTTTATTTTTTATTTGCAATGCTCTCGTCTCTTTGACTTTGAGGAGGTTTCATTCCTAGCCTACCCCAACTTGTTTGGGATGAAAGGCTTTGTTGTTGTTGTTGTTGTAGCATCTTAACACACCTCTTTGATCTTCCCAGAGGTATCCTCGATAAGCCTTTGTAGAATCTGTATGTACAAAAAAAAAACATCATTGCAAACCACCCATGGAATCGTAAGACAATTTGAAAATGACAAAGTTGTATGTAATCAGAAATAGGCTCCTAGATAGACTTCCATGCACAAGACAAAGACCAAACAGTTTGTCTATTATGATACGCCAAGCCGATACTTACATATAAATGCAATGCATTCAAATCCTACTGTAACTTTCATGGGTTAAATAAAACAACCACATCCTATATAGGCACAACTTTCAAGGGTTAACCAACCAATGTCTTTAACATTCCAACATACAAGTTTCACGTAGTAATAAAACAACAATGCAAATGCAAAAAAAAAAAGTGGCAACTCATCCTCATAGCACAAGCCACTTACAAAGCAAGCATCACAGCAGCCATGAATGTATAGATTTTGAAAAGCGCATATATTTATAATAAAAATAAATAAAAATTGAAGTGTGCATTGGCATAAGTCTATAATATATATTCTTAAGTATTTAATTAAATTTTGTAAATTTTGCGACGCTTATTCACATTACATTCAATCAAACCTACTTTTTAAATCTTATTTAATTTGTTTTGACACCCCCACAAGTCATTTTACCGTCCAAATAACCCCCCCCCCTATGTCCATTCTTCTCATTTTACTGCTAATTTCTAGCAAAATTTTCATCAAGCCATGACATATCAGCGGCTACGCATTCATCCTTGTATCATCCACAATAGACATTGCTGCTACCACCGACTACGGTGTCAGAATGAAGAAAAAAGAGGCAACTTGCAATCATATTCGATCCATTGAATACGAATCTAGTTTTGATTATATGAAATTCTGATTCATCCACTGATCCATATCATGTCGCCTCGATGGGATATATAATCGTACAAGCCGTATCGTGATCTTGACAAACTTGTTCACCGTATATTTTTGTGGGCCCGTCAAGGAGCACAACCCCTTTTGACCGATACTACGCACCAGAGCTCGAGCCATGCGGATACCGCTATGTTGCACGGGTACATGATACCGGTATGGCGGTACGAGTACGGGTACACCGGTATGATGATATGGCATCTCCAAAGAAACACCGGTATGACGGTACGGCAGTATATATATAATAAAAAAATAAAATAGATAATACAATAGATAATTGATAAGTTCATAAGACACATAAATACTAGTACATCATAAGGTCCATAAGATAGGCAAACATAGAGAAATAAGTTCCATAAGACAGGCATTAACTTAGTACATAACCAGTAGGATTAAAATGGTCATGATAGCCCCCACAATAGAGGCATTTTGATCTAGCATTTCCTCCGCTGGCACCCCCAGGCCTATCAAAGCAATCAACATGCTTTCAAAGAGGTTTAGACTCATACATTATTTGCTGCACATGGGGCTAAAGCACTTGCTTCTAAACTTGCACTTGCCATGATGGACAAATAAACCTAAAGAAAATCAGCGTAACAAACACAGATCAGGACAAGGGGAAGAGCAGAACAAGAGGAACAAGAAGACGGGAACAAGAGGGAGCACCTCCCTGGAGCCTCGCCGGCTACCGGAGTCCTAGCCTCACTCCTTCAGGTCACCCTATTGCCAGAAGAGGAAGCGGCAGAAGGAGGCAGCTTGGAGTTGGGGCTGTAGGAAGGAGACTCAGTGGTTTTATGTGCCAGGGTTAAATCATTTGTGGGCTAGGCTTTCATGGGAGGGATTTCTTGATGAGGCCATACCAGCACCTGCAGGTACCCAGCCGTACCCAATTTTTTATTTCTTTTTTTTTAATGGAAAAGTCCATATACCACCCCGAACTTTCCTTGAAAGCCCGTCCAGCACCCCCGAACTATGAAACCAGAAATTTGACCCCCTAAACTTTGCGATCCAGTTCAAATAACACCCTAACCCGATTTTATATGGTGGTATCGCCCGCATGGCACGATGAGTGGACGGCCTATGGACCCTACCTGTGATTGACCCAACTTGGTCAGCGTGTCATCCTACGTGACAAAACCGGCCACTCATCGTGCCACGCTGGCGATACCACTCTGTGAAACCGGGTTAAGATGTTATTTAAACCGGATTGCAAAGTTCCTTAGGGGGGTGTCAAATATCTGATTTCATAATTGGGGTGTTGGATGGACTTTTGAGCAAATTTTAGTGTGTTATATGGGCTTCTTCCCTTTTTATCGGCAAAAATCCCGATACCCCTTGGTACCGAACCCGACCAGTACTGGTACCCGCTACATCACCGGGTGCTGGTGCGACACTCAGGGGAAGTACCAGCGCATCAGAGGGATACCGTGGGGGGGGGGGGCTAAGGGATAATGATGCTTTCTCTTTAAATTTTGAAACTGGTTGAAATGGATGTACGAATTTAAAATATATTGGAGGTTAAAATGTTCAACACGTTTTAACCTCAGTACTTGTGCCACCAGAGGTAAAAGAAGTTGTACTTAGACATCTAAAATATCACTAGGAACATTGAAATGTGAATAAAAAACATGGGACAATATCACATTCTTTGGGAGTTTTTTGGATCAAAGAAAAATCACAAAACTGCATTAGAAAATGGGACAAAGGATAAAAACCGAAGAATTGGGATCATTTCAACACTAGCATGTGTGGCACAAGTCAGGACAAAGTTTGCGGAAAAATTGCAGCCAGATTGGAGCACTGCATCAGAAATAAGGAAAATAAGATTGGGACATTGCAGTAGCACAATTCTGATTCAAAATAAATATAAGGGAAGGGGAGAAAATGCAGTACAAAAATTGGAAAAGAAAAGGAGGACACGACAAGTCAGGACACAGATTGGGGACGAAATTGCAGAGCAAAAATTTTACTTGTATTTCCAAAGGGCCTTATATGTATCCATGGATTAGACTCCCCAAGTATTCCCGGACCCACCTGCACGTGTATTCCGAGGGGCACAATATAGGGCTCCGGTGGGAGACTGGGAGCATGGGTAGAAACTCCACTCTTTAATAGCAATGGACTAAACATTGAAACTAGATTGTTATATTTTTCAGTATTGCTTTCATGCTCTTCAAAAGGTAGTGACAACAAACTCAATGGATGCCTTCATGTGAGTGACAACAAACTACTAAAGCAAGCAAATGTAGTCGTACAGCCTTATAAATTCAACAACAAGATTCAATATCTTATACCTTTGACTTTGTTAAAGTTTGATCCCTGTCTGCAAACAGCTTGATTAGGGGACGGTGCTTCCTTAAGTCATCCTCCGCACGTTTAATATCAAATTTACTACAAAGAAACAACCATCTTATGAGCTCATAGTCAGCTGGCACTAGCAAAGGACAAACAGAAGGCATGTGGATGGCATACTTGAAAACTTTACAAAGGTGATCCAAAAGGCTTCTCTTATGTTTGCTAGGCTGCCTCCTGACAAAGTGGAGCATTTGAACTGTGATCAATATGGATCGAACCTTCTTTCCATAGCATTTCCGTGGTTTCAACAGTTTTATCCAATTGCCCTCACTTGAAAGCACTGAGATCTTTGGCTGCTCGGAGTCAAGTCCTACCCTCCAAGCTACCACCTTCTTGTACACTGTATAACAGCCGTTATCTGCACGTCCACGCAAATCAATCTTCTTGGAATCACAATATGCCACTTCATCATTCCCAGCAAACTGAAGAGGCAAGACACTGAAACAGACAGGCACGTTCTCGCCTTCCTCAAAATAGTATTCGTCCACAACCTCAAACTGCGGCTCCTCATCATCATCGTCACCAAACATCCTCGTTGCTGGATTCTAGCAGAGACAAAAAGAAATCTTACTTCTACGGACACAGACAGTGCATCAATTAAAAGTTACTAATCCTCCTAACAAGTGCAACATAGAATATGGCAACAAGTACACCAAGCAAACAATAAACCCAAAATAGTCATCTCCTTCTTCAAAGGTGAATAGAAGTGTAACAAATCATATATCAAAGAAAATTATATAGGGAGTCCTCGTCGTTGCTGAAGTCTGAAGCATGATTTATCAAAGAAAATCCCGTTAAGAGTGACAAATCAAGAGGAACAAACGAAACAAATATTGCCTGTAATAATGCCCAAAAACGATAATTTAAATGCGCATTAAAGCCTGAATATTCATATTACTTAAACATTAGCAAAGATGAAACTGCCCACAAGAATGATCATTTAAATCCACATTAAAGTATGAAAATTGTGATTTAAACGTTAGCAAAGACGAAACTGCAAATGAACATAAAAATCCTTTGCGGTTACTGATACCATAGCATGTGATGTTTTGGAAGAAATTTGCCAAAAAAAAAAAAAAGATGCAAAGATGCAAGGGAAACAAACCCATTAAAAATTTCAAAGACTACCTTCATTGGAATACAAGAAAAAATAGAACATCAGATTAGAGAACCCTCCGTGGCATTTGCAGGTAATAGAGCACCAGAGCAGACCTTCTTCAACAACAAAAACGAAGCTCAAGAGAAAGCTCAAAAAAGGCGTCAAGAACGAAGCGCCAAGAGGTGATCGTGCAAGAACAGTACGATGTTAGTCGCTGGACTCTTACTATTGGTGATAGCAAGATCCTTACTCTCATGGAGAGGATGACACTTGGAGATGGGGCAATTTTTCTTGTATATTTCTCTTCACAATGTCATGCCAACCTGAGGGGTTGGGGATACATATTTATAGGGCTAATCAGCCAAGCATATGCCAAGCATATGCCGAGCATATGCCAAGCATATGCTAGTCTAAGATGCTAGTCTAAGATGCTCTGTCCTAGATGCTGTGTCCTAGATGCTCGTGTCCTAGATGCTCTGTCCTCTAAAGCTAGTCCTAAAGCTAGTCCAAGATGCTCTGTCCAAAGATGCTGTCCTAAAGAGATGCTAACCGCTGATCAAGGATCTTTGTGTCCTTGAAGGCGGCAAAAAGCCAACACAGAGACTTATCCATCAATCTCCCCCTAAGTCTTGTGTGTCTCCTTGTGAGGAATCTGAGCCATCCCGATCCTAGAGCAGAGCGTCTTCCTTGATTTCCACGCCGGAGGCGTCCCCAAACTTGACGGAGCCTCGAACGCCGAGTCACGCCGAGAAGAACTCCCGCAGCCGGTCATGTGGTTGGTGTCGCGGTGTCGAGGCTCCACCCGTCGGTCTTCTTTGTTGCGGAACTTTCGCCGAGGAGGCGTGTGCTTTGGCTCGTCAAGGTGGAGGAGAGCCGTTGCGGCCGGTGCCGCCGAGGTAGTTCGATGCTCGCTGAGCAATGAAGCGAGCCGGTGCTCCTCCTCCTCCGCTCGCGCGACGTGGGCACGGCGCGTCGTGGTCGCCGACAATCCTTGGCCCAATGACCGGACTTGCCGCAGTTGTAGCAAGAGTCGCCTCGTCGCGCTCTTGCTTGCCCGCGCGCCGCCTGGCGCCTCCACGGTCATCACCTCAGACGTCCTCGCGCCAATGCTCGGCGTTTTGCGCGGCTTGCCGCGCTTGCCACGCATCTGCCGCGCGTCGTGGAAGAAGGCTCCCCTTCTTCTCGTCACCTTGGCCGGCAGCCCACTCCTCCGAGCGAGGAGGAGCTTCCGCCAATGGTGACGGGTCCCGAGAGAGACTGTGGCTCATCACTGTTGACGACCTTGAGGCGACCTATCGCCTCCTCGATCGACATCGTGGAGAGGTCCAGCAGAGACTGGATCGACTGAGCCATCTGCTTGTACTTCTCGGGGACGCAGCGAAAGAGCTTCTCGGCCTCTCTCTCGCCATTTGTAGGTGTCGTCGCCGAACTGTACCAACTTCTGCAGCAGAGTGTTGAGACGGAGAGCAAAGTCATCAACGTCCTCACCTGGCTTGAAGGCCAGGGTCTCCCACTCCGTGCGAAGTGCCTGCAGTGTGGACTTGCGGGCGCGATCGGCTGCCGTCGCGCGCGCGGCGATGGCATCCCAAGCCTCCTTGGCGGTTTGCTTGTTGAGAGCGAATCGCATCTCGGCGGATCTGCGGCGATGAGGGCATCCAGCGCCGTCGATCTGGTCGTAGTCGACGCCGCCGTCACGGATCGCCTCCCACATGTGCCGCACACGAGCCTCACCTTCATCACCGCGCCCACTCGACGTGGTTGGCCTTGGTGAGGTAGGCCACCCACCGCCGGGGCGGCGTCCCCGACAACGACACGGAACCCGTGGTAACCACGATGACGGCCGGAGAGAGAGCCACGCGCTGCGGAAGGCCGCGCTCTCTATCGACCCGTCTGCCGCCGTTGTCGTGCGCGCCTCTTCCGAGAGCGCCACGCCGAAGCGCCTCGCGCAGAGCGCCACCGCCGAGTGCGCCTCCTCGAGCGCCGCCGCCGTGCGCGCCTCTGCGCAGAGCGCCACCGCCGAGCGCCTCCTCCAGAGCGCCACGCCGTCGCGCGCCTCCTCGAGAGCGCCACCGCCGCGCGCGCCTCCTCGAGCGCGACCGCGCTGCTCGATCGCCGCTAAGCTCGTGGGCGCGCGGCGCCCATCGCGCCGCGCGCTCTCGCGCCGCCTCTCTCTCCGGCTCAAGGTCCGCGTCGTGCGTCATCAACAGAGATGGAGCTGCTGCTGCCGCGCAGACCTTGACCTTTCTTTGCCGCGCCGCGCGCGCATCCGCGCCTGCCGCTTCGCCCGCATGCCGCTGCCGGCTCGCCGCTACCGGCCTCGGCGCCGCTGCGGCTGCTGCGGTCTCTGCCGCGCTTCCTCGCGTTGCTTTGCGCGGCGAGCTCGGCCGTCGGCCCGACGCCGCGTGCTCGAGGCGCCGAAGGCCGAGCGCCTGCGGACATGGCGCGCATCGGGGTGTTGCGTGGAGAGGGCGCTTCGACGAGCCGCCGCCGTCTCGGAGGAGGAGCGAGGACGGCCGAGTCTGCCGCACGCTGCACGGGCCATGAGGCTGCGAGAAGGAGATGAGCAGGAGATGCTCAGCTACGAGGATACACAAGCTCGATACCACTTGTTAGTCATTGGACTCTTACTATTGGTGATAGCAAGATCCTTACTCATGGAGAGGATGACACTTGGAGATGGGGCAATTTTTCTTGTATATTTCTCTTCACAATGCCATGCCAACACTGAGGGTTGGGGATACATATTTATAGGGCTAATCGATAAGCATATGCCAAGCATATGCCGAGCATATGCCAAGCATATGCTAGTCTAAGATGCTCTAAGATGCTCTGTCTAGATCTTTGTGTCCTAGATGCTCTGTCCTAGATGCTCTGTCCTCTAAAGCTAGTCCTAAAGCTAGTCCAAGATGCTCTGTCCAAAGATGCTGTCCTAAAGAGATGCTAACCGCCAGTCAAGGATGCTGTGTCCTTGAAGGGCGGTAAAAGCCAACACAGAGACTTATCCATCATACGAACCTAGGAAACTCAAGAACACGTTTCGAGAAAACGATTTTAAAAACAGATTTACTATTTTTAAATCGTCTGAAATTTTTGAAAATTTAAATCAATTATTAACCATTGGATTAGATATTGATGTGTCATATTGTGGATAAAACATGTGACTTATACTTAATAAAATTCTAGTCACCATCCCTTTTAAAAAATCCACTTGCATTGAAAACAGAGAAAAATATTACTTCCAAAAGGAACAAAAAAATTCCGCTAACAGCGCGATTTTCTTGGAAACAAACCCATCAAGAATCGAACAAATTGCAGAGAACACGTTTCGCCTACGTTCGAACAGGATACAGCGCCAAGAATCAAAATATCATCACATTTGCACCCAAAAAAACGAAAAATCACCAAGAATCCGGAAAAACAGCGCGCAAGAAGATGGTATACATCGAGAGGAACAACCGCCGACATTGTGGGAGGAATCGAAGGGAAGGATGGGAAGATGGCGCAAGAATCGTATCGTACCTGAAGCGAATACAAGCGGTTCGCCGGCTCCCCTTTCCGAACGCAAAACCCAAGAAGCGTAGGGGAGAGCGGAGCTCGAGCCTTTCCAATGGCTAAAAAAAATGGATTCTGGGGAGTCGCTGCTGGGACCGGGTCTCTGGCCCTCTGCATGTAGCGCGTCGGCCGCGTGTCGTAGTAGACTGCTAGCCCCGGGTGCTGCCGTGGGGCAATGTGACAGGTGAGGCGTCGGAATGGACGGCTGCACGGCACAGGACTACAACATCGCTGTAGCCTTACGGGCTAAACTAACACTTTTGGCGACGAAATATCAAAAATAAATTGCATAAAAAAATTAGTAAAAATAACACCTATGTTACGGTCAAAATACAGGTCTACCACGTTTCCACTTTTCACATAAGCTGTAGGCCCTATGCTGTGTTGTCATCAAGCGGTAGATTTCGTTTGTGAGGGGAATATTTATGCTATTTCAATTTAAAGGCATGATAAATAAGCCAAAAACTCGTGTTACCTTGATTCGGTAGGAGTACGATAGGACGTATAGAATTGTGAATTGGGGTAGGTATCCACATTGGTGCACTGCATTTTGTTTAGCTAGCAAGTTTAATCTGATTTGGTTATACAAAAAATTAGTAAGATTATTGACATGTTTGGTTCATGATCCTAACGAACTAAGTCAAAATTTGACATAGCCAAAACTTGAATAAAGCCAAAATATGGTAAAATGAACATTGTCTTGATTGCGGTCAAGCCAAATTTTGATGTTACCAAAATTTGGTGGGAGATTTTCTCACTCTCGAATTGGCCGCGTGTGACATTCGATTTCGTTGATGTTACTAATTTTTTTTGTTGGTATTACCAAATATTGATAGCAAACCAAATAATAGCCAATTTTCATTGGTATTACCAAAATTTGGTTTGCTTCGTGTTGATAACAAGCCAAACAGGTGATATATTTTGTTGGCTCTTTAGATCATTCTTAGCCAAAACTTGGGCAACTAATTTGACCGCCCAGATTTTGGTTTCACAATTGGCTTAGCTTTCATATGCTTCATTTGTATATAAACAAAACGGGACCAGACTTCATCAATTCGAAAGGTTCATTTGCTTCCTCCGTCTTTAACGTTTGTAACTTATTAGTTCTTAATAACATTTCCTTCCACAAATATTTGGCACTACGTGATTCCAAATGCATGTTTTTGCCAAACTACCCTAAGTAGAATTATACACGCCTCTATCCACTTTATTGCTTCTGTGGAGATCATGATTAGATGATCTGACCGACCAATGGTCAACGGTCTGATCAGCCTTAGGGTGGCGGTCTAACCGAACGATTTGGAAAAGTGGAATTTTCAACAATACCAAAAATCACTTGTGTAGGAATGTGTGAGGACCCGGAATATTTAACTAGTAACACTTAACCTCCAAATGGTTCTAGCATTACTAATTAAACATTCTAAGCCTCAATAGACATATGCTTCCTGCACTGCAAAGACATGCACATCATCACAAAATTACACATCATTTCCATACAACATACATTAACAAAGTCTAGTAAAGGACATAGATAAAGTAAGTTATTACAAAAAAGCCGACCGGCCAAATGACACAATATACAAAAATGACAGCGGAAGCAAAAGGTGCCATAAGATGGCTAGAACAAAAGTCGACCGGTTAGCCACACAACCCACAAGGCAACCGACCGGGCCGCCAAGCTAGACGCCTCTAAGGCTACCACAACACAACTCACAGAAGTGAGGCCCCTCCAGCTCACCTTCTTCCTCTGCAACAAATACATTTAAGCAAGATAACTGAGTACACAACGGTACTCGCAAGACTGACGTGTGGAATAGCAGATCTATTCATAAACTACATGCAAGCTTATTTAGGTGGAGGTTGTATGTCTCATTTTGCACAAAGCCAACTTTATTTGTAAATAATGTAATACATGTAAGAGCAAGTTTGCAAATCTGTTTTGTTGACAAAATAACTGCGAAATAAAGATACATACAAGTAACCACCTTGAAGTGACTATCCCAATAGCCACCACAACATAGCACGAATCCCACATTCGTACCACCCATCAAGTTTTAATTAAAAGGTTGTAGTCTAGTTCTCACGGGGCGTATCCGAGCGTGTCCATAACCTAGGACGAGGTTATTCGAATAGTTTTAACCTGCAGGGGTGTACCAATGTACCCACACTTGCATCGCCTTTAAGCCACAAAGCACACTTCTGAAGGTATACCGGCACGGCTAAATCCTACGAGACGCTTTCCAATATTGTGTATTAACTACGAGCCGCTCGTATGGATCGGAATCCATACGCTTACATTGCAAGCCGAAAGACAACCAGCCATCACGGGGGAGGCCTTTCAGACACTGCAATGCTCCCAACACCATCCCTCCTACGACTCCCTGCGACCCGAAGCTAACACACGCCAAAGTACTAAGTCAAGAGAGGTCTCATACCCTCTAGTGTGGTTAGCACGCAAAATGCTCAGTACGGTGGCGCAAGTAACTCGGTCCTTAATGACCCGGGCACCATTCCAGTCACACCCAAAAGCACACCAATCATACCATTGTGCCCAAGTCTAAATCATTTTGTTTTCAGTTTTAGTTTTCGTAAGTAGACATGGCACAAAGCTGAAATCATAGATTATAATAAGTTTTATGTGATCAAGGTCATCGACAAGTCGATAACCGCTCATTTCTACCGGAAGCTAAGCATGGCTAAGCAATTAATTCGCAACTACTAAGTGACAAGAGCTCATCCATGAGCTCTAATCACAGCAATAACCTAGGCTCACGGTAGTAGAGAATAATCATTTGCCTAAGGAAATGCATCTACTAGGTCAACTAACGACAATAGTTTAACACAAAGTAGCAATGCATACATAGAATTTGTAATCAACATAAATACTTAAAAATACTGGGATTAACATGATCAAACTGCTTGCCTTGCTGGGAATTGTCTTGCTGCAGAGGGGAGTGCTCAGGTTCAATAAATTCTTCGGAACCTAACGTGAAAAGGCGATAAAACCAATAAGAACGAAGAACACCAAAAGGAACTCAACAGCAAAGAATATCCAAATCCCATGAAATTTATACAGCAACTAGAGGTTGATTTTAGACAATTTTAGAAACAAGAATCACTTCATTTGGACTTAGCATGAAAAATTTATGCCATAAACAATTTCTCTCAGCCTGAAAAATCCTAATTAAATTAATTTCGGTTACTGTTCATGGCAAAAATTTCTAGAATGATCTGGAATCTGAAATTTTTATGGTAGGTAGCTAAGGTCGTCCTAAGAACAGCAAAGTTGAGTTCACAACATTTAGAGTTATAATGAATTAGTTATGATTTTTCTAAGTTCTAAAACTAGCATATATCACTTTTCAGGAATATGAATAAGGACAAGGCCTAGTTCATATTAAAGTATGTCTACAGATAAATTTTACCAAGTTGAGTTTGCTCAGTTTGGATTTACAGAGAAAAAGTTATGTATTTTACAAATTTGAGATAATTTCTAAACAACCATTTCATATTAAACAAGTTCATGCAGTTTATATCATTGTTCTGCTACATAACAGTGCCTAAATCCATTCTCAGATTAAAGTTCATTCTATAACATAGCTAAAGCAATTGGAATCATTCAAAAAGGAATTAAAATGACAAAATTATACACTTTTGAAATTTGAAACATTAAAAGACTTAGAAAATTTGAACTCTCGGGAGGTCCAAATGAACTGAAGGAAAAAGGAGAGGTCGTGGGCCGTTAATCTTGCATCGCAGGGCCACAGACCTCGAAACTCAGCACTCAAAAGACCTCCTCCCGCACTGGGGAGGTCCGGGCCGTTGAGATTGGATCCAACGGCCACGACTAGTGCATGCACAGCGCACACAGAGGAGGTCCTCGCGCCTAACGGGGAGGTCCCGAGCACTAGGGGAGGTCCTCAGGCTAAACCTGCGGAGGGAGGTCTAGCCCGTTAGATCTAAATCTAACGGTTGAGACCAGAGGAGGAGGTCCTAAGCTACGGATCTAAGGGATGAGGTCCTAGACGGTCAAGATCTCCAGGGGGAGGTCTTGATCGGCTGGGATTTACACGAGGAGGTCTTGGATGGCCAAGATCTACTCGGGGAGGTCCTATGCGATAGGGTTTTAACGGGAGGAGATCTGGACGGCTCAGATTAGACCTAGGGAGGTCCTGAATGGTCCAGATCGACGCGGAGGGAGGTCCTGAGACTAAGGATTTTACAAAGGAGATCTAACGCCCAGATCTAAATCCGGGGAGGTCGTGAACGGCTAGGATTGAGCCTAAGAGGTCTGAGCGGGGTTTTCTTTGTAAAAGACCAGGGGTGGCTTTTTACAAAGAGGACCCCGAGGGTGATCTTTGCAAAATGACCAAGGGGAGGTCTTTTGCGCACGGGGGAAGATCTAAACGGCTAGGATTTAACCGGGGTGGTCCTAGACGGTTAGGATCGACTCTAGGGGAGGTCCTATCACTTATAGTTTTCGCAGACCAGGATCTAACGGCTAAGGGCTAATCCTAAGAGGTCTTTAACGGCGGAGATTACTCTAGGAGGTCTTTGGGACTTAGAAATTACACGGAAAACCTCTACGGTACAGATTTGACTTGGAGGTGATCTTAACGGTGAGATTATACTAGGGGGAGGTCCTGAGGAGGGAGGTCTTTGCGGACGTGCGAAAAGAGGTCCGACGGCTAAGATTAACCCCAGAGAGGTCTTTAACGGTCAGATCTACTCTAGGAGGTCGAGCGGGGAGGTCTGGGCGGGGTTTTGCCGTACGACAACAGGAGGAGGAGGCCCACTCGCAGCGAGAGGCTCCTCAAAGATTCCAACAGCCAATCATTGGCTACTGGGCTGTCCGAATCTTACGCGACAAAGCCCGAGTGCTAACACGAGCTCACCGCCGGCGATGGGGAGCTCGCCGGCGAGAACTAAGGACATGGCTGAGTTCTAAATAACGCCAAGAACCTAAAGGACGTGCTCTCGACGGCGGCGACGGCCTGGAACACCGGCGAGCCGGAGAGAGAGGAAGGAGTACAATACGGCAAAACTACGAAAACTAAACGGGCTCTACGACGACTAGAAAACGCAAAGACCAAGCTAAGAAAAGGGCACCTGAGGCAGAGAGGGGACCAAGGTGGTCGAAGGAACTTGGAGAAGGCCGACGAAGTCCGGCGGTGAAGTGCTTGCCGGTGATGAAGAAGAAGGCGATCCTGACCACGAAAAGCCACCTCCCAACTTGTTCACATCTACATTATGAACCAAGCTAAGTCAGATCAAGCTCTAGGTGATCAAGATGACAGTGAAGAAGGCAAGAATGTCGATGGGACCACTGGAGCTCGAGCTTCGGCAAGGAGCTCCAAGGGTGACAATGGTGGTAGGGGGTGGTGCTCTCGGGTGCTCAAGCTTGGGGCTCACACTCACAACCGAGGGAGTCCAAGCAGCAACCAAGAGTGGGAAAATGAAATTGAGGAGGGCCTTGAGCTAGATAAAGCCGGGGAGCTCGGACATGGGTGTGGACAAGCCCCACTGTGAACAAAGTCCATGCTCCTGCCATGAACTTGCTAGATTTGACAAGAGCAGGTAGGTAGGGGAGGACTTCTTAGGGCTAGGCTCTGACACCATCAATGCATGGCAGAAAGAGGCGTTGGGAAGGACCCAAAAGTGACAGCCTTTGCTCCCAACCGCTCGACTCGACACATGCATGCAAAGCGAAAACTATGATGACCAGAGCTCAAGGAGGTCGGGAGGAGGAAGAGAAACAGCGTCCCGATGCAAGGGAGGTCCTGGACGTCCCAGATCACCCGAGCAAAGGAGGTCCTAGCGCGCGGGGAGGTCCTAACGGTCTAGAGTTCACCCGAGGAGGTCTGGTCGGCTGGCCCGACCGAGTCCAATGGCTGGGTCTGACTCGAGTCAGACTCAGACCAGAACCTTGAGTTTTAACTGGCCTGAAGCTTGGGGATTTAATTGAGGTAGCAAACTTACTCCAAAAATTATGAAATTTTTATAAGAGCTTGCTAGCTGAGTTATTGACCTTGTGTAAATTTTGCAGAGGTTTTTGTGCTATACTTTTTCCTCTAAAAATTCCACAAGGTGCTAGCCCACAGTTTGACCAGAATTTGAATAGGTTTGACTGACCTCCAAAGATATTCAAACAATTTCTAAAAATTGTGAAATTTTTCAAAGGGGTCACACATCAACCCAAGAATTTATGAAAAATATTTCCAGGAGATTATCACAAGATGGAACAAGAATGTTTTTGAAGGATCAAGATTTGGATCAAAGACTTGTGACTATGTATTTTCATAACTTCTTGTACAATAATTGTTCAGTACAAATAGGAAATACACGATGTAAGAAAAGTTTTAATTTCTACTCATTTTCTTACATTTGAAACACAAGCCCAAAATTGGGATGTTACAGAATGTGAGGTGACGTGTTTGCACTAGGTCTCATAGAAAAATGGAGTTTCGATACGAAACTAGATAGAGCTTGAAATTTCCAATGAGTATGTGGTTCGGAAAAATTCTAGAGTGGTCTGATCGGCTGTTTGCCGGCGGTCAAACCGGTAGGGTGGTCTGACCGGTAGACTGGAGGTCAGACTAGCCGAGGGCGGCGATCTGACCAGCCAAAGAGGTTTCATGTGCTGTGAAGGCGGTGAATTTTGTGGTATTGATCAAAGTCATGGGATTCAGTATATAGGTGTTGCATGATGCATGTTTTGGTTAACGTATGTCAAGTTGCGAGGAACTTGTGCTCAGAATCAATTTTTTAGTATATTGTTGTGCAGGTGGCTTGATGTCAACTACGGTCAACGGCGATAATGATCGGAACTAGGCTAGGAGAGTTGAGATCCAAGATGATCGAGAATACCGGGTGTAGTAGTTGGACTTAAGGATGGCATAAGATGGACAAGAACAACCGAACGAGAAGTTCTATGCAACAGGCTGCATCAAGTGGCTTGGGTCGGTACAAGTGTTATGGTATGTCTGTTAGGAGTCGGATGGGAGAGATTTCCCGATATGAAGATAGTAATTGATGAATTTATGCGTGGTGAAGCATGTGATTCTTCGCAATGATTGGACTATGCCTTTGAAGAAGGATCGAGAATGGGCATTTTGATATCTTCACCAGAATATCGGGTTGGTGATCTTGAAGAAATCGCGGCGCGGGATGGCACAAAGGAGATGTGGTTTAAGTTAAGAGGAAATGAAGATCACAGAAAGACAAATTCGGAAGACTCAGTTCATATCCGCTTTGAAAAGCATGTGTGAAAGTAGACTTATTTATGTATGGACTTAACGGGTGCCTGTTTGGGATTCCTCTCTAGACCTAGCCTCCACTAGAAAAGTGAGGATTTTAGGATTTGCACTTCAATCAACTCAAGCCTAGGAAACGCTAATTCATGATTTGAGGGAAAGTAGAGAGATAGAAGAGGCTAGGGTTTGAAAGAGATGGATTAATTGAGTGCTTAAGTATGGAGCTTTTGTCCTCCATGGTGGAGTGGCTACAAACCAATAATCCTTGAATCAATCTAAGCAAGTTTATCCTAAGATGAGTTATATCTTGTTCTTACTATCTCTTTGGTGCCTTTAGATTTTTTTTGTGTCATTGGGTTTTGATTGAGTTTTTTTTTCTATGATCAATCTTGCTAGGGCCTATGGAAATTGATCTAAGGTCATATTGATCATCTTCCACCCACGAGCAAGATTTTGGATCAAAGTGTTTGATTTTCTCTAGTTTTCGATGCCTTCTTGACCTCGATCAAGAAATTCGTTGAGCCTTGGCTTCAATCGTCCCAATCGTCGATTGGAATATGTTCTTGACTTTTTTGATGAGCTATGTTTGATATCTCAAGGGATTTGGGATCTCATAATCAAAAGTTAGATCGATTTGAGATCACTTCAGGTTGTTGACCCTACAACCGACGGTCAAACCGAGCCTCAGGCGGTCAGACCGACCACTAGGCGGTCAGACCGGCCAGCGTGTGGTCTGACTAGCCAAACCTTGGCGGTCAGACCGTAAGAGGCTTTGCCCTTGGGGTTTTCTGATTTCAACACAAGACTTCCGCTATGTTATTGTATCTCTGATCTTCATAGCTTTCATAGCTATTAGAGTGAAGAAAAAAATTAAATACCAAGGTGGTGAAAAAAAGAGCAGGTTGTTACGGGCAAATATCCAGGCGAACAGTACTGTAGCAATACGCGGTACTATAGCGTCTGTACTGTATTAGGGATATTAGATAAGTTTTGTTATTTAGGAATCTATCTATTAGGAATTTGGTATTATCTATTACTTAGACAAATTATTATTAGATTGAATTTTTAGAGATAAGTTTGCTTATAGATTATTTCTTAGGGGTCAAGTCAGGACGTCCCCGTCTCTATAAAAGAGATAGCATGTATCCATTATCAAACAAACAAGAAATAAACATGTTGGACCGAAAAGGCGACTAGAGGGGGGTGAATAGGAGCTCAATCAATTTTTTGCTTCAAGAACGGATTCAAACGTGATATTGACTCCCATAGCTATAGGAACTACGAAGATCAATATATATAAGCATAGCGGAAGACTTGTACTGAATCTCCTTCAAACCCCCAAAAGAAACGATCAAAAACACAAAAATCGGCGGATGAATGCAGTACCGGCCGATGAGCGAATAAAGGCGCTGGTCGAGCCGGTGAGCGGCAAACATCGGTCGATGAGACCGGTTGTCGGTGTTTTAGAACCGATCTTACGTGAAGATTATTTGATTCGGGGGGTCTCCACAATTGATCACGCAGACGAAAGAGACACGAGGATTTTTATACAGGTTCGGGCCTTCTCCGGTGAGAATAACAACCCTACTCCTGTGTGTATTGTATTGTGTATTCGGATTACAATCAGCGAAAGATCTTGCGCTAATGCTGCTACTGACTGTCTCTCCAAAAAAGCATCCCCCTCACTATTTCTAAAAGATACCTATTTATACTATGCTGTTGGGGCGGTTGTCGTTCCAGGCCAATTAGGCGCTCATTATTGTGTAATAATGAGAGTAATTACCGGGGTAGTAACCCCCCACTGCGTTCAACGGTTACCAATCAGAGATAGTGGGGAATTATCTGTAGTTATTTCGGGTATAACTACGTAATTTGACTGCTCAGATCCTCACTAGTAAATGGGCCTTCTGACGGATGGACCCAGCTAATTGTGAGGATGTCGCGAGGTGGCTAGTCGAGCGTAACTTACGATTAGGGGTAGTCGTAGAAAGAGCTTACGACTGGTACTGGTCGTAGAAAAGACTTACGACCTACGTAATCGTAGCAGGACTTACGATTACAGCATAGTCGTAGAAGAGCTTACGACCACCTAACTTACTCCTCCCTTATAACATTAAGCGGTATACCATGTGACGT
The DNA here is from genome assembly GCA_036346255.1 of Ampelocalamus luodianensis. Lineage (NCBI taxonomy): Eukaryota > Viridiplantae > Streptophyta > Magnoliopsida > Poales > Poaceae > Ampelocalamus > Ampelocalamus luodianensis. The sequence goes on along the minus strand of CM070631.1, from coordinate 19,512,400 downwards.
CATATTACATGATTATGGAATAATAAAATGAGAATTATCATATCCTCGTCATCTAGCCCCCCAGCTTCAAGTGAAAATAACTTACTTGGTTGAAGAGTCATAGATGATCTTATGATCACTAGGAGGTTGTAAGAAAAACGTTTGAAGGAAAGACTCTTCAACATGTATTTCTCTCGACCAGAAATATGCTTTGATCGAGGCAATTTGTTGAAAATCTCACGATTATAAGGTATTCGTAGAAAATCTTACGACTTTAGAGTAATCGTGGCCTTATGATCGCAAGTAAATCTTTTCCGATCGGCATTTCTTTTGATCCGAAGGTCAAGAAGGTAATTTCACTTGAGGTGTGAAAAGGGTTTTACTTTCAAACGGGCAGATTAAAGACTTGTCCGTTGGAGCAATTCCCGAAGCGGTGGAAATCGTTGGGCTTCCACGGCATTTCGTTTCAAACACACGGTTATAAAACGTACTGCGGGGATGGACTTAGGGTTCTTACCTTTTCTCTAATTCACCCCGACTGTTCATTGCTTTCTCATCTCTTCCGCCGCCAGTGATACTGTGCGTTTTCTTGGAGCTTTCCCAAATCCAACTCTTCCTGTATTTAAGAGAAAATAGCTAGGGCTGTCTCCGAGTGGGCTGAGTCGGAAATGGACGACGCAAAGATGAAGGCCCTGGTCGCCACCGAGAAAATCCCCGAGGGATTACTCGTGAAGTGGATTACGACGAATGGACAACATTGGTCGTCGGGGGAGGAAGATCAAATTCCAGTTTTCCAAGCGTACTGTGAGTGTGGCCTCCGATTGCCTGCTCATCCCTTCCTCACCCTCGTGCTCGAGCACTTCGGGGTGGAATTAGTGAACCTTAGTCCTAATTCCATTACAATGTTGAGCGTGTTTGTGTATTTGTGCTAGGCTTACCTGGGGATTCCGACGGACCTCGAGCTTTTCCAGCACTACTACGGAATGGCTCGGCAGGCCGGAATTGCCGAGAGTTGCGGTCTGAAGCTCGACGACGGTAAGTCGAAGGAGTATTGACGAGGATCTAAATAATCCTCATTTATTAATCAGGAAATATGACATCACAAAGCATACCCCTTGAATATTATAAGGGAAGAACGAGTCACGAAGTCGTAGGTTATCCTACGACAACCCCCTAGTCGTAGTTTCTTCTACGACTATGGTATAATCGTTACGACTACCCCCTAGTCGTAAGTTCTTCTACGACTATGGTATAATCGTTACGACTACGTCTGGTCATAAGTCTTTATACGACTAGCTCTGCTACAGATTCCTCACGATTTATTGGACCCACCCGTCAGAAGATTCACTAAATAATGAGGATCCAAATAAATCAAAATACGATTATATTTTGACATAGCTCACGATAAATCCCACTATCTCTCGATCGATAACCGCTTGACAAAGATGGGAGGTTACTACTCCGTAATTACTCTCATTATTACGCAATAATGAGCGACTAATTAGCCTGGAATGACGATGTCCACCACTGCTTAGTATAAATAGGTGTCTTTTAGAGATAGTAGAGAGAGGACCCTTTTTGGAGACAGAGAGAGCTTTTCCTGGAAGACAGTTAGGAAAACCTTCAGTCGATTGTAATCCAGAGGGCAAATACAAGATACACAGGAGTAGAGTTATTATTCTCATCCGAGAAGGCCCGAACCTGTATAAAAATCCCCGTGTCTCCTTCGTCTGCGTGATCAATTGTGGAGACCCCCCGAATCAAACAATCTTTACGTAAGATCGGTTCTAAAACACCGACAGTTCTTTCTTTTCTCTTTGATGCTACCATGGCAGGAGAATGGAACGAGGAGAATTGGTTCGACTTGGCCGATTACGCAGACGTCGACATGGATGTCGGTTTCGACTACGAACCGAGTATCGAATCTTTTGACGGTGTTGCCGCCTCTAGAGATCTTCTATCAGATCTCGGAGACTGCATTACCACTGGAGTCGAGGAGGGTTCTTTATCCCCCACGACAGTACGCCCAGCCGAGGGATCAATTTCCTCGGGAGGCAAGGGTCAACTCGACCAGCAACAGGCCTGTCTCGGGGCAAACTCGCAACACGACGAGAGTTTTTCCTCCAAGTGTTCGAGTCCCCCCAAGGCAGTACGATTTAGCAAGACAAGTTCTGGAGGCCATCATTAGGAGCTCCATCGACATCCGATGGTCCTCTCTCCGAGTGCTCACAGGAAGAGGATCGAACATGTTGTTCATCCAAATCCAACCGTCCCGACGCAGGACCTACCTGCAGACGGAGACGGTTATAATCCGGAGTTCCCCCACCTGGAGGGGTTTACTCCAAGTCGCCAGATGGCGTCGCTCGACTGCTCCTCAAGTGAGGAGGTCTCGAGCGCAAGTAAAGGTCATCCACAAGAGGTCTTTGTCCTTCCCTCTGATAAGGATCGTTCTCCCAGAAGAGGGATTGAACATGCTTCCCGCCGAGCAAACTCTACACCGCCTCGTCGTAACGGCAACGACACCACTGCTGGCGAACGAAATAAACACTTTAATGAACGTGCGGGACATCCTCAACGTTCTCGCACTCCATTAAAGCAAGTTCAGGGGTATGAAACAGACCATTCTGAGGCAACCCGACGGAAAAGAATAGTGGCTCACAAGAACCTTTCCGAGCGCGCTTATTTCCAGTCGGAGGAAGCTCAAGAGCTCCAGCACATCAATGATTTGCTGGAAAACCCGACCCAAGAACTCGCTCGAGCACCAGGTTATGACCTCTTTGCAGAGGAGATCACGCAAAGGCTTCGTAACACGATGGACAAACTCGAGCGACTGCGTCGACCACAACCAAGAAGTCGTAATAGTACGGCTACTTCTTGTGCCAGTCGTTCAGAAAACTCGTCGCATAGAAGGCGGCACGACACTCCCTCACGTCGTTCTCTCGACATGAGGAAAATGCCACAAGCCCACGGAAGAGGTGATCTTTCACCGCTTCGGCGACAAGACGCACGGTGGCAAGTGGGGTACGAGGAGTATTTCCCTCGTAAGGCTAAGACCTATTGTAGGCCTAGTCCCCCCATGGCTGGGTATCGACGAGTTCGATCACCCGGCGACATTAACCCCTCGTTTTTACAAAGAAGAAGACAAGAGGTTATCTCGGGATGTGGGCGCTCACCGACCTTCGAGCTGTTCGTTGGCCGCCTCGATTTCGACCAACGAACATGGAGAAATTCGATGGAGCTCAAAACCCCATCGAGTTCCTCCAAATCTACACTACAGCTATCCGAGCTGCAGGAGGAGGAGAGCATGCCATGGCAAATTACCTTCCGATCAGACTCGAAGGATCGGCGCGATCGTGGCTTTTAAACCACCATTCGAATCGATCTACTCGTGGCAACACCTCGTGATCTATTGTTGGTGAATTTCCGTGGCACTTACAATCGCCAGAAAGGAAGATGACTCGCACCGGATAAGGCAAAACAACCATGAAACGCTACGCCAATTCATCAGCGCCATCCAGTTCAAAATTTATTGCGAAAGTTTCGACTCATCTGCGTGATCGTGGCTTTGCCAGGAGTCCGTAGCAGAAGAATAACAGTGGATATCGCTTTACATCCACCTGCCACCGTCGCTGAGCTCTTTGAGATGGCTGATAGATATGCGACTGCTGTTGAAGCGGTTGAATGGAACAATACTATCGATCTCAAAGACGACATCCCCAAGGAAGCAGGCGAAAGTGGTAAGAAAAAAAGATAAAAAGGCTAAAAAAATCTAAGAACAAGGCGAAAAGGCAAAAATCTCCAGTTGCCGATTCTAAGGAGGTCCTAGCCGTGAGCGATAAGGAGCCACGCAACCCCAAGCAAAATCCCGTTCAGGGTAAAGGTAAACGCCAAGATCGGAGAAACGACAAACCAAGGTGGTGTCCTTTTCATAAAAAAGAAGGGCATGATCTTCGTAACTGCCGAGTTTTCTTACGGAAACTCGAGGACTATTATTCTGGCAAAGGGCCACTTCCTACTCTTGAACAGGTAGGTCAAACCAGTGGACAAAAGGAGTCGGATGGTGAGGAGATGCCGTTCCAGAACCCACAACACACCATTGACCACATCTATGGGGGATCTTCGGCATACGAATCACGGAGACAGCTGAAAGTAGTTGAACGTGAGGTAAATACAATCGACTCCCCCCTTGTCAATAAATTACCGAAGTAGTCGAAAGTCAGCCTTGCTTTTGAGAAAGGTGATTGTTCGATCCCTTCGACTAGACCAGGTCGATTTCCGATAGTGGTCGAACCCACCATCAACAATTGTCGAGTCAATCGGGTTTTAGTTGATGGTGGAAGCTCGCTAAACATACTGTTTACGAGTACCCTGGACGAGATGCAGGTACCCAGGACAAAGGTAAGGTCGGTACGATATTCATTTCATGGAATCGCATGCGGGTCTTCGACCAAACCCATTGGCCAAGTTTCTCTTCCTTTAACGTTTGGATCACCAAGCAATTTCGGACGAGAAGCTCTCCTTTGATGTAGTCGATTTCGTCGGCATATAACGCCATACTCGGACGACCTACTTTGGCAAAATTCTTGATAGCTACTCACTATGGGTACCAATGTCTTAAGATGCCAGTCCCAAAGGGGTGATCACGATACATTGTGACAAGAAGATGGCGACTCTGCGACCGTCGTTCCTTTGAGATGGTTGGACAACTACCAACTCGAGATGAAAGTCGACCTTCGACTAGCAAGTCGAAGCCTAAAGCACACCTAAGCGAGCGACCAAGTCAAAGAGGTTCCTCCGGGCGTGGGGAGCCCTCGAAGATCGTTCGCATTGGGATTCTTCCGACCCCAAATAAGAAGACGCCCTCATCACCTTCCTCCAGGCAAACGCTGATGTCTTCGCGTGGCAAGCATCCGACATGCCCAGAGTCCCCAGGAATGTGATCGAGCACAGGCTAACTCTACGGCCTGATAAACTACCCACAAAACAAAAGTTACGGAGATTTGCCCATAATCGACGAGATGCTATTAGGTCAGAATTGGACAAGTTGCTTAAAGCAGACTTTATAAGAGAAGTCAACCACCCAGAGTGGTTGGCCAATCCTATAATGGTTAGAAAGTCTAACAGCAAATGGCGTATGTGCGTAGACTTTACTGATCTCAATAAAGCTTGTCCAAAAGATGATTTCCCTTTACCTCGCATCGATCAGCTGGTTGACTTTACTGCAGGATGTGAGATGTTGAGTTTTCTAGATGCATACTCTGGTTATCATCAGATTAGTATGCATCGAGAAGATGAAGAAAAGACCACATTTATTACAATCGTTTGGGATATTTTGCTATGTCAAAATGCCATTTGGTCTAAAAATGCTTTGGAGCTTCTTTTCAACGTTTGATGCAAGCGACTTTCGCTCCTCAACTAGGCGAAACTTGGAAGTCTATGTTGACGATCTAGTCGTAAAAAGCACCAAACAACTCAACCATATCATAGACTTGCAGGAGACTTTCGACAACCTCAGAAAACACCAATTGAAACTGAATCCCGAGAAGTGTGTGTTCGGGGTCTCTTCAGGAAAATTACTTGGATTCCTGGTTTCCGAACGAGGAATTGAAGCAAATCCCGAAAAGATCAAAGCCATCACTCAAACGCGCCCCCGACCACGAAAAAAGAAGTCCAGAAACTCACAGGATACATGGCGGCGTTAAGTCGTTTCATAGCACGACTGGGAGAAAAAGGACTGCCTTTCTTCAAACTTCTAAGAAAACATACAACGACCAGTATACTATGTAAGTGAGGTTTTGCACGGACCTAAGAAGCGTTACCCTCAGGTTCAAAAACTTCTATATGCTCTCCTCATGACTTCGAGGAAACTGCGGCATTATTTTCAGACGCACAAACTAGCTGTGCCGTCTGAGTTTCCCTTGGGAGCGATCCTCCAGAATAGGGAAACAGCGGGATGCATGGCAAAGTGGTCAGTAGAACTTGGGGCGTTCGACATCCATTTCGTATCCCGAATGGCCTTTAAATCCCAGATCTTGGTAGACTTTGTCGCTGAATGGACAAATCCTGAACCTGTTTAGGATCCCCAGTACGATTCCCATGACCAGTGGACGATGTACTTTGACGGGTCGCTTACGATAAGTGGCTCGGGGGCTGGGGTGGTCCTGGAATCTCCTATTGGTGAAACCTTAAAGTATGTCATACAATTAAACTTTCAGGCCACTTATAACGTGGCAGAATATGAAGGTTTGCTAGCTGGTATACGAGCTGCGAGAGCGCTCTCGATTCGACGATTACTCGTGAGGGGAGACTCTCAACTAGTCGTGAATCAAGTCGGAAAGGAATACGGTGTTCCAATCCGACCATGTCCCGGTATCTATCGAATCGAAAGTTAGAAAAGCATTTTTGGGATTTGAGGTACAATTTATCCCTCGAAGGATAATTTCTCATGAGACCAACTAGCTCGATCTAGCTTCCTCCCGATCCTTGGTACCGAAAGGGTGTTTTGGAGCGACTTCATAAACCGTCTATAGTCGATTTGACTGGAGACACCTTCTATAGAAGCGACCTCTCTAGAGTGCGAAGATACATGGATGGCACCCATCTACGAGTATCTTCAGGCGGGTTCTTTACCCGACGGCGATCTAGAATCGGATCGATTATCGAAAGGCCAAAATGTATACTTTGGTCGAAGGTGTCCTTTATAAAAGAGGAACCCAAGGGGTGCTCATGCGATGTATTCCATGAGCGAAGGATTAAAACTCCTTCACGACATACACGGAGGAATACAGTGGAACTCATGCTTCCTCTGAACGGTCGGTAAAGCTTTTAGACAAGGTTTTTTTGGCCATGACCCTCTCACGATGCCAAGGAGATGGTTAAAAGTGTATGCAGTGCGGTTTCATAGCGGCAAATACACCAACCAGCTCGAGCGTTGCAAACAATCCCTTTGTCGTGGCCTTTTGCAACACGGGGTCTTGATATCCTAGGACCGTTACCCGAGCTACGGGAGGTTTCAAGTTCCTTTGTGGCCATTGATACGTTCACAAAATGGATAGAAGCGAACACCGTGGATGGGATAACAACGGAAGAAGCAAAGCGGTTCATGATGAGATGCGTGATCACTCGATTTGGAATACCAAGTCGAATTATCACGAACAACGATAACGATTTACAAGCGCAAAATTTGGGCATTTTTGCGGAGTTGGGAACTTCGTTTGTGTTACGCTTCGTAGCCCACCCCAAAGCAGCAGGCGATTGAGAGAGCGAATGGCGGATAATGAAGGAATCAAACCCGAGTCTTCGATCGACTTGTCAGCGCTCGGGGATTAGGTACAGAATTACCTTTGATATGGGCAATTAAATGCGACGACTAGCGAGCTACGGGAGAAACACCTTTCTTTCTAGTTTTTGGTGCGAAGCCATGCTTCCGCGTAACTAAAGATCAGTCGGCAAGAGTCGATAAGTTTAACGACTCAACTCAAGAAAACCTTCGAGCGGACAACATTAACTCGCTCGAGGAAAAGAGAAACCGGGCTTTATTACGCTTGCGGTCTACCAACAAACCTGCGCAGATACTATGATCGTAGGTCAACCTCGCAGCCTCGGCGAAGGTGACTTGGTATTGAGGCTTATCAATCCCGATCTAATGGAACAAGCTCTCCCCAAGTGGGAGGGTCCTTACTGCGTGGTCGAAATGCAGCGTCCGAGATCGCGACGACTTGCAATGGAAGATGGCCGCGTTCTCTCAAACCCTTGGAATATTGACCAGTTGCGCAAATTTTATGTGTAACAAGCTTCAACGACAATAAAGTGTCGGGTTATCCCTATCCTTGTTGTCTATTTTGAATCTCGCTTTTATTTTCGACCATTTTTACGCTCATCCTTCACATCAGTTTGGTTAGCAAAGGACAACACATTTAGTCAAATCTCTCCTCTCGCATGTGGTCTTGCGCTAGAAGGAGCTTCCTAATGTTACTTCGTTCTTAAAAACACATACAATGCTTATTGGGCTCAAGAAAATGGTCGAAAGTTGTTAAGCGAATTCATGTCAACTTAGCTTATTTGAAAAATAAACTAAGAAGAGTGAACTTTTAGATGCATCAGACTACTTTTCAAATAACTCGATTAGTTTCTTGGTGAAGGAAGAAACACACCTAGTCGAAGCTCTCTCTCTCTGCACGTGGTCTTGCCCACTAGATGGAACTTCCTAAGCGTCGTTCGTTTCCTACTTTTGCCTTGAGGACAACCGTCGGGAACAATGAATGCAGCCGAATGAATCCTTAAGGTGCTCTAGAAGGTTGTTTCATTCTAGTTGTCATTATCGAGTTGACTAATCTGGTCGGAGATGGTAACATCACCTAGTCGAAGCCTTTTTTTCTCTGCATGTGGTCACGCCCACTAGAAAACATCCTAGCGTCGATCATTTACGCTCTTCGACTAGTACAAACAAATCGACACTCGACAACTACAAGCCGAACAAACCTCTCTGTTTTCAGAACCCTTTCTTTACTACTTCCTTAGTTTATTTCTAATAAACTAAGTAAGCAGTCGGGGGCTAGGATAAAGTTATAAACATGACTTCATTTCTTAGTCTTATTTTTTCCGGGTTATCATCTTACGAAGTACTGACTACTCTATGAGATAACGCGCAGGGAAAATGAAGGAGAAAGGAGGAATCACTCATATCTGGTCTAATTATTTTCTTCCCTTTTTATCTTACGAGTTACTAACTACTCTACGAGATAATTTGCAGGAAAAAGACCATATATTTATAAATCACCACAAAAAGACTTGTTTCTGAGATTATATTACAAGACTACTCACAAGGGAGATTCTATTTGCATCTCCTCTGCGACCTTCTCGCCAACCGATCGCATCTCTTGATTAGCTTCTCTACTTCGACTTGGTGCGATCGAAGTCGCTCAACGAGAATGAAGATTAAGGTTAGGATCACGGGCCTTGAGTTTTGCTAAAACAAAACTCACGGCTCCTTTGACCGCTTCCCTTATCGAATCATTCGATTGGCCTTGAGTAGATACCAACTCGTTGAGTACCGACTTGTTCCCCAATGGCACTCGTATGGCGGCCATCGTGTCGTCGCGAGGAGCAACCCTCCCGGCACGAAGCCCATCGAGTACATTGTTGAAGTGAGATATTATCTTGAAGATTGATCTTCATTGATTTTGCCTCCTCACGGGAATAAGTCGAAGCCTCGTGGAGTCGTTTTATTTGATCAATCGATGCGAAAGAGCGAAGATTGAATAAGTAAAACGATCCTATGAGAAGATAAAATAAATAAATAAATAGTAGGTAAAAGTTCTACTTACCAGCTAATTGAAAACCCAAGTTCCCAATTTCTTGATCTTTCTCCTTCGCGATGCGGGAGATTTCACGGACAACAGAGGATTTCTCATGAACCTCGACCCGGAGAGCCCCCACATCGGCCTGAAGGGCCTTATTTTCAACTTCTTTTTCTGCAAAAGAATGAGAGGTTAAAAAGGGGGGAAGCAGAAACCAAGACTAGAAGCAGTCGTAATTACACGCACTGTTTATTTCTTCCTCCAACTGTTTAGTTGCAGAGTTAGCCTCCCGAAGCTTCTTTAGGAGGTCGGTGACGTTATCCCTTAGTTTCTTCGACTCGGCTTTTTCAAAGTCGAGTGAATCAGCTAAAATCTTTTAAATCGCTCTTAAACACGAAAGAGTAAAGCGAGACATGAACACAATCAACCAAGCGGTTGTAAGTATTTCTATGACGATGGGTAGTCGTAAGTTATTCTCGACCACCCCTAGTCGTAAGTCTTTCACGACTAGTACAAGTCGTAAGTTTTCTACGACAACCTGATTGCGAGTACTGAATAAATAATCAGAACAATTATGACAATCAGTCACTCACCACCTCTCTGCCTGCTCGCAGAGTGTTGCCTTTTCTTGTCGAAGCTTGACAAGTTGCCGATTATATTCGCAAATCGTAGCGACTTGCTCCGGCTTTAAAAAGAGAAAAGCGATAAGATAAAGAGATAAAACCCCAAGTGAGTATCGATGAATACTTACGTTCATGTTTGACCAAGAAAACATGGAGACTATTACGTGGCGGATCCTTCACCCATCCATCTCCTCGACTCGTTTCCACCAAACCCCTTGAGTCGTTCATTGTCAAACACATCCCGCAATTGACAATGCTCATGGGGTGGAGAACTCTCGATCGCGGAGCGGTAGGCGGAAGATCCTACTGATGGAGTCGGGGCCAAAGAAATCGAGCAAAAGTTAAAATACTCCTCTTCCTCGACTCTGTAATGGGGACACCACCGGAGGACCGGAAGGAGCATCTCGACAACCTCCTTGCCCGCACGGTGATCGGCCTAACGCTATCACCTGCTTAGGTATCCCCTCGAGACACGTCGCCTCCTCACGATCTCTCGACATACTCCAGTTGTCATAGCGACTTCAACATCCTTGGCCGCCACAATGATTTCAAGAACCGCGACTTCCTCCGCCGCGGGGATAGTAGCTAGATCTTGGCTACTATCATTTGTCACACCCTTGTCGGATGAGGGGAGACAATGATTCTCCATGGGAGTATCCTAGGAAATTTGAAGACGGACTAAAATCATAGAACACAGTAAGTCAAAAACAAACGACAAGTAGTTAGTACACTTATGTCTTTTGTTTTACATACCTCTGCGCTACTGGACCTAACTCGAAACTTGGGAGCAACCTTCCGACTAAGATTTTTGACTTCTCTCGACCACGGTTGGTCGAGATGCACTCGACACCAGAGTCACCTCCTCCCGACTTCGGGTGGGCGAGATCGTCCCACCACCACGAGAGTCTTTGCTTCCCTCGGCTTCAGATCCCACCAGAGCAGCAGTTTCCTTCACAAAAGACATGAATTCCTTCCAGTTCTCATTTTCTAACTGTCTTATGAAGCCACGAGAAGCTGAAACTGCGAAGGACTTGTCGTCGTAATAGAAAGGTACCTTAACCTTGGGGACCTTGCGCTTAAGGGCAAGGGCCTCTTCTTCAGCTCTTTTCTCTGCCGCGGCTAGATCTGCGGCAAACTTAGCGAAAGGAGCAGGAGGAGCCGAGCTCAAACTCCCCTTGTCGCCGACTTTTACCAGTCGACGCTTCTTGGATGGAGGGGACTTCGCTGACTCCGCCTGCACAGTCGCCCCAACAACCACCAACTCGACTTCTTCGTCGTCTTGGCGGTTATCCATGCCAACTTTCTAATTGAGGAAGGGGAAAAGTGGTCGTAAAGATCTTTTTATGATCACTAAACCGGTCATCAGTACGACCAGCTCAAAAATCGTAAGAATTTCTACGACATTGTCTAATCGTAAGTTTTTCCACGATTACGTTAAGTCGTAAGTTTTTCTACGACGTTGTCTAATCGTAAGTTTTTCTACAATTACGTTAAGTCATAAGTATTTATACGACATTGTCTAATCGTAAGTTTTTCTACGATTACGTTAAGTCGTAAGTTTTTCTACGACGTTGTCTAATCGTAAGTTACTCTACGATTACGTTCGATCGTAAGGTTTTCTACGATCAGTATCCAGTCGTAAGTTTTTCTGCGGCAAACCAGTTAGTCGTATACCATTCTACGACAACAAAATGCCTAAAGGCAGAATCATTCGATTACCTTTAGGCTCCTTTCTTTCTCCTCTGTGGTCAAAACCACGAGGATTTGAGGAGCCACCGTGTTCGCCGGATGTTTCTCGCAGATGAGCTTGACACGCGCGTCAACCTCCGCCTACGAAAGATCTTGGTGTATGGACATTACGATTAAACGGACTAAATCAGGATTAAACAAGGATAAAAGCCAAGATAGTAAGTTTTTCTACTCACCGTCCTTGTAGTCCCTGGTTGGGTCGTCTTTTCCTGAGTACCTCCACATGGGAGGGACCCTTGTCTTTAAAGGACTAATCCGGCGCGTAACGAAGTCCTTCACACGTGCTAACCGGTGAGCCCCTCCGACTTCAAGTCTTTGGCAACTTGAATATAGGGGTTATCCGGTCGAGATTATCGAGTCGAGTCGGGAAGAAGACCGCCTCGCCTTTCCGATGAGAGAGGCTATCTTCCTTGGTAACCTCCCGAGAACCACTTCTTCTTCCAACCCGGCCATGACGACCGGGTAAACATCTGAATGTACTCCCTGGACATACCGTCGTGCAGCTTGGACCACGACTCACAAGCGATCCGGCAGCGAGCCATTCCATAATATCTTGGAAAAGCTCGAGGTCCGCGGAATCCCGTGTAAGCCTCACACAAGTACACAAACACGCTTAGCATCGTGATGGAATTAGGACCAAGGTTCACTAATTCCACCATGAAGTGCTCAAGCACGAGTGTGAGGAAGGGTGATAGGCAATCGAAGGCCACACTCACAAGAAGCACGAAAGCGAGAATTTGGTGCGCTCTCCCGGCGGCCAATGGTGCCCGTGTCGCGCAATCCACTTCACGAGAAGACCTCGGGATCTTCTCGCGGCGATCAAAGCGATCATTTTGCATCGTCCATCTCCGACTCAGCCCACTCGAGAGACAATCGGCCATTTCTTGTCTCTCTCGGAAGTGAGAAGATTTGAGGTTGGGAAAGTTCCAAAAGCGATTATGCGGAATCACCGCGACGGAGGAGACGAAAGCAACCGATCGTTGTAAAAAGGTAAGAACCTAAGTTCTTCCCCATGGCCCGTTTATAACGCACGATTGAGGCGAAGCGTCGCGAAATCCCAACATCATCACCGCCGGGAATTTCTTCAACTGACGGACTTTTAACTTTGCCGTTGGAAAGTCCCAAGACACCTTTTTCACACCTCAAGTGAAATTACCATCTTGACCCCCGGGTCTAGTGAAAGGCCGAGGGATCAATTTCCTCGGGAGGCAAGGGTCAACCCGACCAGCAACAGGCCTGTCTCGGGGCAAACTCACAACACGACGAGAGTTTTTCCTCCAAGTGTTCGAGTCCCCCAAGCGACTGATTTAGCAAGATAAGTTCGAGGCCATCATTCCGGAGCTCCATCGACATCTGATGGTCCTCTCTCTCTGAGTGCTTCAGCAGGGAAGAGGATCGAACATGTTGTTCATCCAAATCCAACCGTCCCGACGCAAGACCTACCTGCAGACGGAGACGGTTATAACCCGAGTTCCCCACCGGAGGGGTTTACTCCAAGTCGCCAGATGGTGTCGCCGATCGCTCCTCAAGTGAGGAGGTCTCGGCGCAAGTGGAGGTCATCCACGGGAGGTCTTTGTCCTTCCCTCGAGCAAGGATCGTTCTCCCGTAAGAGGGATTGAACATGCTTCCGCCGAGCATACTCTACACCGCCTCGTCGAACGGCAAGGACACCACTCTTGGCGAGCAAACAAACACTTTAATGAGCGTGCGGGACATCCTCAGCGTTCTCACACTCCATTAAAGCAAGCTCGGGTATAAAATGGACCATTACGAGGCAACCCGACGGAAAAGAATAGTGGCTCGAAGAACCTTCCGAGCGCACTTATTTCGATCGGAGGAAGCTCAAACTCCAAAGACATCAATGATTTCTTTGGAAAACCCGACCCAAGAACTCGCTCGAGCACTGTGTTATGACCTCTTTGCAGGAGATCACGCAAAGGCTTCGTAACACGATGGCCAAACTCGGCGGCTGCGTCGACCACAACCAAGAAGTCGTAATAATGCGGCTACTTCTTGTGCCGATCGCTCGAAAACTCGTCGCATAGAAGCGGCACGACTCTCCTCACGTCGTTCTCTCGACATGAGGAAAATGCCACAAGCCCACGGAAGAGGTGATCTTTCACGCCGGCGACAAGACGACGGCGGCAAGTGGGAGTGCGAGGAGTATTTCCTCGTAAGGCTAAGACCTATTGTAGGCCTAGTCCCCATGGTCGGGTATCGGCGAGTTCGATCACGGCGACATTAACCCTCGTTTTTACAAAGAATAAGACAAGAGGTTATCTCGGGATGTGGGCGTTCTCACCGACTCTCGAGTGTTCGTTAGCCGCCTCGATTTCGATTAACGAACATGGAGAAATTCGATGGAGCTCAAAACCCCATCGAGTTCCTCGAATCTACACTACTGACTATCCGAGCTGCGGGAGGAGAGAGCATGCCATGGCAAATTACCTTCCGATCAGACTCGAAGGATCGGCGCGATCGTGGCTTTTAAACGACCATTCGAATCGATCTACCGTGGCAACACCTCGTGATCTATTGTTGGCGAATTTCCGGGCACTTACAATCGCCGAGAAAGGAAGATGACTGCACCGGATAAGGCAAAACAACCATGAAACGCTTCGCCAATTCATCAGCGCCTTGATCGAGTTCGAAATTCTATTGCGAAAGTTTCGACTAAATGCGTGATCGGGCTTTCAGCGAGTCCGTAGTAGAAGAATAACAGAGGATATCGCTTTACATCCACCTGCCACCGTCGCTGAGCTCTTTGAGATGGCTGATAGATATGCGACTGCAGCTGAAGCGGTCGAATGGAACAATACTATCGATCTCAAAGCCCAACGCGTCTTGACTTCTAGGATGCTCCTATGGAGAAGCCGCATGTCACCTCTTCGGTAATGAGGTGTGATGGCGCATGAGTGAAGGCCCAACTACTATTTTCGCAGCGGAGGAAGTCGTTGCTGCCGAAGTTGCTACGACCACCGAGGCTGTCGTAGAGACTGAAGAGGAGGCGAGAGAGGCCATGAGGGAAACATCGGAAGCGGTGGTGGTGAGAGTTCCGACCACTGCACCGGTAAGGAGGTTGTCGAGAACGTTCCTTCTGGCCCTCCAGGTGGTGCTCTCATCACCGAGTCAGAGGAAGAAGAATATTTTAACTTTTGCTCTGATTTCTTTGGCCCCAATTCTATCGTAGGATCTTCTGCCTACCGATCTCGCGACCAAGTTCCTCACCCCAGCAGCATTCCCAATTGCGGGGATGTCTTTGACAATGAACATCTCGAGGGGGTCTGGTGGAAACGAGTCAAGGAGATGGATGGGCTGAAGGATCCGTCGCGAATAATGTCCATGTTTGCTTGGTCAAATATGAATGTAAGTATTCATCGATACCCACGTATGGTTTTATCCCTCTCTCTTATCATTTTTCTCCCCTGCAGAGAGCCGTAGAGCAAGTTGCTACGATTTACGAGTATAATCGGCAACTTGTCAAGTTACAACAAGAGAAGGTAGTACTCTGCGAGCAAGCAGAGAGGTGGTGAGTAACTGATTCTCGTAATCGTTTTACAAAATGATTACCTACTCAGTACTCGTAGACGATTGTCGTAGAAAACTTACGACTTGGTACTAGTCGTAGAAAGACTGACGACCGGACATAATCGTAGAAAAACTTACGATTATTCATTAGTCGTAGAAATACTTACGACCATTCGTCTGTGTATTCATGTCTTCTCTTAACCTTTCAGGTTTAAGAGTGACGAAAAGAACTTAACTAATTCACTCGACTTCGAGAAAGCCGAGACGAAAAAGCTAAGGGATAAGGCCGCCGATCTTCTGAAGAAGCTTTAGGAGGCTAACTCTGCAACTCAGCAGTTGCAGGAAGAAATAAATAGTACGTGAAGTTTTGACTGTTTTTAATCTTGATCTTCACCTTCTTAATCTCTCCTTCTTTTATAGAAAAAGAAGTCGAAAATAAGGCCCTTCAGGCCGAGGTGGGGGGCTCTTCGGGTCGAGGTCCAGGAGAAGTCCTCGGTTGTCCGCGAGATTTCCCGCATCACGAAGGAGAAAGATAAATAAATTGAGACGTTAGGTTCTCAATTAGCAGGTAGGTAGAACTTTACCTACTGTTGATTCGTTTTATCTTCTCATAGAATTGTTTCATATAATCAATCCCTACTCTTTCCAGAGCGATTAATTGAAATAAAACAACTACATGAGGCTTCGACTTATACCCAGGAGGAGATGAAGTCGATGAAGATCAATCTTCAAGACAACATTTCACTTCTGAAAAATGTACTCGATGGGCTTCGTGCCGGGAGGGTCGCTCCTCGCGATGACACAATGGCTGCTCATAGGAGTGCCATTGGGGAACAGGTCGGTACCTTGCAAGAGTTGGTGTCTACTCTGAAGGCCAACCAGAATGATTCAATAAGGAAAGCGGTCAAAGGAGCTGTGAGCTTTGTTTTAGCAAAACTCAAGGCCTGTGACCTTAACCTTAATCCACATTCTGTTGAAGCCGACTTCGACTGCACCGAATCTGAAGCAGAAAGGCTGATCGAAGAGATGCAGTCGGTTGGCGAGAAGGTCGCGGAGGAGATGCAGATAGAATCTCCTTTATCAGAGTAGTATGTAATATGAACTCGTAAAGACAAGCCTTTTTTGGTGATGTATAAATATATGATCCTTTCTTCTTTTCTGCAAATTATCTCGTAGAGTAGTTAGTAACTCGTAAGATAATAAAAAAGGAAGAAATAATCAGACCAGATATGAGCGATTCCTCCTTTCTCCTTCTTTTTCCCCACGAATCATCTTGTAAAGTAGTTAGTAACTCGTAAGATGATAACTCGAAAAAAACTAAGACTAAGAAATGAAGTCATGTTTATAACTTTATCCTAGCCCTCGACTATTTACTTAGTTTATTGGGAATAAATTAAGAAAATAGTAAAGAAAGGGTTTATGAAAACAGAGAGGTTTGTTCGACTTATAGTTCTCTAGTATCAATTATCTCGCACTAGTCGAAAGAGTGGAAACGGATCGACGCTAGAAAGTTCCCTCTAATGGGCAGGACCACGTGCAGAGAAAAAAGGCTTCGACTAGGTGATGTTACCATCTCCAACTAGATTAATCAAATCGATAACGACAACTTGAGTAAAACAAACATCTAGAGTACCTTAAAAATTCATCCAACTTTTTTTGTTGTACCTGATAAGTTTGCCCTGGCAGCAAGAGTAGGAAACGGAACGACGCTAGGAAGTTCCTTCTAGTGGGCAAGACCACGTGCAGAAAAGAGAAGCTTCGACTAGGTGTGTTTTTTCCTAAGACTAGTTAAAACCAATCAAGTTAACTGGAAGCGGTCGAACGAATCTCAAAAGTGCGATCTTCTTAGAGTATTTTTCAAAATGAATAAATAAACTAAGGTGACATGAATTTGCTTAAATTTTTTACCATGTTTCCAAGCCCAAAAAGCTTTGTACTGGTAGCAATAGTTAAGAACAAATCGACACTAGGAAGCTCCTTCCAGCTGGCAGGACCACATGCAGAGAGGAGAGACTTCGACTAGTTGTGATGTCCTTTGTCCGACCAGTGTAAATGGGAAATGAGCATATGAATTATGGTCGAAAATAAAAGCGAAATTCAAAAAGAGAAAAAGAAGATAGAAAGAACCTGATACTTTATTGTCGTAGAAGCTTGTTACACATAGAATTTGCGTAACTGGTCAATGTTCCAAGAGTTTGAGAGAACGCGGCCATCTTCCATTGCAAGTCGTACCGATCATGGACGCGTAACTTCGACCACAGTGTAAGGACCTTCCCACTTGGGGGAAAGTTTGTTCCGATTAGACTGGGATTGGATAAGCCTCAATACCAAGTCACCTACAGCAAGGCTGCGAGGTTGGACCTTACGATCATAGTATCTGCGCAGGGCTTGTTGGTAGACTGCTGATCGAATTAAGGTCTGGTCCCTTTTTTCCTCGAGCAGGTTAATGTCGTCTACTCGAAGTTGTTCTTGAATGGAGTCGTTAAACTTTTCGACTTGTGCTGACCTAATCTTTAGTTCTGGCGGAAGCATGACTTTGGCACCAAAGACTAGAAAGAAAGATGTTTCTCCTGTAGCTCGGTTAGCTGTCGTACGAATTGCCCATAATACTGAAGGTAATTCTTGTACCCAAGCCCCCGAGCGCTTTACAAGCTGATCGAAGACTCGGGTCTTGATTCCCTTCATTATCTCGCCATTCGCTCTTTCGAGCCCCGTTGCTTTGGGGTGGGCAACAGAAGCGTAACACAAACGAGTTCCCAACTCGTCGCAAAATTCCTAAAATTTTGCGCTCGTAAATTGTTTGTCATTGTCTGTGATGATTCGACTTGGTACTCCAAATCGAGTTATCACACATCTCATCATGAACCGTTTTGCTGCTTCCGTTGTTATCCCATGTGAGGACCCGGAATATTTAACTAGTAACACTTAACCTCCAATTGGTTCTAGCATTACTAATTAAACATTCTAAGCCTCGATGGGCATATGTTTCCCAGAATTGCAACATATGCACATCATCACAAAATTACACATCATTTCCATACAACATACATTACTAAGTCCAACAACGACATACATAAAGTAAAGTTATTACAAAAAGAGCCGACCGCCAAATAGAACAATATACAAGAATGACAATGAAGCAAAAGTGCCATAAGATGGCTAGAACAAAAGTCGACCGGTTAGCCATACACACCCACAAGGCAACCGACCGGGCCGCCAAGCTAGTCGCCCCGTAAGCTACCACAACACAGCTCACAAAAGTGAGGCCCTCGAGCTCACCTTCTTCCTCTGCAACAAAACAATTAAGCATAGCAACCCGAGTACAAAGATTGTCTTTGTACCGCAAGACTGACGTGTGGCATAGCAGACCTATTCATAAACTACATGCAAGCTTATTTAGGTGGAGGTTGTATGTCTCATTTTGCATGAAGCCAACTTTATTTGCAATAATGTAATACATTTTAAAAGCAAGTTTGCAAATCTGTTTTTAATGTTGAAATAACGATAATAAAGATACATACAAGTAACCACCGAAGTGACTACCCCAATAGCCACCACAACATAGCACGAATCCCGATTCGTACCACCCATCAAGTTTTAATTTAAAGGTTGTAGTCTAACTCTTGAAAGACCTTGCAGCGTGTCCATAACCTAGGGCGAGGCTATTCGAATAGTTTTAACCCTGCAGGTGTACCAATGTACCCACACTTGCATCGCCTTTAAGCCACAAAGCACACTTAGAAGGTATCTTTGTACAGCTAAGTCCTCTGAGACTTTTCCAATATTGTGTATCAACCACGAGCCGCTCGTATGGGTAGAAACACCATACGCTTACATTGCAAGCCGAAGACAACAAATCCCATCACGGGTGAAGTCTTTCGGACTACAATGTCTCCCAACACCATCCCTCCTGCGACCTCCTGCGACCGAGGGCAATACACGCCAAAGTACTAAGTCAAGAGAGGTCCCATACCCTCTAATGTGGTTATGCGCTAAAATGCTTGGTTTAGTGTAACAAGATGTTCGGTCCTTGTTGACCGGGCACCATTCGATCACACCGAAAATCACACCAACATACCATTGTGCCCAAGTCTAAATCATTTTGTTTTCAGTTTTAGTTTTCATAAATAGACATGGCACAAGGTGGAAATCATAAATCATAATAAGTTTTGTGTGATCAAGGTTATCGACAAGTCGATAACCGCCCATTTCTACCGAAGCTAAGCATGGCTAAGCAATTAATTCGCAACTACTAAGTGACAAGAGCCCATCCACGAACTCTAAATCACAGCAAGTAACCTAGGCTCATGGTAGTAGAGGATAATCATTTGCTAAGGAAATGCATCTACTAGGCCAACTATTAAAACAAAGTAGCAATGCATACATAGAATTTGTAATCAACATAAATACTTAAAATATCGGGATTAACATGATCAAACCGCTTGCCTTCTTGCTGTTGCTCAATTTGTTGCGAGGATCGTTCGGGGTTACCGCAAATGTCGAATCCTAAGCGAAGGCAAAAGAACCAAGAACAACCAATAAGACGAGCCACAACTAAACAAACGAGCAAGCAAAAATTATCCAAATGCGACAAAATTTATACATAAGGTAGAATACGAATATACCTAGACATAGAAACTGGAAAAACCTAATTTGGATTTGTGGTGCAAAAGATATTGCCTAAAAACACATTTTCGGCCATAATTAGCACTGTAGCAAAAATATTTTCTAGAAAGATTTTGAAGCTGAAATTTTTATGGTAGCTACCTACTGGTATAGAGGTAACCCATATAAAATTTCAGGTCATTTGGAGTTAAAATGATTTAGTTATGATTTTCCTGAGGTGCAAAACTAGCATAATGCACTTTCCAGAAATATAAACATGTGCAAAACCTATTTCACATTATAGTATGATAACAGAGGGATTTCCTAACATCAAATTTCTATTTTTAGGATTTGAGGAATTCTTGTGTCTATTACCTCATTAAATGAATTTTTAATTGCTACTAATAAGGTTAAATCTACTAACATATTTTAAGTCTTGATATAGACCTTCCACCATTTTTAGATTAAAGTTTAGTTAATGACAAATTTATCAAAGTTAAAATCATTCAATTAGCAGATATACAGAAAAGATATGCATTTTCCAAGTTTTAATACAATTACGAATATATAAAAATAGCGAGAAAACAAGCTATTAAAGATTACAGAATTTTCTACTCTGAAAGCATAGCTAAAAGCATTTTTATATTAAACTATAGTGGAATACAAATTTATTGCAGTTGGTTTCATGTAAAAGGATTTATCTAGAATTAGTTATGAATTTCTAAAGTTTTGATACAATTTTGGTGGATAAATAAACACTTACGAAATAAAAACCAACCCAACCGAAAATAAGCAGCGTGGGCGCTGCGTGGGCGTCGATCACGAAATCCAACGAGCCACACGCACGGAAACAGCGCGCGC
Source organism: Ampelocalamus luodianensis (assembly GCA_036346255.1). Taxonomy (NCBI): domain Eukaryota; kingdom Viridiplantae; phylum Streptophyta; class Magnoliopsida; order Poales; family Poaceae; genus Ampelocalamus; species Ampelocalamus luodianensis. Next base: position 19,491,756 of record CM070631.1, on the reverse strand, counting down.
GCGCGATTCATGCGAAACCACCGTTGGATCAAGATCCAGCGGCTCACACGAAGCATGCAGCGGAGGATGCGATTACCTCGGCGAACCACGACCGCAGAATCTAAAGATGAGCGGCTCAAAACCCAAATCTAACGGAAGGTCGATTGCACACATGATCTCACCGCGAGATCACGAGATGGGCGGTCCGAGATGATGAGGAACCGGATGGTCGAATGCACTTACGATCAAGGCGTAGATCTAAAAATAAGCGGTGGATAATGATCGCGATTCAAAGGATGGTGACATGTGGGACGCATGTCGGTGACTTCAGTCACCCACGCCCGGTTTAACACACGTGCACGATTACCGCCCACTTATCAGCGGCGAGAGAAGGTTTCCAGCAGATTAAGTGCCGACATTTTTATTAATCAATGATTAAGTATTAATGATGTCGGAGCGATGCGAGTGAACGTAGATTGATTTAAGGATATTGGGCCCACGGTGGTGGCTCAATAATAATGATTAAGACACAATTAATAACTAATGATTGGTAATTAATGTGTCTAATGGTGACTAAAACGGAGCTCATGCGCAGCAAAGTCCCGATCGTCTTTGACGGCTAATCGCCGGCTTTGCGCCGCCGCGGCGGTGAACAAGACCCAAAATGGATTCGCAATAGCGGCCACGAACCTAATGGTAGCATTCTCGCGTGGCGAGGACTAGAACGCAGGCCAGGCGAAAAGCAGCAGGGAACCCTACGGCTAAACACGAAAATAGCGAAAAGCTCATTTGCAGATCTAGGATGCGGGTGCCATAGCTTCTAAGGACTAATCGAAGCTACCTTAGCAGAGAGGAGCTTCAAAGATGGCAGGGAAGACTTGAACACGATGAAGTCCACCGAGCGAAGAAGATGAAGTGGAAGATGAGGTTACGAGCAAAATGAGTGGAACCAAATCATCACCACAGCCTTCATTATAGCTCAAAGAGGCTCCAAAAGCAAATAATTGCAAAAGAACCACTTACTGAGTCGAGAAGAAAGGGGTGAAACCAGCAAAATCTCCAAACTTAAAATTGAGTGATTCTGTGAATGCAACCCAAAATCAAGTTAGGGAAATACAAAGGAGGTTGAGGAGTTCAAAAGGGTGCAAGAAATCTGAAGATAAACCTTTGGACACCAAGGCCGCCATTGGAGCTCTCGGCCAACAATGGTGTTTTGAGGGTGTGAAGTGGTTTCTTGCCGCTCAAACACCGAGAAGAGCAAAGTGTGTGTGTGGAACACCGGGAGGAGCTAAGGGGCAATATAAAGGGAAAGGATTAGGGTTCTGAGCGCGAACATGAGCCCATGGTGAGCTCGGTTCATGGTGCGATTGTAGACCAAGAAATGATGGGAGCAAGTGAGACTCGGGACAATGGAGAAAGCACATTGCGCATTAAATGCCTTGCGAGAGACGCGTTGACGAGGCACGCTCGAAGTGACACAACAAGCCCCCATGCTCTCTCTTTCTCGCCATGAACGCACGCCGCGCACGGAGAAGCGTAGAAGGAAGAAGAACAGAAAAGCGAAGCGGTGACCGTTGGATTGGAAATGGATGGCTGCGATTTAAAAGAGCTCGCGGACGACCGATTGCTTACTGTAAATCTAGACGGTTGGATTGAGATCCAACGGTCCCAATTGATTAATGCGGTGGATGGTCCGAATGCTGCCGCATCGAACGTGGGCGGCGATCTAATTCCAACGGTGAGATTGCACGCGTTATAAAGCGGCTCGGTGCGATTAGGTGGCTCAACCAAGTCAAGTGGCTCGGACTCGAGCCCGACTCGAACAAGGAGCAGTGAAACCGGTTTTAGGTTTTTAAATATGCTGAGACTTTTGAGGATTTATTTGGGGTAGCAAAATAACTCCAAAATTCTGAAATTTTACAGGAGCTTGCTGACTGGGACATTGACCTTGTGTAAAATTTTCAGAGGTTTTTATGCATTGTATTTTCTCCGAAAATTCTACAAGGTACTGGTTTTAGGTTTGGTGAGAGTCAAGCAGGTTTGGCCGCCCTCTAAAATATTCAAACAATTTCTAAAAATTGTGAAATTTTTCAGAGGGGTCACATACCACCACAGAGACTTAGGAAAAATATATCCCGAGGATGATCATAAGATTTGACAAGATTGTTTTTGGAATAGCAAGATTTGGATCAACAAGACTTGTGACAATGTAATTCCATAATTCCTTGATCAAGAATTGATTGGCACAACAGGAAATACATGATGTAAGAAAAAGTTTTAATTTCTACTCATTTTCTTACATTTGAAACACAAGCCCAAAATTTGGGATGTTACATCCTAGTTACAGGTTCGGCTTCTATCCATTTTGTAAACGTGTTAATAGCCACAAAAAGGAATTCGAATCCACCTGGAGCTCTGGGTAACGGTCATAGGATATCAAGACCCCAGGTCGCAAATGACCAAGATGGAAGAATTGTTTGCAATGCCTGAGCCGGTTGGTGTATTTGCCTGCTATGAAACTGGCACTTTACACACTTTTTGACCAGCTCCTTGACATCATAGAGGGCTGTTGGCCAATAAAAACCTTGTCGAAAGGTTTTACCGACCAATGTTCTGTAAGAAGCATGAGTTCCATAGATGCCTCCGTGTATGTCGTGAAGGAGTTTTAATTCTTCGCTCTGCGGAATACATCGCATGAGTACCCCTTGTGTTCCTCTTTTATAAAGGACACCTTCGATCAAAGTATACATTTTGGCCTTTGGGGATAATCGATCTGCTTCGAGATCATCATCGGGTATGGAACCCGTCTGAAGATACTTGTAGATGGGTGTTATCCAGGTATCTTCGTACTCTAGAGAGGTTGTTTCCATAGGAGGCGTCTCTAGTTCTTCAACTAGAGACGACTTCTGAAGTTGCTCTAGAAACACCCCTTTCGGTACTGGGGATCGGGAGGAAACTAGACGAGCCAGTTGGTCTGCGAGGAAATTACCCTTTCGAGGGATAAATTGTACCTCAAAGCCCAAAAAGTGCTTTTCTAACTTTCGAACTTCCGATAAGTACCAGGACATGGTCGGATTAGAGCACTAGTACTCTTTTTCGACTTGATTCACGACTAGTTGAGATCTCCTGTCACGAGTAGTCGTCGAATCGAGAGTGCTTTTGTGGCTCGTATACCAGCTAGCAAACCTTCATATTCTGCCACGTTATTAGTGTCCTGAAAGTTTAATTGTGTGGCATACTTTAAGGTCTCTCCGGTAGGAGATTCCAGACCACCCCAACCCCAGAGCCGCTTATCGTAAGTGACCGTCAAAGTACATCGATCCCTTGGTGGTCGGGAATCAGTCGGGGGATCTGAGCAGTTCGATTTGTCTGTCGGCGACAAAGTGCGCCAAGATCACGGATTTTATGGCGTTCGGGACACAAAATGGATGTCGAACGCTCAAGTTCGTGACCATTTTGCCATGCGTCCATTGTTTCCTAATTCGGAGGATCGCTCCCAAGGGAAACTCAGACGGCATAGCTAGTTTGTGCGCCTGAAAATAATGCTGCAGCTTCCTCGAAGACATGAGGAGGGCATATAAAAGTTTTTGAACCTGAGGATAATGCTCCTTATGTCCGTATAAAACTTCGCTAACGTAGTAAACTGGTCGTTGTACGTTCTCACGTTCTACGACCAGTACTGCGCTCACTGCTTGTGGCGTGGCAGCTAGATAAATTAAGAGTGTCTCTCCTGATTTCGGGGAAACCAGAACAGGAGCACTCATAAGATACCTCTTGACTTCCTCAAAGGCTAGGTTAGCCTCTTCCGACCACTCGAAGCCCTCATGTTTCCTTAGAAGTTTGAAGAAAGGCAGTCCTTTTTCTCCCAGACGTGCGATCAAATGACTTAATGCTGCCATGCATTCTGTGAGTTTCCGGACTTCTTTTTTCGTGGTCGGGGGGGGCGCATCTGAGTGATGGCTCTTATCTTTTCAGGATCTGCTTCGATTCCTCGTGCAGAGACCAAGAATCCAAGCAATTTTCCTGAAGATACCTCGAACACACACTTCTCGGGATTAAGCTTCAAGTGGTGTTTTCTGAGGTTGTCGAAAGTCTCGTGTAAGTTTGTGATATGATTGAGCCGTTTGCTGCTTTTTACAACTAGATCATCAACGTAGGCTTCCAAGTTTCGGCCTAGTTGAGGAGCAAAAGTCATTTGCATCAAACGCTGAAAGGAAGCCCCAACATTTTTTAAGTCGAATGGCATTTTGACATAGCAAAATATTCCAAACGGTGTAATAAATGCGGTCTTCTCCTCATCTTCTCGACACATACTGATCTGGTGGTAACCAGAGTATGCATCTAGAAAACTCAACATCTCACATCCTGCAATAGAGTCAATGCGGGGCAGAGGATATTTGTTCTTCACCGTCACCTCATTGAGAGGACGGTAATCAACACACATGCGCAAAGTCTTGTCCTTCTTCTTCACAAAGATCAGGACAACCCCAAGGAGATGGCGGGACGGATGAAACCCTTTGCTTGGAGCTCACCAAGCTCCTTCTTCAATTCTTCTAGCTCATTGGGAGGCATTCGATCACGGCCTTGAAATCGGGCGATGCAGGGCAGCAACTCAATGACAAACTCAAGGTCTCGAAGCGGAGGCATCGGGCAAATCTTCGGGAAAGACATCCACAAAGTCGGATACTATGGGTACATCCGAATTTGCAAGGTCGGCCGCCTCTAATGCACATAGATGTGGCCCTGCGGTGCGGCGAAAATCCGACCGCTCGCTGAAAGGTGGTGAGATAAACGGTCTTCTGGCACTGTCGATTTGCCCCAAGTGTTGGGACAACCAATCCATGCCAAGAATCACATCGGACTCATGAATCGAGTAGAATAAGGTTTGCCAAAAACCCACTCCTTTGACTATGATCTGAACATCCCGACAACGTAGATCGGCTCTCATTTCCGACCGGAGAGCGGATGAGCAAAGGAACTCCCTAAGGAACACGGTGAAGACCACTAGCAGCAGGAAATGATCTTGAAATAAAAGAATGCGATGCTCGAGAATCAAATAATACCGCAGGGGCGAAAATTAACAAGAAGTGTACCAATCACGACATCCGGCGCCTCTGAGCCTCCTCGGTGAAAGGTGGTTGACTCGACACGCGCACCACAGGTCTTGAATAATCCGTCGTGGGTGACCACTCCCGGCGCGTCCTCCATTAGGGCGAGGGCTCACTGCAACACTCGAGGGCAAGCGTTGGCGTAGTGGCCCTTGTTGTGGCGGCGAAAACAAGTAACCTCGGCCGCCGGATTGCGGAGGCCACCTGCTGCTTGGATCGCAGCGCTGCGTGGTGAAACACGGCTGCGGTGGGCGAGAGCTGGTGCGAGATGGCCTCGGCCGGTGGAGCAAAAGAACAGGCCATGGTGCCGCCCACCGAGGACGAATGAGGTGGTATGAGTAGGCGATCGCCTCCCATTTGCGCTGCGGGACTCGCCAACGCCTTTGCCTTATGCTCGGCAACAATGGCCTTATCTACCAAGGCACGAAAGTCGAGAAGTCCACAATAGATAGCTTGTCCTGCGGCTCCTCGGACAAGCCATCCATAAACTTCTCTGCTTAGCCTCATCTCGAGGCCACCTCCTGGAGCATAACGAGCCAAATGATTGAACTCGTGCATGTGTGCTCCATCACGATTTGCGCCCTTGCTTGGCGCGAGAATTCTTTCTTTTCACTTCATCGGGCCATCCGGGATGTGGGCCCGACGAAATCTCGACCTTAACTCCTCCCACGCGACCACATGGCCGCGGCCGCATGGCGAGATAGTTCTCCCACCATGAGAGTGTCGCGCCCTCAAGTGGTGGACGCGAAGAGTGCCTCATCCCTGTGCGACAACGAGCTATGTTGAGTTTCGCTCAACCATGCGCGCCAATCATCCGCATCGAGAGGTCCTCGTGAGGCGGGAGAAAGTCGGTGGCTGCGTGCGGAGGAACTCTGCAAGTCCCCGCGAGTCGGTGGCGCCACCACCGGCGGGAGTGGAGGTATTCCTAGCAATAACCTCCAAGATCGCGTCGATCCATGCGGTTTCGCTCGATCGGCGAGAACCTCGACCATGGTCGGAGGAGGAAGCTCCTCATCATGACCACTCTTGATCGCCACGCGTTCTCCGGCCATCTGTTTCACTAAGACAAGTTAACAATAGCGGAAAACACGAAGTCGACAACCCACCGCAAATAACTTACTAATGACACAAAACAAACACAAGACTTTTAAGTTACAAAACTAATTGACAAAAATGGACACTTAGCAAACTCATACATATCTTACCCTTATGCCCCCACAAATTTTAATTAGACTAATTCTCTATGGTTCTCCCAAAGACTGATTCTACCGGTAGTAACTATCTTTTGAAAGGAAAGAGAGAAACCAAGTTTTAAACTCAAATTAGAGTAAGATGAGAGTAGAAGGCTAAGATAGGTAAGGAGTAAAATCTGAGAATCTACCTAGGTTTTCATAAACCCTTTTATACTTTGAAATTAAGCTTTTCAAAATATCCTAAAGACGACTAAGCTTGGGTTGCTACGGTCGAATGGCTCGATACCAACTTTGTGAGGACCCCAATTTATTTGGCTTGTAATGCTTAACCAACCACCTGGTCCTAGCATCACAAATCAAATAAATCGATCCTCGAGATATGTATACTTCCCGAAAGCAAGATACACACCTCGGTACAAAATTAGACATCAACTCCATTCCAAACATAGAGTCCAAACACTACACTACCAAGCGGAAGATAAACAAATAGTAGAGTTATTACAGACAAAGCGCCGATGTGCCACAAGATACACAAATAAATAAGACGGACAATGGAAGCAAAGTGCCATAAGATGGCTATAAACAAAGCCAATCAGTGTGCCTCCAACCCACAAGGCATCTGACCGGACCGCCAAGTCTAGTCGTCCACGAAACGGCAACACAGCTCACAGAAGTGAGGCCCTTGGGGCTCACCTTCTTCCTCTGCAACAAAGACATTAAGCAAAGCACCTGAGTACAAAGATTGTCTTTGTACCCGCAAGACTGACGTGTGAACTAGCAGACCTATTCATATGCTACATGCAGGCTTGTTTAGTGGAGGCCATATGTTTCATTTGCATGAAGCCAATTTTCATTTGCAATAATATGATACAGTTTGAAGGCAAGTTTGCAATTCGTTTTTAATGTTGAAATACAGTAAAGGTAATACTAACAAAAGAGAAAGATAAACAACCTAGAGGTGACTACCCCAATAGTCACCACAACAATATACGAATCCCGATTCGTACCACCCATCAAGTTTTAATTTAAATGTTGTAGTCTAACTCTTGGAAGACCTTGCCAAGCGTGTCCATAACCTAGGACGAGGCTATTCGAATAGTTTTAAACCCTGCAGGGTGTACCAATGTACCCACACTTCAGACCGCCTTTGAGCCAAAGCACACTTCAGAAGGTATGCCGGCCTGACTAAGTCCTCTGAGACTTTTTCCAATATTGTGTATTAACTACGAGCAGCTCGTATGGATAGAAATCCATACGCTTACATGGTAAAGCCGAAAAGACAACTACCCACTCAGGATAAAGCTTTTGGACAACTACCATGCTCCCACCTCCATCCCTCCTGCGACCTCCTGCGACCGGAGCCAATACACGCCAAAGTACTAGGTCAAGAGAGGTCCCATATACTCTAGTGTGGTTAGTACGCAAAATGCTTGGTTGATGTAACAAGATGTTCGGTCCTTGTTGACTCGGGCACCATTCGATCCACACCCAACGAGATCACACCAATCATACCGTTGTGCCCAAGTCTAAATCATTTTTGTTTTCAGTTTTAGTTTTGCAATTAAACATAGCAAAAATGCTGAAACATAAAGTTATAGTAGATTTTGTGTGATCAAGGTTACTGACTAAAGTCGATAACACTTGATTCTACCGATAGCTAAGCATGTCTAAGCAAGTTGACCGGATCTACTAAGTGACAAGAGATCATCCAGCGACCTCTAATCACAAAGAAATAACCTAGGCTCGAGTAGTAGAGATCAATATTTTGTCTACAGGATATGCACTACAGATTTAACTAATCAATTTAACACAAATTAAGCAATGCATACATACAAATTGAAACAAAATATTAGATTTTAAAATCTTTGGGATTATCATGATCAAAGCGCTTGCACATTGTTGTTCAATTTGTTGCGGAGGGTCGTTCTCGGGGTTGCCGCAAATATCGAAGCCTCAACGATAGAACAAATAACGTGAATAATAAGAGCGAATGACACCGACAAAACTCAACCATACAATAACAACAAAACATACCAAACTCACACGACAACCTAAGCAAGATATAACAAAATTTTAGAAACAGAGAGCAAATCATTTTAAGTTATTAAGAATTTTCTATGAATTTTCTAAGCTAAAAACACATCAAAACACTAGTTAATTACTTAACAATTTTTCATGAACGAAACAGTATCTAAAACCTATCACGATAATTAGTATACTAAAAATGAAATTTCTGAATTGGTTTCACTTTGGATTTGGACAATTATTGAAAGAGATATACATTTTCTAATTTAGAAGATACATAAAACATCCTTTAATTAATTAACAGATTTTTACTACAGATACAAGGTTGAAACTAATTTTAGTAAATACCACATTTAAAATGAAAATTAACAGAACTGGATTCATGCGATTTAGATAAAAATTGAATTAGTTATGAATTTTCTAAGCTTAATTGAATTAACAGAGCAACAGAAAATACATTACAGAAATACTAAAGCATTTAAACCTTTTCCTACCGACAATCAGCTAACCACACACAGCGACAAAGGACGCGCGCGGCGGCGACTGGTCAAACTTGACCCGGCGGAATACTAACGGCGGCGTCGGCGTATTCTAAGAATCGTCTTTGACTTATCAAAGTGCACTCTAACTTATACTCACAGAGAAATACGCTCCCGGAGAAAATGTAGCATCAAGTGCACAACCCCAATGACGGCATGGACCCACATGGCGATGACTAAGAGAATAACATAGCGGTTGGATCAAAGGATTTCTAAACGCGACAACGAGAGAGAGCCCACAAGTCGACATAACTAAACAAAGTTTAGCGATAACTAAACTCCACCGGCTGCTCACCGCAGACGCGGGGGCGGCGGCGCGGCCGTCGCGGGTGATCTAGCTAACGGAGGTTTTCGGCGAGAGTGGTACCGGGTTCACCGCGTCCTTGCGAACTTGATGGCGGTGACCGGGACCTCAAAGATGCGGCGGCGAAATGACGGCGAACGAAGCGGAGAAGAAGATCGGCCTCGCGAGAAGGCGTTACGAGCCGAAGCTACGGGAAGGTGCGCACGGCCCGCCTTGACTCGTGAAGGTTTCGCCACGATCAAGGCGGCGATGGAGCACGGAGTGGCGGAAAGCGGCGCGGCGAATCACCGTGCTTGGAGAAGAAGGGTCGCACACCCTCCATGATGCATCAAAGCGTAAACGAACCCACCGAGAGCATCGGTGGAGCATTGCGATCAAGTGGAACCAAACGCGAGACTTGAGACTTACGAGCGCTAGTAAGCTCGCGGGCCGAGGCTGCCGAGCGAAGCGATGAAGTTGCTCGAGGCGATCCATCGGATCGCGATGATCGGGATGGGCAAAATGGAGGCGGCGAGTAGAGTGGATCACGATGGTGCGGACGCGGGCTCAAAGCGGCTCGATTAGGCGATACTCGCTCGGGTTCTTCTCGTAGGAGGAAATTTGGGCGAGAAGGTGCGAGAATGGATGCGAAGGATAGTGGATGGACTCGGTGGGTAAATGAGACCCCGATGCTTCTGGTGACACGAGGACAAAAAGGTGGCGAACGAGAGTGCGTGGCGAGCATGCATGCGCGGCCGTGAGCTCCGGTGAGGTGCGGAGAAAGCGAGGCGGACGGCGGTAGGGTCCACTTGTCGGCGGATCGTGACAAGCGGTGCGAGTCAAGGTCCGATGCGGCGCGATGAGCTGGTTTGACTCGATCAAGATTGTCTTGACCGCTAGATCCGAGATGGGCGGTGAGATTGGTGTATGCATTCGGACAGTCGGCGAGGCAAGCAACGCGGACCGTTCGATCTTCATCGGACGGTGACACCATCGGGCTCGCGCGGTGCAACTAGGCGGTGCGGCCGAGTCCATTAGGTGCGGTCGTACTCGAGCCCAAGTGGGGTTTGAACCCGAGGAACAGTGATTTCGGTTTTGAATTAAAAAGACAGAGAGGGTTTGAGGAATTTTTAGAGGTAGTTCCAGAGGTCCAAAAAATTCTGAAATTTTTATGGGAGCTTACTGGAACATAGGACAACCTTGTGAAATTTTTCCAGGAGTTTTCATGCACTAGATTTCTCCCAATAAAATTCACAAGCTGCTGAACAAAAGCTTGACCAGATTTCAAACTAGGTTGACTTGGCCATTTGAAATAGCAAATAAAATCTAAAAATTGTGAGATAATTCAGGGAGGTAGATAGGATGATCAAGATGATAGGAAAAATAATTTCAGAGGATGATCACAAGTTTGAAAGCTAAGAATTTGCTGACCACAATTTCCAATCACAAGAATTACATTCTAAAAATTGGAAATTGCTAGGGAAAATTGTAGAAACTCTCAAATGATTTCATGAGGCATCAAAGTTTTATTTCTCCTCATAATTTACATTTGAAATACAAACCCTAAGTTTAGGGTCATTCTGACTAGCTGTGCTCGATCACTCCACAGGGACTCTGGGCATGTCGGATGCTTGCCACGAAGACATCTGCGTTTGCTCGGAGGAAAGTGATGAGGGTGTCTTCCTATTTGGGGTCGGAAGAATCCCCAATGCGAGCGATCTTCGTGGGCTCCCGCGCCCAGAGGAATCTCTTTGACACAGTCGTTCGGCAGGTGCGACTTTAGGCCGACTTGCTAGTCGGTGACTTTAAATCTCGAGTTGGTAGTTGTCCAACCATCTCGAGGGAGCGACTGATGAGGACATAAAACCTAAGGATGCAACCACTGCTTCGACCTGCTGCACTGCATCCTCTACTTCAATAACATCTTCGCCAATAGGACTTTCGGCTAATGCAAGACCATATTACACAATTGGATCGAGCTACGTCTACATGCCATGGTGCTACGTCTACATGCCATGGTACTATGTGTACAAGCTATGGTGCTACTGCATGTGCCAAGCTGGATACGTTTTGGTCGATCGGTTCGAATTAGCTTTGCGGCACCAACTTCAAACGGGCATAACTTTCACATACAGAGTCCGTTGGAGGTCCACGAGTACTTGATTGAGAGCTTATTTCGTCCTCTTTCCAACAAATCTAGCATCACCTTCAAATTCCTTCTGGACTGATCGCAATCATCTAAAGAAGGCGTCATATCACCTGTTTAGGCCAATCTGGGCTTTGTAATCGAACTCAACTTGGCCCGTATGCCGGCGGCCCACCTAGAGGCGTGGTTACTGTTCACGCGAACAGTAACCCACGAGATTAGTCCCTCCCCGCTAGTTCTTTTAGATTTGTCGCTCCTCGTTTCCTATTTAAGGAGGCCGCACTCACTCTAGTTTTCTTGGATTTTGTTTAGTTAAAAGTTAGCCTTGTTGCAACTTCATGTATTGGCTTGTGTCGACTAGACCAACCATAATACCGCTTCAGAATCCCAACTTAATTCAATATTTCAATTCCTATTTGCAATTTCAGATTGCTTTATCTTTTTCTTGCGTGCTTCTTCGGTGTATGCAGGAATCGACCTTCGTGGTCAGGTCATCCGGGTATTCGTGCACGGTTGATAACGACTTGTCAATCAGTTCAGCGATTGCGTGGTTGCGAGCCTTGCGTGTTCGTAGCCAGGATCGTGAAAGTTGAACGACGACTACTGAACTTATCGTTCTTATCGAAAGATCGGGCCAACAATCAGACCTTCGGGTTCATCAGGGACGGTCGCAGGAGTGCGTCATCTTTTGTCACAATATATTGTGATTACTTCTTTGGGACCTAGCATCTTAAGACATTGATACCCATAATGAGTAGCACAAAAACAAAAACTAGGGTTTTCAAATATGAAAGGGTTGAAGGGGTGCAGCCACCTCCCTCATCTATTTATAGTGAAGGCTTAGAGCTTCTAGAAGAGTAACTCTAATGGGCTCCCGTTAATGCCCAACACAAACGGGTCATACACACACGTATTTTAAAGCGCCGTCTTCATCTCCTCTTGACCTAATCCGCTTCTCCACGCACCGTCTTGCACCGCGGGTTAGCAAAAGGTCACCAAGGCGGTATTTGGTAAGATTACCAAAATACCCCTTCTCGGCCCTTCTTCAAAGACCAAGTCCAATCTTCGCGAAGCAGTCGCGTGCTCCGCCACGTGTAGGTTGATCTAACGGCTCTCATCATGTCGGCAAGTCTCTCCCATCCGGCTCCCACCGAAACCACCATGGCACTTGCACCAACCCCCGCGCCGCTTGATTCAACCAGTCGCACCGAACTGCCCGTTCGGTCACCCTTGTCCATTCTGCACCATGCTTGAGTCCATTGACCTCACCCGGCATCGTCGATCATTCTGAACCTCAACTCTCCAAGCCTAGTCCCGATCATCCTTGCCGTTGACCGTCGTTGACCACCAAGCAACCTGCACAACAATAGACAAGCAAATCGAATCCGGGAACAAATTCTTCACAACTTGACCCACGTTAGTCAAAACATGCATCATGCAACACATATGCCATGAAACCCATGAACTTGACCTAACAACATTCCAAACTACGACGAAAACACGTGTTCGACAAATCGTTAACGACATTGCCAATTGTAACATCATCCAAAGATCATGAGCATATCCCCATGATATCCACAAAACAAAGTTAGTCCCTAACCGGTTGGCTAAAGAATAGCGCCTCATTGTTCGTCGGGAAGAGTCTCGGCCGAACTTAGAGAGTGTCCGTACTGTATCAGCGATATTAGGTAAGTTTTGTTATTTAGAAATCTATCTATTAGGTGTTTGGTATTATCTATTAGTTAGACAAGTTATTATTAGATTGGATTCTTAAATATAAGTTTCCTTATAGATTATTTCTTAGGGGCCAAGTTGGGACGTCCTCATCTCTATAAAAAGGATAGTATGTATCCATTATCAATCAAGCAAGAAATAAATAAAGTTAGTCACTAACCGGTTGGTTAAAGATCAGAGCCTTCTTGTTCGTCGGGAAGAGTCTCGGCCGAGTTTGGAGGGCGATCCCTTACCTCCCTGGCTAATCAGGCCTCAGAGTCTCGCTACCTCGACAGGAAAGAGCCTTGTTGGCGGTTAGATGAATGCGAGCGTTCTACCTTCGGTTCTTGTACCCGTGCTCTAAGAGTTACCACAACATAGGTGCTCATATTCATCTTCTCTGGTCGCCTTTTCGGTCTAACAGCTTTGTGCTCGTGCTTGAGATATTATTGAAGGGTATTTTGGTCAATTCTAGCTGTGATTACCTTGTTATGGGTGATTTAGTCAGAAGTTTAAGTATTCAAAAACAGGGGAGTACAATCGCTTCCTATTCAAACTATGCCTTGCGGTGTTCGGTTGGTGGCTAAACTTGTCGTACCAAACTTTGCAAAGTTGGCAGTATCAAATTTTGGCAAATCAAATTATTTGCTCGTGATTTGGTAAAAATGGTGGCAACAAAATAAACTACAGACAAATAAAGAATCTTACCAAACTTTGATATTCATTGAATTTGACAAATAAAGAACCTTACCAAAAAATAGTATCCCAAAATTTGATATTCATTGAATTCATACCATATTCCATTTTATGCCCGCGTCATTACGAGCATTTCATGGATATTTTTAATATTTCTTAGATTATGACGTGGAACGCACTCACACTGCAAGTCACGCATACCACGAACACCATGCCGATGCACCCAAATGCGCTCTATATTTAGTGGTGGAACCAGAACGAGGGACACCCAGGGCTAGCCATGACGAACTAAAATTACCACTAGATTGCAATCAAACTAAGCCACGGCGAAAGTATCTAAAAATTAATAACGTACTTAGGCGCCTGGCTAACGACACAGGAAAATAAACCGAACAAATGGAAACCATGTGTGCTAGAGATTCTGGTTTTACACTACTTAGTAGCGTGATAGTCGTCTCGTAAGTAAAACCCGTATCTTCAAAACTCGTGCCAACCAAAACAGACGGCAAAATGCAGAACTCCACGTGATACTGATCAAAGACACGGACGGGTACGGAGTTTTTGCCTAAATGATACTGTTTCGAAGTGTAATTGCGAGAGTGGCTCTTCTCAAATGGTATTTGCAAATTTAGCACCTCGTCCGTACGCCTCACGTCGACATGTGCGTAATACCGTACGATCACCGTGCGGACGAGGTGCCACGTAGGCTTGTTTGCACCGTCACCGTGCGGACGAGATGCTAAATTTGTAAATACCGCACGAGAATAGCAACTCTCGCAATTATAACTCGAAATAGTGCTATTTATGCCAAACTCTCAATGGTATGTGCAAAAGGAAATATAAACCAACTGTTTTTTTTTTTTGTAAAGCAACTCAAAGAAACCGACTAAAAACCAATATAGCCCCCCTTTGGCACAACTATGACTCGAAACAAATCCAACTTTTGGCTGGCTGTCCTGAGAAGCAGCCGTCTGTATAAGTTTGTCGTTCGGACCCACGGACACCCACGGCCACGGGTCAGCTGCAGTTGGGATCAATCCTTGACCACATAGTTGATATGGGGATCGTGGACTCAATCGTGGGCCAAAGGCAGAAAGGACAAACCTGGTTTTCTTCCCAGTTTGGCCTAGTTGGATTTGTTGCGTCCAATTTTGCGTGCACCACACTCCTATCCTGATTCTCTCTTTGATTCTCCGCTCAAAGAGAGAAAAAACTAATCTCTTGATTCACTTCTTTCTCTATATCAACAGTGACGGAGCCAGAAATTTAACAATAGAGATGCGAAATTACATGAGCGAATATCGAAGAATATAGATGGTAGCCACTTTGAGCCCGCCGTAACGATACGACGCCGACAGCTATCACTACTTGCCACGGCCCACGCCGGCACGCCACCACGCCTAGCCTAGTTCGCTGCGCCGCCACTTGCCTTCCTCGTGGAAACGTCCCGTGCGGCGTGCATGCACCCTTGCTGTCTCCCGCCACCGCTCACCGTTTGTTGCTAGTTGGCACTGTAGCTGCTGTGCGTTTTGGGCTGATGTTGGTTATGTGTTGGACCTGTCCTGTTGGGTAGATTGGACTTGTTAGGATACTGGGACAATATACTTTGTGAGTATAAGAGATATATTACTACTACATCTATATACTATACAGTGAATTTTCTTTAAAAAAAATTGAGTGTAGGTCAGGTGCACCTGTGAACCTCTTTCAGCTCAGCACTGTACGCGAAATGAAAGTCTGGTACAACTCGGACTCCCGATTATATGCGACCTTCTTGGACATAATCCGAACTGAACCAACGCGAGCCCAAGCAATTGACTCTTGCCATCGCTTTTCTAGATGAGTAAAATTTACCAAGCTCTCACAAAACTACACAATTAAGGGAAGTTTTCACGAAATTGCACATTGTTTAACATACATATCGCAAAGCAATACATGTGATGATTCCGTCCCTCTAACCAAAGAGACCCATGTGACACATGGTAATCCCTACGGATTTGCTACACACTAGATTGCGTCTTGCATTCATCTTTAGGATTAGGATTATGGAGGATGTATCTGTACTGAAAGTACCGTGCAAATGTTTATAAAAAAAATATAAAAATAGGAATAAAATGAATATATTAGCCACAATAATTTCATATCTATAATCGATCCACATATGGGAGAAACCACAAAGACAAATTATCTTTGAGAGGAATCTAGAAATAAAAGAGAAAAAAGAAAAGAAAGCAACTATAAATAAAGATACAAGTAGCCATAGAACATCCAACCATCGGACGTTTGTCGGGTTGACTCGTGTGGAAATATTGCGGCAATTCTACACGAGTTGACATCCTTGATCACGTGTGTACGGTATACCACCTTCGAGGTCAGGAAGATTTCCCGGCGCCTAGCGGCAAATTACCGATTTTTTTTTAAAATAATCTATATTTCATTTTAAATTACAAGTTTATTCCTGTTTTTTTTATTACAGGAATATACTCCTGTCGCCACACCGTTGGGCGACAGGGACTAGTCGCCACACCGTTGGGCGGCGGACCCGATCGCCCAGCGGTTGGCGCCCCATAATGCGGTTGCCCAACCGTTGGGCAATGAATGCGATCGCCAACGGTTGGGCGATAGGTACCTCGATCGCCGAGCGGTTGGGCGATCGGAGGGCTTTATAAACGCAAGACGGTCCCTCGCGCCTGCGCTCGGGAAGAAGAAACAGAGAAGGGAGGAAGAGGGAAAGAGGAAGAAAGAGAGGGAGGAAGAAAGAAGAGAGAAAAAGAGAGAGAGGGAGGGGGAAGGGAGAAGAAGACTTCGCGGATGTAAGTTTTTTGATTTTGTAATGTACATTTTGTAGTAGGTAATCAGTTTATATAGTTTAATCATTAGAGATTTTAGGTAGGGAAAAAATTATGATATTAGGTTGAGAAAAAAATTAGGGTTTAGGGTAGACTATGAATTAGGTGTACGAACAAATTAGTAGAGGTAAATGTAGTAGTGCTTGCATGTCGTGCGTTGTGATCTGACTAGTTGTAATATTAAAAATATTTGCGACATATCTGATGAAGTCATGCTGTACCCACTACATTGAAAGTGCATTACGGTGTTGGCACCGTTCGTGAAGGTCCGTCGGTGTTGACTTGAGTAGTTTTCTCAAACCACTCTGGTACACCCCAGACGGCGAGAATGCCACGAATCGCCCGATGTGATGTCTTGGCTCACCGTAGCTTCTCCTTGGACCACGAGGTGTGCGTCGTCATACAAGGGCTTTGGAGCCGGTCTCAAGCGGACATCGGATGGGAGTTGAGAACAACGATGCGCACGGTGTGTGGAAGGGCTTCATAGAAGGTCAGAGGCGCCGTGGATATGAGTGTGTAGTGCTTGTGCAACCATGCCCAAAAGAAGTTGTCAGAGGACCCGTTGTGGATATCATCACGTGGTGGGAGCGGCTCGGGTGCTCGGTATGTTGGTGAAGAAGAGGAGGTGGAGGAAGGCGTTAGGAAGGGTTCGGAGGATGTTGCTTGTGATGAGCCCGACGCGGTACATCTGAGAAGAAGAAGATCGGGCACCGCATGGTGAGCCTACAGACAAGGCGATGAAGGAGAGCACATGGAGTACATATTGCGTCAAATGGATAGCGATGACCGGATGGCCTTGGTCAAGAGGAAGCTCTTGGAGGGCGGCGAGGATAGTTACGATGAGGCGGAGCTCCCATTCCCCAGAATGGAATAGATTTGGCGTTGAGGGTGTAGCACGCATGACGAGCACGAATCGCCGTGGGAGTACCATGCTACCGAGGTTCGGTTGCACTAAATGTTTAGCCGATAAGACATCCTTGCAGGATGTCATTAAGTTAATGGGCTATGTCCATGCGGCGGACGTTGGTTATCAAATCTAGCGAGGAGCGATAGACATCAGAAGTGCGAGCAAGCCGATTGTCCTTGGCGAGTGCACGCACATAGACCAAAGTATGAGACTCCTTTGGATTGTCTCGAAGGTAGAGGCACACTCCTGCATGCTCAACATCGCTTTGTCCGACATCGTAACCTAACGTCGACCTTCGTAGCCAATTTGATGTATGGAGAGATAGTAGAGAAGAAGGATGTGGAGGCCAAGCACATTATGGTGGCTATCGATAAGAAATTCAAGTACAAGATCAGCTACGCAAAGGCGTGGCGTGCGAAAAAAGGCTTTAGAAAGACGGTTTTGATCTTTTGAGCGGCGTATGACAACCTTCCTCGTATCTTTGGAGGTGCTGCAGAGAGAAACCCAGAACGAGCCTGCTTTGTAAGGGACATGCCATCTAAAAAACTGCGAGGTTTTTTAATATTGCAAAGGGCCTTCTTAGCATTCGGGCCCTGCATCGAGGCTTTTAGGCATATGCTGCCCGTGATCTCAGTTGACGGGACCTTTTTGACTGGGAAATACAAGGGGCAAATCCTAACAGCCATAGGCGTTGACGGGAATAATCAAATTCTGCCATTGGCCATCGCATTCGTCGAAGGTGAGAATTACGACAGCTGGTTGTGGTTCCTTCGACATCTAAGGGTGGGAGTTATTGGAGGTCGTCCTGGTGTGTGCGTGATCCACGATCGCCACACCGGGATGCTGAAGGCCATAAGAAAACTTCAAGAAGACCCCGAGGAGCCGTTCCCTTGGTCGGATATGAGGAGTAGATGGTGCATTCGGCGCCAGGCGAACTTCTTTAAGAAGTTCCCGAAGCAACCACTGGTGAAGCTATTCAAGAGGCTGGCTATGCAGAACCAGTAGCGAAAATTTGACGCCTTATGGATGCTACTGGATGAGCACAGCAGGAAACACGTGGATAGGATGAACCACGGACCAGAGTCTGAACCTGCTGGAGCGAGGCGGAGGACCTTGAGGAACATCGAGTGCTTCTCGCACTGGATCGAGGGCACTGGTCCGCCTGGGCACAGCCCCGTACACCGACAGCGCCGCACTACGTTGGTCCTCCACAACCCTTTGCCTTCCACACTCAGTACACACATGGCGCGTACGGCGTGCCATACTACCCTACGGACGCCTTCGCGCGCGCTATGGCGGTAGCTGAGAGTACGTAACATCTCCGTTTCTCAGCATACATCGTGTTTTTGTTAATTGACTAAGGGAACGGCCGTGCGGCGTGCATGCACCCTTGCTGTCTCCCGCCACCGCTCACCGTTTGTTGCTAGTTGCACTTTGTAGGCTGCATGCGTTTTGGGCTGATGTTGGTTATGTGTTGGACCTGTCCTGTTGGGTAGATTGGACTTGTTAGGATACTGGGACAATATACTTTGTGAGTATAAGAGATATATTACTACTACATCTATATACTATACAGTGAATTTTCTTTAAAAAAAATTGAGTGTAGGTCAGGTGCACTGTGAACCTCTTTCACCAAAGATCAGACGCGAAATGAAAGTCTGGTACAACTCGGACTCCCGATTATATGCGACCTTCTTGGACATAATCCGAACTGAACCAACGCGAGCCCAAGCAATTGACTCTTGCCACTGCTTTCTTTTCTAGATGAGTAAAATTTACCAAGCTCTCACAAAACTACACAATTAAGGGAAGTTTTCACGAAATTGCACATTGTTTAACATACATATCGCAAAGCAATACATGTGATGATTCCCGTCCCACTCTAACCAAAGAGACCCATGTGACACATGGTAATCCCTACCGGATTTGCTACACACTAGATTGCGTCTTGCATTCATCTTTAGGATTAGGATTATGGAGGATGTATCTGTACTGAAAGTACCGTGCAAATGTTTATAAAAAAAATATAAAAATAGGAATAAAATGAATATATTAGCCACAATAATTTCATATCTATAATCGATCCACATATGGGAGAAACCACAAAGACAAATTATGCTGAGAAGGGAATCTAGAAATAAAAGAGAAAAAAGAAAAGAAAGCAACTATAAATAAAGATACAAGTAGCCATAGAACATCCAACCATCGGACGTTTGTCGGGTTGACTCGTGTGGAAATATTGCGGCAATTCTACACGAGTTGACATCCTTGATCACGTGTGTACGGTATACCACCTTCGAGGTCAGGAAGATTTCCCGGCGCCTAGCGGCAAATTACCGATTTTTTTTTAAAATAATCTATATTTCATTTTAAATTACAAGTTTATTCCTGTTTTTTTTATTACAGGAATATACTCTGTCGCCACACCGTTGGCGGCGAGGACTAATCGCCACACCGTTGGGCGGCAGGAGGACCCGATCGCCAACGGTTGGCGCCCCATAATTGCGGTTGCCCAACCGTTGGGCAATGAATGCGATCGCCCAACGGTTGGGCGATAGGTGCCTCGATCGCGAACGGTTGGGCGATCGGGAGGGCTTTATAAACGCAAGACGGTCCCCGGCGCCCTGCGCTCGGGAAGAAGAAACAGAGAAGGGAGGAAGAGGGAAAGAGGAAGAAAGAGAGGGAGGAAGAAAGAAGAGAGAAAAAGAGAGAGAGGGAGGGGGAAGGGAGAAGAAGACTTCGCGGAGGTAAGTTTTTTGATTTTGTAATGTACATTTTGTAGTAGGTAATCAGTTTATATAGTTTAATCTGTTAGAGATTTTAGGTAGGGGAAAAAATTATGATATTAGGTTGAGAAAAAAATTAGGGTTTAGGGTAGACTATGAATTAGGTGTACGAACAAATTAGTAGAGGTAAATGTAGTAGTGCTTGCATGTCGTGCGTTGTGATCTGACTAGTTGTAATATTAAAAATATTTGCAGACATATACAGTAAGTCATGCCTGTACCCACTACATTGAAAGTGCATTACGGTGTTGGCACCGTTCGTGAAGGTCCGTGCGGTGTTGACTTGAGTAGTTTTTCTCAAACCACTCTGGTACACCTAGACGGCGAGAATGCACGAATCGCCGATGTGATGTACTGGCTCACCCGTAGCTTCTCCTTGGACCCTGAGGTGTGCAGCGTCGTCATACAAGGGCTTTGGAGCCGGTCTCCGACGGACATCGGATGGGAGTTGAGAACACCGATGCGCACTGCCGGTGTGTGGAAGGGCTTCAGAAGGTCAGAGGCGCCGTGGATATGAGTGTGTAGTGCTTGTGCAACCATGCCCAAAAGAAGTTGTGCAGGGACCCGTTGTCGGATATCATCCTAGTGGTGGGAGCAGCTCGGGTGCTCAGTATGTTGGTGAAGAAGAGGAGGTGGAGGAAGGCGTTAGGAAGGGTTCGGAGGATGTTGCTTGTGATGAGCCCGACGCGGTACATACATAAGAAGAAGATCGGGCACCGCATGGTGAGCCTACAGGACAAGCTGATGAAGGAGAGCACATGGAGTACATATTGCGTCAAATGGATAGCGATGACCGGATGGCCTTGGTCAAGAGGAAGCTCTTGGAGGACGGCGAGGATAGTTACGATGAGGCGGAGCTCCCATTCCCGGAATGGAATAGATTTGGCGTTGAGGGTGCACGCATGAGCGAGCACGAATCGCGTGGGAGTACCATGCTACCGAGGTTGGTTGCACTAAATGTTTAGCCGATAAGACATCCTTGCGAGGATGTCATTAAGTTGTGGGCTATGTCCATGCGGCGGACGTTTGGTTATCAAATCTAGCGAGCAAGACATACTTTGTCAAGTGCGAGCAAGCCGATTGTCCTTGGCGAGTGCACGCACATAGACCAAAGTATGAGACTCATTGGATTGTCTCGAAGGTAGAGGCACACTCACGCATGCTCAACCTTTGTTTTGTCGGACATCGTAACCTAACGTCGACCTTCGTAGCCAATTTGATGTATGGAGAGATAGTAGAGAAGAAGGATGTGGATGCCAAGCACATTATGGTGGCTATCGATAAGAAATTCAAGTATAAGATCGGCTACATAACGGCGTGGCGTGCGAAGCAAAAGGCTTTAGAAAGACGGTTTGATCTTTTGAGGCGCGATGACAACCTTCCTCGTATCTTGGAGGTGCTGCAGGAGAGAAACCCGAGAACGTACACTGCTGTAAGGGACATGCCATCTAAAAAACTGCGAGGTTTTTAATATTGCAAAGGGCCTTCTTAGCATTCGGGCCCTGCATCGAGGCTTTTAGGCATATGCTGCCCGTGATCTCAGTTGACGGGACCTTTTTGACTGGGAAATACAAGGGGCAAATCCTACTTGACCATAGGCGTTGACGGAATAATCAAACCGCCATTGGCCATCGATTAAATCGAAGGTGAGAATTACGACAGCTGGTTGTGGTTCCTTCGACATCTAAGGGTGGGAGTTATTGGAGGTCGTCCTGGTGTGTGCGTGATCCACGATCGCCACGCCGGGATGCTGAAGGCCATAAGAAAACTTCAAGAAGACCCCGAGGAGCCGTTCCCTTGGTCGGATATGAGGAGTAGATGGTGCATTCGGCACTTAGGGGCGAACTTCTTTAAGAAGTTCCCGAAGCAACCGCTGGTGAAGCTATTCAAGAGGCTGGCTATGCAGAACCAGCAGCGAAAATTTGACGCCTTATGGATGCTACTGGATGAGCACGGCAGAAACACGTGGATAGGATGAACCACGGACCGTAGTCCGAACTCTGCTTTGAGCGCGGCGGAGGACCTTGAGGAACATCGAGTGCTTCGCCTTTGGATCGAGGGCACCGGTCCGCTGGGCACGACCCGTGCACACCGACAGCGCCGCACTACGTTGGTCCTCCACAACCCTTTGCCTTCCACACTCAGTACACACATGGCGCGTACGGCGTGCCATACTACCCTACGGGCGCCGCGCGGCGCTATGGCGTAGGCGAAATGTACGTAACATCTCCGTTTCTCAGCATACATCGTGTTTTTGTTAATTGACTAACAATACTTTATTGTGTAGGTCCAATTCCCTATGACGAAGGGTCCTCTCCAGGCTTCGCGGAAGCCCACGACTTCTTGGTGGACGACTACCCGGCACCTCAGCCCACTTCGGCTGAGGTTCTCTCTGTCACGACTGCCCGCTGCGCGGTACCCACACACGGCAGCCGCCGTCCACCCTTCGCCTCTCGGTCCTCGTCAGACCAGGGCTCCAGACCGTCTTTCCCTGTCGGGCCCGAGGCCCCGACACCCAGTAGAGAGGAGGGCCCAGCGAGCCGTAGGGGAGGACACGGAGGTGGAGTGGGCGTGGTGATGGAGGAGAGGATCTTTGGGAGTGCGGTTGGCGGGGCCTAGTAGGGGGCTAGTAGGGGGAGGGGATGCTACGGGTACATTTGTTCGTTATGTCATACTTAAATTTTGCACTTCATATGTGATGCATGTAATACTTTTGCGTATGTGATGCATGTCATACTTTTGCGTACGTGATGCATGTAATACTTTCGCGTTTTACTACCCACTCGTTCATACAACACGTGTTCGTGGAATGCTTTTTCTTGATGACGTGACCCGACTAGCTTGCTTTTTTCTGGACGATGTGACCAAACGAGCCGGCTTTTTCTGCACGGTGTGACCAGACGACGCAGATATTCAATCGAGGCCAACGAGGTAGCTTTATCGGGGCGATGTAACCCGACGACCCGGCTTTTCTCGAGGACATGACCGGGCGAGGTAGCTTTTGGGACGATGTAACATGGCGACCAGCCTTTTCTTAGGACATGACCATACGGGGTAGCACCGGGGCGATGTGACCCAACGAGCCGACTTTTTCGAGCCCGACTACCACTCCCTCCGCTGTACCTATAAATACAGCGCAAGAACTCATCCAAGAACTCCACGGCACCACCAAGTAGAAAACATGGACAAGGAGAAGGAATGGGAGAAAATCCGCAAACTTTTGAAGGACTGGTGTCTCCCATGAGACCGCCGCTCGCGATCGTGCCGCTAGTCAGCAGCCTTTCACACACCAAACTTTTCCAGAACTAGTGGATGTGAGGAAGCTGCCTCGCAGTTCGCCCAATGATTTAGGGTTGAGCCGTGACCCTCCACCAATGCCCGCGGAACGCCCTCCGGAAGGGCCACCGATAGGGGTGGCGCCACCCCTATGCTGGTGCCGGGACGCCTGTAAGTGCGTCAAATCAACCAATGAGTGGACCATTGGCGGCGCTCATCGTTGTTGCCCAAACTACGCCGCGGACTACAACGACAGGCACCCGGTAATGAAACCGTATCTCGGGGTACAATGCTCTTTTTCCTTGCGTAACGGCGTAACAAAGTATCTTCACCTATTGCAGTCTCCGCCACCCCTATGCGACTTCCGCCAGTGGATCGACGACAAGATCCACCCCTACGACATGTGGTGGTTGCTGACACGGAAGAGTTGGGCCAGGGAGGACATCGAGGCCCGTGAAAGGCGCCAAAGAGGTGAAAGGCGAGCAGCGAGCAACGTAAGGCTGGACGAGCGTAGCGAGGCGAGAGCGTGAGCATGCCAGGCGACGGGAGGCCGAGAGGGAGCGGAAGAGGGCCATCGTGGCGAGAGCTAAGACGCAAGGTGAGGAGTATAACGCCGAGCTAGGCAGCAAGGGCAAATGGCCCCGTTCCACTCAGTAGTTCTGCCCTATTCGGCCATCAGTAGTTCTACCCTATTCGTCCACATATCGCATGTATTTCTATTTCCCTAAAGGCATGCATGTACCGTCATCGGTTCGTTGTCCTTCGTGCCATGTAACCCCCCTGTTCGATGAAACATTCTGTTCTTATTGTAATATCAGTTGCCTTCGTACGTACGAATCATTAAAACCGCAATCGTCCTCACAAAATTCTTACAATATTCACCTTAGTACAACAATACATGACATAATTTAAAAAGATATTCACATATATCCAGCCAGTTTTTCATTTTTCATGTTTCACTTAGCCACTTTTTGATTTTCATAAAATTTAAATGGTACCAAATCTGTTGCACTCGCAATAACACTTTGTCATCGTAGTATGTTATTGTACTATGGTTAATTTTTGGAGAATTAATCGACAACGTTAGAGGTATGAACGATTCGTAAACGGAAAGATAAGTGATATTGCGACTGGTACCTCCATTGACGCTCAACTAGCGATAGGTTCCATATTTTGGTAATTTTTTTTAGCGACTACATATATTTTGTAATTGATTCTTAAAAATAATATTATTTTTTAAAAAAACAACAAGGATAGCTCCTGTCGCCCATTGGTTGGGCGACTTCCAGCTGTCGCCTAACAGTTGGGCGGCAGACATGCAGTCGCCCTACGGTTGGGCGACTGGGTCCTGTCGCCCAACGGTGTGGCGACTAGTCCCTGTCGCCCAACGGTGTGGCGACAGGAGTATATTCCTGTAATAAAAAAAAAAGCAGGAATAAACTTGTAATTTATAATAAAATATATATTATTTTAAAAAAAAATTCCAAATTACCTGGCCAGTAGCTGACCGGGAAGCTGCCGGTGGATGGGTGCTTGCCTTCCTGCGTAAGATGCTGCCAGGCCCAAGCGAGTGCTCAGCCCGGGCGTTTACAAACTGTGCCTGAGAGCCAGACAGATCCGATCCACTGTTATAACTTTGATCTAACTATCTATTTTTCATTCACCAATTTTAGACATATGCTTCCAACCAAATAACTCATCTTCAAATTTGCCTAGCCAGACAAAAATCAACTACTTTTCAGGCTATCTCCAGACACTAATTTTTTTCAAACATAGAATCTAAGACACCAACCAAACCCTTATCACACGATGCCACCCCCATTCTATGACACGCCCTTCTCGCGCCACTCCCTTCCATTGATTCATACGAACACTAGAGCGCCTGGAGCCTGAGTGCCTTGAGCTATGGCGCCGCATTCACCTGCAGCCCAGGTGATGAGGGCATTCCTACTACTACTATATCTTCTACTCCAAGTATGCATGAGGATATTTATGATACACCAAAAGGTCCAATGATCAGAGCAAGAGCTAAACTTCTAAATCAACAGGTGAATTTGTTTCTTAATAAACTTCCTTGTATTAATGAGAACAGTATACTACCTCATGCAAGTTCTTTGTATATTCTCAGATTTGAACACATCGAAGATTTTGAAACCATGAGGGCGGTGAGAGAGGCCGTACCAAAGCCATGGAACCACTCTTTGGAAAGGAAAACCCATGCAATTACCAAGTCTAAGCCCATGCGCATGAAAGGAAAGTCCGCGGCGTGAGAAACTAACCAAAGGATGCTAAGCTTCGGTCCATATGGTTCGACAGCCAACATGGCCTTGTTTAGTCAAGCCAAGTGCTTCGGTCCAGCCATGTGGGTCATGTGCTTTGGCAGCCAACAAGCCACGGTCAACATGCAAGCTTTCGGTCAAGCATTGTTTGGCTTTGTACTTTTATTTACCCTTTAAGTCTGAACAAACATGGATTAGAAATCCAAATAATACTCAGGGCCGGCCAGGCCCATGCATGCGCGCATGTGTAACAGCGTAGGGAGGTTGTGACGCTCTAAGTAGCCGCCCTTTTTCATAGAGAGGGGACGAGATTTTGAGATTAAATAAAAAAACAGATTGCTTTCTTCTTGATAGCAGATGGCATCAATGGAAAAAATTGAGAGTTTTTGCTAATTGAGATCGTTCAACCTTTCCGCTGGGAATTGGGAGCGTGATAGGGCTTCGCTTGGTGGTTGGGAAGTTCGGCGCGTGTGTTCTTGCGAATTAAAGAGTGTTTGTTCTTGCATTGGCAACGGAGGATCACTACGATTCGAGAGGCCACACTGAGTATCTTGATTCTACGTCGAGAAGATCAGGCGACCCCGTATGATCTTGGTATCAGAGCGCTGTTGACTCGGTAGGATTACTTATCCCTAGCTTAGATTGATTTTATTTGCTCTTCTTAATATCTAGAGTTCATAAACCGAAAATTGCAACACAAAAAATTCCAAACCCTAGTTTTTGCATCTATTATTTCCTATGAGTTTAGTTAAGTTTTAATCCATTAGAATTTTTATTTAGTGCTGATCGTAGTTTTCTTTTGCGCTGTTTAATCTTTATGTCTAATTAAAACCCTAAAAAATATAGCGGATAGTTCACAGTGCTCATTCTAAAAAAAAGCAGAAAAGCCATGATGTTTCCACTCCATTTTCATTACGAAGATGTATTACGTTAGGATCTGTTGCTCAAACTGAATCACGCCAATGTTATGGAAGTTCCTGGATTGTTTGAAATCAGATTAGTACCAAAAGCTGCCTCTGATTTCAGAATCCAATTTGGAAGTTCGTGGCTGCTACAATAGCTCGTGTTGCTACAGTGCATGATTCGCTACAGCCGAACACTGCTACAGTGCACAATTGCTACAGTACCCGATTCGCTACCGTGGAGCGCTGCTGCGGTGCGTGATTTGCTATAGTGCCATGGAATTCTACAGTATTCGTGCTGCTACAGTACCACACCAGGCTGTGAACAGGCGTGAAGAAAAACCACTGAGTTTTTTCCCCTTTCGTCTTTGAGACTAGTTTTTGATAATTGCTTAGGGCTGTTCATTGAATTATTTACACTTGCTGAAAGTTAGAACTTATGTGAGGGAACTTTAAACCTTAGTTTCGCAACAAAAAAAAAGGAAAAAAAGAACGAAAGAAAGAAAAGACAAGCCACAAGTCAAAAAAAAAAATCCGTGGCTATGAAGTAAAAAAAAAGAAAGAAAAGAAAAGAAAAAGATATTGGCCGAAACTTGGGAAAAGGATAACCTTAGTTTATAATTTCAGATTATGTATTTAATTTCTTTGAGCAATCTTGTGCCCTTATATTTCATATTATTGCAATTGACTAACGTCTCTCCTAGTACTTGGTGCAAAACGAGCTAGTTTTCATCTTAATTTCAGATTGCATCTCACTAGCTCAATCCTTTGTTTGCATTGAGTCACATTTATCTTTGTGTGTGCGTTCATACACTTTGCTTAAATCTTTTGGATCAACACTTAGGCAAAATATTCTAGTTTGGATTATTACTTAGCTTTACAACATCAAGAATTTCAGATTGCTAGGATATACACCTCCATATCAAGCTCTACCAAATAACCGTTGTTGTGCAATATTGAACCCTCTTAAATTCGTTTGATCATCACTTTACTATTGTAGCTTCCACCAAGTGTAAGTTTCTGTTAGCCTTAATTCACTTCGGAAAGGTAAGAACTTTACTTGAGAGAGAAAAGAGAGTTTGAGTGAATTTTACTAATTCATATATATTCTTACTGTTTGCGTTTTTCTTTTGCACAACCTAACCATGTCAGGTGGCGAAGATAATTATGGTGAGGAGCATGCTGTTGATCTTAATGCCCCGGTGACTCGCTTCCAACATCAGGCATTGTGAAAGCATCTAGGCCCCTAAAATCTGGTTTTGGTAATTAATGATGATATGTGTTAAATGGACTAATGTGTTTGTTGAGTATTTGCAAGGTTAAGTCCAAATGGTAAGTACGATCGTGAAGCTGCATGCTAAAGGATATCGTGAAGATCAAATTAGTTCAAAGTCAAGGTACAAGTAGATTAAAAATCTTCTACCTTTTACCGGTCTTAGGAGATATGGTTGGAAGACCGGATTATAGGATAAATACCGTACTATTAAGAGGGATCATGTCCAAGTAACTTGATAGCCATTCATGTGCTTTGTGGATCAATTTAGGATCATGCATAAAATTGATCTTTTCCTATAAAAGCATCATTGCATTGTCTAGATATTCGGTAATACTGGCGTGTTCACGCGGTACTACCGCGAACGGCACAACGGGATTGTAGTGCGGTACTACCGCACTTTCCGATCGCTCCGCATAAAAGACGATATGTTTTTTCCGAGAGCATGTTATGCGGGGTCTCGGTGCAAATCCTCATAACGGTAGTACCATTGTTCAAACGCGGAACTACCGCACACTCGCGATAGTACCGACTTAGTGAATGATGCGTTTTTTCCATAGAACATGTTTTCGGGTGTCTTGGTGTTACCCCTCGAGCGGAAGTACCGTTGTGCAAGCGCGAACTACCGCTCACCCCGATAGTCTTGATTATTCGGCGATGCGCTTTTTCGAAGCAATGCGGTTTGGTTTTTCGTGGAACGGTAGTACCGCCGCCTTTCGCGGTATGATCGGAAAGCGGTAGTACCGCATGTTCGTGGCGGTAGTACCGCTCGCATTTCAACGGCTATGTCGGTGCATTTATTGTCTTCTTTTCTAGCCGTTACTGTGCAAGTAGGTAAAGTGCGGTAGTACCGTATCTACTTGGCGGTAGTACCGCGATTCAATGTTTTCTAGGGATTTCCTCTCCAACGGTTATATTTGTTGGTGGGTGGTATTTATACCCCCCACCTGCTCAAGGACGCAGTGCTAGACCACATCTAACATCCTTTGAGCCTTGTGCATCCTTTCAACTCCTCAAATTTACTTGTTCACTCTTTGTGAGGTTGTTGAGCTCATTTAAGTGCATTCATCATTCTAGTTGATCCTCTTGCACTTGAGTGTTGTCAAGCGAAGGTCCTTGATTTGTTACTCTTGGAGTTTTGCCAAACTCCTAGGCGGCTTAGCGGTGATTGCAGTGATCTCTTCAAGAAGATTGTGAAGAGGCCGGTGCCCAAATTGTGAGTGGTTTGGTGTTCACCATCTCCGGAGTGGAGGAAGAACAACCAATAGTGATCGAGGAAAGGCTTAATACGTGGAGCCGGCTTGATTGGTTTAAGCTCCCTCAACGTGGACTAGTGAAGACCGGCAAGTCTTCGATACCACGGGAAAAACATCGTTGTCTCATTGTGGTTATTTCTAGCTTGATCTTTGTGCTTGTTTTGCTTAGCTAGAAGTATAACTTGTTTAGACTAAGTTGTCAATTAACTTATCTCGTAAAATTGTTTAAAAGTTTTAAAACCTCCTATTCACCCCCCTCTAGTCGGTTATCCTTGATCCTACAAGTGGTATCAGAGCTTGATCTCTCAATTTGTTAGACTTTACCGTCTAAGAGAGAAAGGATGGCTAGTGAGGGTATGCATATAGGAAAGGCTCCTTTGTTTGATGGCTCAAATTATTCTTATTGGAAAATTAGAATGTCTATTTTCTTAAAAGCCATGAGTCCGAACATATGGAAAATTGTAAAGGAGGGTTATGTTATGCCTCTTGATCCAACAATCCTCACGGTTCAAGATGAACGTAATGCTCATCTAGATGCTCAAGCAATGAATGCTCTCTTTGGTGCTTTGAACGCGGATGAGTTCAATAGAGTGAGCAATTTGGAAACCGCTCATGCTATTTGGACCACCCTCTCCGAAATTCATGAGGGCACATCCACGGTCAAAGAAGCCAAATTGCATAGGCTTCGGATTAAATATGAGACATTCATAATGTTGCCTCATGAAAACATCACCAAGATGTATTCAAGACTCAACAACATTATGAATGAACTCAAAGGTCTTGGTACTAACCTTCTCGATGTTGATGTTGTGCGCAAAATGCTTAGGGCCCTCCCGGATAAATATGAGACGTTGGTGACATTATTTCTCAACTCTCCCGAGTTGCCAAGAATGACACCAACCGGACTTTTGGGCAACCTCATCACTAACGAGCTATACAAGAAGGACAAGGAAGAGCTCTTGGAATCATCTTCATCGAAGAAGAAAATTACCGCTTTCAAGGCTAAAGTGGAGTCAAGTGACGACGAGGATGAAGAGGAAGACTCGGATGAAGAGTATGCTCTTCTTGTGAGGAGAATGAAGAAATTCATGAGAAGACGCCCACATCGAAACTTCAACTTCAACAAGTTCAGGAAAGGGCAATCCTCAAGTGACAACAAGCGATATAGCAACATTCGTTGTTATGAATGTGATGAGAAGGGGCACATAATCTCAAATTGCCCCAACAAGAAGGATGACAAAGATAAACCATTAAAGAAGAAGGAATTCGATGGAAAGAAGAAGTTTTTCAAAAGGCTTCACAAAAAGGGCAAAAATGAAGCTCACATAGGAGAGTGGGATTCCGATGAAGAATATTCGGATTCCGACTCCGAATCAAGTGATAAAGAGTCTTCTAAGAAAAGAGGACTTATCGGCATCGCCATAAAGGAGGCTCCTTCACTCTTCGCGTCTCCTACATGTCTTATGCCAAAAGGAGATAAGGTAAAATCTCTTGATAATGATGCTCCTTCATATGATGAATTAATGGACATGGTTGAAGATTTAAATGAGTATATTGGAAAAGAGAAATCAAAATTTAAAGTCTTAAAAAAGAGTATATCTCTCTAAAAGACTCTTATGAGGTGCTAAAGGAAGCTCATGATTCTCTCCTTCTAAAAGATATAGAAAAATCTCATTCAAACATTGGTATTACTTGTGATTTAATGAATGAGATGCCTAGAGAAGAAAATATGTCAAATGAAAAATTCATGTCTAGTATTTCTACCTCTTGTGATGATTTGCTATCCATATCTTGTTGCTCAAATGATGATTCAATTACAAATACTTGTGATCCTTTACTAATTGTTGAAAACAATGAGTTGAAAGAGCAAGTCACCAAGCTAAGCAAGAGCTTGGAAAGATGCTTCAAGGGTAAAACAACCCTTGACAAGTTATTGAGTAAGCAAAGGTGCTCATTCAATAAGAAAGGACTTGGGTATATGCCCAAGAAAGGTAAGAAACCGGTAAACAAACCTCCAATGTTTGTTAAGCAAAGTGGTAAATATTGCAATAAATGTGGTAAGGTAGAACACTTATCAAATGCTTGCTTGAATACTAATGTTAAAACCTATGGCATTTATGATTCTTGCTACATGCTTAAGAAATCTATAGATGGTAAAATAATTGCAAGATTTATTGGCACTTCGATTTTAGGCGCTAAAAAGAATGCTATTTGGGTGCCTAAAACCTTGGTCACTAACATCCAAGGACCCAAACAAATTTGGGTACCTAAAAGAACTTGATTCTTGTTTTGTAGGTGAACTACAAGACCGGTGGAAAACATTGGGTGCTTGATAGTGGATGCACTCAACACATGACCGGTGATAGGAAAATGTTCACCACATTCGAGAACGTAAAAGGAAGTGACAAGATCACATTTGGAGATAATAGTAAAGGAAAGGTAATAGGATTGGGTAAAATCGCTATCTCAAATGACCTTTCCATTTCTAATGTATCTTTAGTTGAATCTCTTAATTTTAATTTGTTATCCGTCGCTCAAATTTGTGATATCGGTTTAATTTGTTCATTCTCTAATGAAGGTGTTTCAATTTCAAATGAAAAAGATAGTGCTTTAGTTTTCAAAGGTTTTAGATTTGAAAATCTTTACTTGGTAGATTTCTCCTCAAATGCATCATGCTTACAAACTTGTTTAATTGCAAAAACTTCTTTGGGTTGGCTTTGGCATAGAAGGCTAGCTCATGTTGGCATGATTCAACTTAAAAAGCTTTTCAAACATGATCTAGTTGTTGGCTTGAAAGATGTGAAGTTTGAGAAAAATCGACTATGTAGTGCTTGTCAAGCCGGTAAACAAGTCGCAAGTTCTCACCCGTCCAAGAGTATCATGTCAACCTCTAGACCATTGGAACTCTTACATATGGATTTGTTTGGGCCAACAACCTATAAGAGTATCGGGGGAAATAGCTATTGTTTAGTTATCGTGGATGATCACTCTAGATATTCATGGGTGTTCTTTCTAGATGACAAGAGCGAAACCTCCGGAATTTTCAAAAGCTTTGCAAAACGGGCTCAAAATGAATTTGATTTCAAAATAAAGAAAATCCGTAGTGATAATGGTTCCGAGTTCAAAAATACTAAAGTTGAAGACTTTTGTGATGAACTTGGAATAAAGCACGAACTTTCCACAACCTACACTCCGGAGCAAAATGGAGTTGTAGAAAGGAAAAATCGTACATTAATTGAAATGGCTAGGACAATGCTTGATGAATATAATACTTCCGATAGCTTTTGGGCGGAAGCAATTAACACCGCTTGTCATGCCATAAATCGTCTTTATTTGCATCGCCTTTTGAAAAAGACTTCCTATGAACTCCTTGTTGGAAGAAAACCGAACATCTCTTATTTTCGTGTATTTGGTTGCAAATGTTACATTTTGAAAAAGGGTGTTCGTCTTTCAAAATTTGCAAGTCGGTGTGATATTAGTTTCTTGCTTGGTTACTCTTCAAATAGCAAAGCATATCGTGTCTTTAATCAAAACTCCGGTTTAGTTGAGGAAAGACACGATGTTCAATTTGATGAAACTAACGGCTCCCAAGAAGGGCATGAGAATTTGGATGATGTAGGTGATGAATTGTTAAGAAAGGCTATGAAAAATATGC
This sequence comes from Ampelocalamus luodianensis, assembly GCA_036346255.1. Taxonomy (NCBI): domain Eukaryota; kingdom Viridiplantae; phylum Streptophyta; class Magnoliopsida; order Poales; family Poaceae; genus Ampelocalamus; species Ampelocalamus luodianensis. The sequence continues at coordinate 19,458,891 of CM070631.1, read as the reverse complement.
AAATTGGCGACATCAAACCTAAAGATGAACCGTCATCCTCTACTCAAGTTGAACCTCCTACCTCTTCCACAACAAGTCAAATTCAAGTGGACGAAAACAATAATGAAGATGATCAACCATCCGACCTACCACCAAGAATCCACAATGCGATTACAAAAGATCATCCAATAGATCAAATATTGGGTGGTGTAAGTAAGGGTGTTCAAACTCGATCTCGTGTTGCTTCGTTTTGTGAACATTACTCTTTTGTCTCTTCTCTTGAGCCAAAGAATATAGATGAAGCACTTGAAGATCCGGATTAGATGATTGCAATGCATGAAGAGCTTAATAATTTCATCCGAAACGCAGTTTGGACATTGGTGGATCGACCCAAAGAACACAATGTCATCGGTACAAAATGGGTGTTTAGAAACAAGCAAGACGAAAATGGTATGGTTATAAGAAACAAAGAAAGATTGGTCGTACAAGGTTTCTCTCAAGTCGAAGGTTTGGATTTCGGTGAAACTTTTGCTCCCGTAGCTAGACTTGAGTCAATTCGTATATTGCTTGCTTTTGCATCATGCTTTGATATTAAATTATTTCAAATGGATGTCAAAAGTGCCTTCTTAAATGGAGAAATATCCGAACTTGTGTTTGTTGAACAACCAACCGGTTTTGAAGATCCTAAGAATCCTAATCATGTCTATAAACTCTCCAAGGCGCTCTATGGTCTTAAACAAGCTCCTAGAGCATGGTATGAACGCCTTAGAGATTTTCTAGTTTCAAAAGGATTCAAAATCGGGAAAATTGATTCAACTTTGTTCACTAAAGTATTAGATGATGAATTCTTTGTATGTCAAATTTATGTTGATGATATCATATTTGGTTCTACTAATCAAGACTTTTGCAAAGAATTTGGTGATATGATGTCTAGGGAATTTGAAATGTCCATGATCGGAGAACTTAGTTATTTTCTTGGACTACAAATCAAGCAACTAAAAGATGGAACTTTTGTAAGTCAAACAAAATATGCAAAGGACTTGATCAAGAGATTTGGCATGGAGGATGCAAAACCTATCAAGACTCCCATGTCAACCAACGGTCATCTCGACCTAAATGAGGGAGGTAAGTCAGTAGATTTAAAGCTTTATAGATCTATGATTGGTAGTTTGCTCTATCTCACCGCATCTAGGCCCGATATTATGTTTAGTGTTTGCATGTGTGCACGGTTTCAAGCATCTCCAAAAGAGTGCCACTTGATGGCCGTAAAAAGAATTCTAAGATATTTAAAGCATTCCTCTAGCATTGGTCTATGGTTTCCTAAAGGTGCTAAGTTTGATTTAATTGGATACTCGGACTCCGATTATGCGGGTTGCAAAGTGGATAGAAAAAGCACCTCGGGGAGTTGTCAATTCTTAGAGAGATCCTTAGTATCATGTCATCCAAGAAACAAAATTCGTAGCTTTATCCACCGCCGAAGCCGAATATGTTTCCGCGGGTAGTTGTTGTGCTCAATTGCTATGGATGAGGCAAACTTTGATGGATTATGGGATTAACTTTGATAAAATACCTCTTTTATGTGATAATGATAGTGCGGTGAAAATATCAAATAATCCTGTTCAACACTCAAGAACCAAACATATCGATATTCGTCACCATTTCTTAAGAGATCATGTGGGCAAGGGAGATATTGAAATTAGCCACATCCGAACCGAAGATCAATTACGGATATTTTCACCAAACCATTAGATGAAGGCCGGTTTTGCAAATTGAGGAATGAATTAAATGTTATAGACTATTCAAATGTTGGTTGAAATCTTGCCTCATGTATCTTGGTTGATTGGGTGTTATTCGAAAAATTTTGAAAGAAAATATTTTCAAAATATTATTATTAAGAATATCTATGTTCATAAACACTATATTCTCATATATAGACATTAGTCTATTCTATGCATAATGATCCTTAACAATATTTATCTGAGTGTAAAGCTAAGGATCATTTGCAAATTAATCTATCTCGAAGAAATCCAGAGCTGACCCTTGTAGTCCCCGAAAAATCGAAACTACCGGCGTTGAATCACGGTACTACCGCAGTGCGGTACTACCGGAGGTACAAAGCGGAACTACCGCATCACGGAAACTGTGCGGGTTTTGTTCCCTTCACCCAGTTTTCTCTCTCTCTCCGAACGGTATTACCGTTTCTCACGTTTTTCCCGGGCGCTCTCTCTTTTTCTCTCTCCCTCCCGAAGAACTCCAAAATCCTCTCTAACAATCCTCAAATTTCTTCGACGATTCTTCACTCCCTGGTGATTCCTAGCATCTCTAGGGTCTCACTCCTCCAAATCTTCGAGGTAAATCGTCTAAAATCCTCGCTCTTACCGTTTTATCTCAAACTAGGTCTAAATCAAATTTGATCTAAAATGTTGTGGTTCTCTGAGATTCTAGTGGGGAAAAACAACATATTTGATGTTTAATGATGTTTATACATCTATTCCCTGGATTCAAACCACAATAAACATCAAATTTCTCTTAAAATCAAAACCCTAGAACCGGGTCTGTAAAAGCGGTACTACCGCCCCTTGAGCACGGTACTACCGGACACGGTACTACCGCTCTTTGAGATCGGTACTACCGGAAGCGGTACTACCGGCCAAGATTTGCGGTACTACCGTTTTTACTGACAGAACCACAAATGTCATTTCATTCATTTTGATCCTAGTTTGATTGATCCTTCGATCTCCTTGTAACCTTTCATCTCCTTACTCAGATGGCAAGGACAAGGAATGCCTCTCGCAAATCAGTTAGACTTCGTAGAGGTCAATCTTCTTCCTCCCATCCTCCTGAAGATCCAGTAGAAGAATCTCATAACAAAGGCAAAGGTCCAGCGGCTTATGATTCTGAAGATGAGGAAGTATCCTCACAAGTGGGCGAGTTCGGATCCGATCTGTAAGAAGAAATTCCAGCAAAGATCGATGAAGAGATGGAAGATCCAGAAGAGCCTCAAGTTAACTTAAGGCTCATATCAGCTGATGACTTTGCAGTTCTGCGACACAAGGATCAGTACCTCCTGCCTAGCAACTCAATCAATCCCAGATTTCATACAAAATTCCAAGAGCAAGTCTATGTGGAGGTGTATGGCCAGAACAGAAAGTTTGCTGATCACAAGTGGATAAAATGGTCACACATTAACAATTTGGAAAAATATAATGGCATATATGAGATGTTTCAGGAAGCTGGTCTTCATGAACTTGTCACTCTGAAGCATGATTATGATCAGGAAATCATAAGGCAATTCTATGCCACTCTCTATGTCTCTCCAGATTTCACCAAGATGAAATGGATGACAGTGACATGCTATGTGGAGTGTAGTAAGACTGACTTTGAGCGTGTCCTGCGAGTATCTTCATCCAGCAAGTGGGAGAAGATTTATGACAGACCTGCCCTGATGGTTCCTAGCTGGAAAGAGCATTATGATAGAAATGCCAGGTTTGTTCCAGGAAAAATTCATGGCTTGCTACCCATTTCCAGTTTGATTAATAGGATTATTAATCACACTATTCTTTCTAAGAGTGGAAATTTTGATGCTGTGCGTGGACATGCTTGGAACATTATTGATCTTATCTCAAAGGGGAAGAAGTTTGATGTGGTAGATGTCATAATCAGAAGTATAGCTTCTTCAAAAGATGACAGGGTAAAAAGGATTTATCATGCTCCTTTTATCATGGCCCTAATACTCAGCAAAATTGAGTACCAAGGAGGTTTAGGCACTGTTCATAAAGCCTACAAGCCAAGAGAAGGACCTCCTGTTCAGCCAGCACAGCAAGAGCATGTAGTTCAGCCAGAACCTATTGCTCCAGAGGAAGCAGCTGCAGAAGGCTCTCAGAGCCAAGCCACTCTCGCTCAGATTCTTACCACTCAGACTCTTATTCTTAATAATCTAATGCAGATTAAGGTCACTCAGCAGGAGATGGGGACAACACTTACAGACTTTCAGAATGAGACTAACAACCGACTTGCCGCCCTGACAGAGACAGTTGACTCTATGGAACAGCGTCTTCCATCTCTTCCGCGTCCATCATCTCCTCTGCGTTTCACGCGTCGTCGCCCCTGTACTCCACCTGGTGCTCCTCCTATAGTGGTCACAGCTCCTCCGCTTCTGTTGCTCAAGTCTCTCCTGCTCCAGCTATTTCGGCTCCTCCTCCTACGGTTGTTCGTCCTCCTCAGGCTTTAGTTTCTCAGGACCCAGTAGCTCCTTCTTCTCCGGGTCCCTCTGCTTGGTGTTTTTGGTACCTTGATGCCAAAGGAGGAGAAGTAGAAGTAGTAATAGTATTGGTTGTAAGAGGAGCTTATTTGAACTTGTTTTGATTGCGTATGACTGTAATAGTTATCATTGTGCTTAATCAGTGTATTGTTAATTATTTGTTGCACTTGTTGATTATCTTCTTTGTTTTTACCCTCTTGAAATGCAATTGTCATTTAAGCTTCTCTTATCACTTGCATTTCCCTCGAAATCTAACATGCTAAAGAAACTCTGCTAAATTTCTTAAAAGTGTTGTGCTTGCAAAGCTCGTCCATACCTTTTATGCACATGTTTAGGGGGAGTTTTCTTTATTCCAACTTAACAAGAATAAAATTCTACTTCAACTCTTTTTGAACTTCTTATTTAGAATTATATTGTTAAATTAGAAATAGAATATATACCTGCTTCACAAGGAGTATATTCAAATCAATCTTCCTCAAACATTAGTTATGTTGTCATCAATTACCAAAAAGAGGGAGATTGAAAACATCTAGGTCCCTAAAATCTGGTTTTGGTAATTAATGATGATATGTGTTAAATGGACTTATGTGTTTGTTGAGTATTTACAAGGTTAAGTCCAAATGGTAAGTACGATCGTGAAGCTACATGCTAAAGGATATCGTGAAGATCAAATTAGTTCAAAGTCAAGGTACAAGTAGATTAAAAATCTTCTACCTTTTACCGGTCTTAGGAGATATGGTTGGAAGACCGGATTATAGGATAAATACCGTACTATTAAGAGGGATCATGTCCAAGTAACTTGATAGCCATTCATGTGCTTTGTGGATCAATTTAGGATCATGCATGAAATTGATCTTTTTCCTATAAAAAGCATCTGTTGCATTGTCTAGATATTCGGTAATACCGGCGTGTTCACGCGGTACTACCGGCGAATGGTACAACCGGGATTGTAGTGCGGTACTACCGCACCCCGGTCGTTCCGCATAAAAGACGGTATGTTTTTTCCAGAGAGCATGTTGTCTGGGGTCTCGGTGCAAATCCTCATAACGGTAGTACCGCTGTTGAAACGCGGAACTACCGCACACCTGCGGTAGTACCGACTTAGTGACGGTATGTTTTTTCCATAGAACATGTTTTCTGGGTGTCTTGGTGTTACCCCTCAGAACGGAAGTACCGTTGTGCAAACGCGGAACTACCGCTCACCCCCGGTAGTGCCGATTATTCGACGGTACGTTTTTTCCAGAAGCAATGCAGTTTGGTTTTTCTCGTGGAACGGTAGTACCGCGCCTTGAGCGGTATGATCGGAAAGCGGTAGTACCGCATGTTCGTGGGCGTAGTACCGCTCTGCATTTCAAACGGCTATGTCAGTGCATTTATTGTCTTCTTTTCTAGCCGTTACTGTGCAAGTAGGTAAAGTGCGGTAGTACCGTATCTACTTGGCGGTAGTACCGCGATTCGCTGTTTTATAAGGATTTCCTCTCCAACGGTTATATTTGTTGGTGGGTGGCATTTATACCCCCCCCCCACCTGCTCAAGGACGCAGTGCTAGACCACATCTAACATCCTTTGAGCCTTGTGCATCCTTTCAACTCCTCAAATTTACTTGTTCACTCTTTGTGAGGTTGTTGAGCTCATTTAAGTGCATTCATCATTCTAGTTGATCCTCTTGCACTTGAGTGTTGTCAAGCGAAGGTCCTTGATTTGTTACTCTTGGAGTTTTGCCAAACTCCTAGACGGCTTGGCGGTGATTGCACGGTGATCTCTTCAAGAAGATTGTGAAGAGGCCCGGTGCCCAAATTGTGAGTGGTTTGGTGTTCACCATCTCCGGAGTGGAGGAAGAACAACCAATAGTGATCGAGGAAAGGCTTAATACGTGGAGCCGGCTTGATTGGTTCGATCTCCCTCAACGTGGACTAGTGAAGACCGGCAAGTCTTCGATACCACGGGAAAAACATCGTTGTCTCATTGTGGTTATTTCTAGTCTTTACTCTTCCGCATTTATATTTCTAGCTTGATCTTTGTGCTTGTTTTGCTTAGCTAGAAGTATAACTTGTTTAGACTAAGTTGTTAATTAACTTATCTCGTAAAATTATTTAAAAGTTTTAAAACCTCCTATTCACCCCCCTCTAGTCGGTTATCCTTGATCCTACATATTGAGAAGTACATTGCAACAAGAATTTGTAGCTGGCATGACTGCAATGGGGGAACAACTCAAGGCGGATATGCAGGATCTCCGCATTGACCTCAATCAACAAATGAATGTGTTGCGTACGGGCATCGTGAATGATGTTGTACGTGCACTTCGTCAATAGCAAGAAGAACATAGTGTGCATCTACCGGCTCACATACCTCCACGAGATGAGGAGGTCGCTGCACGAGTCGCCTAGGATGCGCAACAACGGCGAGACCGTGTGGTGGCACAAGCCATACAGCCACCTCCACCTGGGAGAGGAGGTGGGGGAGGCGCCCAAGGACCCAGGAGGGGCCGTGGGCATGGAGGCCGAGGTGGGGGAGCACCTCACTTCAACGACGACGACTTGTACCACTACAATGATGGATACCACCGCCGACACCGCTACGGCAATGAACGACCTAATGAAGAGAAATTTGGTAAGATTAAATTTATTATGCCAACATTTTCAGGTACACATGATCCCGAAAATTACCTCACTTGGGAGCTCAAGGTGGACAAGGTGTTCCGTATGCACAATTACTCCGAAGAAAAGAAAATACACATGGTTGCACTTGAATTTGATATATATGTGCTCATATGGTGGGAATAAGTTCAAAATCAAAGGAGAGAGTACAACGAACCTCCCATCACTATATGGGAAGAGACGAAGTATCACATGAGAACGATGTTTGTTCCTAAACATTACAAACGTGATTTATTTGATAAATTGCAGCAAATGAAGCAAGGAACTCTCACGGTGGAGGAGTATTATAAGGAGATGGAGATGGCCATGATTCGAGCTAATATATTTGAGCAAGAAGAATAAACAATGACATACTTCCTTGCTGATTTGCACCCTCCCATCAAGCGCATCACCGAATTTCAGTCCTATAACAACATGGTGGAGTTGGTACATCAAGCAACCAAGGCTGAAAGGCAAATGCAACAAGACATGAGAGCAACAAGAACATCATCATACACACCCCGTTCAGCACCTACAGGAGGTAAACCCACATCTCGTTTCAATTCTTTTAAAACTAATCAATCTAGTGGAAGCTTTGCTCCTAGTACCAATGCTGCACCAGGCAGAAAAAATGCAACAACACCCATTGTCAAGAAGAGTCCAACATCTTCTACCTCGTCTTCAGTGGGTTCTACAACAAGAAGTAGTGCCATCCAATGCTTCAAATGCCTTGGACAAGGTCATATGCAAAAGGATTGTCCAAATAACAAGGTTATGTTGCTTTTGGAGAATGGAGAGTATGACTCTACTAGCGAGGAGGAAGGTGAGGCTCTTGCTGATTTTGAAAGATTTGGAGATGTACATGAGAAAGGACAAGGGGCGGAGGCGCATGAGGATGGTTTCTGTGACCCCAAGGCTAGTCTTATCCTTGTGTGTACACCAACGGTGTTGAGTGTGCAAGAAAAACCCACTCATGAGCAGTGCTGCAATCTTTTTCAAACAAGAGCTCAGGTGAGTAAAGATGGTAAGTGTTGCAAAGTTATTATTGATGGTGGTAGTTGCCACAATTTAGCTAGTAAAGAACTTTGCACTAAACTTGGGTTGAAATACAAGAAACATCCACATCCATATCAAATTCAATGGTTGAATAATGATTGATGGCTCTATGAATATTGGATATACTGTTAATGTTAGCTTTCAAATTGGTTCTTATCATGATACCATAGAATGTGATGTTGTGTGTATGGACGTATGCCACTTACTTTTAGAAAGACCATGTCAATATGATAGATCTGTGATTCATGATGGAAAAACTAATCAATACAAATTCATGTGGAATAATAAAGAAATAGTGCTACGACCATTAACCCCTTCTCAAATAGTACATGATAACATGCAAAAGATTGAGGTGAAAGTAGAGAATGAGAGAGGGAAGGAGCAAAAGAGTGTAATTCCACAAAAGGTGAGTGAGAGCCACAAGCTAAAACTGAATGGAAAAAAGAAAGAATGAGGGAGAGAAAAAGTTAGTTATGATAGCCACTAAATCTGATTTGAGAGAGATGAGAGATGATCCCACTTTAATGTACATAGTTGATATAGGGATCGTGGACTCAATCGTGGACCAAAGGCAGAAAGGACAAACCTTGGTTTCTTCCCAGTTTGGCCTAGTTGGATTTGTTGCGTCCAATTTTGCGTGCACCACACTGATATCCTGATTCTCTCTTTGATTCTCCGCTCAAAGAGAAAAAGAAAAGAAAGAACTAACCTCTTGATTCAGTTCTTTCTCTGTGTCAACAGTGACGGAGCCAGAAATTTAACCATAAAGGTGTGAAATTACATGAGCAAATATCGAAGAATATAGATAGTAGCCGCTTTGCGCTCGCCGTGACGATACGACGCCGACAACTACCCCCTACTTGCCACGGCCCACACCGGCGCGCCACCACGCCTAGCCTAGTTCGCCGCGCCGCCACTTGCCTTCCTCGTGGAGACACCGTGCGGCGTGCATGCACCCTTGCTGTCTCCCGCCACCGCTCACCGCTTGTTGCTCTTTGGCAATGTAGCTGCTGTGCGCTTTGGGCTGATGTTGGTTATGTATTAGACCTGTCCTGTTGGATAGATTGGACTTGTTGGGACACAGAGACAATATACTGTGAGTATAAGAGATATATTATTACTACATGTATATACTATACAGTGAATTTTCTTACAATTTTTTTTGAGTGTTCAGGTCAGGTGGACCTGTGAACCTCTTTCAGCTCAGCACTGTACGCGAAATGTAAGTATGGTACAACTCGGACTCCCGATTATATGCGGCCTTCTTGGACATAATCCGAACTGAACCAACGCGAGCCCAAGCACTTGACTCTTGCCACTGCTTTCTTTTCTAGATGAGTAAAATTTACCAAGCTCTCACAAAACTGCACATTTAAGGGAAGTTTTCACGAAATTGCACATTGTTTAACATACATATCTCAAAGCAATACATGTGATGATTCCCGTCCCACTCTAACCAAAGAGACCCATGTGACACATGGTAATTCCTACCGGATTTGCTACACACTAGATTGCGTCTTGCATTCATCTTTAGGATTAGGATTATGGAGGATGTCTCTGTACTGAAAGTACGGTGCAAATGTTTATAAAAAATAAAGATAAAAATAGGAATAAAATGAATATATTAGCCACAATAATTTCATATCTATAATCGATCCACATAAGGGAGAAACCACAAAGACAAATTATGCTGAGAAGGGAATCTAGAAATAAAAGAGAAAAAGAAAAGAAAGCAACTATAAATAAAGATACAAGTAGGCATAGAACATCCAACCATCGGACGTTTGTCGGGTTGACTCGTGTGGAAATATTGTGTCAATTCTACACGAATTGACATCCTTGATCGCGTGTGCACGGTGTACCACCTTCGAGGTCAGGAAGATTTCCCCGCGCCTAGCGGCAAACCGCTCGGCGATGGTCGACCGAAGCCGCGGTGGATGGGTGCTTGCCTTCCTGCGTAAGTCGCCACCGATAGCGGCGCTCGGCCGGCGTTCAAAACCGCATGGGAGCGCATGATTCGATTCATCGTTTATAGTTTCGATCCAACGTTTTATTTTTCATTCACCAATTTCAAACGTATGTTTTCAATCAAACAACTCATCTTTAAATTTAGCTAGCTATACAAAAATCTACTAACTTTCATACTATTTTCGGACATCACTTTTTTTCAAACATAAAATCTAAAACACCAACCAAACAAGCCCTTATCAAACAACCCCTTATCACACGAGGCCACTCCCGTTCTGTGACACGCCCTTCTCACCCCGCCACTCCCTTCCATTGATTCATACAAACACTACGGCGCCCGGAGCCCGGGTGCCTGGAGCTATGGCGCCGCCTTCGTCTGGAGCCTGGGTGCACCACGGAGGGCCCACACTGCCCCGCATCGTCCGAAAAGCCCACACAGCCAAGCAAAGTAGACCATTTGATCCGTAGTGTTCAGAAAATCATTAAAATTTAAAGCGCGCGCACACAGATATGTTTTTAAAAAAATCAGAAAAAAGGTAACAATGTGGGTTACAAAAGATTACAGTACAATTACATCAGCATGAGGCACAAAGCGAGGCCCATGGAAATAAACGTTCACAAACCTTCAAGAAGCATATCAGAAGCTTCGCAGCTCATCAATACGATATAATAGTCAGAATCTATCAACTGAGTTCAAACGTGGTTACTCAAAAGTTGGTTGTCCTTCAACTCTGTTGCATCCTTCCACCAAAGGTAAACCTCAAGCGTAATTGGACCATAACAGCAACTTCTGGCTAAAAATTCTGTTGAAAATGAGGGCAATATTTTAATTCTAGATTTTATTAGAAGGCAAATATTGCAAAAGACTAATGATGCATAAAACAGTACTGATAGCAGACAACTCATTGTACTTCACAATATATGAAAACCAGGATGTAAACAAGTCTATCAATCACACAGTAGACTTACAGATGGGTCTGATGAAGAGCAGGAAGCAGCGCAGACTTGATGCAGTGCAGAAACGTAGATGTCGCAGTGCAACAAGCGGTCGCGCATATGCGCTGCCCAGAAACCTTATTGCCGCCCGCGCGGTCTTCACGCAGCAACGGTTCGAGATACCGCTTCCTTCTTCACGTGCACGCCGAGAAGAAGAGTCGGCAAGGTTCAGACGGCGCAGTACAACAACACAGATTAGAAGGAAGAAGGAATGAAGGCTATTCTTCTACACGCTATGCACTAGACGTCTCCAGACATATATAGATGCGCATCGGTAATCGACGGGTTAAGCGATCATTTACCCATCGTAATCGACACATCGAACGACCATTTACCCATCGTAATCGTCACACATAACCAGCCATTTACCCATCGTAATCGTTACACTTAACGATCATTTACCCACCGTAGCTATCGTCATCATCACCCAATAAAACCTCAAATTTAAACATTTGAATCTCATTCAAACAGAGAGAGAGAGAGATGCATGGTTCAGCAAAAATAAGGTGGACTTGGTCTGCCAAATGGCGAGCCACGTCACGGCACGGTCGCGCGTCGCAAGTCACAAGTCATGCGATTTTTCACGCGAAAATACGCGAACGCGCGCGCCCGTGCGTGCGTGCGTGTGTGTGTTTAGCCAGAGCCCTCCTCATGCCATCCTCATCCATGTGTTACATATTTCAAGGAGTGGCAAGGACTCCACCTTATATGTTGGTCACCTCCACCTTGCCTTAGCAATATGGTACTAACCCATAAATGCTTTGAAATTATAGAAAATAGGCCTCACTCATATGGCCAATTTCTAACAATCCCCCACTAATTCCAAAGCAAGAAGCAAAAAGGATATCAAAGATATTGTGCTGAAGTACTGTTAATATACCAGTCTTTTAGTGTAAGTCCCGTACGGGTTGAACTTGCACCTATAATGACAAGATTCATCTTCTCACAGCTGGTGAATGGACCATACCTTGAATTCACAGCTTTTTGTGATTAGATTTCACTTGAAATCTCAACTGATACTAGGCTGTTAAAGAACCGCGCCTAAACGGAGCGTTATTTGGTCATGCTCCCTTATCTGCTCATGAGCTTTCTAAAGAATGCCCTATTTTCGTGAACTGCGACCTCACAGTTGGGCTCAAGTAGGTATATTCTTTCTAGGTATCCGCAGGCTAATACCTTTTCCTCATTTGGACAACAGAATATATTAAAGTTTAATGCCAACCTTCCATACAGTCGAGAGTAATTTGTCTATTAGGACATAGATTCAATGAATATATACTCTCTTGTTACAACATCAACTTGTTTTCCCCATTGCCTAAGTCACGGGATCTCCGATCAAAAAGGTATGGGTTACTGTTGAGTTATAACTCCAATGGGCCTCATTCCCATGTCCATAGACGCAACGGAAATCGCCTTCCGTGCTAACCCCTTTGTGAAAGGGTCTGCCAGATTTTTCTTAGTGCGTATATAATTCACGATAATCACTCCGAGTTCCTCAATTTTCTCGATGATTTAAGCCTACGCTTCACATGTCCGAGGACTTCATGTTATCCTTAGTACTTGTAATCTTAATCAACACCGCTTGATTATCACAAGACATTAGGATTGCTGGTATTGGTTTCGCAACCCGCTGGCAAGTCCAACGAAGCTCTCTAAGCCATTCGCCTCAACAAGAGTTGTGTCTAGTGCTACAAGTTCGCTCCATAGTTGACCTCGTCAATATAGTCTGCTTACACGACCTCCATGAAAGCGCAGACTCTGCTAGTGTAAAGACATAACCACTTGTAGCTTTGATCTCATCTGCATCAGAGATCCAATTTGAATCACTATATCCTTCTAATACAAAAGGATGCCCAGTATAGTGAATTCCGTATGAGGTTGTGCCTCTCAAATAGCGCAACACTCTCTCAAGTGCCTCCGCTGATCATCTCCTGGGTTAGAAGTAAACCGACTTAATTTGCTCACAGCAAATGATATGTCAGGTCTTGTGGCACCAGATAGATACATAAGTGATCCAATAATTTGTGAAAATCTTAATTGATCTTTTCCTAACCCTTGGTTCTTTCGAAGCTTAATGCTTGCATCATAGGGCGTTGGAGAAATTTTACAATTCTCATAGCCAAAACGGCTTAAGATTTTCTCAGCATAATGGGATTGGCTCAAAGTAATCCCATCCTCGTTCTTGATTAATTTAATATTCAGAATGACATCTGTCTCTCCTAAGTCTTTCATATCAAAGCATCGAGATAAGAAAGATTTGACTCGTCAATTACTGGCAGTTGTTTGTTCCAAATATAAGTATGACATCTACATATAGGCACAAGATCACTCCTTGACCCCCACCATAACGATAGTATACACATTTATCAGCTTCATTCACAACAAAGCCAGCAGATGTTAAAGTTTTATCAAATTTCTCGTGCCATTGTTTAGGTGCTTGCTTTAGACCATATAAGGATTTCAATAATCTACATACCTTATTTTCTGTCTGAAATCACAAAACCATCAAAGTTGATCCATATAGATTTCTTTCTCCAACTCTCCATTAAGAAAAGTTGTCTTTACATCCATTTGATGGACATGTAGACCATAAGAAGATGCTAACGCAAGGAGCACTCTGATGGTGGTTAGTTTGGCGACAGGAGAATAGGTATCAAAGAAATCTTCTCCCTCTTTCTAGGTGTAACCCTTGGCCACAAGTCTTGCCTTGTACTTCTCAATAGTACCATCAGGCCTTAGTTTCTTTTAAAGATCCACTTACATCCTACTGTGTTTGCACCGATGGGACGATCGGTGATCTCCCAAGTCCCATTAGCCATGATAGAGTCCATCTCGCTTTACTGATCGCTTCTTTCCAATACTCAGCATCAGAAGATGCATAAGCCTCTGAAAGGGTCTTTGGCACATCATCCACGAGGTATACAATAAAGTCATCACCAAAGGTTTTCTCAACCCTTTGTCTCTTGCTCCTATGAAGAGCTTCTGTGACTAGATTGTTATCCTCCTCGAGGATATCACATATTGGTTCGAGAGATGGTGGGAAGTTCGAAGTTTGATTATTCTCACTTTCAATATTTTCAATTTGAACATTCTCGGTTTGTGAATCACGTCATTGTTCTCATAGGAAAATAATCCTCAAAGAATGAAGCATCTCTAGACTCCATTATTGTGTTAGCAATAATCTCAGGAATTTCTGATTTAACTACTAAAAATCTATAGGTCGTGCTATTATGAGCATATCCTAGAAAAATACAATCGATTGTTTTAGGTCCAAGCTTTCTCTTTTCGCAATGGTATATTGACCTTGGCCAAACACCCCAAGTTCGCAGAAAATTGACATTGGGTTTTCTCCTTCCATCCCTCATATGGAGTAATATCACTCTTTTAGTGATTACTGCATTTAGGACGAAAGTTAATGTCAATATAGCTTCCCCCCACCATGTCTTAGGCATACCAGCACTCTCTAACATGGCATTAACCAAGTTCGTTAGTGTGCGGTTTTTCCTCTCAGCTACCCCATTTGATTGGGGTGAATATGGTGGTGTAAATTCATAGACTATTCCATGCTCAGAACAGAATTGAGAAAATTCATGAGAGATGTACTCTCCTCCACGATCAGACCTTAGTCTTTTTATTTTCTTTTCTAGTTGGTTCTCAACCTCGGCCTTATAAGTCTTAAAGTAATTTAAAGCTCCATCCTTAGTTTTTAGCAAATACACATAGCAGTAGCGTGTTGCATCATCAATAAAAGTTAAAAAATATCTTTTGCCTCCTTTTGTTAACAATCCATTCATTTCACACAAATCTGAATGAACAAGATCTAATGGTGCCAAGTTCTTTTCGTCCTCTAATCCCTTAAAGGGTTTATGAGGCTTTGCTTGCACACATGAGTCCACACTTTGATCCTTTGACAATTTCACATTTTGGAATTAAATCTAATCTAGACATTCTAGCAATACTATCAAAACCAATATGAAAAAACAGAATGCCAAGTATTTGCCTCACATTTATTTAAACCAATTGCAACATTGATTATAACAAGATCTGTAAAGTACTTAGGTGGAACAAGCCTCCGCTCTCATAGCCTTTACCAACAAAATTCCCGAACTTAGACATTACAATTTTATTTGACTCAAAGACTAGCTTATAACCGTCCCTACATAGAAACAGAACCACTAACGAGGTTCTTGTTTATTGTAGGAGCATGCCGCACGTTCTTCAAGTGGACAATCTTTCTGAAGTAAGCTTGGTTCTACCGTGCCAACATCAAGAATGAAGCATGCGACCGCTTCCCATTAGGACGGAGGAAGCCCTCACGCTGGTAAGAAGAAAACAAGGAAATATCGTAACATACGTGAACATTAGCACCAGATCAACCCACCAATCGGTGGATTGACATGCTGAAAAAACAACAGGAGAATTACTATACCCTCCCGAGTTGAGGCCTCGCCTATGATCACGCTGATGACCTTCTTCTTTGGTCGTTTCACCATCTCGCTTTATGAAATGACAATCTTTCGCCATATGACCGTTTTCCACACACAAAGCGGTGATGTTCTTCATATCCTTTTCTCAATTTTCTTCTTAAAGCTAGTTGTCTTATTCGTTTTGTTGGATTTGTACTTCTTTGCAAATCTTTTTTCTATAAAATTTGTATTGTTCGACCGTAAATCTGGTGCATCTTTTGCTCTTGCCTTTTCTTCCACATCGAGGCAGCAATGAGATCTTCAACATAAATCTATTCCCTCTTGTGTTTCAAGCTAGTGGCAAAATCCCGCCAAGAAACAGGAAGTTTGACGACAATGCCCGCAGCCACAAACTTAGGAGGCAACACACAGCCCAGATACGCAATCTCACCAACTAATAGCTTGAGATCACAAGCTTGTACAACTATGGACTTAGCCTCATCCATGGTAAAGTCAAGAATTGCTCACATGTAGAGCCAACGACCGCCTCGCCTCTGCATATTTGTGCTCTAGTGCATCCCACAACTCTGTGGCGGACTTATAGTCCATGTACACATCATAGAGCTGATCTGCCAGAATGGTCAGAAGGCAGCCAAGAGCAGTGTTGTTCGTGATTATCGAATCGCATATACTCGGTCAATCAGAACGGATACGTGGGTGGATTACCCACCACGCCTCAAAGACATGAGCGAACTTGGCTCTAGTTCGCCATCTACGAAATTTCGACCGTAAAACCTCTCGTGTTTCATAGCATCAGAAGCTCCAGCCATAGTTGTGTTGCAACAAAGTTATTGTAATAAGGTTTCTGGAATGTTGAAAATGAGGGCAATATTTTAATTCCAGATTTTATTAGAAGGCAAATATTGCAAAAGACTAATGATGCATAAAACAGTACTGATAGCAGACAACTCATTGTACTTCACAATATATGAAAACCAGGATGTAAACAAGTCTATCAATCACACAGTAGACTTACAGATGGGTCTGATGAAGAGCAGGAAGCAGCGTAGACTTGATGCAGTGCAGAAACGTAGATGTCGCAGTGCAGCAAGCGGTCGCGCAGATGCGCTGCCCAGAAACCTTATTGCCGCCCCCGTGCAGGTCTTCACGGCAACAACGGTTCGGAGATACCGCTTCCCTTCTTCACGGTGCACGCCGAGAAGAAGAGTCGGCAAGGTTCAGAAGGAAGAACGAATGGAGGCTATTCTTCTACACGCTATGTACTGGACGTCTCCAGACATATATAGATGCGATCGTAATCGACGGATTAAATGGTCATTTACCCACCGTAATCGACACACTTAACCACCATTTACCCATGGTAATCGTCACACTTAACCAGCCATTTACCCACTGGTAACTGTCACACTTAACCAGTCATTTACCCACTGGTAACTGCTTGTCATCATCACCCAATAAAGCCTCAAATTTAAACATTTGAATCTCATTCAAACAGAGAGAGAGAGAGATGCATGGTTCAGCAAAAATAAGGTGGACTTGGTCTGCCAAATGGCGAGCCACGTCACGGCACGGTCGCAAGGCCGCAAGTCACAAGTCATGCGATTTTTCAGCGTAATACGCGATCACATAGCGGCGTGCGTGTGTGTGTTTAGCCAGAGCCCTCCTCATGCCATCCTCATCCATGTGTTACATGTTTCAAGGAGTAGCAAGGACTCCACCTTATATGTTGGTCACCTCCACCTTGCCTTAGCAATATGGTACTAACCCATAAATGCTTTGGAATTATAGAAAATGAGCCTCACTCATATGGGTCAATTTCTAACAAATTCAAGTTTTCGTTGCCGGTGATTCAACTGCAGATCTAATTTAGTTAAAACTCCAAATGAAACAAACAAAAAAAGCAAAGCAGATGAAGTACTAAAACCAACAGCTTTCCATCTCCAGACCATCAGCGTTGTTTATCTTTCGCTTCACTCTTGCTACCACCTGGACCCTTGCTGTCATTAACTGCAGGCCCTCCCTGCAAAACTTAGTAGCCCTATAGTGAATAGCAGATAGTTCTTACAGAATACCAATTACAAAAAAAAAAACACGCACAGTGCATAAAAAATATTCTACAATTCATTGTTACATCTCCAACAGTAACCAGCTAGCTAAGAGGATCTGAACATCATGAGTGCAAAAAAAAAAAATGGTAATTTTTCTAAGAATATCATCATACGTAGTGTTCCATACATGTCACTGATTAGAGGGATAAAGGAGAAACAAGTAGTTGAGAAGGTATATCTGCAGAAGTAGATAATGCACTGTTAATACATTAATGCCCGTTATATGCATCAATATTGAATCAAAGCATTGAAAATAACTAGGCATAAACATTCAAATTGTTGCAACATCAAATAGAGGCTTTGTTCAGTGTCCAATGCCTAAGACACTAGAACCTACCATGAGTATAGTTAGTCTTCAACCATAATGCTAGAGAAGCTTCGGGCAAACCACAGCAACAAGAGCGAGGGAGGGTGAATTGGGTGCACGCGGTGCTAACCTAAATAGACGAAGGCGGCACACGATTCGACGAGGAGGAAGTTGGTTCGGCCATCGGCAGGAGAAGCTTGACGGCGACCCTAGAGGCGGTGGCGCGAGCTCCAGCCGGTGGCGACGAAACTCGAAGCGCGACGAAACAGGGCGAGAGAGAAGGAGATTTGAAAGCTGAGGGAAAAAACAAGAGGGCAAAGACTCCCTGGTGCTCTATTTATAGAGGAAGAAAGGAGAACCGGGCAACAAGATGGAGCAGTGTGAAAATGGACGAAAAAATACGGTGGGGGCGAAGACAACAGCAAGATGAAGCGGTGTGAAAAGGGAAAGAAAAATACGGCGAGGCGGAGACAACAACATTTAATGTGCACGTCAGTGGGACGGGATTGGGGTAGGCGCGACAGAGGCAACAACATTTAATGCGCACGTCACTGAGGAAACAGAGGGAGGAAAGAGAAGGTGTGCAGGGACTGACAGGCGGGGCTGGTCAAACCGAAAGGCTGGTCAAAACTAAGAGACGGCCGACACCAACAAACTGGTTGAAACCGAAGGGCTGGTCGAAACCAAAAGCTGATCGATACGAGAGGGTGGTCGAAACCAAAGAGTGGTCGAAAAGAAAGGGTGGTTGAAACCGAATGGTGGTCGACGTGCGGGGAGAGAAAAAGAGATGTACCGAGGGGATATCGGAACAATAGGGGAAATGGAATTTTAAAACCAGGGAATTTCACTAAACTCAGAATAAATCAAATGGTAAATTTTAAATTTTGAATTTTTTTAAAAAGCTCAAAAATCGGGATGTTACAGAAACTATGACAATATACTTTGTGAGTACAATATATATATATATATATATATATATATATATATATATATATATATATATATATATATATATATATATATGACGCCTGCTTTCAGTACTCAGGAGTATGTACTCTCACTTCTAAGAGCATCTCCAGCAGGAGCCCTCAAAACAGAGCCCCTACTTTTAATTTGAGGGCTCTCCCTACTCCCTACTTTTGAGGGCCCTGTTTTTCAGACTGCACTCCAGCAGGAGCCCTCAAAACAGGCCCCTAGTTTTTAATTCCCTCTATCTCCTCACACACTATATGCATATGTATTTGAGAACATCACATTATATAATAATTTATTTAAACTATAACTCTAAAGCACTATACTTAAAATTATGAATGAAAATACAAATATTCAAATTTAAATTCAAAGACAAATTTGGTCCGAATTTAATGATAATCGATCACAACATAGTTCATAACATCTCTGCAAATCAAAATGACATAATCATCAAATTTGGGCGGGGGAGCGCGCGGAAGGAAAAAAGGTCATGGAGAAGAATCGGGACCGGGCGTAGGAAACCGTGATTTGGGGCTTGGCCTAGAGCCCCGGTGAATGAGGGCTTGAGGGGATTTTAGGGCCCTCAAATTTGAGGCTCTAGTAGGGGTCCTGCTGGACCTCTGTTTTTGCCTCAAGCCTCAAATTTGGTTTTAGGGGCTCAAGTAGGGGCCCTGCTGGAGATGCTCTAATATACCACTTAAACGAATATATTATACTTCTTTATCACTTTCAGTATACTTGAATACCAATTATAAGATACTCCAATGTGACTTGATCAGAAAATTTTCATTGGAACTCTTTATTTTTGCTATATACCATTTTTCATACGTAAAAGAAGTATATACACGAATTTTGGTATAAAAAGTGGATTTTCATAAAATTTTTCAAGGAACTCACTTTGGGGTATCTTATAATCATTATTGGAGTATACTCAAATTGATAAAGAGGTATAATCATACAGTTTAAGTGGTATATGAGAGGTGGGAGTACGTATTCCCAGGAGTACCATACCATTTTTCTATATATATATATATATATAGTGAATTTTCTTACAAAAATTTTGAGTGTTCAGTTGCACCTGTGAACATCTTTCAGCTCAGCCACTGTTCGCGAAATGAAAGTCTGGTACAACTCGGACTCCCGATTATATGCGGCCTTCTTGGACATAATCCGAACTGAACCAATGCGAGCCCAAGCAATTGACTTTTGCCACTGCTTTCTTTTCTAGATGAGTAAAATTTACCAAGCTCTCACAAAACTGCACATTTAAGGGAAGTTTTCACGAAATTGCACGTTGTTTAACATACATATCGCAAAGCAATACATGTGATGATTCCCGTCCCACCAAAGAGACCCATGTGACACATGGTAATTCCTACCGGATTTGCTATACACTAGATTGCGTCTTGCATTCATCTTCAGGATTAGGATTATGGAGGATGTATCTGTACTGAAAGTACGGTGCAAATGTTTATAAAAAAAAATAAAAATAGGAATAAAATGAATATATCAAGCCACAATAATTTCATATCTAAAATCGATCCACGTATGGGAGAAACAACAAGACAAATTATGCTGAGAATGAGAAGGGAATCTAGAAATAAAAGAGAAAAAGAAAAGAAAGCAACTGTAAATAAGGATACAAGTATGCATAGAACATCCAACCATCCGACGTTTGTCGGGTTGACTCGTGTAGAAATATTGCGGCAATTCTACACGAATTGACATCCTTGATCGCGTGTGTACGGTGTACCACCTTCGAGATCAGGAAGATTTCCCCGCGCCTAGCGGCAAATTGCCTTACCAGGAGCTGACCGGAAAGCTGCCGGTGGATGGGTGTTTGTCTTCCTGCGTAAGCTGCCAGGCCCAATAATTTGTTCCCCTGTTCATAACTTCGATCAACGTTCTATCTTCAAGTTTGTCTGATCAGATAGAAATCTACTACTTTTCAGGCTATTTCCAAACACTTTTTTCAATTTCAGATGCATGCTTCCAACCAAACAATCCATCTTCAAGTTTGTCTAATCAGATAGAAATCTACTACTTTTCAGGCTATTTCCAAACACTTTTTTCAAACATAGAATTTAGGACACGAACCAGACAAACCTTTATCAAACAAGCCCTTATCACACGAGGCCACTCCCATTCTGTGACACGCCCTTCTCGTGCCGGTCCCTTCCATTGATTCATACAAACACTAGGGCGCCCGGAGCCCGGGTGCACCGGAGGGCCCACACCGCCAAACAAAGTAGACCATTTGATCCGTAGTATTCAGAAAATCATTAAAATTTAAAGAGAGCGCACACAGAGATGGTTAAAAAAAATTCAGAAAAAGGTAACAATGTGGGTTACAAAAGATTACTGTACAATTACATCAGCATGTGGCACAAAGCGAGGCCCATCACCCATGGAAATAAACGTGCACAACCATTCAAGA
Organism: Ampelocalamus luodianensis; assembly: GCA_036346255.1. Lineage (NCBI taxonomy): Eukaryota > Viridiplantae > Streptophyta > Magnoliopsida > Poales > Poaceae > Ampelocalamus > Ampelocalamus luodianensis. The sequence continues at coordinate 19,437,744 of CM070631.1, read as the reverse complement.
AGCATATCAGAAGCCTCGCAGCTCATCAATACAATATAATAGTCAGAATCCATCAACTGAGTTCAAACGTGGTTACTCAAAAGTTGGTTGTCCTACTCTGTTGCATCCTTCCACCAAAGGTAAACCTCAAGCGTAATTGGACCATAACAGCAACTTCTGACTAAAAATCAAGTTATCGTTGCCAGTGATTCAACTGCAGATCTAATTTAGTTAAAACTCCAAATGAAACAAACAAAAAAAAGCAAAGCAGATGAAGTACTAAAACCAACAGCTTTCCATCTCCAGACCATCAGCGTTGTTTATCTTTCGCTTCACTCTTGCTACCACCTGGACCCTTGCTATCATTAACTGCAGGCCCTCCCTGCAAAACTTAGTAGCCCCATAGTGAATAGCAGATAGTTCTTACATAATACCAATTACCAAAAATAACACGCACAGTGCATAAAAAATATTCTACAATTCATTGTTACATCTCCAACAGTAATCAGCTAGCCAAGAGGATCTGAACATCATGAGTGCAAAAAAAAAAAAAATGGTAATTTTTCTAAGAATATCATCATATGTAGTGTTCCATACATGTCACTGATCAGAGGGATAAAGGAGAAACAAGTAGTTGAGAAGGTATATCTGCAGAAGTAGATAATGCACTGTTAATACATTAATGCCCGTTATATGCATCAATATTGAATCAAAGCATTGAAAAAAACTAGGCATAAACATTCAAATTGTTGCAACATCAAATAGAGGCTTTGTTCAGTGGCCAATGCCTGAGACACTAGAACCTACCATGAGTATAGTTAGTCTTCAACCATAAGTGCTAGAGCACAGCAAAAACTATAAAACCAAACATGGTGAAGATCAGTTCTTGAGCAAAACATATTTAAATATTTTTTTCGTACACAAAAGAATTGTCCTTGGAAAATCATGCAATCTGAGCGCAGCTCAAGCTATTATTTGGAACTCAATTTTCTTAAGAAGCAGGAAGGCACACATCCAGTGATTCTTGAAGGACTGCTTGTGGCTAACAAAGAAGTCCAAGAAAGAGTGAGAGATGAAAGGTAGAGAAGGGAGGCACACCACCACTCCTCTGTGCAGCAACAGCTAGAGCAGAACCCCTAGGTCAAATGTAGGGATGGATTTGAGGTGCTAAGGAAGATGAGACGGCCGACAATAAGGCCCACAGCGTACAGCGGCCTTTGTGGGTAGGCCAGCTCAAATTTACAGCTTGTTTTGTGCAGCTTGTGGCCAGCTTCCTGTCTTTCTATTGTTGGTCGGACCAGCACCACTACCCTAGAGTTGCTCCTCCACTGTGTTGCACAAGATAGCGGTCAGAACCGTACCATTGATTGTTCTCTTCTAGCCTCTGCACCCTCATGTTTCATTGAATTGAGTGGCCACAGACCGACAGACGCCATTGTAATACCCTGTTTTAAAAAGAAGAAAAGGGGAAGAAGAGGAGAAAAATTAGGGTTTCACACTCGTGTTGTCTATGTCGTCCGAATTCGAGGGTAATGACCCACGAACCCTTGCTGTGATACTAGAATAGCGTTTTCATCAAAATTGAAGATAGATCAGTAGCGAGATAAGTGCTTTGATTATTTCCATGATTCGATTTAGTGCGTTGCTGAGCCTTGTGAAAGGGTTTTAGGGTATCTACGTCCTGCTTCGTAGTTTTGCTATATTATGAATAATGTAAGTTATTGTTTAAGATTTTCATAGAATGCAAGAACACTAGATTTAGTTGAGTGATGTAAAAGTTACGACCTTGAGACCGCTGTTGTTCATAATTCCATCGCCGTTGGTAGCAGCCGTATTGTTTGCCTTATTACGTACAGTAGATGATCGAATTAAATTATAGTCATAAGTCATAACTCATATCCAGGAGAAGCTAGATAATTTTCTAAAGTTTCCAGAAATGGTGTAGTTTGCCACTTTTTATGTTGTAGGAAAATAGATATAAAATTGATAAGCCTGATGTTCAGTAACGCGACAGAATGACCTTCGGGGTTGAAATTGAGGGATAACACGGCTTAATTAGGAAATTTGCATAACTAGGAAGATGTAGCAAATTTTTTGTAGATTTCAGAACATATATAGTTTACTATGTTTGGATTTCATAATTGAAAGTTATGGCTGTTTGATCACGAGGACAGCGGGTGAGTTATCCGGTTAAGAGGGGTTAAATTGTCTTGTTTGCGTGTAGGAGCGATGTCAATTTACTTTATGTTTTTTTTTACCGTTGTTACATGTTTTGATGTGAGTATTGGCTTTGTCCAAGGAGTGTTGCTTCAGGTTCGGTGCCGTCTTCGCATTGTTCCATTTGCCGTGGCTAAAAGAAAAGTGTATGATAGAGCGATAGACATCGATTTGTGTGCATTTGTCTTTAATGATTAATTTACCATGCTATCTCTATGTTTTATCCATGCTTATTACAATATTTATATGATGATAATATGGTAATAATGGTAATATGATAATGATGAAACATGTTAATGGATAATGAAACAATTTGCATTGGCGTCATGTGCACATTCATATCATGAAAGAGAGAGACCTCGGGTGGACATATAATACCTACTTTGGTAGGCCACCACAGTAGAGATCCCTAGATAGACAAGAATAGGCTTTTGGTAGGGTGAACACCGAGTGCACACTCAGGAAGGGAGGACTACAACTACTACCTTTCTTTGAGGACCTCCAAAAACAAGACGGCTTCCACTGAGGACATCAAGGAATACTTAGCGCACCAGTTGTTCTCTCTCCTTTTACCATGGGAACCATTGATAGCCTACTTAGTTGTTACTCTTAATGTAGTTAATGTTGTACTAATTGCAGAACATGATGGCGTCCAAAGACCAGTTTATTATGTAAAATTAGTCCATCATGGATCTAAAGAACTCTTATCCAAAATTGCAGAAATTGCACTATATTCTCCTTACGACTTCAAGGAAGATTAGGCATTACTTTAAAACGCACAAGATTACTCTTTTCCACTTGACAAAGTACTAAAACAAAGAATCATCTCTAGTTCAAGCAAACTTCATAGTTGAATGGATCCTAAAGATTGTGCTTACTTGTGCCATTTGACAACTAACCCTAAACATTTTGAGAGAAGCTTCATTTTTTGATAGCATGCAAGAAAATGAGCTAAAAACAAGGAATTCTAGATGACTTCGGAAAAGACAACATGATAGGAAGTCTAGTTCCGTTAGAAAACCACTATGGAAATATCTAGAAATTCACGCAAGAAAAATGCAGAACTCGGAATATGGATGCTAGAGGACATTTTCCCAAAGCTCCACGACAGGCCCACCTGTCAACCTGTTGTGCCGTCTGACGCTGGGAAGGAACGATGTTCGACATCAGGAAGGTGCATCGTGCTGCGCAGGTGCGCGAGTCTAATTGCATTCCTCCACTCTTTGCGTTTCTTAGCCACCTCCGCGAACAAGAATTCCAAACTATTAGTATCCTGAATTAACGCTTCCTTGGTTTCACACTCATTGTCAAGAACGGCAACTAAGCTTTCCACTTCTGACGTGGAATTACTCCTGCAAAAAGAAAAACCTACCTTAAAAAATCAAGCTAAAGCTATGGATTACTCAATACTCTGATAAAGCTAGTATCTACTCTTCAGTTTGCCCCACTTTGTGGGCATAAAGGGCAGGGAAAGTTAACCGTTTCTTTAGCGGCAGATCACTAGTCTTAACCAGTTTCCTCTTCTTGCTCTTGGTCACAAAAGCATGAGAATTAGGCTTTGCATTAGTCACCATAGGAACTCTTGGAGGGCTCCCAATCATAGCCTTCATAAAAGAGACAGAGTCAACTATTAGTCTTAAAAACCTAGACATTAAATGGAGACATTTCTTATATGCCATCGAATGTTTGCATGAACACTTAGACGTAGGGATGGCAATAGGGACATTCTCCACAGGGAGTGCTGGAATGTCCCTGTTCCCCGCCCCCAATTACATGCTCGGGGAAGGCTCCCACTCATTCCACGTGTTAGATGTTAGTTTGTATCTACACTAGAACTTATATTTGGCCTTTTAGTCCATTGGAATAGATGAAGCCTCATTCCAACATGGGAGGTGGAATAAGTGGCATGATGGATAAGTCTCCTGTCGGCTTTTTGTGTGTCGGCTTCTTTTGCTTTTGCTTTGCTTTAGCATCTTAGACAGCTTTTGCTTTTGCTTTAGCATCTTAGACTAGCTTTTGACTAGCATCTAGGGCAGGCATCTTTGCTTTAGCATCTTAGAGGACATAGAGGGCGAGCATGAGGATGAGCATCTAGACTAGCATATGCTTGGCATATGCTCGGCATATCTTGGCATATGCTTGGTATTTAGCCCTATAAATATGTATCCCCAACCCCTCGGGATGGCATTGTGAAAGAAATATACAGGAAAATTGCCCCATCTCGTCATCCTCTCCCGCTATCACCAATAGTAAGAGTCGGTGACTAACAGTGGTATCAGGCTGTATCCGTGCTGAGCATCTCCTGCTCATCTCCTTCTCAACCTCATGGCCCTGACCGGTGGCGGCCTCCATGGCGGCCGCGCCGCCGAGCTTGGCGGTGGAGCGGCGGCTCTGAGGCGCGCACTGCGGCGGTGGCGCTCACGGAGGCGCGCTCGGCGGTGGCGCTCTTGGAAGCGCGCGACAACGGCAGCGAGCGGGTCGATAGAGGCGTGGCCACGAGCGGCGTGGCTCTCTCCGCGGGCCGTCGCAGTGGTTACCACGGGTTCAGTGTTATCGAACCAGCCCGCCGGTGGGTGGCCTACCCTCGCGAGGCCAGCTCGTCGAGTGGGCGCGGTGATGAAGGTGAGGCTCCGCACGCGTCCGATCGACTTCCTCGGCGGCGCGCCCATGCCGGATCCCGTTGTGCGGCGCCGCGCCAGCGGCGGCCAGCGCGCGAAGTCCACGCTGCGAGCGCCGCGCGACCGCCTTCAAGCGGTAGGCCTTTGCTCTCGATCCTTCGGCAACCTCACTGAGGAGAGGCGCCGAGAAGCTCTTCATTGCGTCCCAAGAACAAGCGCGATCGGATCCCGCGATGTCGTCGAGAGGCGATGCGGTCGCCCAGGTCGTCAGCCCTCTTGATGTTAGCCGCTCCCGCGAGCCTGCAAGCGCCGGCCGCGTCTTGAGGTGATGACCGTCCGGTAGCGCGGCCCGGCAAGCAAGAGCGGCGCGAGGCGACTCTTGCTACAAGCTGACAAGCTTTGTCATTGGGCGAGGTTATGCGACAACCACGGCAGCGTCCGAGGCCCGTCGCCTGAGCGGGGAGGAGAGCACGGCTCGTTCATTGCTCGGCGAGCATTGAACTACCTCGCAGCCGGCTGCCGACGCGTGCTCTCCTCCACCTTGGCGAGGCCAAAGCACCACGTCCTCCTCGGCGGCCCGTTAAACGCGATGACCGGTTGTGGGAGTTCTTCGCCGAGCTTGACTCTAGCGTCAGAGCTCGCGTCAAGTTTGGGACGCCTCGGCGTGGAAATCAAGGAGGCGTCGGCTCCGTCATCATCGCCAGCGCGGATCGGGATGGCTCAGATTCCTCACAAGGAGACACACAAGACTTAGGGAGATTGATGGATAAGTCTCTGCGTATCGACTTTTTGTGTGTCGGCTTCTTTTGCTTTTGCTTTTGCTTTAGCATCTTAGCTAGCTTTTGCTTTGGCATCCTAGACTAGCTTTTGACTAGCATCTAGGACAGCATCTTTGCGCCGCCAGACACCACCCAGAGACGAAAGAGATGTACCATCGGTAAGAACAGCGGGAGAATCAAGGGGTGTAAGGAAAGGCAGTGGAAGAATCGGGAGTCATGTGAAAGATGCTCCGAATCAAGAATCACGGGAGGTACATTGTGTAGGAGGTGGTCTCGATTGCGAAGAGTCGATGCGAGCTGCGCAGAACACATCGAGGAACACAGGCGGCAGCGGCGTGAAATGCGGCTATCTCACGCTCGGTGAAAAAGCTGCTGAAGAAGTCGATCACGGCGTCGATGTAGAAGCACGATGCGATGCTAGTAGAAGAAGCGGCGAGAAGATCTGGCCGCTTCTTATAGCTGGGACTCAATGTGGCCGACCTTATTGCGATAGGGCGGTGAGGCGACCGCCGCCGGATGGAGGGCGACCACCACCACTGTGGCGGCCCGGAGAGCGGTGTCGGCGCGCGTGGGCCGTCGATTAGCGGTGTGCGAGCGGCGAGCACGGAGGAGTAGTAGCGAGCGGCACCACTCGGCGAGTCTCTCGCCGCGTATCTCGATGAAACCTCCGGAGAGTGACCACGAGGTGGCGTGCAGGAGGCTGAGCCGCGCCATTGCTCAAACTTCGGGGCGGCGAGTAAGGAACTTCGTGAGCCAGCGAAACTCGGTCGGCCACGTCTGACGAGCGGCAGCGGAAGCGGCGGCCAGCGGTCGCGGAGAGAAGTCCAGCGGCGCCCGATGCGAGCTCACGAGTGTAAAGCGTCAACGATAGCATCACCTTGCTGCGAGAGAGTGCTCTGGCGGACCACGGACGGGTAGAGAGCATCACCGGAGGGCTCGTGGCCCGGCGAAGATGAGTCCACATGCAGGCGATGAGAGTCACAACCTCGAAGAGCGGGTGGATCACAGCGATGAGGCGGCGGCTCGGCGTCGTCGTCGTACCGCAGAGTGTAGGCGGTCGGCGATCCTTGTAGAAGTCCAAAGCCTCACGATAGGCGAGAGATAGCCTCATCATCGGCAAAGCGGTCTCGGTCAGCGGCGGCCTTGTCATTTATCGAAGCGGCCAGCGGGCGTAAGCTCCGTCGGTGGTGTAGGGCAAAGCGGGCGGGAGATATCGCGAGAGAGGGCGCCCTAGAGGCGAAGACCACGCATGTGGATGCGCATGTGAGACACAAAATCGGTGTAATTGGCGGGTGGATCTCGGCGGGTGGAGGCGGCGGAGATGACGGCGCGGCGGGGCAGCGGCGGCGGGGACTCACGGAGGCGTGGAGATGTGCGAGCGGGGCGGCGCGCGGCCGACTCACGGGAGGCGTCAAGATAGCGTCAAGGGATGAACTCCGGACAGGCGGCGTCGGCGGCGGTGGCGACAAGCGAAAGCGACGGCAAACCCTAGGTTAGCTCGATACCATGTGATGAATATCGCCAGATTCAATATGGGCCAATGGCAAGATATATACACAAGTACATGTGGTGAATATAAAGAACCCTTATAACAATGGGGAATAACACATATACATATATATCTCTAACAGCTTAGTATCTTAGAGGACAAAGATTCTAGGATAGCATCTTGACCAAGATCTAGACAAAGTTGTTAGCATCTTAGAGGACAAAAGATCTAGGACAAAGTTGTTAGCATCTTAGACTAGCATCTTGGCATATGCTTACGAGTAGCAAATTATAACATGTATACCCAACCCTAAGGTTGGCATGGCATTGTGTGAGAAATAAACTCAGAAAAATTTGCCCCATCTCCGAGTGTCATCCTCTCCATGAGAGTAAGAATCTTGCTATCACCAAGAGCAAGAGTCCAGCGTGTAACATGTATAGGGTGCTTGTTGCATATTTACCTACACTATAACTTATATTTGGCCTTTTAGTCCATTGGAATAGATGAAGCCTCATTCCAACATGGTATCAGATCCATGGAAAGAAACCCTAGCCCCTTGACCACCAGACAGCCGCCGCCGCCGCCATTGTCCCCACGCCCGAACAGACCTTCCGCTGCTCTATTTTCTTCTTCCGCCGCCTGAGCCAGATCACGTCATTCCAACGTCGCGCATGTCCGGATCACATCCGCCTGCGCGCCCATGCCGGATCCGGGTGTCCACGCCGCTTAGGCCGGATCCTCTGCTCTGCGCGGATCCCCAGCCGAGGCCCTCTTGATGTTAGCCGCTTGGAGCCTCGCACCGCGCCTCCCCTACTCTTGAGCGGCCGCCAACGCCTCCACCGCTCGTGCGGCGCCGCAAGCCGCCGCCGCCAACACGTTGCCTTGGTAACTCGCTGCTTCGGTTAGCTCCGTCTCGCCGCGCAGACACCACCGGCCGCCGGTCGCCTCAGCTCCCGATCCGGCCTCTCCAACCCCGAACCTCGACATCCGCCACCACTCTACTCCAGATGGCTTCTGCCGGCGACTCCTTGGCCATCCCGCTCCCTTTGGTTCGTTTCGATGGGACGAACTTCCGAGAGTGGACTGTTCACCTGAGGATTCACCTCAACAACCAGAGCCTCTGGGATCATCTCACCGCCAAGCACACCTGCCCACCTCACCTACACCACCAGCTCTTCCTGCTGGTGCAGATCAGGCGGCTCATGTGGCCGCCATTGCTGCACTGGAGGAGGCCCTGGAGCTCTACCAGTCTGAGCTGCACGCCTACGAGAGATGATAGGATGCCGAGGCTCGTGCTACCGCCATCCTGGTGGGTAGCATGTCCGTGTCCATCTCCATGGATGTGGTAGAGCTGCCGACGACTCAGCTTATGTGGGAGCGTCTCCGAGCTCACTACCAGCCGACGAGTGATGCTATTTATCTCTCTGTTGTGCAAAAGCATGAGAACTAGGCTTTGCATTAGTCACCGTAGGAACTACTCCCAATCATAGCCTTCATAAAAGAGTCAACTATTAGTCTTAAAAACCTAGACATTAAATGGAGACATTCCTTATATGCCATCGAATGTTTGCATCAACACTTATATGTAGGGATGGTAACAGGGACATTCCCCACGGGGAGTGCTGGAACTTCCGTGTTCCCCGCCCCCAATTACATGCTCGAGGAAGACTTCCACCCATTCCACAAACCTAGCAGGGAACAGGCCCCTGTTGGGACACTATTCCCCAATAGGTGACCACTTGTATTGTATAAATACGGATATGGTGGTGACTAGATCAATCAAAATTGGATGGATTCACAACAATGAGGCTACAATAGGCGTATCACATGATTCAAACAAGTACTTAGATCTTAACATAGGGTTTGACAAGGTATTGTTAAGGTATCATATGAGGTATATAACAAGGTATACATTATCTTGGGTCCCCAACGGGGAACAAGTATGGGGTTAGGGGAATGCTCCATCACCTACCACCCCCAACGCCCATGGGGAAGGAATTTCCCTGTCCTCATTCCCTAATAGGAGGATTTCCCGCCGGGGAATAGGGAATGCGACCCTTTGCCATCCCTAGTCATATGCCACACTATCTCGCCTAGACCCACTTTGTCAGTGGGACAATGAGGGATTTCGGAAATAAGGAATTAAAGTGGGACAATGAGGGATTTCGGAAATAAGGAATTAATCTTTAAATATCCTAACTAGTCCTAGCTCAGGAAGACCAGTATGACTCCATGTGTCCATGACGAGTGTACATATACCATCATATTCAGACCACTATCTATACATGATGTGCCCACATCATCAGACATGTGCAACTATTATTCCGTCATGCGTGAAGCATTTATCCTCGTGTGAAGTTAAGGAACCACAGTCATGTACAATTGCAACAAGAAAATACCTCAACGTGAGTCTTTGATATCCGTTCACAACTTTTGGAGGGAGCAACTACCGGTACTACATACACCATAAAACTAGGCGGTGACTACAAAGAGGACATCTTCGACCATTTCCACAACATACCCACGATGTCTCTAGAATCGGTATTCGTTTCGCCCCCTCTTTTTAATCTTCAAGATAGTGAAGCACACAGGAATAGGTTATAACTCATCCTTGGGATCTCGAACTTGTATAAAACTCTCTATGACTGATTTTTTGCACCACTTTGTTTATTTTCATTGCATAAGTTCAACTAGTCATTACACAAGAGTCAATACAACTTGATTTTCTCACCATTCAATTTGCTTCCATATTCGTGCGCTTCCCCCTCCGCCTTCATTTTTTTGCAGTGTTCTAAACCCTGTCTACTAGGTTGTATACTTGGCCGTATACAAGTAATAGGTGCCCCTACCTGTTACCGTGTAATTGCCGGTTATGCCACATAATCAAGTCGATTATGCCGTATAATCACTACTAGGTGGGTGACCTGTCGAGTACCAGTTACCAATTTTTAGAACCTTGATAGAGGATGGAGGCCGATGATGTCCGTCTCTAACGCTGGAAGCAATTCTTTGGTAGAGGTGGCGAGCTCACTACTGCATGGTTGTGACGGCCAATAAGCGTGGATGTGGTTGCACCATGTTGTTTTCGTGAAGCGGTGATGTGCTCATTGAGAAAGGATGAGGTTTCATTCAATGGCCTAAAATTTGGCTAAAATTCCACTAACTTTAGTTTTGTACAGACCACCTTTTTTTCCAAGGAGATCAGTCTACTGCTTGACATGAGACTCAAAGTAACTTCGGTGTGAAACTAACAGCAACAGATCGACACGGGATTGGATGACACCCCGGGAGATCAGAACACCTCTCCCGGCGACAACCGATACATGGTGGCTAGTATCACCGTTTCGGAAATTAGGATATAGATTAATAACATGTTGTAGACTAAGGGCAAAATATATAGAGTACACGAGGACTCCCTAGTCTTAAGACTGAAACCAAAACAGTACTAATCCTGTACTAATACATTTATATCCTCAACAATTCTACTGTTTTGCACACACAACCCGTCGTTTTGTCATTAATTAACATGTAAGCTTATGGCCAGTTTGCCAATAATTCAGCTAGGCTTATAAGTAGAAACCATGGCCAAACAGTTATCTTACTTACGGGCTTAGGTTTCTGACTGAAAGGTGCTAACTTATGCAATACAAGTGCTAAAGCTACAAAAGGCTAGCTTAACTGCTTAATGCAGCAGCTAGAATAAACAGACCTTACATGCTTATACGCATGAATACAGAAAACCCAAGTTGTGATCAACTTGGGCTTGTTTGGGTGCATCATGCTTAGCAGCTTATGGAACCAATCCAAATATAGCTTATAGGGTCAAACAAGCTAATCATCAGAGCTTTTTTTTTTAAAAAAAAATTACGAGGACATCAGAAGCTTATTTAACAAGTGAAGTTTGATAGTTGGAAGTGTCTGGTTCAAAAACTACTTTAACATTGTAATTCATAAGTACAGCTTACCTACACTATGTTATGAGTCTTGTACATATTAGTAGTCTCTCTTGGGCCATATAGCCCATGTAACCTATGAGGCTCCTCCTCTCTGTCTCCCTCTTCTCCCAGATCCAGTTCGGTGCAGCGCGACACCGCTGTCGCCTTTGCTCCGTCGCCGCATCATCACGTGGGTGCTCTACACTGCCGAATCCAGCACCGCCTCTGCTCTGTCACCATGTGGGTCCTCTGCTCCGTCGCCGACTCATCACGTGGGTGCTATGCGCCACCGCATCCAGCGCCACGGCAACGCCGCCTTTGCTCACGCGCGAGATCGGCGCCTCTCTGTTCCACCCTTCCTCGAGCCGCTCGATACGCTGCCGCCGGCTCGCCTCGGGCGCCGGCGAGTGCCGGCGCTGCTTTGCTTTAGGTGCTTTGCTTTATTTCTTGCCACTCGCCGTCACTAATAGCCTCCTTTGCTTCTGCTGCACTATCACCAGATCATGGCATTCAAAGCAGATGTTGCAATTGCTACTTCTATCATTGCCAATGCTTTGGAGTCTTGTGCAACTCAGTTTGGTCAGATACAGGCTCAGATGAGCAACCTTTAGGCCTAGTTGTTCAGCTACAAGCATCTTCCACTGGATCCACCGGCTTTACTGCACCATCATGTCATGTGTCGGGTGCTTTACTCCTAAGGCAGTTGGATTCAGGGGCGGTTTTCCATGTGACATCTGATGCATCTCAGCTCACATCATGCCGTTCTGTTGCAAAAGGTATCAAGATTCAGACAACTGATGGAACACCATACACGGTCACTCATCATGAGACTTTCCACCTCACTTCTGGGGGGAAGCGGTCTCTATGACAGTCTAATCTCATTAACCGTCAGCCATCTTCCAAGCTTCAAGGCAAGTGTCTTGGTGAGATCATGTACAGAGCACATGCTCGCTACGCTCATCTTCGTGTCTTTGGTTGTATTTGTTATGCCCTTCTAGCATCTCGTGAGAGTACAAAGCTGAGTGCTCAGTCAGTTGAGTTGTCTTCCTGAGTTATAGTCCTGAGCATAAGGGCTATCGTTGCTATGATCTTTCAGCACGTCGCATTCGTATCTCTCGTGATGTGACCTTTCATGAGATCGACCCTTCTTTTATCATCCTTTTATACATCCCACCCCTTCTTTTTCCATAGATTTCATCTTTTGTGTCTACCTCTCATTCCTTCACCAGACTTGCCTTCTTCAAATACACTTTTTCTCCACCAATTTCACCTTCTAGTGTGTCTCCTCCACTAGTTTCTGACACTTCCACTTTCCCTTTCACTATAGTTGCCGACAGAGAGTTTCTTCTGATCCTTAGACTTCCATTCCTCTTGAACCTTTTGATCCTAGGCCCTCCTCTCTCATCTCTCACTTTGCAGTTTCAGATGTCTCACTTGTCCCTACGCTCTCCATGAATCTCATCTCTGTAGGGCAGCTTGTAGATATGAACTATTTTGTTGGGTTCGATGATAGCTCCTTTGTGCAAGATCGTCGAACAAGAGTTGCCATTGGTAAAGGTCATCGTAAGAGGGATTTTGTAGGGCTCTATGTTATTGATCGTCTGAGTCTCCCTTTATCCTCTATTTATGGTACTGCTCCTGCTTCTATTCCTTTATCCCCTGTTGTTGGTCCATCACTCTTTACCCTTCTGCATTTACTTCTCTTTGCAAGTCTTTTCCTCAATGACATCATCGCTTAGGGGCAGTTGTATGGCTCACGCCTCTATCTTGATTCATTCATCAATGTGTTCTTCCTGTTTCTGTTGACACCAATTTTCAATGAGGGGTTGTAGACTTGGCAAGCAAATACAACTCCCATATCCTTCTAGCTATTCGAGATCTGATCGTCCATTTGATTTGGTCTATTCAGATGTTTGGGGTCCTCCATATGTTTCGAAGAGTGGTCACAGTTACTATGTCATATTCATCGATGACCACACTCGATATACTTGAATCTACTTCCTGAAACACGGACCGCAGTTGATTTCTATCTATCAGTCTTTTGCTCAGATGGTTCATACTTAGTTCTCTTTTGCCATTCATGTTTTTCTAACTTTGGAGAAGAGTATCTTTCATCAGCTTTTGTTGATTCCTTTCTTGTAAGGGTACTTTTCCTCAGCTTTGGTGTCTTGGTGCACATGCCCAGAATGGTGTTGCGGAGCACAACCACCGTCACATCATTGAGACTGCTCGTACTCTTGTCACCTTTTGATCCCCAGTTCTCTCCTCCACTTGACCCTCTAGCCAGTACTATGGACTCTAACGATTGCTCCTCTATTCAGCCATTAGAAAGATGTGGTTTTTCTTATGCATATGCAATATCTAAGAGAAGTACCTATCAGGAGGCAGCTAGTATACCTGAGTGAGTTGGTTATGATCGAGGAGCTTACAACATTAGTGTGTATAGGCATTTGGGATTTTGTTCCGCTACCATCTAAAACTATTCCTATAACTCGTGAGTGTACAAAGTAAAGACCAAGTCAGATGGCTCAGTGGAGCGATACAAGGCTCATATTGTTGCAAGAGGTTTTCAACAGGCTTATGGTTGAGATTATGACGAGGCTTTTGCTGCATATGACTACAGTCCGTACTCATTACTGTTGTAGCGGTACGCTCATAGACTATCTTAGATGGATGTCAAGAATGCTTTTCTTCATGGTGTTCTATATGAGGTCTATATGTAGCCATCCCTAAGTGTTGAGGCTCCTACATACTATGTTTGTCGTCTTAGGCATGCTTCATATGGTCTCAAGAAGGCTCACTGTGCTTGGTTCGAGCGTTTCAATTCTATGAGTTGAGTTACTGGTTTCAGTCCTAAGTGAGCATAACCCTGTTTTGTTTATTTACACTACCAGCGGTGTTGTACTTTTCTTTTGCTATATGTAGATGATATGCTGATCGTAACAACCCAATTTTCGCATTGTAAAATTTTTAATTTAAATTAATTAATTTAAAAATTTGGATTTTAATTGGAGTTCTCGCTTAATTAAATGCTAAATCGGATCCAAATTCCAATTCTCAATTCAACTTCGAACCAATTTCCTTCTTCTATCGAAATTCAAATTCCAAATCAGATCGATTCCGAATTCCATCTTCAAATCAATTCTCGGCCAATTTTGAATTCAAATTCTCAATTTGAATTCACCTCTACCCAAATTCAAACCTCAGCCGAAACCCAAATTTCTATTTGAAATTTCTCCGAAATGCAAATCTCATAATTTCATTTTATTTTTTTGGCGGAATCACTCTTCTTCCTTTCTCTTCTCTTCTTTTCCTTTGTCTTGCTTTGTTTTCTTGCCGATCTCTGCTGTGCCACCGACCACCGTGCTTAACGCGTGCGCCGGTCTGACCACGCTGCTTGTGTGGTTTTGGAGCCTTTTTGAAAATTTCAAAATAAAGCGAACCATTTGGTTTTATCGAAGCGTAAAAGCTTAAATTGAAATTTTGGAATGATTTTCAATTGATTAACTCGAACCTCAACTAAAATTCTCTATTGGTTGTCGGGTTTGTTGGAGTGTTGAAGCTCTGGTGTTCCTTCCCCTTCTGTGCTTATCTCGTTTTCCCTTCGGCCAACCCTTCTTTTGGTCCAAACCTCCTCAGGTCAAGACCTCCTCTGTGCTTCTCTTTGGTCCAGACCTCCTCAGGTCTAGACCTCCCTTGTGTTTGGACCTCCTCTTTGTCCAGAGCTCTCCCAGGTTCTGACCTCCCTATTCTAAGCTCGGGTTTGTGTTTCAAACCTCCTTTGCTCTCATCGTGACCGTTGAGACCTCCTTTGATCTCATCGTGACCGTTGAGACCTCCTTTGATCCCATCCTGACTGTCAGGTCCTCCTTTGTTTCCATCCTGACTGTTAGGACCTCCTTCCTTGGATCTCCTCCATTAGATCCTTTCCCCTTTGAATCTCACCCGTAAAACTCCTTGTTTGGACCTCCCTTGGAGTCCAGACTCCTCTATCCTTTCGCGTGGTCCAATCTCGTGCGCGTCTTCCTTGTTAGTCGCTGGACTCTTGCTTGAGGTGATAGCAAGATCCTTACTCTCATGGAGAGGATGACACTTGGAGATGGGGCAATTTTTCTTGTATATTTCTCTTCACAATACCATGCCAACTTTGAGGGTTGGGATACAAATTATAGGGCTAACTTGACCAAGCATATCTTTGGTCTAAGATGCTCTGTCCTGATCTGTGTCCTAGATCTTGTGTCCTAGATACTCTGTCCTCTAAAGCTAGTCCTAAAGCTAGTCCAAGATGCTCTGTCCAAAGAGATGCTAACTTGATCAAGGATCTTTGTCCTTGAAGGCGGCAAAAGCCAACACGAGAGACTTATCCATCAATCTCCACTAAGTCTTGTGTGTCTCCTTGGAGAATCTGAGCCATCCGATCCTAGAGCGAGCGTCGTCCTTGATTTCAACGGGGCGTCCCAAACAGTGAGCCTCGAGCGCTTTGAGTCACGCTCGGAGAAGAACTCCGCCGCCGGTCATGTGGTGGGTGTCGCGATGTCGAGCACCACCGTCGGTCTTCTTTATTGCGGAACTTTCGCGAAGAGGCGTGTGCTTTTGCTCGTCAAGGTGGAGGAAGCGCTGCGGCGGTGCAGCTGGAAGTGGTCGATGCTCGCTGAGCAATGAACAGGCGGATGCTCCTCCCCTCACTGCGCGACGTGGGCTGGCGCGTCGTGGTATCGACAATCCTTGGCCCAGTGACGGGCTTGCGCGATTGTAGCAAAAGTAAATCGTCGTGCGGCTCTTGTTTGCGGCAGCGCCGCCACTGGCGCCTCCACGGTCATCACCCTCGGCACGTCCTCGCGCCCATGCACGGCGTCTTTGCGCTGACTTGCTGGCGCTTATCACGCTGCGGCCGCTGTCGTGGAAGAAGGCTCCTTCTTCCTGTCACCTTGGCGGCGACCACTCCTCCCAGTGAGGAGCTTCCGCCAATGGTGGCGGGTCCAGAGAGGCGTGGCTCATCGCTGTTGGCGACAGCAGGCGACCTATCGCCTCCTCGATCGACATCGTGGAGAGGTCCAGCGGCCTGGATCGGCCGGAGCCATCCGCTTGTACTTCGGGGGCGCGGCGAAGAGCTTCTCGACAGCTCTCTCCTCGCCGTAGGTGTCGTCGCGAACTTTACCAACACGCGGCGAGTGTTGAGGCGGAGAGCAAAGTCATCAGCGTCCTCACTTTGCTTGAAGGCCGGTCTCCCGCTCCGTCGCGAAGTACTGCGGTGTGGACTAGCGGGCGTGGTCGGCTGCCGTCGTCTTGCAGCGATGGCGTCCCAAGCCTCATGGCGATCACCTTGTTGGAGAGCGGCGCATCTCGGGCGGGGCTGCGGCGATGAGGCATCGGCGCCGTCGATCTGATCGTGGTCGGCGTCGCCCGTCTGGTTGCCTCCCATGTGTGCGTGCACAGAGCCTCACCTTCATCACCGCGGCCGCTCGGCGTGGTTGGCCTTGGTGAGGGTAGGCCACCACAGCCGGGCGGCGTCCGACGACGACACGGAACCGTGGTAACCACGGTATCGGTCGGAGAAAGCCGCGCGCACTGTGAAGGCCGCGCTCTCTATCGACTTCGTCACATTTCCTTTCCTAGACTGTCCTCTAAAGCTTAGATCTTGTTTGGATGGCCCGATCAGAAGGCGACGTTCGGATGGTCTGAATGTTCCCTTGCATTGTGGTGCGTCGGATTGAGTTTAGGCGGCCCGATGTAAGTAAGCGTTCGCTCGGTCCGAACGTTCCTATCTCCTTGGACCACCCGATCAAGATCGTACGGCTCTGTTTCGCCGTGCCTTTTCCTTGTCCTTTGGACCTCCTCGCGATCCCGTGGTCTTTTTGCAAAAACCACCCTTTGTGGTCACGACCTCTGGTCTTTTTGCAAAGATCACCTTTTGTGGTCGCGACCTCTGATCTTTTTGCAAAGACCACCCTTCGCGATCTTTTTGCAAAGACCACCCTGATGGGTTAGGACCTCCCTTAGCCTCTGCGGGATCTCCTCAAGACCTCCGCAGGACCTCCCACCTGAGCTTTGACTGGTCGCATCTGTCTGTCCTACTCACTTTATCCTTCATGCACGCTAACAGCAACAGTCTGTGAGCATTAAATGCCGTTACGGCGCATTAAATACTGTCACCTCCGTTGTATCCATCTCTCCCTCTTGTCTCCTTTACCTGTCCCGTCCCCTCCTTCACTTACACTTGAACACGTGTGCCTTGAAACTCCCAGCAGTCCTGGCTTTACAAGCTTGCAGCTCTCCATTTTCACCTTCTTCCTCATTTCAGCTCTCTTGCTCTCTCTCAGCCAGCTCTTTGGACCTCCCTCCAAAGCTTTGGACCTCCTCCGACCAGCCCTCAGGACCTCCTCTAAATCTTCGGAGTTCTTTTGTTGGTTCTAGTGGTGCTTTCTTTGAAGTTCTTTTGGTTTTTACTTGAGTTTTGTTTGAGTTGGCTTTGTTCTTTCGTGTAGATTACGACGACGTCGAGCCTGAGTTCTTTGAGGAGGAAGACAACCAAGTGTTCGAGCAAGGCAAGTCATACCCTTGATCATGTTGACACCTAGTATTTCAACTTACGTACTTTTTGTTCAAGCTAAGTACTGCATGCATATTTTACTTAGTATTTCAATACCAGTGTTCACATTCATGTTTGGACCTAACTCCATTTTATGGCCAATGTTGACCTTACAACTGAACTTGTTGTTGCCATAGTTAAAAACCTAGTTAATGTTTTAGTGTGACCAGGACCTTTTGAAAAGAAATGCTTAGTTATGCCAAGACCAAAATCTTGATTTGGAAAGTTTTACTATCAAAAACCAATGTTTTATCTCAAATGTTTTGACCATGACAGTGGGTTGTTATGGAAATCAATTATTATTTTCAAAGGCAAGATAAATGAAAAAAGGACTTGGACTTGGACTTGGGCGTAACTGGTTGTCTGATGGGTGTATGTCTATGCACGAGCTCAACTGGGTAAGTTGAGACCCAGGGTTGTGGTTGTCGCCCAAGTCAGTTAAGGACCAGCCTTCGAGCGTTCCTTTGCTATGCCCCATCGTGCAACCACAAGTCTCGTGTGA
Organism: Ampelocalamus luodianensis; assembly: GCA_036346255.1. NCBI lineage: Eukaryota > Viridiplantae > Streptophyta > Magnoliopsida > Poales > Poaceae > Ampelocalamus > Ampelocalamus luodianensis. The sequence goes on along the minus strand of CM070631.1, from coordinate 19,419,636 downwards.
GCAGGACCTGGTTAAATAATTTGCAATGTCTCACCATGGTTGTTCCGTTTGGATGTGTGGGTGGTCTTTCATGACCTACTTCTTTACATTCCCACCTGGCGCAAGATGTCTGAACCCTGCGGGTGGTTAACCCAATGGGGGTGAAACCTTAGCGAGGGGGGACTGTGGCGCAAAGGAGTATTGTAAAGGCCTTGTGATAACCTTTTAGTCGCACACCTTTGGAAGTGTGTGAGCGGACAGTATAATTTGGTTATCTCTTGTTAGTAAAGTTGTGCACCTCTGCAGAGTGTAAATCTATTCGAATAGCCGTGTCCATGGTCATGGACACGCTAGCAAAGCCACTTCAAGTTAGACTTAAATTTTGTGTTTTCAAATACCTTTGTTAACTGATTTTGGATTTCCATCTAAATGGGTTTTGGGCAGGGAGCCCTAACGATTAGCCTAGTGATAGGAGGTTATCATTCACCTTTCTATTCTTGTTATCAATCAATCAAAACTGTATTGGAAAATGAATTTTATGTATGGTTTAAACTGCTTTAGAACTTAATACTTGTACTTCAAAGGAAACTTGGCTTTATGCAAATCAACCATATAAGCTCCCCATTGTAATATCCACCTATACATGTCATTCTGTTATTTGACGGGTGTGACTTGCGAGCACAGTTGTTGTGCTCACTCTTGCTTTGTTGCAAAAGCAGTTGAAGAGATCTGTGTTGAGGACCAAGAGGTCCTGGACGACTAGGCTACGCCCTCCAGCCGATTGCCTATGGTGTATCGGGTGGACTTATCATTTTGTTTTCGCTGTGTAAAGTTGCTTTTGCTAGTTTGTGAGCCAACCTTGTAATCAACTCTTTTGTTGTTAATAAAGTTGCGTTGATGTATGTTATCACTTGTGTTCACTGCGTGAGCTAGCCATTGATCCTTGGGACTAGTTCAGATCACAGGAGATTTAGGGCTTTTCCAAGTCCCACGACCTCCTTGGGATTGGTCCCTAGACCACCCTCAGGACAGGTAACGACATTTGGGGAGGTCCTAGGTCTCAAGACCTCGGGTCAGGTCTCTGGACCTCCAGGTGGTCCTGCTGGACCTCCTAGGTGGTCCTGGAGGTCTTCTTGGGTGGTCCTGCTGGACCTCCTAGGAGGTCCTGGTGGACTTTTCGGAAGCTCTTGGAGAACCTTTCAGGTGACCCCTGGTTGGGTCGTGACAAGTGGTATCAGAGCATCTTGGCTGTAGGTCGTAACTTAGTAGAATGGTCGTAGTAGAAGGTTCAAAACTTGGTTTTGGAAAGGAAAGGCGAAGTTGCTTATCAGTTGGAATTGCTAGCAACCTTGTCTACGGTACATGATATCTTCCATGTATCTCAGTTAAAGAAGTGCCTCCGGGTTCCAGATGAGCGGACCTCCCTAGAGAGTGTTGATCTTCAAGAAGACCTCACCTATGTGGAACAGCCAGTCAAGATTTTGGACGTCGCAAAGCGTGTCACTCGAAACAAAGTCATCCGATCTTGCAAGGTGCAGTGGAGCCATCACTCCGAAGATGAAGCCACTTGGGAGCGTGAAGAAGACCTCAAGGCTGAGTATCCTCACCTCTTCTCCAGCCAAGTCTGAATCTCGCGATCGAGATTCCCTTAAGGGGGTAGGTTTGTAACACCCTGGTTTTTGGAGCCTTTTTGAAAATTTCAAAATAAAGCAAACCACTTGGATTTATCGTAGTGTAAAAGCTTAAATTGAGATTTTGGAATGGTTTTCAATTGATTAACTCGAACCTCAACTAAAATTCTCTGTTGGTTGTCGTGTTTGATGGAGTGTTGGAGCTCTGATGTTCCTTCCCCTTCTGTTCTTATTTCGTTTTCCCTTTGGCCAACCCTTCTTTTCATCCAGACCTCCAGACCTCCTCAAGTCTAAACCAACCCTTGTATTCTTGTTATCAATCAATTAAAACTGTATTGAAAAATGAATTTTATGTATGGTTTAAACTGCTTTAAAACTTAATACTTGTACTTCAAAGGAAACTTGGCTTTATGCAAATCAACCATATAAGCTCCCCATTATGATATCCACCTATGCATGTCATTCTGTTATTTGATGGGTGTGACTTGCGAGCACGGTTGTTGTACTCACTCTTGCTTTGTTGCAAAAGCAGGTGAAGAGATCTGTACTGAGGACCAAGAGATCCTGGACGACTAGGCTACGCCTTCCAGCCGATTGCTTGTGTTGTATCGGGTGGACTTGTCATTTTGTTTCCGCTGTGTAAAGTTGCTTTTGCTGGCTTGCAAGCTAACATTGTAATCAACTCTTTTGTTGTAAATAAACTTGTGTTGATGTATGTTATCACATGTGTTCACTGTGTGAGCTAGCCATTGATCCTTGGGACTAGTTCAGATTACAGGAGATTTAGGGTTTTTTCAAGTCCCACGACCTCCTTGGGATTGGTCCTTGAACCACCCTCAGGACAGGTCGTGGCATTTAGGGAGGTCCTAGGTCTCAAGAGCTTGTCAGGTCTCCGGACCTTCAAGTGGTCTTGCTGGACCTCGGGTGGTCCTATTGGACCTCCTGGGAGGTCTTGATGGACTTTTCAGGAGCTCTTGGAGGACCTCTCAGGTGACCCTAGTCAGGTCGTGACGCGCCGCCCTTCAGTTCCGACCGCGTCTGCCGTGCGCATCTGCGTACCGATCGCAATAGAGCTTGGCCGCACGCGCCTGCGTCCCGAAAGCCCCGTGCCCGCACGCGCCTTCTTCTGCGGCCCACGCCCGTGCATGTCCTGGCCGCGCCCTGCCGTGTCTGTGCCGCGCCCACACGTCCCCACTACCTCCGCGTGTATTCAAGCTTACCATCACCACGCATTCAACGACATTGCCGTTTCTGTCGTCGTCGCGTCATCAATGCCACTAAACCGCTGCCATGAATCCCACTTGCATTCCCATCATTTGGATTCTTGTCGAGCCTTTATATGGAAGCATCATCAACCTCTTCACACCCCCTTCAACCCTTGTCGCCTCTGGAGCTGCACCGCCGCCGCACGGGTCTTCTTCCCCGCCGTCAGTCGCCACCCCCATTCCGTGCTGCCGTCGATCCGATGACATTTTTGAACTCCCAACCGCGTCACGTCGTGTTCCCGAGCCCCGTGATCAATTCCCTAAGTCAATTTCGTGTTTGTTGCAACACATCGCTGGAATTTATCATTTTTCATGTTGCCGGCCGAATCACCATTGTCTCTCGATCTCTTTCTCCGACGAGTTTCTCGCCAATTGGACCATGTCATCATGTGTTCCCGAGGTTTGAGAGGCTGGTATGGCTGGGACGGAAATCCCAACATCCGGTCCTGACCGCACTCATGCGGCGGCATGGCCACGACATCCGTGGCGATTGTAGTCTCCTGAGCTGCCGCATCATTAGCAATGGCAGCAGTAGAGGCTGCGGCATCTCAATCATCTCGATCAACGGTGCCTTCTTCATTGCTCGATTGGCCCTCCATGCGTGCCAGCCGATGGTCATGACGATGCAGCCGACTCCCAACTGCCACAAGCTGGCCGGCGTGATTGTCTAGCCGCTCCAAGACCTCGGGCAGTAGGTTGAGTTGTTTGCCAGTGTTCTCCATGAACTTCATCATCACCTCCTTGAAGTTATCATCAAAACTGCCACCGTTAGCCATGGGGGAAGGAATAGCGGATGGCTCTGATACCAAGATGTCAGGTGATCATTTTTGAGAGCGTAAGCGGTAGGGCAAGATTAGCTTCGACGGGTGAGAATTCCGCTGGCAAGCCGTGAGGAGGTGCGGCTAGGGCAGGGGCCCTAGGCGCATGGAGAGGGGGATTGGGTGAATAGCAAGGGATCATAATATGATCTAATCCTTGCTTGCTTCTATTCATCTCAAGTAGATTCCTTTATAAAGGATTACAATAGACTCTTGCCAAAATAAACCTTCCTAATAGGACTCTTGCTTAATTTTAAACCTTCCTAAATGTAGACTTGACATCTTATTCCTGTAGGGCTGGCTCATCCCTAGCCTTGCAGCGCCGGCTATAAACCTGGCCCCACATGACACCTCGGTTCCCCTCCGATCTTCCCGAGCGACCCGACCATTTCTGTAATATCCTGTTTAACCTTGAAGGACTATATGATTTAGAAAGAAATTAACATAGAATTAATACAAAAATTTCATACCCTAGCCTTCTCCCTTGCTGCTCACCAGCAGCCGCCTCCCCCCTTGTTGCTGCCCCTCCTTGCGTCGTGTCTCCTTGTGTGGCTGCAGTGGGAAGGAGAATCAAGAAGGGAAGTGCTGTCCAGCAGAGGTTCAACCAGAGAAAGAAGGGGAGGGAAGGAGGAAGAGAGAAAAAGAGGAAGAAGAGGATCTCGCAGTAATTCGTGCTTTGGCTTCGTGACTCCAAGAGTACCGATCTGAACTCATTAGATTTGTCCTAGGTTAATCTCTACTCAGTTTTTAGGACATTTGGACAATGGGAAGAGTAGATGACTTTTCTGTCCAGGTTCGTCAGGATTAGGGCAGAATGTTGCATGGATGATTAGAGGTATTTAGACTTGGAATTACAGTTCGGTGTAATTAGAGAAAAGTTAGGTTATTGTGTTAGCTTTCCAAGAAGTATGGATCGTTAAAAACAAAGTAGCGAGCGAAAAGATACAGAATCCAAAAGGTTGATGTCCAGATTCCGGATGTAATTGGCAGCATGTATTAGTTTGTAGATTAAAAATAGAAGATAGAATAATTTGGAGTTTTGGTCTACATGAAAAGGGTTGGTAATTTCTTAAGGGTTCCTGAGTCTTAAGAACATGATTTTTTGGATGAGTAGAACAGGAGTTATGAATTTTGGGAGACTGCAATCCAGAACCGGGTTGCTGCTGGACGCAGTCGTGGGAAAAACAGTAATTTGACTCAGTTAAATGGCAGAATGGAATTTTGGGTATAAGTAGAAAGTGGTAGATAATTCTCTGTAGTTTTTGAAAAGTCATAGTTCAATATATTTTCATGTGTGGATTAAAAGATATGAAAATATTAAGTCTGTTGTTCAGGTCTGCTGTTCAGAAGATGACAGATCTATCTTCTAGGTTAAAAACGGGGGTTTAGATGATTTAATCTGGACATTTGACCAACTAAGAAGTTATAGAAAATTTGGTATAGATTCCAGAACTGGTATGGTTTGCCATAATACGATGTGGGAGTTGAAAGTGAAGACAATTTTAGTGCCGAGACAGCAGGAAATATTGTCTTATAAATGGGGAAAGTTGTGGAATTGGGGAGCGCGTAGGAGTGTTGTCGATTAAGTGTTGTTTTGTATTGCTGTAGCTCGTATTGAGTTCGGGTGTTTACTGTATGAGTAGCTTTGGGATTGTTGTCACATTCAAATCATCTCGGTCGTCGCAACTGGAAAGACAAGTGCATGGTAGAATGGTATTTGTGTTGGAAATTACTATTTGTCTAAGCGAATACTTGTCATGATTATTCATATGAATTATGCATGTTTCACATTGCCCACATGTTTTTTGATAACTTGATGATGATGGAAGAATGATGATTATATCAATTGCTAATGAAGAAAAATAATAATCATTACATTGCATGTTAAGCATTCATAATGGAAAGATATGACTCACAGGAGTGGAATGAGGTTCCCATATGTAAGATATAGGCAATGGGGTCCCCTTATGAAAAAGGATGGGCAATTGGCCCCCGCATTAAAGAATATGGCATGAGTGAACACCGATGAGTGTTACACTCCGCTATACCTGGTAAAAGCAGAAGATGAGTTGAAACAAGAGCACAAGCCTTGCATTGCATTCATGAAAAGTGAAAAGTGATTTGAAATAATGAGACACGTGAATGGAAACTGATGAGAATGATTATGAGAAAACTAACATAATGATAAATGGGAATGAAATTTTTATTAAGATAATGTCTCGTTTATTATTCTGCTTTGTACTTGCTGAGTCGTGAACCCACCCATGCTCTACTGTTGTTTTTAGGTGATCGTTGACAACGCTTCACTTGGGAAGGGATAGCACTTGGAACACTGCATACACTCAATTACTTATCACTTGTCATGAAGCAACTTTACCTTAGCATGATGATTTAACCTCTTAGGTTATGGTAGACATTGAATGATTTTACATGATTGGTTGAAACTCGTTTATTCATTCAATAGTCTCCGTTTGATTGGTATTGCTTAATTTTTGAACTATTATTCTGTTTTACTATCTAGAGTTCAGATATCTGTGCTTGTCATATCGTTATTCATATGTTATTGTGACCTGTGGACAGGCTTTAATATTGAATTGTTTGCTGGAATTTTATTACTGTTTGATGTAAAATTAATTGTTAGTTTAGTGGCATTCCGGACTCAGTGCTGGGTCAGGGTGTTACAATTTCCCCTTGCTGTCGCCGAGCTAGTGCTCTTGTTGCCTTCCTTGCCGTGTTGCCACACCGCGCCACCGCACGGCCGTGCGCTGCCACCGCCGTCACCGCTACCGCCGCCGTCTTGGAGCTCCTCCGGTAGCACCGCCACCACCTGTGGAACCCTCACCTCGCCAGGATTCCATTTTGCCGGTTGTCGTCCGCTCCCATGCCGCCCAGGTTCCTCTGTTTCTTTCTGTCTGGAGCTCTCTGTGATTTCTTCTTTGAGTCAACAACATTAGCGGCCCACATGTCATACTCTATCCCCTTTCTATCACTCACACTAACTAACAAATGGGGCCAAGTGTCATACTATGTGGTTGTGTTATAAAATAAGAATGGCATATTCCAGGAATATTCCCTCCCCAATTTCCAGAAATATCCAATTTCAGCAAGTCTTCTGGATGCTTGTTCTCCTTCATACGATCTCTAATACCGTCGATTCTTGTTCCTAAATTCATCTAAATTCATAATCTTTGTGGTACCAATTTTATAATTTTTATAATTTATTTATTTTTGTTATTTATTTGTCTCAATTCGCGCATGTAGAGTCCGACGCCGCTGGCACCAGTTTGGACCAACTGGACGCGTTAACCTCCAACTTCGACGAAGGCAAGTCTCCTTTGAACATTCCGTACCTATGATTTTTAGATTTTGTTTTTAGTTTTAAAGTATTATGCATTGCTATTTCACATAAAGTGATGACTTCAAATTGTAGGTTGTTAGTTAAACCTAAAATTGTTAATGTCTTCCTTTGATAATTGTTATCCTATACCTATGTAACCCTAGCATAGTAACTCCGCAATATTGATTACAATATTGTGGAATAGTTCAACACGGTAGAATTGTTTAAACATGCTTTTTGGTCTTGATCAACCTTTGGGGGAAAAGCCATTATTATTAGCTATGCTTTAGTTTGGAAAATGTGTGACATTTGGTTTTATGCCTAGGAGGTCGACCATGGAGACGATTTTCTTGACACAACGGTTGATGGAAAGGTATAGGGAGCTAAAGAAGGATCTTCACATGGTGTTTATCGATTTGGAGAAAGCCTATGACAAAGTGCCAAGAAGGGTCATGTGGTGGGCGCTTTAAAAGAAAAAAGTCCCAACAAAGTATGTTACCCTAATTAAGAATATGTACCAAGATGTTGTGACTAATGACAGAACATGTGGTGGTGATACTAGTGATTTCCCTATCAAGATAGGACTACACCAAAGGTTAGCAGATCCCATACATTTTTGCCCTAGTGATGGACGGTCACGCGGGACATACAAGGAGATATCCCTTGGTGTATGCTTTTCACTGATGATGTAGTGTTAATTGATGAATAGATAGGTGTCGATAAGAATCTAGAGATGTGGAGGAAAACCTTAGAATCGAAGGGCTTTAGACTTAGTAGGACTAAAATTGAGTATGTGAAATGTGATTTCAGCGATACCGGGGCAGATGATGGAGATGTTAGGCTGGACGAACAAGTAGTGCCTAGGAAGGACACATTTCGATATTTGAGATCGATGCTACAGCGAGACAAAGAGATTGATGAAGACATGAGCCATTGGATTAGAGCGGGGTGGGTGAAATGGTGCCAAGCATCGAGTGTCTTGTGTGACAAAAAAGCCCCTCAAAAGTTAAAAGGTAAGTTATATAGGACGACGATCAGACCTACAATGCTATATAGAGCAAAATGTTTGGCGACTAAAAGGCAACATATACAAAAGATGAGTGTAGCGGAGATGAGGATGCTACGGTGGATATGTGGCCACACAAGGTGAGATCGAATCTGCAATGAGGATATACGTGATAGGATGGGGGTAGCACCAATTGAAGAGAAACTTATCCAACATCGCTTTAGATGGTTTAGACATCTCCAACGGAGGCCTTCTGAGGCACCGGTACGTAGTGAAATTTTAAGATGTACTGAAAACGTAATAAAAGACAAAGGTCAACCAAGACTAACGTGAGAGGAAGCAGTTAAAAGAGATTTAAAGGATTGGAATGTAGCTAAAGAATTAGCTTTGGATAGGAGTGCATGAAAGTTAGCGATCTACGTACCGGAACCATAAGAAGGTTTAGGGGTTGTGTTTTAGGCCTCGGCTCAGATAGCAGGATGTACGGTTTAGGGTTTTAGCCTTCTAGGTTTATTATTATTATTTTATTTTTTTATTTGCAAGGCTCTCGTCCCTTTGACCTTGAGGATGTTTCATTCCTAGCCTACCCCAACTTGTTTGGGACCAAAGACTTTGTTGTTATTGTTGTTATTTGCAAGGCGCTCGTCTCTTTGACCTTGAGGAGATTTCATTCCTAGCCTATCCCAACTTGTTTGGAACCAAATGTTTTGTTGTTGTTGTTGTTGTAGGTAATGTCAGTATTTGAAAAATAAAATAAAATAGTGAAAAATATTTTAGACTAGGGTGAGTTGCATGAGTTTTGACTGTCTTGCCCTGGTCGATTAAGGACCGATGCCTCTGTCTATTCAAACCGAACAATATCGTACAGCTACATGTCCTAAATAGGAAGGACCTGGCCATAATTCACCATGTTCTAGCACTATGCCCGCATGATATAGTTGTTAGGTGTTCCTTTTTGGGATTGTGCAGACGATGGTAATTGACATCTATGTCTGCCATAGCTTGCTTCGGGCGATGGTAACAGACATCCATGTTCGGGCAGGTTATCCCCCACAACAGTGGGCTCCGGATCGATGGTAAATGATGTCCATACCTTGGGGTTAAGCTCATCGGGCGGGTTGATGTTAGAACATGGTATTGTAAAGGCCTTGTGTTAATCGCTTAGTCGCACGACCAAGAAAGCATGTCATGACCGACATTATAAGTTGATTATCTTATGAGTCAAGTTGTACAACCTATGTAGAGTGTAAAACCATTCGAATAGTCGTGCTCACGATCAAAGGGCGGGCAAGGTGCGTTTTCACATGGTAGATTTCAGTTTTGTTTTCAAAAAAAATATTTTGGGAATCTAGGAGTAGTTGAAACTCTTGGATCGTAGTTCTGGCAGTTAGAGCTAGTTGGACAGCTAGAACCCTACTCATAAAAACTTGGCGGATAGAGCCTCAATACTAGTGGAATAGTTAAACACGGTAGAATTGCTTAAACATACTTTTTGGTCTTGATCAACCTTTGGGGGAAAAAAACCATTATTATCAGCTATGCTTTAGTTTGGAAAATGTGACATTAGGTAATGTCAGTATTTGAAAAATAAAATAAAATAGTGGAAAATATTTTAGACTAGGGTGAGTGGCATGAGTTTTGACTGTCTTGCCCTAGTCGATTAAGGACCGATGCTTCTGTCTATTCAAACCGAACAATACCGTACAACCACATGTCCTATGGGAAGGGACCTGGCCAACTAATTTACCATGTTCTAGCATTATGCCTGCAGGATGTAGTTGTTAGGTGTTCATTTTTAGGATTGTGTAGACGATGGTAATTAACGTCCATGTCTACCGGGGCTTGCTTCGAGCGATGGTAACAGACATCCATGTTCGGGCATGTTATCCCCCACAACGGTAGGCTTCGGGTCGATGGTAAATGACGTCCATAACTTGGGGTTAAGCTCATCGGACGAGTTGGTGTTAAGAGCGTGGTATTGTAAAGACCTTGTGATAATCGCCTAGTCGCACGCCCAAGGAAGCATGTCATGGCCGACATAAATTGATTATCTTGTGTGGGTCAAGCTGTACAATCTCTGTAAAGTCTAAAACCATTCGAATAGCCATGCTCACGGTCAAAGGGGTGGGCAAGGTGCGTTTTCACATGGTAGATTTCAGTTTTGTTTGCAAAAAAATTATTTTGGGAATCTGAGAGTAGTTGGAACACTTGGATTGTAGTTCTAGCAGTTAGAGCCAATTGGGCAGCTAGAGCCCTACTCATAAAAACTTGGCGGGTAGCGCCTCAATACCAGTGACTAGTAGCTAGAACCTTCATTAGAGGATTAAATTATTTTAATTATTTAATCTTCGTTTGTCAAATATGCTTTATGAAAAATGTTTAAATTTAAAATATTACTTTGTGCAAAAGAACCCTATAAGTCTAATTGTTAAAGCTATGCATATGCATATTTTTCCAAAACTCAGGAGTACTTTATGTACTCACATGCTACACTCAAAACAAATCTCAGAAGTCTTCAATGATGCCGAGGATGACTACAACTTCTACGCTTGCGCGTTTGACAAAAGACACTTGGAGTACTAGGCTGCGCTCCTAGTCGAATGCCGGTGGGCGATTCGATGAGCCACCTCAGTGTTTAATTTTGTTTTCGCTACTGTGAGACTCAAGGTCTTTTGACCTCTTTTGTAATAAGTGGCTATAAGGCCAGTACTCAGTTGTTTGTTAATATTATTCCATGATTCGAACTTGTTATCAACGATGTGTCCACTGTGTGCACTAACTACTGATCTGGAACTGGTGCAGAAATACATAGAGGGTTCGGATTCAGATATTCGATCCTATTATTCCGTGATTCGAACTTGTTATCAATGATGTGTCCACTGTGTGCACTAGCTACTGATCTAGGACTGATGCAAAATACACAGAGTTCGGACTCAGATATCCGATCCTGACATTGATTACAAGAGATGACATGGATTATGTAGCTTTTGTCAATAAGAAATTGAGTGAACAATTTATGATGTTAGATTTAAGACCATTGAGTTATTTTTTAGGGATTGAGGTTCATTCTGATAGCGATGGCTACTACCTTTCTCAGCATTTCTACATTCAGGATCCGCTTGCTCATTCTGCTATGACTGATACTCACAATGCTACCACACCCATGGAGCTCCACCTGCCGCTTCGTTCTATAGACGGTGTACCACTGACAGATCCTTCCAACTATTGTCAGCTCGTTGGGAACCTTGTTTATCTCACTGTCACCAGGCCAGACATTGCTCAAGCTATTCATTTACTTATAGCCAGTTTGTCAGTGCTCCCACCTCAGTCCACTATGGTTACATGTTTTCGTGTGTTGAGATACTTGAGTGGGACTGCGTCCAGACGTCTGTTCTATGCTAGTTCGAGTCAACTTCAGCTCCATGCCTACTCTGACTCACTTGGACGAGTGATCTTGTTGATCGCTGTGTTAGTCGCTGGACTCTTGCTCTTGAGGTGATAGCAAGATCCTTACTCTCATGGAGAGGATGACACTTGGAGATGGGGCAATTTTTCTTGTATATTTCTCTTCACAATGCCATGCCAACCTGAGGGGTTGGGGATACATATTTATAGGGCTAACCAGCCAAGCATATGTCAAGCATATGCTAGTCTAAGATGCTCTGTCCTAGATGCTGTGTCCTAGATGCTCTGTCCTAGATGCTCTGTCCTCTAAAGCTAGTCCTAAAGCTAGTCCAAGATGCTCTGTCCAAAAGAGATGCTAACCGCCAGTCAAGGATGCTGTCCTTGAAGGGCGGCAAAAGCCAACACAGAGACTTATCCATCAATCTCCCCCTAAGTCTTGTGTGTCTCCTTCGAGGAATCTGAGCCATCCCGATCCTAGAGCAGAGCGTCGTCCTTGATTTCAACGGGCGGCCCCAAACTTGACAGAGCCTCGAACGCCGAGTCACGCCGAGAAGAACTCCGCCACCCGGTCATGTGGTGGGTGTCGCGGTGTCGAGGCACCACCGCTCGGTCTTCTTTGTTGCGGAACTTTCGCGAAGAGGGCGTGTGCTTTGGCTCGTCAAGGTGGAGGAGAGCCGCGCGGCGGTGCGCCGAGGTAGTTCGATGCTCGCTCGAGCAATGAACGAGCCGGATGCTCCTCCTCCTCCGCTCGCGACGTGGGGCCGCCGCGCATCGTGGTCGCCGACAATCCTTGGCCCGATGACCGTGCTTGCCGCGGTTGTAGCAAGAGTCGCCTCGCGGCTCTTGTTTGCCGCGGCGCCGCCTGGCGCCTCCACGATCATCACCCTAAGACGCCCTCGCGCCCATGCTGGCGTCTTTGCGCGCTTGCGCGCTTATCACGCATGCGTCGTCGTCGTGGAAGAAGGCTCCCTTCTTCTCGTCACCTTGGTCGGCACCCCTCCTCCCGAGTGAGGAGGAGCTTCCCGCCAATGGTGACGGTCCCGAGAGATCGTGGCTCATCATCGTTGACGACCTTGAGGCGACCTATCGCCTCCTCGATCGACATCGTGAGAGGTCCAGCGAGACCGGATCGATCGAGCCATCCGCTTGTACTTTCGGGGACGCAAATAAAGAGCTCTCGACGCTCTCTCTCGGCATTGTAGGTGTCGCCGCCGAACTTTACCAACTTCGCAGCAGAGTGTTGAGACGAGAGCAAAGTCATCAACGCCTCACCGCTTGAAGGCCGTGGTCTCCACTCCGCGCGGTGCCTGCAGTGTGGACTTGCGGGCGAGGTCGCTGCCGATGTGTGCCGCAGCGATGGCGTCCCAAGCCTCCTTGGCAGTCTGCTTGTTGGAGAGCGAGAACTGCATCTCGGGCGGGACTACAGCGATGAGGGCATCCAGCGCCGCCGATCCCGGTCGTAGTCGACGCCGCCGTACCGGACTGCCTCCCACATGTGCCGTACCTGGAGCCTCACCTTCATCACCGCGGCCCACTCGACGTAGTTGGCCTTGGTGAGGGTAGGCCACCCACCGCCGGTGTTAGTCGCTGGACTCTTACTATTGGTGATAGCAAGATCCTTACTCTCATGGAGAGGATGACACTTGGAGATAGGGCAATTTTTCTTGTATATTTCTCTTCACAATGCCATGCCAACCTGAGGGGTTGGGGATACATATTTATAGGGCTAACTCACCAAGCATATGCCAAGCATATGCTAGTCTAAGATGTTCATTCCTAGATCTTCGTGTCCTAGATCTTTGTGTCCTAGATGCTCTGTCCTCTAAAGATAGTCCTAAAGCTAGTCCAAGATGCTCTGTCCAAAAGAGATGCTAACCGCTACCAAAGATGATGTCCTTGAAGGGCGGCAAAGCCAACACAGAGACTTATCCATCACCGGGGCGGCGTCCCGACAACACTGAACCCGTGGTAACCACGGTGCACGGTCGGGGAGAGAGCCACGCGCTGCGGAAGGCCGCGCTCCTATCGACCGCTCGCGCCGTTGTCGCGGCGCGCCTCTTCCGTGGGCGCCACCGCCGAAGCGCGCCTCTCAGAGCGCCACCGCCGAGTGCGCCTCTAGAGCGCCACCGCGCCGGCGCGCCTCCTCCGAGCGCCACCGCCGGCGCGCCTCTCCAGAGCGCCATCAGCGCAACCGCGCCGCTCGATTGCCGCCAAGCTCGTGGCGCGGCGCGGCTGCCATCGCGCCCCCCTCGCTGCGGGCTCCTCGCCGTGGTCGAGTCTGCAGACGACGCTTATCGTCGGCGAAATGGAGCTACCGACGCCGCCGCAGAGCCTCGACCTCATTGCCGCGCACGCCGCATCTCGCCGGGCCGCTTCCACGCTCCTCGCCTCGCCGCCGCTGCCGCCGCCGCCGCTTGCCGCCTCGGCGCCCTTTCGCCGCTGCTGCGTCTCTGCCGCCGCGCTCACTTTCGCGGCGAGCTCGGCCGTCGCCACGCCAGCGTGCTCGAGGCGGCCGAAGGCCGAGCGCCTGCGGACATGGCGCGCCATCGGGGTGTTGCGTGAGAGAGGGTCGCTTCGACGAGTCGCTTGCCTGCCTCCGAGAGGAGTGAGCGTGGGCAATGGAGCCGCCGCTGAGGCGGAGAAGGAGATGAGCAGGAGATGCTCAAAGCTACGAGGATAGTATAGCTCGATACCACTTGTTAGTCATTTGGACTCTTACTATTGGTGATAGCAAGATCCTTACTCTCATGGAGAGGATGACACTTGGAGATGGAGCAATTTTTCTTGTATATTTCTCTTCACAATGCCATGCCAACCCGAGGGGTTGGGGATACATATTTATAGGGCTAACCACCTAAGCATATGCCAAGCATATGCTTGTCTAAGATGCTCATTCTAGATGTTGTGTCCTAGATGCTCATCCTAGATGCTCTGTCTCTCAAAGCTAGTCCTAAAGCTAGTCCAAGATGCTCATTCAAAAGAGATGCTAACCGCTACCAAAGATGTCGTGTCCTGAAGGGCGGCAAAAGCCAACACAAAGACTTATCCATCACGCTGATCTATCATTGCTACTGCATCTCTCGAGGTACTTCGCTCATTGTCTGGAAGTCCAATAAGCAGACTGTGGTGTCATGCTCTAGTGCAGAGGCTAAATTTTGAGCCCTTGCCACCACCACCTTAGAGATTGTTTGGCTTCAATGGCTTTTGGCTAATCTTGGTGATAATCCTACATCTTTGTTCTGTGATAATAAAAGTGTCATTTAGATAGATAATGATCCGGTCAAACATTGAGTTGACAAAGTACATTGGTGTTGATGCATCATTAATAGTTTCATTGTCAGCAATCGACCATCGACCTCCGGTATATACCCTTAGAGCTTCAAGTTGCAGATTTCTTCACTAAGGCGCAGACTTGAGAACAACATCGACTTCATCTAATCAAACTCAGTACATCAGATCCTCCTGATCTACCTTGAGTTTGAAGGTGTCAAGAGTCTTGTACATATTAGTACTCTTTCTCTCTCTTGACCCATATGGCCCATGAGGTCCAACTAATCATGTCTATATATATAGCAAAATCCTCTCTTTCTCTCTCTCAATAATGAATAAGCTGCACAATTGTAAATAGCAAAATCCTTCTCTCCTAAATCTAACACACTGAAGTTATAAAGCACAAGTAATTGCCAAATGTCGAACCAAGTTACCATTTATGGATGTTTAGTCTTTAAATACCTGGACAGAACGCTCATACATGCCGTCCGTCTTAATCTTGCTGAATCGCCTGGCAGGATATCCATTAGTAGATGGCATAGCACACTTATAAATATCTTGGGATGTCCCAGAGGATGTTTCCTTTTCTGGCATACTTATTACCCTGAAATGGAGAAGTAAACAGATCCTGTCACTTGTGAGCAAGATTATTGCGGCATCTTGCTTCTTACACTATACTGCAAGAAAATGATTAATGAGAATGTAGAGAATCCCAAAATGAAGTAGAAAAGAAATTATAAGGCATGTTTCAGTTGATGAAAATCATGGATACTAAATAACTTAAGCTTTCAGAAGTCTTCACTACCATCAGTAATCTGTATATTCTGTGGGCAATAGTATAAATAAAGTAAGAATAGAGTCAAAAGTGAGCCACCTCTTGTCTGTTTCGCTACCCACAAGATGAGATGACCTCTCTTGTATTGTCCCCATAACAAATGAAGACAAAATGGCCAATTGCTTTTCTTGCCCTTTCACAGCTTCTGGACTGCTTAAAGAAGCAGAAGCAGCTGCCGCCGCCTCAACCACAGATGGTTCAAATTGCATAGCATCTTTCGAGCACTTTGCTGCATACTCAGGTTTTAGAACGATATTTTCTGTTGAGCTATTTGTAGCTAATATTTGGGTTTGCTCGTCATCTTCTCTACTTAGCTTGTTTGACAAACCTGCAGAATCCTTTGTTTCGTTGATTTCTGGAATAGAAGGGAACTTTATATGGTCCCTACTAGGTGTTCCAATAGCAGTGTCTATTTCATGGTTTCTGGAGAGATTTTAACAGTAGTTAGTTGCTCGGAACAGCAAGTGCGGAGAAACTTTGGAAAACAAGTCAAGAATTAACTTACAGGCAGTAGAAAAAAATTCTTTCGGAAAGCTCCCAAGCAAGTGTTGGGGCATCCTTGTCCTCCGTTTCAAAGGAAATTTCGCTGTGGGATACCATTAGTGTCATGAGAACAAAACAACTGTGTAAACTAAATAAACCAAAAGCAACCATTTTGGATACTGCACAGCACCTTGGCAAACATTCTCTGTGATATGACTTTGGACAGCGTCTGCAGACCGCAATCTGCAGCGCTCTTTGAGTTCTGTCCTCCATGCTTTTACATTTAAAGCACCAATGTATGGGGCATGTAAATGACATCCCGGACGCAATTTTTTTACCCAGTTCACAAGCTCCATCAGCGCCACCAGGTTCAAGTAATGGTGCAACACACTTGGGGTGGTAGAAGTGCCCACAAGATGCAATATTACATTTAAGCACCTAAAAGAATGCACACTAAAGAAATTTAGGAGGACTACAAGAGACATGAGCAAGATACTCAAAACGCATTATAATTTTGATAATAAACATTCGACAGAATTTGCCATTAGCTTTTAATCCCTGCTAGAATTCAAGTACTTAATATGTAACATTTACATGTCCATATTTGCACGAACCAAATAGTTACATCAAATATTCGACTACAATATGATCTCAATATAGATCAGTTGATACAACTCAACATTAATCAAGATACATAAAGAATGAAATATGATTTGAAGGGACATATCTAAACAATTTCATGGGCCATTCTCATGAGCAATCATTGCACACAAAAGCAACAGCATCAAAATGAAAAAGGAATAGAAAAATAAACAGAAGCAAACATTCTCTGTGTCCCCTAAAATGGAAAAACAAACAAAAGCCAAAGAATTTTAGGAAAAAGGGGGGAATTCATAACCACGGAATTCTGAACCAGACCAGTATCTTTTTTTATGATATACCAGACCGATATCTTGGACTATAATGGACTGCAAACCATAGCTATTTCGCCAGTAAGGAGCTCCCACTAGAAGCATGTACCCAATGAGTCATATCAACTCCCAACAAATTAAGGGTGTTTTAAACCTTGACCATAAGGTCTGTTGCTACTATTTAATATTAATTTGCTACTTTCTTAGTTATTTCGTTGAATGGTTGATATTTAATCGATGTTGTCACTGTCTGCACTAGCATGATCCTAAACTAGTTATATATTCTCTCCCTCTCTTAGCTCATGTGGCCTATGTAGCCCATGACGGCCATGTACTCTATACTCTTCCATTAATGAATAAGCTACACAGTTGTGAATAGCAAAATCTCTCTCCATTTCTAACATGGTATCAGAGCTATTCCTCCCTAACCCTATTTCCTAAAACCACTGCCGCCATCTTGCTAGCCTCCTCTGCTAGGGCCGGCGGGCCCTGAGCCGCACCGAGCTCTCCATCGCCGCTTCGTCCCCGCCGTCTCTTCACCTAGAGGTCGTGCCCCTGCTCTGGAGGTCGTGCTCATGCCCCTGCTCCATCGCCGTCTCCATCGCCTAGATCCACGCCGCACGCACCTCGCCTCAACCTTCCCCAGCTTCTTTGTTGCCTCCATCACCTGGATACGCACAGATCACGCCTCGCCTCGGCCTTCCCCAGCTTCTTTGCTGCCTCCATCGTCTGGATCCGCGCCGCACGAGCCTCGCCTCGGCCTTCCTCTTCTCCGTTGTCACTCGACGCCACCGGCACCATGGGATCCCCGCCTCCTCTACACCAGGATCCAACGCTTCCTCTGCATCGGGATCGGCACCTCGATGAGCACCTCGTCCTTGTCGCTGCTCCGACGACGGATCTGTGCCGTAGCCGTCACCTCACAACCAAATCTGCGCCACTGCTACCTCCTCTGCTCTGACGAGGTTGCAGCCGCCTCCTCTACTCCCAGCGAACACCTCTCTGCTCCCAACGAGGACCTCCTTTGCTCAGACGAGGCTGCCACCACCTCCTCTGCTCTAGCGACTACTGCGGTATCTTTTCTGCTTGAGCTTCGACTACTGTTGCAACTGTTGTTGCTCTGCTGCTTGGTGCTATTGCTATTGTCTTGCTACTGTTGATGCTATTGTGCTGCTATTGTTGATTGTGGTCCATCAAGATGGCCAAGTCCGACTCGATGTTTGGGGGAAGTTCGTCTCTCGTGTTCATGGACATCAAGCTCGACGGTTTGAACTACCGAGCTTGGGCTTTCTCAGTCAAGACTACTCTTAGGGGTTATGGTTTTAGCCTCTCATTTGACTGATGATCCTCGTGATATGAATGTTGATGCTGAGGCAGTAAAAGCTTGGCGAAAGCAGATGATCGTGTCATGACTGCCTTGTCCTTAGTGTTGATGTTTCTCTGAGGATGAGTCTTGAGTATAATACTTCAGCCAAGAAGATGTGGACATACTTTGAGAAGAGATATGTTCAGTCCAGTGGTGCTCTTCGCTTCACATTGCTCGAGAACTTTCATAGTATTCAACAGTAGCCGAATCAGACAATGGAGTATTACAGTGCTTTCACTCATATCACTGGCCCTCTAGAGTCTATGACACTGAAGGCTGCCACTGCTTGCCAGTCTTGTGTTGCTAAAGATGTGTATGCTCAACAGACGCTCATGTATCAGTTTGTGATGGGGCTTCAATCAGCGCTTGAGCCTGTTCGTACTCAGTTACTCAACTATCCCACTCTACGGACTTTGACTAAGGTGCTCTCTAGTTTGATTGCAAAGGAGACTCCTCTTCATTCGCTTATGCCTACCTCAGACTTTGACTAAGGTGCTCTCTAGTTTGATTGCAGAGAAGACTCGTCTTCATTCGCTTATGCCTACCTCAGGATCCTCAGCACATGTTGTCCTGGGTCTCATAGCGCTCTGGATCTATCAGAGCTACACCCACAGGAGTGCTGGTATGTTCTCATTACAAGAGGACTGGTCATCATGTTGACAAGTGCTTCAAGTGACATCCAGATCAGCTTGTTGATTATCGTGCTAGACATCCATCTGATCGTCGTCGTGGAGCACCTACTGGTCCTCCGAGAGCACTTACTGGAGCAGTCACTACTGCCACACCCACGTCTACTGTGACTTCTGGAACAATGTCTACTATGACTTCAGTTGCACCATCTGCTCCTAGCGCTGCTTATCCTTGAGTTCTGGACTCGGGTGCCTCTTTTCATGTTACATCGGACAGCTCACAGCTTGTTGCTCGTAGGCCCGTGACTGATGCTGCATATGTTCACACTACTGATGGTACACCTTGCTCTATCACCCATCAGGACATTCTCTCGACATCTCGCTTTTGTGTTCCTAATGTGTCTTTTGTTCCTCAACTATCTATGAACCTTCTTTCTGTTGGTCAACTTACTGATATGAACTGTTTCATTGGATTTGATGATTCTTCTTGTTTCATTCATGGTCGTCAGAGCAAGAGAGTAATTGGTTCTAGCCATCGTCGTAGAGGCTCTCCTAATCTGTCTTTGACACCTTACATCTTCCTTCCACCAGTATGTTGAAGGCCTTAGTGTCTTCTGCTATGTTATCATCTCAGACTCCTGTTGGTTCTTCCTTCAGCAAGTGGCATCATAGACTCAGCCATCTCTGCGGAGCTCGCCTCACCACTCTTGTTCACCAGGGTTCCTTAGGTCATGTCACTGTTGAGTCTAGTTTTCATTGTACTGGTTGTAAGCTGCGAAAACAGCTACAACTTCCATATTCTAGTAGCACCTCTCGGACTTCTTGTCCTTTTGATTTGGTGCATTCAGATGTATGGAGCCCATCTCCTTTTTGCTTTGAAGGGTGGTCATAGTTATTATGTCATATTTGTCATGATCACTTTCTATATACTTGGATCTATTTTATGAAACATCGCTCTCAGTTGGTTTCCATTTATCACTCTTTTGCTAAGATGGTTCATACACAACTTTCTTCTTCCATTCGTATTTTTCATTCTGACACTGCGGGGAGTATCTTTCACCAGCTTTTCGTCAGCTCCTTTCTTCTGAGGGTACTCTTCCTCAACTCTCGTGTCCTGGTGCTCATGCTCAGAATGGTGTTGCTGAGCGCAGGCACCGTCACATTATTGAGACTGCTCGTACTATTCTCATCTCCTCCTTTGTTCCCTCTCTTCTGGGGGGAAGCAGTCTCCACGGCAGTCTATCTCATCAACCATCAGCCCTCTTCCAAACTTCAAGGCAAGTGTCCTGGTGAGGCCCTGTATAGAGCACCTTCTCGCTATGCTCATCTTCGTGTCTTTGGTTGTGTCTATCATGTCCTTCTGGCACCTCGTGAGCGTACAAAGTTGAGCGCTCAATCGGTTGACTGTCTTCCTTGGTTAGTCTTGAGCATAAGGGCTATCATTGCTTTGATCCCTTAGCACGTCGCATTTGCATCTCTCGTGATTGCTCGCTTAATATTATTATTCAGTAAGTATAGAAGGTCATGTGGGCACTTATGAGCATTCGTCAAGACTGGAAATCAAGAAGGCCAAGAACTAGGTCGCGGGGCCCAGTCGATTGCCTGTGAGTATATCGTGAGGGTTCCACGTGTTGCACTTTAAATTCCGCTTCCGCTACTGATTCTTTAAAGGTATTTAGCCTGGTCGGCCATTCTGAAAATCAAAAGTCGTAAGGTATATTTATGCTTTCTTTAATATTATGCAATAGCTTTACATTTTCAAGAGATGTGTTTGATATTCAATGATGTAGCTGTCGGCACTGACTACTGATCCAAAGACTGGTGCTGTGAACACAAAAGATCTCGATTTTCAAATTTGGGGTCTGACAAGTCACCAAGACAAGGGAGAGGTGCGCACAAAGAGAGAGCTAAAGCATGTTGTCACCGTCACATCGTCATGGCGCCTCTGTCATGATCACGGTCACATCGTTGTGGAGCCTCGCGCGTTCACCGTGACCATCGCATCACCGTCGCATCCTATCGCAGTCATCGCGGCATCGCCTCTCTACGCAAGCTTGTGTTTGTTAAGAATAGCAACTTGTATTACCAGGGGGCCAAAGGGCCAGTATATATACACAAAGTACAGGTGGTGAATATACAAATAACCCCTCATAACAATGGGGAATAACACACTATACATATATCTCTAACATCCCCCCTCAAACTCATGGTGGATCAACAACACTAAGTTTGGAGAGGTAGAGGTCGTGTTGTGCTCGAGTCTGGACCTTTGTGAAGAAATCCGCTAGCTGAAGCTCTGAAGGCATATACTGAAGAGCAATCACTTGATCATGCACACAAGACCTCATAAAGGAAGCATCAACACCAATATGCTTGGTGAGCTCATGCTTCACAGGATCACAGGCAATACTGATAGCACCTGTATTGTCTGACAAGAGAGGAGTCGGTGTAGTAATAGAAACACCAAAATCCTCAAGTAACCACCATAGCCAAGTAATCTCTCCTATCAAGCCATAGCTCGCAACTCAGCCTCTGCACTTGAACGGGACACTACAGTCTGTTTATTCGTCTTCCAGGCAATGAGAGAACCACCAAAAAAACACAGTAAGCAGAGATAGACCGACGATCAGAGGGATCGCTGGCCCAAGTAGCATCCGAATAAACCTGAAGCTGTAACGACCTGGAGCGTGGAAAGAAGAGACGGCGAGAGATAGTCCCACGAAAGTATCACAGAACTCGAAGAAGGTGGCTATAGTGGACCTTTGTGAAAGAGAAACGAATTGACTCGGAATGTGGACTGGATAAGTGATATCTAGACGAGTAACAGCAAGGTAGACAAGACTCCCAACAAGATGACGATAGAGTCGGATCAGAAAGAGGCTCGCCATCAGAGGGTCAGAGATGAACATTGAGCTCCATGGGAGTCTCAACAGTATGCTGATCAGTGAGAGAGGCGCGATCAAGAAGATCCTGAATATACTTCTCTTGGGACATAAAGAAACCATCTGGAGTGGAAGCAACCTCAATCCCAAGGAAGTAAGAAGATGACCAAGATCCGACATAAGGAACTCCTCACTAAGATGAGCCTTGACAAAGGCAATGTACTCAAAATCATCTCCGATAATGATCATATCATCAACATACAGAAGAAGAGTCCGACCACGAGACGAAGTGTGGACAAAGAGCGCAGGATCATGATCACTAGCTGAAAAACCAGCAGCAGTGATCACAGAGGAGAAGCGCTCAAACCAAACACGAGGGACTTGCTTAAGGCCATAGAGAGAGCGACGAAGGCGACAGACCATGCCCTCAGGAACAGAATACCCAGGTGGCGGATGCATGTAGACCTCTTCACGCAACTCGCCATTAAAAAAGGCATTCTTGATCATCAAGCTGAGAAACAGACCAGTAAGGAACAAACGCCACCGAAAGAAGAGTGCGGATAGTGATCATGTGGGCCACAGGAGTAAAAATCTCGTCGTAGTCACAACCATGCTCCTGCTGGAAGCCACGACAGATGCCACCGAAAGAAGTGTGGACAGTGGTCATGTAGGCCACAGGAGCAAAAGTCTCGTCGTAGTCACGACCATGCTCCTGCTGGAAGCCAGGAGCAACAAAACGTGCTTTATAGCGCTCAAGAGAGCCATTAGAGCAAGTCTTAATCTTATAGACCCACTTACACATGATGGGACGAGAGTGAGATGGAAAAGGAACAAGATCCCAAGTACCAGTACGCTTGAGGGCAGCAATCTCCTCGGCCATGGCATGCTGCCACTCAGGGTGAGTAACATCATCCTGGTAGGAGACAAGCTCCTGAGTAGCTGCACCAGCAAAGCCATAACGGTCAGAGGGCCGAATCAACTGGCGATCGCGGAGAGCGTAGCAAGAAGGTGACCCATCAGGGGAAGATGGAGCATTAGAAGAAGATGAAGCATCAGGAGAAGATGGCTCATCTGAAAGATCTTCAATACGAGGTCGACGAGTGTAGAAGAGAGGGTAAGAAGGTGCTGTAGTGGGAGGAGCCGCAGGAGACGAAGCAGGCGGCGACAACAGCGGAGAGGCTACAGGAGGAATATATGGAGGCTCAGTGGGGCGGGTGGACGAGGGCAAGACAGATATAGGTGTATCTGGAAAGGTCAAAAAGACAGACTCCACAGAGGAAGCCGAAGGAGAGGCAGGACGTGGGTAGAAGGGACAAGACTCATCGAAAGTCACATCCCGAGAAACCCGCATCCGTCGACCAACAGGATCCCAGTACCGATAGCCCTTGTGCTCGGCACTGTATCCCAGAAAGACACATCAACAGACTGAGCAGTCAGTTTGGTGCGTTCTCGCGAGAGGAGAGAAAAACGTAGCAAACGCAGCCAAACAGACGAATGGCGGAGTAGTAAGAAAGAAGACCACAGAGACGCTCAACAGGGATCGCACCCTGAAGAGCAGAAGAGGGCTGAATGTTGACGAAATAGGTGGCAGTGGAAACAGCCTCGGCTCAAAAGTGAGGTGGAATAGAGGCGGCAATCATCAATGCACGAGCCGTCTCAAGGAGTGACGATGCTTGCGCTCAGCGACACTATTCTGAGCATGAGCACCAGGACAAGAGAAATAAGCGTGAGTGCCCTGCTCAGCAAGGAAACTGCGCAGGTAACTGATGGATAAGTCTCTGTGTCGGCTTTTTGTGTGTCGGCTTCTTTTTGCTTTTGCTCTTGCTTTAGCATCTTAGACTAGCTTTTGCTTTTGCTTTTGCTTTAGCATCTTAGACTAGCTTTTGACTAGCATCTAGACAAGATCTTTGCTTTAGCATCTTAGAGGACATAGGAAGAGCATCTAGGACAGAGCATCTAGACTAGCATATGCTTGGCATATGCTCGGATATGCTTGGCATATGCTTGGTCATTAGCCCTATAAATATGTATCCCCAACCCTCAAAGTTGGCATGGCATTGTGAAGAGAAATATACAAGAAAAATTGCCCCATCTCCAAGTGTCATCCTCTCCATGAGAGTAAGGATCTTGCTATCACCAATAGTAAGAGTCCAGCGACTAACAGTAACGAGAGAGGTACTCGCCAGTAGAGTCAGCACGAAAGGCACAATAGGAGTTGAGAACTGTGTGCGAACCATAGTGGCAAATTGTTTATAGATAGACAAGACCTCACTACGAGAAGACATGAAATATATCCAAGTGTGGCGAGAGAAATCATCTATAAATATGATATAATATCGATGACCCCCTTTCGAAACGAAGGGAGCCGGACCCCAAACATCTGAATGAACAAGATCAAATGGACGCTGAGACAATGACTCACTAGGATAAGAAAGCTGAATCTGTTTACCTAACCGATAGCCCTGACAATCTAAAGACACGTCTCCTGAGACAGACCCCAGAAGACCACGACGAACTAAAAACGACAGACGAAATCCACACAGATGACCAAGACGGTGATACCACTGCTAGAAAGAGCTGATGGACGGAGTGGCAGAAGCGGAGAGACTGGCGGCGACGGTGGCAGCGGAAGGAAGGTGAAGCCAGTCAAGCTCCCAAAGACGTTGTGAGTCAAGGCGCCAAGGGCCAGAACCAACCAGAGCTCCCGTGTGGCGGTCCTGAACACAACAAGGGTTAGAGTCGAGAATGACCCGATAAGCAAGGTCAGTAATCGCCCAAGCAAAAGAAGCTACATGGTGAGGCGAGGAACATGAGCAACAGAAGGAATATGAAAAGATGAGTTTCTAAGAGGTCCTCGACCAGAGACAGAAAGAGATGTACCATCGGCAATAAGAATACTAACAGGAGAATCAAGAGGCGTAATGAAAGACATAGTGGAAGAATCAGAAGTCATATGAAAAGATACTCTAGAATCAAGAATCCACGGGAGGTACCTAATTGTGGAGGGGGTGGTTTCGCAATGCCCAAGAGTCGATGATGAACATGCGAGAACCCGCCGAGGAGAACTCAAGCGGCAGCGGCGTCGGTTTGACTATCTCCTGCTCAGTGAGAGAAACTGTTGAAGAAATCGATGCAGACGTCGATGTAGAAGCACAAGTGCCAGTGCTAATAGAAGAATGGCGTGAAAGATGTCGCTGCTTCTTATAGCACTGGGACTCAATGTGGCCGACGTTGTCGCAGTAGGAGCAGTGAGGACAGCCACCGCCAAATGGAGGGCTGCCACCACCACTTGTAGCGCCGAGGAGGAGGCGATGGGGTGGCGTGGAAGCGATGCGGTAGCGGTGGACCGGCAGCAGCACGGAGGAGAGTGGCATCAGACTAGCACCACTCAGGCGAGTCTCTTCCGCGCGTATCTCGGTAAGAGCCTCCAGGAGAGTGACACGAGGGTGACGTGCAAGGAGCTGAGCATGCCTCGCTCGAACTTCGGGACGGCGAGTAAGGAACTCGAGACCACTGAAACCTGTGTCGCACGTATAGCCAGCGAGCGAGCGGGAGCGATAGCCCAAAGAAGCGGAGAGTCCGGTGACGCCCGATGCCAGAGCTCGGCGTAAAGCGTCAACAATAGCATCACCCTGCTAAACAGAGTGCTCCTGGCGGACCACGGACAGGTACAGGGCATCACCAGAGGGCTCATAGCGCTGACGAAGGTGAGTCCACATTTGAAAAGCCGAAGGGAGTCCCACAACCTCAAAAGAGAACTGAGGCTGGACACTTGTGATGAAGATAGCAGCAGCCCGAACGTCATTGTCGTACCACTAAGTGTAGGCGGTCAGTCGATCATTGTAGGAATCCAGAGCTTCCTGGTAGGCAGAGGCAGCCTCATCATCAGCAAGGCGAGTAGCCTCAGCAGCAGCCTTGTCGGCTGTCGAGGGCAGCGCGACAGGCGTAGGCTCCGTCGGAGGAGTAAGGCAAGGCAGGTAGGTGACATCGCCAGAGAGGACGCCCCAGAGACGAAGACCACGCATGTGGATGCGCATGTGAGACACGAAGTCGGTATAATTAGCACCATCGAAGATCACCGAGCAGCGAGGGAGGGAAACGGTGCCTGACGACATCTTTTTTTCGTTTTTTTTTTCCGGAGTGGGCCGATTTATACTAAACCGAACAGCCCAAACTCAACTAACAGCCCAATCACTCGGGCTGGGCAGAGGAGCACACGGGGGGAACTTAGGGTTCCCCCTGCCGAGCGGCGGCGGCGGTGGCCCAAGCAGGGGCGGCAATGGCGGCTGCGCGCGGGTTGAGCGACGCGCTGACGACGTCGACCGGGAACACGAGATCTCCACGGGCAGCAACGAACGGCGGAGGCCGACGCTGGCCGGAGCAAAGAACCTCGGGAGATTGCGTCCTCGCGTCGGGCTCGCGGCCAACGAGCAGCGTCGTCCTTGCGCGTCCTCACCTTGGGTTCCCGATCAGTGGAGCAGCGACGGCAGAGACCGGACGGGTGACGGCAGCGTTGGGCGGCCTGTGCGCGCGCCGGCTTTGGAAGTAGTGACACGCGGCCTCGAGTCGGGAAGGTCAGCGTCAGCAATCCAGCGGCGGATGGGCAAAGGGAGGAGGAAAGCCGACAGCGGCTAGGGTAGGCGAGGACGAGTTGCGTGTCCGGGAGAGGAAAACCTAATTGGCTCTGATACCATGTTAGGAATAGCAACCTGTATTACCAGGGGGCCAAAGGGCCAGTAGATATACACAAAGTACAGGTGGTGAATATGCAAATAACCCCTCATAACAATGGGGAATAACACACTATACATATACATGGTTATTGAGACGTCCGGGAGGCGTCACCTAGGTGACAAGGCGGGAGCGCGTGTCAAGGCGTCGGCTCACCTTGCCGTGCGCTCGTATGGCGTCCGCCTCAGCACCAAGACGTCAGCAAGGCGTCTCCAAGGCAAGCTAGGGCGTCGGCTACGCTCAAGGTGGCGCCATAGCAGGGGGAGGAGCGCGCGAATCAGAGGAGGAGCGCGCGAATCAGAGGCAGCCGAACCCTAAACTGGAGAGAGAAGCGCGCGAATCAGAGGAGAGAGAGAAAGAAGTCCAAAAGGGGGAAAGAGGGAAGGCCAAAAGCGCGCGACTCACCTGAAGCTGGAACCCGCGGCGGTGGCGCCTACATCTCGCTGCTCCTGTCTCGGCGTCGCCTCCATCTCGCCGCTACGGTCTCGGCATCGCGTCCATCTCGCCGCTGCGGTCTCGGCGTCGCGCCGTCGCCCTCTCCCCATCGCCCGTCGCCCAGCAAGGCAACAAGGTACACCCGTTGCCCTCTCCTCGTTTTGCTCTGCTCTCCCCTCCTCTTGGCCTCCCCCTCCCTCCCTTCTCCGACGGCGGCGGCGACCGGACTCCCCTCCCTCCGCTTCTCCCGCATCCGGCGTTCCGCCGGCGCGGGAGAAGGCGGGAGGAGGGAGATGCGGGATGCTTGCGGGACGTGGAGAAGGCCGGATCCACGCCGGCCGCTCGCCATCTCCGCTCTCTCTCTTGCTGGCGCCTGCTGCCACGCTGCTTTAGCTCTCTCTTCTGCTCTCTTGTCGGGAGGGAGTGGAGGCCGAGATTGCTTTAGCTCTCTCGGTCTCTCGACCATCTTGTGCGGTATGGTTGGGTTGCTCTCGTGCTCGCTCTTCGTGTACCGACCGCTCTGCTCTTGTTTAGTCGACCAGCATTGCTCTGCTACTACTCATATGATTCATATCTGCTAGATTTCTACTGTGCTACTTATTGAAGCATTCAAGCATTGCTTTACTTTAATTCTATGTAATGCAGGAGCATTCAATTAATTGGAATACAATTTGTATCTATTACATTTATAACAATCTATATATTAAAACTTGCAAGGGGGGTGGATGCTACATGAGAGAAGAGCAATTTGAAAGAGGGGATGGGTGCTACATGAGCTCAAGAATTTGCAACAACAAGGTACATATGCTGCTAAAATGTTCATTTTATTCGCTGTCTTAGCGCCTTAGGACGAGAGTAAGGCGTCGCCTCGCCTTACGCCTTACCGCTTAAAACGTGTGAAGGGGGTGGGTCGCCTCACCTCGCATTACCGCCTTAATAACCATGTACATATATCTCTAACAGTGTTGACTTGGCGGCACTGGTTTCTAACGTCCTGCCCATTAGTGCACAACAATGGGGGGAGGGAATGATGGGCTGGTTGGACTGGGGCGCGCCCACAGCCCATCTCCTATTTTTATTTCTTTTTTATGTTGATTGTGTGCCTATGTGATATTGTGAATGCTGGTTGTGTACTATCTAAGGATTTTCTACATTTGTTTGCTTATATGATTGCAAAATTATGCCTCCCTATAATTTGTTTGTCATTTTTACAATATATTGTCACATCACGAATCAGAATTGTCGGGTTTGTAAACTGCATCCTGGATTTGCGAACCTAAGAGGTTTACCTCTGACAAACCATACATTTGTGGGGTGACGAACAGAACCCATACCATGAACCCAATGATCCGCGATTTAACTATTTAGTTATGTCAGTACATAACAGGGGTGAACACCATCGGAAGGAAGATGGATGTCCACGGCTTGAAGAAGCAAGCACACATGAGAGAGAGGGCTGTACTGCTGGGGGGGAGGACTCTGCACACAGAGGGGAAGGGAGGGTGAGAAAGACTTTTAAGTTTTAACTCATTCCTTGCTTAATCTGAATGCAGCCTGCCATCCTCTTTAAATAGTGTCCGGCTCCTAACAACTTAATTAATATAAAGAGTCCCTCCCTCCCTCTATTTACAGGAAGAGGACCACTGTCTTCAAATTTAAACTGCATTTACTACAAATACAAAGGGCTTAGCAGTCTCAATATACCACAGGTCCACATTCTTCCAAGGAATACGATATGTTACCTTTGCATTTGGCTCATCAGATGGCTCAAGCTCTCCACATTTGAAACATTGGTGCTGCTTATATTCACAGTTCTTGCACAGGTAAGTATCACTATCAATTTCCTGTAAATATGTAAAAATGACACTGTTTACATATTTGAGCCAGGAAAATGACAGCTGCAGCACCAGTCAGTAAAAACTTTCAAAAGCTACCTCTAATTGTGCAGAAGTGTAACCAAGAGTTTCACAATTAGATTCCCTACCATCTTCCTCTCTGGGATGGAAGGACCGCTTGCATTTGCCTTTACAACTGCATCAAACCATTATGGTAAGCAAAAAATAGGAACAAGATATTTTATGGCAGTGATATACTATGATGGTGCACCCTTAAGCATAGGAACTTTGATACGTCAATGACCCAAAATGAATTATCCATGGAAATAATGGGAGATGTCTTACTTGTCAGATGTAAAGCATCAAGAAAGCAATACAAATGTTAAAAGAAGCAACAACTTAACAAATATATGCTCTCATCCCCATCATTAGCAACAGTAAGTAATAAGTATGAACACTAGTGCAATACGTTATGCCCACGCTCATGTTAAGAGTAGTATTTATGATTATTGACACTATAGGTGAGGGCCAAATATAGAGAGTACATGGGGACTTCCTAGCCTAGATCCAAAACCAATATGGAACTACACTAGGACTCCTAGTCTACATCCAGAACTAATACAGTAATACTAACACTACTAATATTATTTAACAGTTCAAACCTGCAATAGTAAGTTAGTAACAGCAAGTATGAACACAGGTAGTGAAATTATGCTCGCATCCATGCTAAGCACATTAGTATTAATGATGTAGGTCGAGGGCCTAAATTGATAGAGTACATGAGGACTCCCAAGTCTAGATCTGAAACCAATATGGAACTACATGAGGACTCCTAGTCCAGCTCCAAACCAATACTAATACTGTTCTTTCTGGTAAAAAAAAATACTAAAACAGATTTAATAAACAATACTAATATTATTAATACTCTTAACACTTCAAACCGGCATAAAACACACCAAATGCAAGTCATTTCAAAAATACCATAGAACAGGAGTAGGTGGTGTTCTAGAAATTATCAAGAGAGGGGTCCAAAGAAAGAAGAGAATGAGAGAAAAATATTGATGAATACTATTACCCTATCAAAAAAAAAACATGAACATACAATCTGAACAAAAGTGCTGGCTAAAAATCAACAAGGAAGGTTGTAAAGCAATATACATTTACAATGATAGCCTCAACAGAAATGAGTTCCTCTAGTGCATGTTTAACTGGACATGTCAGATAATTAGAATACATGGCATTTCCTATGGGGCCACGCTTTATGTTTTGCTATGGATGAGTGGTCTAACAATTGCTCACAAGTCACAACCAAGCAAGCTCTGAATTGGGCAACAGGGAGCTGAATGGAACCATGGCTAGGCTCACTCCATTGCTATAAAAACTCCATATTACAAAGTTATATAATTCATACAGAAGTTTACGCTTGCTTGTTACGATGATTCACCTGCTTATTAAAACATTCTGGCCCAACCACTGGTTTTGTGTAAAGTGTCAAAGCTGTCTCACAAGCACCCTTCCATTCATAAAGCGCCTCATTCACCCCCTAAGTGTATCGTTGATCGTTGTTCATCACCTCTCTACAGTATATTTTTCCATTTCTTCAGGTTATGAACTACCCTAATCATAGCAAATATTTTTTACTAACGAATCCAATTTCATCAGTTGACACAACATTATCAACACTCAGTAAAATTGCAAATCACATTTAAGTACGCAATTGTGATGAACCTTAGAACTTCCATACATCCCTTCCAATTAGACTGAAAATAATGAGAAGCTAACAACCTCATGTTCGACATTCCCAGAAAGAACAAGTGATTTGCACTTTGCAGTTTGCAATGAACCTGACATGGAATGTTGAACAAGCCAAAATTGTACTACCCAGAAAGAACAAGTGATTTGCACTTTGCAGTTTGCAATGAACCTGACATGGAATGTTGAACAAGCCAAAATTGTACTACTTCGTATATTTAAAAAACAGCTTGATGTAGACAAAGACGTATAGAGCACATGCCAATCCACCATGGAATTAGAGACATTAAAATAGAAATCACTTGGTCAGCTTAACAAAATACAGAAAGGCACCTACCTAAGCAATTCTCCTCCGTCATCACATATTGTACAAACCTGATCAGTACCATCACTATGATCACCAATTGTGTTATCATCATTATCAGTATCACCACTGCCATTATTATCATTGCTGTCATCTTCAATATAGCTGCAGTCATCATCAACATCCCCGCTGCTTGCAAGCGACTCATCACTGTCAATGAATGGCTCCTTGGTACCCGCACTCCTTAATATGGGCTAATTCACATGGAAAATAAACAACATTCAAATATGACAACCAATTTCCAAAACAATGGCAGGATTTAACAAAATTTAAAAATATTTGAAAGAAGGAAAATGCAAAACCACATATACATGTAGGTACATGTACTATCCTAGTCCTCCAAAGTGCTCAGAGATTTGTGCAAGGACATTACAATGATTAGAAATAGGATGATTGGTTTGAATTTTGAATGTTTGCATTAATCTTGAGGTACATTTAATGGTTGTGATTGTACATGTACACGTACATGTGGGAAAACCATTCTCTTGAAAGAATGCATATTTAGTCTTCCTTTCAAAAGTACTAGGGAAATCAGTAAATTACAATCTAAGATACCTCGATGGTACTCCCCGGATTATCCTCAATAAAACTTAGCAGAATCTGCATGTACAAAAAGAAAATCATCATGACAAAGCACCCATTGAATTAGAGTGGAAATTTTGTAAACGACAAAGTACCATGGCATCCAAGATACAAAATACAAATCGAACCTCTATGCACAAGATTAAGAAGTTCATCTATTATATTTTTTCAACAAAAAAAAAAACAGTTCGTCTATTATGATATGCCATGCCAGTACATGCATATAAAAGGCTACTGCAATGCATTCAAACCCAACTACTATATCTTTTATTGTGTAAACAAACCAACCACATCCGAAACAAGTACAACTTTCAAGGGGTGAGTGAACCATAGAAATTCTACATAGCAACAAAACAAGATCGCAACTACAAACAAAAAAGTGGCAATTCATCCTCATTGTACAAGCCACTTATAATTATCAAGGCAGACATGAATCAACAGACCATGCCCCTCGTATTTAGACAACGCCGTCTTATTTGGGCACAACCGAAGTGTAGCTTGCACAATATCAATGCAATAAACTCCGAAACAAGATAATTATTATAGGCTCTGCATTCCATCCCAGCGCCGCCACTCTTCCCACCCGTGCCTCCTCCTCACCTCTTCGCAGGCATTGCTGTGCACGACGATAACTATTTTAGGGTTTGTATAGGGGCAGCCAGTCCGCCACAACTTTTCACCACCCGCGTCCCCTCCTCCAGTGCTAGCAAGCCACCAGCGCACTTGCTGCTACTGCCATTCTCACCGTCTCAAGCAGTGCTGCCATCAACCACCTCCTACACCCCAAAAACCTCACTTGATCTCCTCCTTGTCATTAGCTCATGGCCACCTACCTCCGCCCCATCTCCCTCCTCCGAACCCACAGCCTGATGGGTCGTCAAACACTAACATCCCCACAGCCTCAATGGACACGTGTACTGCCGCACCCCTAAGCCTTCATCCCCACCAATTGGTCATTGCTGCCTCACCGCCAAATGCCTGGAACTAGGGTCCAGTGTTATGACAGTATCTTAATTATCCTGTTATTTGAATTCAAAAGGACCCATACGACCATGACATTCAGCTTTTGCAACTGCAGTGCAAGGCTCCACATTTTAATCTCTCTTGCAGTGTGAAAACAAAATACTAAAGTTTGTAAATGCAGTCAAATAACCCTACATATTATACAACAAGATTCAACATTCATACCTTTGACTTCATTAAAGTTGGATTCCTTTCTACGAACAATTTGATTAGGGAACGGTGCTTCCTTAAGTCAGCCTCCACAGGTTTGGTATCAAATTTACTACAATGAAACAACCAAATTATAAAGCTTATGAACATTGTCAACTGGCACAGGCAAAGGACAAAAGGAAGGCATGTGGATGGAATACTTGAAAACTTCACAAAGGTGATGCCAAAGGCTTTTCTTGTGTTCTTTGGGTCGCCTTCTGACAAAGTGGAGCATTTGCACTGTGATCAATATTGATCTAGCAATCTCTTCTCCGTAGCATTTCCGTGGTCTTGACAGCCCTATCCAATTGCCCTCACTTGAAAGCACTGAGATCTCTGGCGTCTCGCAGTTAAGTACAACCCGCCAAGCTACCACCTGCTTGCACACTGACTGAAGGCCATTATCCGCAAATCCACGCAAATCCAACTTCTTGGATTCGAGACCTGCTACTTCATTCTCATCAAACTTAAGAGGCAAGACACTGAAACAGACAGGCTTGTCCTTGCCTTCCTCAAAATAGTATTTGTCCACAACCTTCAATTGCGGCTCCACATCATCATCGTCATCATCAAACATCTTGACTGCTCGATTCTAGTAGAGACAAAAAGAAACCTTACTTCTGCGAACACGAACAGTTCATCGATTAAAAGTTCGGAATCCCCCTAACGACTTAGAACATAATACTAACACCAAGCAAACGATAAACCAAAATAAGAAACCATCTCTTTCTTTCATACTAAGGGTGAACGAAGGAAATAAAGCAGCTTCAAGTTGAATAGTAACAGCTTATCTCTTTTTTTTTCTGATTGCTGACAAAAACTTATGCAAGAAGAACAACAAAGAACAAACTAAATGTGCTTCAATCTATCTACCTATGTGTAACAAATTGCTTACTCAAATGGGGGAAGGGAAAGAAAAGGAAAAACAGTAATCCGAAATTTAAAGTGCCAAGAACGTTAATCAGCCACTAACTCTAATCAAACATGCAAAAAACAATATATAGGTTAACACACCGAAGCGAGGCAAAGATCGAAACTCCCCCGTAAAAATTACTGGAGTCTGAAGCATGAAATATATCCAAGGAAGTGCCGCTAAGAGTACCAAATCAAAGAAAAAGCGGCGAATAAACGAAATATTCGATGAAAAGAGCAAATCTTGCCTGTAATAATGCCCACAAGAATGATCGTTTAAATCTCATTGAAGTCTGAAAATTGTGCTTTAAACGTAATCAAAGATAACACTGCCAATGAACATAATAATCCTTTCCGTTACAAGACCAAAGCATATGATATTTTGGATGGAATTTACCAAAAAAAAACTGCAAGGAAAAATCCAATAAAAATTTACTAACTCCGTCAAACTACTCGGCAAAGGAAAAAAAACTTTAGAGCAAAATTAGAGAAACGTTCGTAGCCTGCATTTGCAGGTAACAGAGCACCAAAGCAGCTCGAATAACACTGCCCCAAGAAAAGGCTCAGAAAAGCAATCAAGAACGAAGACTAAGATGTGATAGTGCAAGAATCGTACGAACCCTAGGAAATCGCAAGAACACGCACCAAGAAAACAAACAAGGCAGATTTGTCCACCAAAAACGCGACTTCTTGCGAAGAAACCCATCAAGAAAACGTATCGCCTACATTCGCACAGGAGAAAGCGCCGAGAACTAAAGAAACCCCCGAAAAATCCCCAAGAATCCGCCAAGAACAGCGCGCAAGAAGATGGTATACATCGAGAGGAACAGCCGCCGACATCGCGGGATGGATCGGAGGGAAGGATGGGAAGGAGGCGCAAGAATCGTACCTGAAGCGAGCAGAGGCGGTTCCTTCCCGTCCCTGAGCGCAAAACCCACGAGGAGAGAGAGAGACAAAGGAGAACAGAGCTGGAACCTTTGCAATGATCAAAATATTTGTTTGGTTTCGGGGAGTCGCTCCTGCGCTGTCACCGGCTCACCGCCTGTCTGCATGTAGAACGTCGGCCACGCGTCGCAAACTTGCAATATATCTGTTCCCGGGTGAGGCGTCGGATTGGACGACTGCACGACGCGGCAGGAAGACCAGGACAGATTGCTTACTGGGGTAGGAAACCCGGAAGAACATCCTTCGGTATAACCGGTAGGCAGGTTCACGGTGGTACATTTTCTCGCCGTTTTTTTTCCCAACTTAGCAGGTTGATTGGCACGGGGGAATAGCAATTCTAACACATTCTGCGTATAGAAGTAAAAATAACACCGCGAAGCCATGGAATGTGATATGTGTTCTTGTCTGTTATCTAGGGTCAAAGCCGTCTCGTTCGTGTCCTTTGGGACCGGACCTCATCTTCCACACCACACGGGTCTGGACCCCTCTTGGCCGTGCGTGTGGCTTCTCTAGTCCGTGCGTCAAGAGCACAAATAGGTCCTTTAGGGCTGTGTTGCGTCGTGATTTAATGTAAAAAATATTTTAGAACAAAAATTTCATGATTTTATGTGAAAATTTTGTTTCAATATTTTCATGTGATAATAGAGCGCATGATAATAGAGTGAAATGACATCATCGATACATACACACATAATGTATACAATATAATTACACATAGGCTACAATATGGCTCACTCATCTGAGCCACTCGCTGCTCGCGTGTGTGTGTGTGTGTGTCATAGTCTTGCATTGAGCATATCTCGTGGAGTACGTGAACCGGTTCGGAGAGCGTATCTCTGTTCGAAAAACGCAGGGAAACTATTGAGTGGGCTGAGGTGCTTCAGTAAGTTGACTCTGGTCATGCTGAGTTTGTCCAACATTAATATTGCTCTGTTGAGTTATGCCAAACTGGCTACCACCTAGAATCATATCTGTAATGAACAAAACAATGAATCTGCCCACGAAGCGGTGCGAAGGAGCTCTGGCCTTGATCATACGATGTACCAACAACCTTAGGTGTGGCGGAGCTCTGACCTTAGTACGTTACTCCATACTGGTCATGGTTATGCTAAGCATAGGCTAGGGGCACCCTAGTGGTACGCTCCTAATCCCCGCACCATGTAGTCCTCTATGGCACTAGTTGGGATGACTGTATCTTCATCGGATGATTCGTTGTCACTACTGTCGAACCCGGGAGCGAAGGATCCCGAATTCTCTGTGTTTATACACTAGTTCAGGATTTCCAGTGCACACAGTCAACAAAAGTGATAGCAAAATCATATCACGCTCTTTATTAATTATAACTCAGAGTTTTATTACAAATAGGCCCGAGGCCAAAAGGAAAGAAATAACACAGCGGAAGAGTAGTAGTAGGCCACACGACTTGCCACAGGCAATCGTCTGGGGACGTAGCCTATTCGTCAAGATCCTCACCGTCCTGATAGAGGTCTTCTCCTGAATAAAGATTATTCAGCAAGAGTAAGCACAACTTTCGTGCTTGCAAGTTACACCCAATATTGAAAGTTAATGCATGCATAAGGTAAACAAAGGGTAATGGCAGGGTTGTTTTGCATAAACAGTATTTTCAGATTAAATACCATTAATAGTTTTCTAAGGCCAGTTTTAATAATATAACTGAAATCAGTGATTAAGATGACAATGAATAGTGGATAACCTCTATTAAATGAATAGTGAAGGATACCCTCCTAACACTTGGCTAACCGCTCAATTTTTATCATAGGATTATCCATCCTAAAATCATCCGGAGAAATTATTTTATAAACCAAAAACAAGTCTAACTTAGAGTGGCTTTGCTAGCATGTCCATGACCGCGGACGCGGCTATTCGAATAGTTTCTACTCTGCAGAGTTTGTACAGCTTTACCCACACGAGATAATATGCTTTTAATGTCGGCCACTGCACGCTTCCGAAGGCGTGTGACTAAGCAATTATCATGAGGCCGTTACAAAGCAGTGTCTTAATGTATTTATGCCCGCTAAGGTTTCGCTACCATTGGACTAACCATCCTCCGGAAGCCCCCTCTTGCGCCCGGTGGGACTAATGTCTAACCAACACCCACACATACAACATAGCACAAATAACACTAAGACACCACAAATTATTTAGCCAAATCTGTCCCATTCCAGACATGTGGTGGTACGGTAAGGCGTAGCAAAATATGCTCAAAGACCGGTCCTTAACTGACTTGGGCGACTTTCCATTTAAATAAACCCATGGGCCTAAATCCTAACCAGATTAGGCCCGTGCATGAACCTGCACCCACCATACATCCATCTCACCCAAGTCCAAACCCATTTTATTTTATTTGGAGTGAAAACCTCTTAATAAGCCTTTAGTGGTAAAACAATACCACCGAAACAAATTTAAAAATCAAATTGTAAAGATTTAGCTAAACCCTCCTAAATAAATGTGATCTAAGCATGGCTAAGCATATGACAAATTTTGGTAGTACTTTGCCTAAGGGTGACATGGTATTCATATTCAATAATCAAATTGGTCATACAATGAGGATTGGAATAACTATATACAAACGGACATTTAAACAAGATATAAACATATGCATACAATAATAATTTAAAAACAGAAATTAAATAATTTGAAATACTGGGAACAACATGATCAATAGTGTAACTTGCCTTCGTTGAAGTCTTGAAATTCTAAATCGTCGGAAGGATCTAACTCTCCGGAGTCGTCGAGGTCTATACGCGAAAATACGATAAATTTAATATTCAAATTCAAATAAATTCAAAAAGACAATTAAAATTACCTCCAAATTGAAATATTTTGATTTAAATAGCTAGATTATGATTTTAGACAAATTTTGCAACTTGAACCACCCAATTTGGAGTTCAGATGCAAAAGATATGAATTTTTGAAGTTTAATACAAAATCTGGAAATTAAATGAATTAGCCGAATTATTTTTCTACTGGAAAATCAATTATTGCGCAATGCTGACGCCAGTGATGAATTTCCGGGAATTAAAGGAATTAAATTAATTCCTGACATGCGGGCCCCACGTTTCATAGACACGACTCATAGTGGACTGATTTCACCGAGCCATGTGCGGGCCGGTGCGGTGGACCTGCTACGCGGGCGCTGACCCGGCGCAACACGTGGGCAAAAAGCTTACGCGGCGTTGAGGTGGCGGAGCCACGGTGGCTGCCGCGAGGGATTGACGGCGGCAAGGATCGGGTTCGCCCGACAACGGCGAACGGCGGCCCGCCGGCGAGGGTGAGTGATCTCATCGTGTAGATGGGGTTAATGCGCACCTGTTGGCACTGACCTGGGCACGAGAGGACGTCGGAGTTGGCCGGCGGCGAGCTTTTGGCGGCGAAGGGAATCGGTTGTTGTCGGTCGGAAGCTCCGGCGACCTTTTGGCGATGTGAGTGGTTGCCTGAGGTAGAGCGGGGCACGGTGAAGATGATGGTGCAGTCGACAGGGCACAGGCGTCGCCGACGGCGAGGCAATCAGCGGCGAGAGCTTCGGCGGCCGACGAACTAAAACTCAAGTTCCGGCTACTAGGAGTGGCGAGAGGCTACGGGGGTTGCGGGGATGGAATGAGTGAGCGGAGGCGCACCAGGGGTGGCCTTTTATAGGGTGCGGGCGTGGTCAGGCTGCCGTGGAGGGCACGAAGACCCGAGGGTTTTCTCGGCGAGAATTAGGGGATTTTGGGCAGAGAAAGGAAGGGGACAAGGCCGAGACGAGTGCGGCGTGATACGGGGTCATCAATGCGCGGGAGATCAAGGAAAGTCCCAGCGGATCTGGGCGAGTTTGGAAGGTTTCCAAATCCCGGCAATGGCGGACGCGGCGCGAGGAAAAGGAAAGCGGCGAGGAAGAAGATGGAAAGGAGGACGATGACTCGACGTCGTCCGATTTTGATCCCACGGTCGAAGTTAGATCGCACGAAGCGGTAAGTGATGGTGAAGCGCAGCCGTCGGATTAGAATCGGGCGGCTCAGAGAGGGGGAAGGGTTTTGCACGGGAGGAGCACGCCGAGTGGGCCGCGGGCGCGCGTGAAGTGGGCTGGACCGAGTGGGTTTTGGCCCATTGGCTGTTTGAAGATTTTCTTTTGATTTCTGATTTAAATAATTACTGATAATTCAATTAGGCTTTAGAATATAGCAAATTAAGTCCAAAAATTTTGAGAAAATTCACAGAAATTCTCTGGAGCATTTAGGACTTAAGAAAATATTTTCAGCTATTATTTGGCAATATATTTTGTAATTAAATTTGTGTAGCTTTAAATTTGGTTAAGGAAAAGCTTTTGAAAATTCCACAAAAATCTAATAAAATAATTAAACTTTATTTTCAACTGGAATTTGAAATTTGGGCTGTTACAAACCTACCCCCCTTAAAAGGAATCTCGACCCCGAGATTCAGGCTTGGTTAGCAAAAAGATCAGGGTAGTTGGCCTTGAGTTCATCTTCATTCTCCCATGTAGCTTCACTTTCTGGATGATGACTCCATTGCACCTTGTACGATCTGATGATTCTGCTTCTGGTAACACGTTCTGCGACATCCAGAATTTTAATTGGTCGCTCCACGTAGGTGAGATCTTCTTGAAGGTCAAAGCTTTCGAAAGGTATGGTCTTCGCGCTCATGAGCATTTCTTTAATTGCGATACGTGGAAGACATTATGCACTACGATGTGGCTTCGCAACTCTAGCTGATAAGCTACCTCTCCACGTTTTGCCAAGATCTTGTATGGCCCGATATATCTGGGTGCCACTTTACCTTTTGTCAGGAATCTCCTCACACCTCTAAGTGGGGTCACTCTGAGATGGACAACATCTCCTACCTCAAAGCTTAGTTCCCTCCGACGGTTATCGGCATAACTCTTTTGTCAGGATTGGACTACTTTCAGACGCTCCCGAATGGTTTTCACTTTACTTTCAGCTTCTTTGATCAACTCAGGTCCAAGGAGCTGACGCTCTCCTACCTGATCCCAAAGGAGCGGGGTTCGGCACTTCCTGCCATACAGAGCTTCAAAGGGAGCCATCTGCAAACTGGCTTGGTAGCTATTATTGTATGAGAATTCGGCATATGGCAGATCCTTATCCCAACCTTTTCCGAAGTCTAATGCACAAGCTCGAAGCATATCTTCAAGAACTTGGTTGGTGCGTCATCGACCATCGATCTGGGGTGATACGCCGTCTTTGAAATTGAGTCCGGTCCCCAAGGCTTCATGCGAGGCTTTTCGAACCGAGAGGTGGCGAGAACCTCGGTCGGACACAATCTTTTGGGTATTCCATGCAAAGCAAACGATCACGGCCATGTACAACTCGCTAGCTTGTCGCTCTGGTAGGTGGTCTTGACAGAATAAAGTGAGCTACTTTAGATAACCAGGTCAATTACTACCCGGATGGAGTCATATCCCGATTGGGTCCCTGGGAGTCGGTGATGAAATCCATACCAACTTCTTCCCACTTCCACTCGGGAATTGGTAATGGTCGCAATGCACCAGTGGGTCTTTGGTGTTATGCCTTGACTCTTTGTGACGTCACAACGAGCGACGAAATCAGCAATTTCACGCTTCATGTCGACCCACCAATATTTCTCCTTTAAGTCTGGTACATTTTGGTGCTACCAGGATGAATGGAGTATGGCGACTCATGAGCTTCTTTCGACTGAGTCTTTTATCTCCTGATGGTTAGGCACACAGATGCGGTCTCCGAACCACACTATCCCTTGTTCATCTTCAGAGAAACCTGGGGCTTTGCCTCTTCTCATATTCTTCTTGATTTCTTGAATGTCTTCATCTTCTAACTGTTTTGTTCTGATCCGATCTTGAAAAGTCGGTTGAACTTCTAAAGCGTTTACGCAACCCTGGTTGACGATCTCCAGATTCAGGTGCTTCAGTTCCTCATACAGCTCTGGCTGATTTTGCTGCACCATGATGGTGTTACAATATGCCTTCCTGCTCAAGGCATCTGCTACCACATTAGCTTTGCCCGGATGGTAATGGATTCCGAGATCGTAATCCTTTATCAATTCCAACCATCTCCTCTGTCGGAGATTGAGCTCGGACTGCGTGAATATGTACTTCAGGCTTTTATGGTCCGTGAAGATCTCACAGCGGTTACCAATGAGATAATGCCGCCAGATTTTCAGAGCATGCACAATTGCTGCTAACTCCAGATCATGAGTCGGGTAATTCCCTTCGTGCGGCCTCAACTGCCGGGATGCATAAGCTACAACTTTGCCTTCCTGCATCAGTACACATCCGAGGCCTTGACGGGATGCGTCACAAAAGATCTCAAAATCCTTGCGGATGTCCGGTAATATTAACACCGGTGCTGAGACTAGCCTCTTTTTCAGTTCTTGGAAGCTTTCTTCACAGGCGCTTGACCATTCAAACTTCTTCTCTTTCTTCAGAAGTTGAGTCATGGGTTTGGCAAGTTTGGAGAAACCTTCGATGAACCGGCGATAATAGCCTGCCAGTCCAAGGAAACTTCTCACCTCGGTGATCGATCAGGTTGTTTCGGTCCATTCTCGCCTCAACCTTGGCGGGTCTACTGCAATTCCTCCCGCGGATACAATATGTCCAAGGAATGCAACTTGACTTAGTCAGAATTCACTCTTGCTGAATTTGGCATAAAGTTGGTGCTCCCTGAGCTTGTCTAGGATCATCCGGAGATG
This sequence comes from Ampelocalamus luodianensis, assembly GCA_036346255.1. Taxonomy (NCBI): domain Eukaryota; kingdom Viridiplantae; phylum Streptophyta; class Magnoliopsida; order Poales; family Poaceae; genus Ampelocalamus; species Ampelocalamus luodianensis. The sequence continues at coordinate 19,378,352 of CM070631.1, read as the reverse complement.
CTCTTCATGCTCTTCTTCATCCTTCGAATAGATGAGAATATCGTCAATAAAGACGACCACGAATTTATCCAGGAATTCCATGAACACCTTGTTCATCATATTCATGAAGTAAGCAGGGGCGTTGGTTAGTCCGAAGGATATTACTGTAAACTCATACAGTCCATATCTGGTGGTGAAGGCGGTCTTCGGAATATCTTCGGTCTGATCTTCAGTTGGTGATAACCGGACCTCAGATCGATCTTCGAGAAGACACTTGCTCCCTTCAACTGATCGAACAGATCATCGATTCTGGGCAACGGATATTTGTTCTTGATTGTCACCTCGTTGAGTGATCTGTAATCAACGCACATTCTCATACTATTGTCTTTCTTCTTGACAAATAGTACTGGGGCTCCCCATGGTGAGGAACTGGGTCGAATGTACCCTTTGCTTCGCAGCTCTTCGATTTGTTTCTTCAGTTCAGCTAACTCGTTGGCGGGCATCCTGTAGGGCCGCTTCGAGATCGGAGCTGTCCCGGGGACTAGATCAATTAGGAACATGATGTCCCTATCCGGTGGCATGCCGAGTAGATCATCTGGAAAGACGTCGGGATACTCACGTGCCACGGGTATATCTTCAAGTTTCACTTCCTTCAAGCTGGTGAGTATGGAACTTCCTCCGGTGCGGGTCTTGGGTTTGAACTCAACAGATAGGCCTTGTTCATTTGTGAGGGTGATAGATCTATTGGCACAGTCTATTTGACCGTGGTTTTTGGCTAGCCAGTCCATTCCAAGTATTACATCCAGACCTTAGGAGTGTAAAACTATCAGATCTGCTAGAAAGGATACTCCGGATATCTCAAGGGTAAGATTTGGGCAGAGAGAATTGGTCCTCATTTCCAAACCCGGGGAATGAATTATCATGGGAGTAGCTAAGGAGGATATAGGTAACCCATATTTTCCCACAAATTTATTTGACACGAAAGAGTGTGAAGCTCCAGAATCAAATAGGACAGATGCTGGTATCGAATTAACTAGGAACGTACCGAGAACAACATCTGGCGCTGCCTAAGCTTCCTCGGCGGTGACATGGTTCACCCGTCCCTTGGTGAACTGGCCTGCTGGTCTGGTGGTGCCGCCGGTAGTTGCAATTCCTGAGGTTGGCCTTGCTGGTGCCATACCTTGCTGCTTCTTCAGGCATTTATTGGCATAATGCCCCGTCTAGTTGCAATGGAAGCACGTGACTCCGGAAGCGGAGGAGGTAGAGTGTTTCGGCTGAAACTGCCCTCCCGATGAAGTGCCACGGAAGTTGGAGGGGTTGGAGCGCTGCGGCGGCGCCGGAGTACGAGACGTGGAAGATTGGAACTTCCCATGTTGCTGCGGCTGCGGTGTGGTGATGCGAGGTTTGGGCAGACCTCCTGCGTTGAACCTCTGAGCGGCCATTCTCCGCTTGCGGTTCTCCATTTCTGCGTGTTTGGTCTCCTGCCTGATTGCTTTATCCACCAACTGTTGGAAGTCGGTGAAATTCTGAGAAATGAATTGGACAGAGATATCGTCATTTAAGCCTTCCAGGAACCTTTCCTATCTGTCCTCATCTCTAGCTATGTCAGCTGGGGCGTAGCGGGAAAGTTGATTGAATCGGTGAAGATACTCATTCACCGAGCGGTTGCCCTGACGAAGCGCGTGAAACTCCTTCTTCTTTAACGTCATCATCCCCGCCGGGATGTGTGCATGACGGAAGGCTTGCACAAAGTCAGCCTACGAAATGGAGTGAGCATCATTATGGGCGATGCAGTAATTGTCCCACCATTCTGATGCGGGACTGGTCAGTTGGTGAGAGGCAAACAGAACCCTCTCACGATCAGAACACTGACTGATGTCCAACTTCTTCCCAATGGTCCGAAGCCAGTCATCGGCGTCCATGGGTTCAGTACTGCTTGAGAATGTCGGCGGACGCATCCTCATGAACTCCGACATGGTCAACCTCTGGTTGTGCGCGGGTGGGGCTGGAGCTGCTGCTGCTGTAGCGGGCTGAGCGTTCTGAACGTTCTGCAGTGATTGGGCAAGAAGGTCAATCAGATGGGTCTGATTCACCATCATCTGGCGCGATCGGTCCTTCGCGGCGGTGGTGGTGGTCGTGAACGTGATTATTTTGATGATCCGCTGATCGTTTCCTTGTCCTCAAGAATCTTCCGCTGCTGTTGCGTTCTGCGGTGGTCACCATCTGCGGGATCCTCCAAGGATTTAGATAAGATGGTAGAAATTCTAAGGGGGTAAATCTAAAATAGCCCAAGAACCAATAAACACACAATAAAGAACCAACTTTTCAAAATAGTTCTTTTTATTCATTTATTTTATTAATGGATTATGGCTATCACAAGGGTAATTGATAGCTCATAATTCGTGACTAAAGTACGGACTAATCGAAAACATCTATGGTGTACTGGGGGTATAGTCTATCTCATTGGAGCTACCCTCGCCGGCCTTGTAGCTAGCCAGCTCTGCTTCCAGTGCCTTTATCCTTACTTCTGCGTACTCCAAGCCATCTTGAGCGGTACGCAAGTCCTCCAGGGTATTCCCGTAGGTGTAGTCCAGTGCTTTCATTAAGTCCACTTGGTGCGTCAGTTCGGGGGAATCTTCTTCTTTGGCGGTGCGAAAGACGCTGTCGAGTCTGGTCGGAAGATGCATCGGGTAATAGTGGAACCCGGTGCCGTTGAGGTAGCGGTCGTAGCTGTGGCGGAGTCGACGAACTGCCTCTCTCGTTGCATCCTGAATGCCATCCGCGAAGGTGTCGCGTCGGATCGGAGCGTGGAAGGTGTGGAAGACCGTGTTCGGCGACAGATCGGAGTAGATCAGCACTTCCACCCTCCAGAGACGTCGTTCTCCCACCTTGTACCGATAGCCCTGAAACGTTGGCCTCTTCTTATAGTCCAAGTGCTGCATCACTTCCCAGAGAAGTTCAGCCCAGTGTCCGGCAATGACTCCGTGAGAGATAGCGTCCGGTACCTCGGCCATCTACAATTTTTGAGAATTAAACAAGTCAGTAACCGTTTTAAAGAGAAGGGTGGAGAGATGACTCTGGATAGACTCAAAATAGTTTTAGTTTTTGAAAATAAGTCCTTAGGACATTTGTGGGGCCACGACCTACAGTCGATATGGCTCTGATACCACTTTTGTCGAACTCGGGAGCGAAGGATCCCGAATTCTCTGTGTTTATACACTAGTCCAGGATTTCAAGTGCACACAGTCAACAAAAGTGATTTAAATATGACAAATTTTGGTAGTACTTTGCCTAAGGGTGACATGGTATTCATATTCAATAATCAAATTGGCCATACAATGAGGATTGGAATAACTATATACAAACGGACATTTAAATAAGATATAAACATATGCATGCAATAATAATTTAAAGACAGAAATTAAATAATTTGAAATACTGGAAACAACATGATCAATAGTGTAACTTGCCTTCGTTGAAGTCTTGAAATTCTAAATCGTCAGAAGGATCTAACTCTCCGGAGTCGTCGAGGTCTATACGCGAAAATACGACAAATTTAATATTCAAATTTAAATAAATTCAAAAGTACAATTAAAATTAACTCCAAATTGAAATATTTTGATTTAAATAGCTAGATTATGATTTTAGACAAATTTTGCAACTTGAACCACCCAATTTGGAGTTCAGATGCAAAAGATATGAATTTTTGAAGTTTAATACAAAATCTGGAAATTAAATGAATTAGCCGAATTATTTTTCTACTGGAAAATCAATTATTGCGCAATGTTGACGCCAGCGATGAGTTTCCGGGAATTAAAGGAATTAAATTAATTCCTGACATGCGGGCCCCACGTGTCATAGACACGGCTCACGGTGGACTGATTTCACCGAGCCATGTGCGGGCCGGTGCGGTGGACCTGCTACGCGGGTGCTAACCCGGCGCGACACGTGGGCAAAAAGCTTACGCGGCGCTGAGGTGGCGGAGCCACGGTGGCTGCCACGAGGGATTGACGGCGGCAAGGCTCGGGTTCGCCCGACAACGGCGAACGGCGGCCCGCCGGCGAGGGTGAGTGATCTCATCGTGTAGATGGGGTTAACGCGCACTGTGGCGGCGACACCGAGCACGAGGGCGTCGGAGTTGGCGTGGCGAGCTTTTGGCGGCGAGCTTTTGGCGGCGAAGGGAATCGGTTGTTGTCGGTCGGAAGCTCCGGCGACCTTTTGGCGATGTTAGTGGTTGCCTGAGGTAGAGCGGGGCACGGTGAAGATGATGGTGCAGTCGACAGGGCAGAGGCGTCGCCGACGGCGAGGCAATCGGCGGCGAGAGCTTCGGCGGCCGACGAACTAAAACTCAAGTTCCGGCGGCTAGGAGGGGTGAGAGGCTACAGGGGTTGCGGGGATGGAATGAGTGAGCGGAGGCGCACCCGGGGTGGCCTTTTATAGGGTGCGGGCGTGGCCAGGCTGCCGTGGAGGGCACGAAGATCCGTGGGGTTTCTCGGCGAGAATTAGGGGATTTTGGGCAGAGAAAGGAAGGGGACAAGGCCGAGACGAGTGCGGCGTGATACGTGGTCATCAATGCGCGGGAGATCAAGGAAAGTCCCAGCGGATCTGGGCGAGTTTGGAAGGTTTCCAAATCCCGGCAATGGCGGACGCGGCGCGAGGAAAAGAAAAGCGGCGAGGAAGAAGATGGAAAGGAGGACGATGACTCGACGTCGTCCGATTTTGATCCCACGGTCGAAGTTAGATCGCACGAAGCGGTAAGTGATGGTGGAGCGCAGCCGTCGGATTAGAATCGGGCGGCTCAGAGAGGGGGAAGGGTTTTGCGCGGGAGGAGCAGGCCGAGTGGGCCGTGGGCGCGCGTGAAGTGGGCTTGACCGAGTGGGTTTCGGCCCATTGGCTGTTTGAAGATTTTCTTTTGATTTCTGATTTAAATAATTACTGATAATTCAATTAGGCTTTAGAATATAGCAAATTAAGTCCAAAAATTTTGAGAAAATTCACAGAAATTCTCTGGAGCATTCAGGACTTAAGAAAATATTTCCAGCTATTATTTGGCAATATATTTTGCAATTAAATTTGTTTAGCTTTAAATTTGGTTAAGGAAAAGCTTTTGAAAATTCCACAAAAATCCAATAAAATAATTAAACTTTATTTTCGACTGGAATTTGAAATTTGGGCTGTTACAACTACTACGCCCAACTAAAGGCTATAAGATAGAATGATGTTAGCACAAAGTAAGACGAAATCAATAACCAGACCTAAGCTGAACATAACTTACCTCCTCGATCTGCAATGTGGATGACCTACGGGGAGCGCTAGGACACCGCTAGTCTGAATAGGCCGTGTGAACGTTGATCGCACCAGTGATGCATCCCAACGAACGTGCGACCAGAAGACAACATAGTGTTAGCACAACTTAAGGCATACCAAATAAGTCAATTATCTCTTATGGGTAAAGTTGTACAACCTCTGTAGAGTGTCAAGAACTATTTAAATAGTCGTATCCACGATCAAGAACATGCTAAGCAAAGCCACTCGAAGTTAGATTTTGGTTTTAATTTCAAAAGACTTATTAAATGGTTTTGGATTTCTATCCAATTGGGATTTTGGAGGTTAGCCTTCGATAGGAGGGTATACTTCACCACTTGTTGATGAATATTATCTGACTATAAAACTTAAGATTTAGAAAATAAATTTTAGCTATGTAATAAACTACTTTAAAAACTTAGTATGAAAAATGTTGCTTTATACAAATTGAGCCATATAATGCTCTCATTAATAAATCCTTGCATGCATTATAATTTGTTACTTGCTAGATGTGACTTGCAGCACGGTTGTTGCGCTCACTCTTGCTTAATGTAATTATTGAGCAGGAGAAGAATGCTATGAGGAGAATGAGAACTTGGACGACTAGGCTATGCCTCCAGATGGCGAATCGTGTGGTCTACCTTACTGCTCTTGGCTTTATGCCCTCTTTTGTAACAAGTTTAATTATTTCAATGAATGACATTGTATGGTTATGCTATCCATTTTTGTTTAACTGTGTATACTAGCTGTTCCTAGACTAGTGTATGAAATACAGAGAATCCGGGATTCTTCGCTCCCGGGTTCGACACTATCTTTGGCTCGACATAACTTGCCAGCAGTCCACCGGGTGCCCATAGCGGACCCGTCTGTCGGTACATCCTAACAACTTCGTCTGGTGCATTCACAGCGCATCGACTGAAAATTCATAAGCCACGTCCGAGGGGCACAACAGGTCCTATCTGGGATAGTTAGACTGAACCGATGCACCAAGTGTGCCTTTCAATCTACCAACAGACGGGGTAGAACAAGTGCGTCTCCTATGATCGACAAACTAGTCAAGAATGAGATATCATGAAGAGTGATCGTCATCTCTTCCCACTGAAAGTAGAAGGTGCGTCTCGGGTCACCATTTGTCAATAAGTGCCAACATGAGACTGTTGGTGATATGCCCTAGAGGGAATCATATAGATGATTGTATCACGTCTATATTTATGAGTTATTAAATAAATATTATTCTGTTCCTTGGATGAATCATCGTTATATAGATCAACGAGTATGTGACTTATTGGTGAAACTCTTTAACTTATATGATATCGTTCTAAAAGTATCTCTGGTCGAATGTCATTGGTCGGAATACCAGTGACTTTACGACCAACACATGTATTAATTGATGACCATATTTCATCGGTCATGGATATGGGGATATCGAATCAATAATGTGGACACATGTTAGAGAACTTGGGGTTGGATTGACCCACCTTGAGACACTACTGAGATTGTTATGATTCTATGTGTCATCAGTTGGTCTTAAGCAATGATGATGTATAATCCTTAGACCTGAGATCAACATGGCTCCCTACATGTGTAATGGCTACTCGTAATTGGGTAGTTATAAAGGTAGTTTTCGGGTATGCTATGAAACATATGGAGGGATGTGACTAGTCGGATATAGGATTTGCCCCTCATAACATAACGAGAGAGATATCTCTAGGCCCCTCGAAGCGGTCGGATAAAGAAAGTGCATGACCATGCCACTCGTGGTCGAAGATTTCAACCACATAAGGTTATACAATACTCGATCGCGAAAGTATTGAACAGTCCATGGATGATATATATCTCACCTGGAGTTCAAACCAGATATCATGAGGCAAAGGGAGAAGACACGAGTATATCGCTTAGTTTGATCAGTTACAAACTAGTCGTATGGAGATACGAGTTGCTTGTAGACTGGTCGAACATTATCATGGACTGGTCGTGACGAGGTACGAGCTGGTCGTAAATGATGAGGACCTGGTCGTAGATCATATTGCATTAAGGTTCATCCGATATAATTTATGTGCATTCGGGAATCGTTATGTCCTGCTAGGGACCGCTACAACTCGTGGTCAGAAAAGGGTTTTCGAGTCGCAACCGACTACGTATAAACCTAACGGGTCACACACTTAACGGGTTAGAACAAAACGTGTTCGGATAGGATCCGTCAAGGGTACTATATGAGGAGATACTTGAGGCTATTGGGATATATGAGGGAGATACGTGAATTACTCCAACGAAACCCTAGCCACCATCTTTTCGAGAGACCCCCGTCAAGCGACTTGGTGCTAGCACACCGCATACGGTTGTTCCTTCCCTGGACGTGTGGATACCGTAAAAGCGCTACTACAGTTGCTGTTGCACTTGAGGACGATCCGCGATCTTCACAAAGGAACTACAGAGGTTGCTGGAAGAGACGATCGACTCGCGAGGGCGCTGGACGATCGACTACGACCACAACATCAGCACGCTCTTTGTTGTACCAAGCTGCTCCAACTCATCTTCCGCTGCACTGCGCGTCTGGTGGTAATGATCTATGATCATCTACTTGCTTGGCATCCTGGTTTACGTGGTAGAAAATTTTGAATTGTTGCTTTCGTAGCCTACCTGTATCCCTACAGTGGTATCAGAGCCATCCTGCATAGTTTTTTTATCTAGATCGGTCGCATATACTGAATATGTGGCAGCTGTAGATTGGATATATTACTGGTTTGGTCTGATAATCTAGATCGGTTCATATGGATGGAACGATCTAGGCACTGGTCGATAGGATTGATCAGTGTTCGACCATAGTATATGGGTTTTTCGTGGAGGTACAAGTTAAAAGCACCAGATGATTTACTCGACTTATTTTCGACTGCTTGACATTATACTCCTACCGGTCGGAATTTCGCCATCGGAGTTTGTCGTAGTATGTGGTCGTATCAAGGCAGTGATCAGATTAGTTTGGAATAGGGTTAATATGATTAATCCGATGATTTTCAAAGCTCGGTTACGTGAAGCGGGACCGCCGTTGTCGTAGTCGCATTGTATAGTAGTATGTGTTCATGTCGCCCGATAGAATTGGATTGTATGCATAACTCATTTTTGTAGGGTTTGATGTGAATAGTATAGCCCATTATGTATGTGATGTATGAATGGATTTTCATGGCTTGCCGTGAGATAGCCATCGAGCTATATATTATTGTATAACGGTCTCCGTACTGACATGAGATGATTGATAATATCTGTCGGTGTTTTAGAACCGATCTTACGTAAAGATTATTTGATTCGGGGGGTCTCCACAATTGATCATGCAGACGAGAGAGACACGGGGATTTTTATACAGGTTCGGGCCTTCTCCAGTGAGAATAATAACCCTACTCCTCTATATCTTGTATTGGGTATTTGGATTACAATCAGCTTAGAGTCTTGCTCATTGTCTTCCAAAAGGGCCTCTCCTCTCTATATCTAAAAGACACCTATTTATACTACGCAATGGTGGCTGTTGTCGTTCCAGGCTCATTAGTCGCTCATTATTGCACAATAATGAAAGTAATTACCGGAGTAGTAACCTCCCCATGCTGTCAAACGGTTATCAGTCAGAGATAGTGGGGCATTATCTGTAGTTATATCAGGCATAACTACGTATTTTGACTGCTTAGATTCCCACTATTAAATGGGCCTTCTGACGAGTGGACCCAGTTAATCGTGAGGAAGTCGTGGCACAGCTGGTCATAAAAGAACTTACGACCAGGGGGTTGTCGTAGAAAGGCTTACGACTAGGGGTGAAAACGGATCGGAAACGGACGGATAATGGCTTTGCCATATTTGTTTTCATATTTTTTTTCCGGATCCGGGTACGAATACGAATACCCTGGATACGAATACGAATACAAATAGTACCGAATACGAATACGGAGCGAATATGAATCGAAACGAATACGGTCACAGATATTTTTCGGAACATGAAAACCCCTTAAATTGTATGCCAGAAATTAACGAAAACATATAACTAATTTATTTGATGTAAACATTCATAAATTGTTCATATTTTCAGCAACCACACATAACATTGGCACTAGCAAGTTACATTAACTAGTTCATCACAAATATAACACTTAGTTTACCATATTTAGCTCATAAGTCATAACTCACAAAGTCATCACGCATTCACACTTAGTTCATCATATACATAAAATTTAGTTCACACTAACATCAATTAGACTGGATGGTTAATCTATACACAAATGATTGTAACATCCCAAAGTATGTTACAAAAAATAAAATTAATAAAGTTATTATTTTATTGAATTTTTGAGATTTAAAAGAGTTTTCCTGGTTAAAAAGGAAAAATAATAAAATAAAGTCAATTATTTAGTTGCCTAGTTTTTAATGTAAAAAATAAAATTTATTGAGTTTTCTGGGATTTTATTGGATTTAAAGTGAAAAGAAAATTTTAATTAATTTATTGATTTTTTTGGATTTTAAAAAGATTTTTCCTATTTTTAGAAAATTAAAATAATTTATATACAAAAATAAAAACCAACTTTAAGTTGAAATTAATTTTATTAAGTTAAAAATAATTCAATGAATTTCTGTGATTTTTTCTATGATTTTTAACTCTATTTGTTATTTTCTAAAAGACTATTTGATTAGTTGCATTTTCTGAAATTCAGAAATCAATTAAAATCCCATTTTCTCTTTTGGGCTGAAATCCTCTTTTGGGCCGAAATCGGATATCCGGACTCCGTCTTATCCGGATAATCCGTATTCGTTTTCGTATCCGCCGGATAGCATGCCTACCGTATTCGTTTCCGACAAAAAAAATCCGAATTCATTTCCGATCCGAAAACTATCCGAGAAAATTCCGATCCGAGACATTCCGAATCTGTTTTTATCCGGATCGGTCGGAAACTATCCGATCCGTTTTCACCCCTAGTTATGACTGGGTACTGGTCGCAGGAAGACTTACGACCGGACGTAATCGTAGTAGGACTTACGATTATACTATAGTCGTAGGGATGCTTACGACTAGGGGATAGTCGTAGGAGATCTTATGACTACCTGACTTGCTTTCCCCTTTTGATATTTAGGGGGTGATGTCATATTACATGACTATAAAATGAGGATTATTAGATCCTCATCATCTAGCCCCCCAGCTTCAAGTGAAAATAGCTTACTTGACCGAAGGGTTGTATATGATCTTTTGATCACTAGGAGATCGTGGGGAAAACCGTTGAAGGAAAAACTCTTCAACACTCATTTTTCTCTCGACCAGAAATATGCTTGATCGAGGGAGTTTGTTAAGACCATTGCGATTGCAAGATAGTCGTAGAATATCTTACGACTTCGAAGCAGTCGTGGCCTTACGATCGGAAGCAAAACCTTTCCAATCGGCTTTTCATTTGACCCAGGGGTCAAGATGGTAATTTCACTTGAGGTGTGAAAAAGGTGCTTTGGGACTTTCGATCGGGCAGGTAAAAAGTCTGTTCGTCGAAACAATTCCCGAAGCGGTGGAGGTGTTGGGATATCCTATGTATTTTATTACTAGCTCTTATGAGTAATTGCTAAGTAGAAGAATACGGTCGGAGACTTCAAGCATGGTGGTCGAAAAACAAGAAGTATACTGATGGAGATCGACATGTTAAAGGCCATACTATTTCACAGTTTAATATAATTATCTGTGAGTGTTTGAGTTTATTTCTGTTATGCTATTTTGACATGTTTTATCATTAGTTGTTTTGACATGATAGAATAATATCCCTCAAGAAAAAATAAGTAAAATTGATGTCTTTCTAATTGCTGCGCCTATCACGATTTTGATCGTTAATTGACAGGTCTACCAAAGTAGGGTGCCGTTAACTATCTTAATAAGATGGGGTAGGTGTCGGACACTCATATGCATAGTGTTGATTTTACTTAACAAGGCTATCAAAATAGTTTTGGGCCTTGGGGCATAGTGCTGGTCGGAAGTGTATGGAGATGTCACCGATAAAACAAGAGTTATATGTGATATGATTAGCAAAGAGTTGCTTACCTAAAACAATTAAGTTTCTAGCAGTGATGCCAAAGCTCACTAGGACTTAATGGTTTATGGATCTTGAACTCACTATATGTTATATGAGGGAAACATGGTTTATAGTAGGAGTATCTTTTATTGTTTGTTGTTGATTAAGTTCGACCAGATATGAACTAGTCTTATAATGATATGATCAAGTTCAGACTAAGTCGTATGGAGATACGACTAGATCCAGACTACTCATATGGTGATACGAGCTGGTCGTAGACTGGTCGAACATAACTACCAATATGAGTATCTAATAGAAGATCTTACATAAACATAGTGATGAATCTTTGCATATATTTTTCTATTGTAGATCATGGCACCTACTACTTCTTTTGCACCTACCTTTAATTTGCGATCTATTCTTGAGAAAGAAAAGTTGAATGGTTTAAATTTCATTGACTGGTTTCGTAATCTGTGAATTGTTCTCAAACAAGAAAAGAAAGAATATATTCTAGGGGGTCCCTATCTTGAGGAACCTAGTGCCGATGCACCTCGTGCTGAAAAAGAATGCTTATGAGAAGCATTGAAATGACGCAGTCGATGTGCACTGCCTAATGCTTGCAACTATGAACTCTGAGCTTCAGAAGCAATATAAGACCACGGATGCTTACAATATGATTATGGTTCTGAAGGGTATGTTTCAAGATCAAGTAAGGGCAGAGAGGTTTAACACCTCCAAGGTATTATTTTCTTGTATGCTGTCAGAAGGTAACCCGGTCAGTCCTTATGTGATCAAAATGATTGGTCTCATTGAGAGCTTGAAAAAGCTTGGTTTTCCCCTTAGTCAAGAGTTGGCTACTGATGTGATTCTCCAATCGCTCCCTACGAGCTTTGAGCCTATCATATTGAATTTTCATATGAATGACGTAGAGAAGTCAATGACCGAGTTGCATGGCATGCTTAAAGGTGTTGAGGAGAGCATCAAGAAAAGTTCAAATCATGTGATGATGGTTCAAAGGACTATTAGCTTCAAGAAGAAGGGTAAGTCGAAGGGAAAGAGAAAAGGTAAAGGAAAGACTTAAGATGAGATCAAGAGTCTCAAGGCTAAGATTAAGAAGCTCAAGTTGGGTTCTAAGCCTGACACAAAATGTTACCATTGTCATGAGACTGGGCATTGAAAGAAAAATTGCAAGAAGTACTTGGCAGAAATGAAAAAGAATGAAGGAAGTAAGACTTCCAATTCAGATATAAATGTTATACAAATTCATCTTGCCACTTCTCCGACCAGTTCTTGGGTATTTGATACCTGATCAGTTGCTCATATTTGCAATTCGATGAAAGGACTAATAAGGAGTAGAAGCTTGACAACATGAGATGTTGATCTTCGGGTGGGCAATGGAGCAAGAGTTGTTGCATTAGCTATTGACACTTTACTATTAGTTTTACCTTTAGGATTAGTTATAGAATTAAATAATTGTTATTATGTTCTAGCCTTAAGCAAAAACATTATTTCTATTTCTTGTTTAGGAGCAGAAGGTCATGGGTTCAGAATAAAGAACAATTGTTGTTCAATTTATTTTAAAGACATGCTTTGTGGCCATACTCCATTGGTGAATGGATTGTATGTTCTGAATCTTGAGGATATGTCTATCTATAATGTTAATGCTAAGAGACATCGACCCAATGATATGAATCCCACTTATATTTGGTATTGTCGACTAGGTCATATAAATAAGAAGCATATAAATGAGAAGCGCATGATGAAGCTCCATAAAGATGGTCTTCTAAACTCATTTGATTTTGAATCATTTAAAACATGTGAATTTTATTTACTTGGCAAGATGACAAAAGCACCTTTCACGGCCAGAGGTGAGAGGGCGAGTGACTTGTTGGCCCTTGTACATTCGGATGTATGTGGACCAATAAGCACTTCGGCCAGAGGTGGTTTTCAGTACTTCATAACTTTTACTGATGATTTCAGTAGATATGGCTATGTCTATTTGATGAGACATAAGTCGGAATCCTTTGAAAAGTTCAAAGAATTTCAGAATAAGGTACAAAATCAACTTAGCAAGACAATCAAATGTCTACAATCTGATCGTGGAGGAGAGTATTTGAGCCATGCGTTTGGTGATCATCTAAAGAAATGTGGAATTGTTCCACAACTTACTCCGCTGGAAACACCTCAATGGAATGGAGTATCTGAACGACGAAACCGAACATTGTTAGACATGGTCCGGTCAATGATGAGTCAATCTGATCTTCCATTGCAATTCTGGGGATATGCTCTAGAAACAACTGCTTTCACTTTAAACAGGGTTACATCAAAAACAGTAGAGAAAACACCATATGAGGTGTGGACCGGGAAGTATCCTGGATTGTCTTTTCTCAAGATATGGGGTTGTGAGGCATATGTCAAACGTTTGACGTCTGATAAACTCACACCCAAGTCTGATAAGTGTTTCTTTGTGGTGTATCATAGGGAAACTAATGATATTACTTTTATAAGCGAGATGAAAATAAAGTGTTTGTTGCCCATAATGGTGTCTTCTTAAAGAAAGAGTTTCTTTCCAAAGGAGTCAGTGGGAGCAAGGTGTAACTCGAAGAAATTCGAGAAACATCTGAAAATGTTTCAACTCCTGTTGAACCTCTACAGGATGAACAAAATGTTGTTGAACCTGTAGATGAAGCATCAGCCCCACGAAAATCTAAAAGGCCACATCAAATGCCTATAAGGTATGGGCACGACGTATTATTGTTGAATAATTATGAGCCTAAAACTTATTTGGAAGCGATGGTGGACCCAGACTCTAAGTCATGGCTTGAAGCCATGAGATCCGAGATAAAGTTCATACATGATAATCAAGTTTGGAACCTGGTTGATCTACCTAATGGTGTTAAAACCATTGAGTGAAAATGGATTTTTAAGAAAAATATAGATATAGATGGAAATGTTCACATTCATAAGGCACGACTGGTCGCGAAGGGTTTCAAACAAATTCAAGGTGTTGATTATGATGAAACCTCCTCACTCGTCGCTATGCTTAAGTCTATCCGGATCGTTCTAACTATTGTTGCATATTTCGACTATGAGATATGACAAATGGATGTCAAAACAACTTTTCTAAATGAAAACATAAGTGAGGATGTGTATATGACACAGCCTGAGGGTTTTGTCGATCCAAAGAAAGCTGGAAAGGTATGCAAGCTTAATAAGTCCATCTATGGATTAAAGCAAGCATCTCGGAGTTGGAACATTCGTTTTGATGAAGTGGTCAAAGGGTTTGACTTCATCAAGAAAGAAGAAGAACCTTGTGTTTACAAGAAGGTTAGTGGGAGCAAACTTATGTTTCTGATATTGTATGTAGATGACATACTACTGGTCGAAAATGACATTCCTATATTTGAATTTGTTAAAACTTCTTTGAGAAATAGTTTCTTTATGAAAGATTTAGGAGATGCAGCATATATTCTTGGTATAAGGATCTATAGAGATTGGTCTAAGAGGCTAATTGGATTAAGCCAGGATGTATGCATTAACAAGGTACTGAAACGGTTCAACTTGCAAGATTCTAAGAACGGTTTCTTACCCATGTCACATGGTATTACTCTTAGCAAGACTCAGTGTCCTACGACCACTGATGAGCGAGACAAAATGAGTAGAATCTCATATGCTTCGGCTATATGATCTATTATGTATGCCATGCTGTGTACACGACCAGATATGTCGTATGCTCTAAGTGTTACGAGCAGATATCAGTCGGATCCAGGTAAAGGTCACTGGATTGTAATCAAGAATATTCTTAAGTACTTAAGAAGGACTAAGAATGTATTTCTTGTATTTGGTGGTGAGGAAGAGCTAGTCGTAAATAGTTACACCAATGCTAGTTTCCAAATCGAACAGGATGACTACAGATCGCAGTCTGAGTTTGTGTTTTATTTGAATGGAGGAGCAGTGAGCTGGAAGAGTTCCAAGCAAGGAATGGTTGTTGATTCTACAACAGAGGCTGAGTACATTGCAGCTTCAAAATCCGCAAAAGAGGTCGTATGGATTAAAAAGTTCATTAATGAACTGGGTGTGGTTTCGAGTGCTTCTAGTCCAGTGGATCTCTATTGTGATAATAGTGGAGCCATTGCACAAGCTAAGGAGCCTAGATCACATCAAAAGTCTAAACACATACTTCGACGATATCACATTATTCGTGAGATCGTAGAAAGAGGTGATGTGAAGATATACAAAGTTCACACGGATTTGAATATTGTGGATCTGTTGACAAAGTCTCTCCCGTAACCTAAGCATGAACGAACACAAGAGCTATGTGTATTCGATACCTGTATGATTGACTCTAGTGCAAGTGGAAGATTGTTGGTAATATGCCCAAGAGACAATCATAGATATGATTGTATCATGTCTATATTTATCAGTTATTGAATAAATGTTATTCTATTCCTTAGATGAATCATCAGTCATATAGATCAATGAGTATATGACTTGTTAGTGAAACTCTTTAACTTATATAATGTCGTTCTAAAAGTATCGCTGATCGAATGTCCCTGGTCGAAACACCAGGGACTCTACGACTAGCACATGTATTGATTGATGACTATGTTTCACCGGTCATGGATATGGGGATATCGAATCAATAATGTAGACACATGTTAGAGAACTTGGGGTTGGATTGGCACACCTTGAGACACTGCTGAGATTATTATGATTCTATGTGTCATTAGTTGGTCTCAAGCAATGATGATGTATAATCCTTAGACCTGATATCAGCATGATTCCCTACATGTATAATAACACTCTTAGGGGTTGCCAAACGCTACTCGTAACTGGGTAGTTATAAAGATAGCTTTTGGGTATGCTGTGAAACATGCGGATGAATGTGACTGGTCAGATATGGGATTTGTTCCTCCTAACATAATGGGAGAGATATCTCTGGGCCTCTCAAAATGGTTGGATAAAGAAAGTGCATGGCCATACCACTCGTGGTCAAAGAGTTCGACCATATAAGATTATCCGATACTTGATCGAGAAAGTATTGAACAGTCCATGGATGACATATATCTCACCTGGAGTTCAAACAAGATATCGTGAGGCAAAGAGAGAATACACGAGTAGGTCGCTTAGTTTGATCAGTTACAAACTGGTCGTATGGAGATATGAGCTAGTTGTAGACTGGTCGAACATTATCACGGACTGGTCGTGACGAGGTACGAGTTGGTCGTAAGTGATGATGACCTGATCGTAGATCATATTGCATTAAGGTTCGTTCGATATAATTTATGTGCATTCAGGAATCGTTATGTCCTGCTAGGGACCGCTACGACTTGTGGTCGGAAAAGGGTTTTCGAGTCGCAACCGATTACACATAAACCTAACAGGTCACACACTTAATGGGTTGAAACAAAACGTGTTCGGATAGGATCCGTCAAAGGCACTATATAAGGAGATGCTTGAGGCTATTGGGATATACGAGGGAGAGACGTGACCTAAGTATAAGGAGATGTCTGACCTAAGTACGAGGGATGGAGGACCATCCCCATCCTCGGTGATTCACAACTTGCTACGATGATGTTTATCGTAGAATGGTTCGGTAGCTCCGGTAAAAACATGACTCACAAGATATTAAATGTCGAGTCAGTTCGGATAAAATAGAATGCCAAAATATATGAAAACAAAGTATTAAAATGAAATTAAGTACGAAAAGGTGCAAATATTACAACACTACCCGTTAACATAAAGTAACGGCAGACTAATTAGGGCTAATTAATTACGACTACCTAAGTATGACTAATGAATTTGGACTAATTAATTACGACTAACTAATTATAACTAATTAATTATGACTAAATTAATTATGATTAAATTAGATATGACTAATTAATTATGACTTTAACTATGACTAATTAGTTATGACTAATTAATTACCACCAAATTAATTATAACTAAATTAATTACGACTAATTAATTATGACTTTAATAACTCCCAGTAATTAATTACGACTAAATGAATTGTGACTTAATTAAATACGACTAATTAATTACAGAAAAAATTACCTTTTCTTGATGATCTTGCCTTGATGGAGATATTTTTCTACTAATGCAACTGCTAAACTCGACTTTAAACACTCTCCAATCGACAATGCAAAACGAAAAACTTCGAGCGAAACGTCGATCTCCCTTCACTCCCTCATCTCGGTCTCTCTGCTTGCAAGTGCTTGAGAGCCGAGAGCGATAGCCCGTGCTTTATACTAGCCGGGTGGAGTGAACAGTCACGGGAGGGGGGGGGCAACGAGGGAATCCGATTCCGCCCGGGTGAAGGGAGCAGTGATGGGACTGGACGTGGGAGCACAATGGGATGGGCATGTGGCGCAGAAACTACGATGCGTCCATGCCCGGAGGCACGGACTCAGGTGCGGACAAAGAGGGGGTTCGGGCGCAGGGGAATGGACAAGGGGAGATCCGGTCCCTAGGGGCACGGACGAGCCGGCTCTGGTCCCTGGGGTGTGGACGAGGCCAAGTGTCGAACCGTCGTGCTATTTTTGCCTTTGATACGTGTCAGGCCAACAATGCTATTCTAACCAAAAACTCCATTTTCTCGTCCTCGTCCCTCTAGCCTAATTTGCTGGTGAATAACGCTCCAGTTCCATCATGACTCAACGTTCTTACAGTTGATAAACCTTGTTGTATTACGTAGAACCTGTTTAGAACATAGGAATTTCACAAGAAACAATTTAAGTTTTATAGAAATTAAAAAATTATAAGTTCCAAACAGAGCTTTAGTAATCTAACAATGTAGCATAGGAGTTAGATGGGTGGTGTGGTTGTCCGGCGGGGTTGCAAGGGCACCAGAGGTGCAAGATGGGGTGGCGCGGTGGTCCAACATCATCATCAAGAGCGGAGGAGATCCCGCCGTATTGCTAGCGAGGCAAACAAAGCAACGCATGCATATAGTTAAGTCTATACAACAAACAACAGTGCATTTGGCTTAATTAGGCACGTGATTTCTTGATTTCATTTTGCAAAGATAGTTACCATGGATCAAGAATACTAGGAGGATAATGCGCGCGATGCCGCACCGTTGAGGTAAAAAAATTGGTTTTTTAAATGTATGAAACAAATATGTTTGACCTATAATAGGTAAGTTTTGATGAGAATGTTAAGTCCGGATATATAGTGATTTTAGTTCTACGTGATCTATGATATGTTAACAACTTATAGGTCGGTAACAGCACTGGTAGTAATAGAGAACATGAGTAACATGGTTTACTTTGTGTAGTTGTAGATGCTAGACAGGTGTTTATATCTCAATGATTAGGTAGTTTCAAACATACAAGTGATGTTGAGGGGATAAAGGCGAAACTATGTAGACAGAGTTATCACATGAATATTGTTAGCACGTTTATACATATCAGAAAAACATACATCAGAGTGTTGTGTGCTTGCGTTATGTACATTGATAGTACGTTTATACATATCAGCAAAGCATACATCAGTGTGTTGTGTGATCTGCGCATGTTAATTAAAAGATGTATGTAAATGGAATTTGGCAAATAACAATTAGGTGCTGTGTTATGTTGACAATCACAGAAACACCTCAAGCAATTTCTCAAGATTGGATATCAAAAGGAAACATCTTTCATTACCACACAATTTTTGAATATGCAAGGTCTATTATTTGAATAAATCATACAGTCGGAACATGTTTAAAAAAAATTCTGGAACAAACACAGGCGCACTGATAGTAATAGTAATAGGATATGAAGGCAGTAGAATATGCAATTGGTTTCTCTTTCGACATCTTAACTATTTCAGCAGACTTTTCGTGTTTGCACAAATAGAATGGAGAGCTGGACTAACATGGCTGGGAGGACACAAAGATGGCAACTCACTAACATGACTGGGAGGACACAAAGATGGCAACTCCTCTGACCCGCTATCGAACATGCGTTCCTAGTATAATCCGGTTGACTAACTTTAGCGTCCACAACCTGCAAACGAAAATAACCTTTGTAAGTCCAAAAAATGTAGCATTCTATGAGTATTTTAGCTCTACTGAATTGAGTTATTAAACAAAAATTACAGAGCTATCATGATTCTCCACAGCAATAGTAGAAAAGTCCATAAAAATGTTCTCTATTTACCTGAAACTACAAAAAAAAGTTGAGAACTTATTTATCCTGATTCTCCACAGCAATAGCAGAAAAGTCCACAAAAAATGTAGTTTTCTTTTTTACCTGACCCAAAAAAACCAAAAAAAAAGAAGACAACAGAGAATGTAACTCCCAATTGAATTTTACTTGGGACAGAGTAGTAATGAAAATCTACTGTGAGAAAGGGAAAAATGCAGAGTTTCTATTTGACGAAAACTAATCTATGGGCTGATGTGCATAATAGCACTGTACACCTGTTTCCATAAAAGACAGCAAATTAAGTGTCGGGACCCAAAAAAACAATTCTGGACCCTCTATGTATACTGCACTAGTCCAGGATCACGCTAGTGCACACAGTGACAACATCGATGAAATATCATTTTCATATGCAAAGATGACTAATAAATAGGAAAATAACAATAAATATCAGAGTAAAAACCTTATGGTCAAAGTTTACAATTAATACCTCAGAAGGCGAATAGCTCAATGAAACTGCAGTGGAACGTAACGGAATAACTTCAGTGAAACCCATCCATATGCCTACGGGCAATCGGCTGGGGTGCGCGACCTAGTTCTTCTCGATCCTTGAAGTAGACCTTGTTGACCGACGATTCCTCCACTTCTGTAGATTTGGGCGCAAGTTTTACAACAAGCGTGAGTACACAACCGTACTCGCAAGTCATACCACAGAATGCAATGTATAGATGCAGGCTTATTCCAAAGGAAATGACTTCTGTGGTTATTTTGAAGAAATGCAACATTTGCAATTGAATATGAATAATAGGTTGAAAACATAATTCAAAACAAATAGACAATATTAATTTAACATTTGTTTTCATAAAGACACATAGCCTAATCAAATTCTTTCACACAACCATATGACTTAAATCACACAGCTATCCCTTCCCAATAGTTTTATGAAAATATACCCCTCGTGTGAAATCCCCGAGCATTGTCCATGACCGCGGACGCGGCTATTCGAATAGATTGTTTAACACTCTGCAGAGGTTGTACACTTTACTCACACGATATAACCAGTGTGGCCGCACTGATCATAACAAAACGGTTCAGAAACTTCATCTCAACATTGACACTCCCGATGTGCTTACAAACCGCTATGTCAACCCAAACGAAGTGCTTTGGCATAACACACATCGTTGGACAGGGACACGGCGAGCCGCCCCGTGATGCGACTACCTTGTAGTACATACCTCCACCCATAGCCTAACCTACAGCCTGAGTAATCAATGCCAAGAATCCATAACCTACTAAGTTAGGCCCATCCCATCAAGCATGTGGTTGTACAGTAAGGCTCAGTTCAACTCAGTTCAATGGCGCACAAAGTTAAGTCCTTAATTGACCAATGCAAGACTTCCATTTTCTAACTATGCCACAAAGATTATCATTCCCATTCACAAAGTTCACCATATCACAAAGTATCCACCACTTGCCTAAGTCTAAATCCTTTTCCACCCAGTTGGTTTTAGTGCAACACATGCTATCACGAAGTAATAATATATAGCACACAGTTTTACACAAAATTCCATAGTCACTTAGTCAGATTCAATATTTGCAACTCAAATGAGATGTGAGACTCGTAGCATGGCTAAGCAATTGTACTCGCATCTAACCAACCCACGTTGGTGCTACAATATTACCAACTAATAACCAATTTAGGGTGACAAGGAATTATGACATACAAAGTCAAGGTGATGATAACAATTTGAATAATAACTATGCCTAAAAGCATTTAAATACATAATTAAAGTAGAATGCAATACTTTGAAACAAAGTAACTTGAAAACTGGGTTCAAGATGATCAAAGGTATGACTTGCCTTGCTATAGCAATGATGATCTTATTTTATCTTCAATTTTCTACTTACTTGATCTTCAGCTCCTTCGGACGATTCCGGGACTTCGGCTTCTAACGAGAAAGAAAACACAAAACAAACTAAATTCAAAAGACAAATCAAATAAACTACAAATTGAAATTGAATGGTACTGGAAGATAGATATTGAATTTAGATGAATTTAGGAACTTGAACGGGTTCAATCGGAGTTCGGATGAAGAAGATATGGCTCTCGAAAGATTGAAATTCACATGAAATGATGAAAAAGCTCTACAGAATATTCTCATAATATTCTATTCCGAAAATATTAGAAAAAGAATGAGTGTACGATAGGTGGGACCGATTGGTATTTATGGATTTCTAGAATTAAAATAATTCCATAAATAAGGTAGAGAGAGCGACAAGTGGGACCAATAAGATAAAATGACTTTTTGAAGAATTAAATTAATTCCCAAAAATAGAATTAGGGGTTGACATGTGGGCCACTGGTCTATGGACCAGATCCACGGAGATATGCTAGTCCACGGTGGACCAAGCTCATAGACAAGGGTTGACCAAGAGTTGACTGACATACGAGACCCGCATGTAAGTGAGAGAAATAATCTAGGGTTTATAATTAGGAGGATGACATGTGTGGTCTACATGTAAGTGAGATAGATATTTAGATGTGTGGCTTGGATTGATCGAATGGCAAGAAGACCATACATCAGGGAGAGAAAAGAATTAACACAGAGAAAGCATGTGTGTTTTGGCGCACATACATACTAACAATGCTTAATGCTTGCATGGTCCAGAGAAGCATAGAACCAAAGATCAACAGACAACGAACAGAGAAGGTGCGGCTCCTCCTGGCATAGTGGTATGAATTTTGGCACTGAGATGGAAAGCAAGGATTAGAGAAAAGAATTAATAACATAGATTAACACAAGGGATTAACCATGCCTGACCACACATCATAGATGTGAAAGAAAACAAGAAAGGAATCCAGAGAAGGAACCGAACTGGGCACTCACGTACTGGACAACAGTATGAATAGTAAACAGAGGGCATGGCGGTTCTTGCTCATGGCGGTGCCGATGAACGAAGGCGAACCAGCGGCGGCGAAGGGGCAAAACGGAAAGGAAACGACAATCCGGAGATGATGACGCGGTCCGGACATCAATATTTTGCTCCATGCGACGGCAGCGACGCGAAGAACGCCGACGACGGCGGCCTCACGGGCGCGTAACACTTCCGGCGATACTCTGCGAAAAGGGAGGTGAGCACGGCGCAGAACGCGGCGACGCGAACTCAACGGTGGTGGAGTTGAAGCGCGAGAATCAACGGTTGCGAGTAATTGACGGAGAAGGACGACGAACAAGAGGCGAGAGAACGCTCGATTCTCAGCGCACGGTGGATGAAACTTGAATCTACAAGAGGGGAAAAATAGGTATCGACGAGGGGCACAAGATGATGCGATCGGATTTTGGAAAAACTCACTAAGAAAGCGAGGAACGCGATGAACACGTTTCGGCTTTATGGCTTGACATGGCCGACGGTGCTCGGTGATCTTTGGGCGAAGAAGGAGGAACCATGATATAGAACGCGACGACGCGAAACCAACGCCGCAGACGGTTCGACCGGGGGACGTTGGATGAGGGCGCAGTTCGCCGGAGAAGACTTTCGGTTGGAGCTCGGTTTTTTGGAGATTGCGACGAAAATAGATCGGTTTGGAGGAAACCAATTTAGGGGATTGGAAGAGGAGATCAAGACGGACGCGTGGGCGCAAACAACTCGCTTTTATATGCACCGTGGAGGAAGATATTGAATTTGGAAGGTTTAGGTTTGTTTCGTATACGTTCTGGAGACAGCAGCACTCGGTTCGGCTGGAAGCTGAACAGTAAATCATGAATTACTGTAGCATGTGGCAGGAGAGAGAAAAAGCTGAATTTTCGGAATTAAAATAAAAGGCCAAAAATCAAGGAGATCAAATAAATAGCAAACAAATCCGAAAAAAACTCAGAAAATACCCAAAAATTGCTTGAAACACAAGGAAGCCAAATAACATAAATTTTTATTTAATTAATGTTTAGATTAGTCAAATTAAATATTTTTAATTTAAAAATTCTAGATTAAGCTTTATTAATTAAAATAAAATTAGTGAAATTTTTCAAGGACCTAAACTACTCAAAAGATTTTGAAAAGCTAAATTTTGGGACGTTACATTAAGTCTATATGGATGATCCACATGTGCAGCTAATCAAAAATACCAACCAATAATGTGCAAATATACACAGTGGAGATGCCTATCCAATTCTCCATTCCGGTAGGATATGTACTGGCACGAGCAGTGCTATTCCCCCCTTTTTTTGCTCACAATTCCTAGAACAGTGGAGGCAACCTTCTCTACTACAATGGGAGTTTGGGCAGTATTGGACGAAATGGCTTTGACATGGGCGAAAAATGCATCCCATATGACTCGAGAATTCCAGATACATATGCTATAATAGAATATCTATACAAAGCATGTTCCAAAAAGCGTTTGAAAATGCTATTATATATACTTTTGTAGGTTGAAAGAACGGTAAAGCATTCTAGATTAGGGAAAAAAAGGGACATAGCATAGAATACATCAATAAGTATTGTAAGTGGTTGGATAATTCTAAAAAGAAGATAAGATAAAATCCTAACAAAGGTTGAAGCTAATGGACTCCAGGATCATGCATTTATTCTGGAATCAATCTGTTGCATTAGTTGGTAGCTTAGAATCCCATTTATAAAGAAGCATCTTATAGAAATCAACGAAATGTCTATTAATTAGAAATTTAGAACCAATATATAACAATCAATTACAGGTACTGAAAGAATAAGGTGTCTTTGATGTGCACCTATTCCAGTCTTTCTGTACAACTCAGTAACCTATTGAGCCATTGATAAAACTACAAACGATGTAACTATATAAGGACTAAATCAGCACTAAGTGAAAATAAAAGAACATCAGTAGCCTACGAAAAAGGAAGATGGGCTATCTCTTTGCTTAGATGGGCTAAAATAGAGCAGGGGAAGGCTGGGAACCAATATAGCCAAGTAATGTTAATGCATACATCCGAAGACTAAACAAAATGCAAGACATCCCAGGTAATCAAAGTATCAAACCACAATAATACCAAGAGAGGGAACAAAGCAGCAACAAGCAGAGAGCACCAAAGAGCGGTTGCCCATCCGGTTGGAAGCCTTGAACCTGAAATAGGAGAATGCGGAAACAAATTAGCAACAAAAGCTTCTGAAAAGAGCGGTAATAGTGGTAGAATGAAAAGGAGAAAAAAATAGACGAACCAATCATAGGGCTGATAATAACATAGCAGCTCCCGATATGCACTGACCATATGGTAAATTAGCTAAAGGAAATAATGGTGGAATGAAAAATTGGAGAAATAGGCCAACCAATTAGAGAACAGATAATAGCATAGCGCCCTTGATATGTATCAACCATATGGTAAAATATGTCCTTTTATTCAAACAAGGCACTTGGTTCGCAGATGATAGAAAATCTAATTTTCTCTTTATCCTGTGTATGTAGATGGTAGCAAGTCTCAATATCGAAAAACTAAAACCAAAATCTACAAAGAGGACATTCCATATACTACAAGCGTGGACATTCCATATATCATAATCGAAATGGAAGGACTCAATACCTGCGAAATCTGCAACATTTCTATAGCTCGAATGAGAAGGGAAAGAGAGATGGATGCAGCTTGATGAGGGCATCTCTACTACTACTACATCTTCCACTCCAAGTGTGCATGAGAATGTTCATGAAGCACCACAAGGTCCAATGACTAGAGCACGAGCTAAACTTCTAAATCAACAGGTGAATTTGTTTCTTAATAAATTTCCTTGTATTAATGAGAACAGTATACTACCTCATGCAAGTTGTTTGTGTATTCTCAGATTTGAACACACCGAAGATTTTGAAACCATGAGGGAGGTGAGGGAAACCAATACCAAAACCATGGAACCACTCTTTGGATAGGAGAAGCTTAAGCGGACTGACTTGAAGACACAAGGAAAAGAAACTTGACTTGAAGCCATGCGTATGCAGGAAGCCCACGTCACTACAAGTCCAACCGAAGCCCAGAACTTATTTATTTCTCACGGCCTGCATGCCTCCTTGTTGACCAAAGTTGTAACCAACACATGGAGTTTTTAATTAAGACTAGAAGTGCTAGAAGTTGTATTCGGTTGTTAGCGTGCTTGAGTCGGTTTCGGCTGGACCGAATCAATTCTGACCATCCAAACCGAGCATACGTATTGTGTTAATGGCACCATAAATCCGGGGCGCCGCCATTGTAAAGGGACGGGATATTTTGAGATATCAGTTGATTTCAGTTCTTGTTTCTCCACGCATGGCGAACCATGTTCTTGAGGAAATTGAGAATTCTTCGCAAATTGAGATCGTTCAACCTTTCCATTGGGAATTGGGGCGCGATAGGGCTTCGCTTAGTGGTCGTGAAGTCTGACGCGTGTGTTCTTGCAAATTAAAGAGTGTTCGTTCTTGCATTGGCAACGGAGGATCACTACGATTCGAGAGGCGACACGTGAGTATCTTGATCCTACGTCGAGAAGATCGGGCGACCCCGTATCATCTTGATATCAGAGCACGGTTGACTCGGTAGGATTACTTATCCCTAGTTTAGATTGTTTTTACTTGTTGTTCTTAATACCTAGAGTCCATAAACCAAAAATTGCAACACAAAAATTCCAAGCCCTAGTTTTTTGCATCTGTTATTTCCTGTGAGTTTAGTTAGGTTTTAATTCATTAGAATTTTTGTTTAGTGCTGATCGTAGTGTTCTTTTGCGTTGCTTAATCTTGTGTCCAATTAAAAACCGATCGGTGAGAGTCACGCTACAGACGCAGCGCAGCCATCGTGCATGATCGCAACGAGGATTTGAGTATCGCTACGATATCCGATCACTACGAGGATCATGCTTGCGCTGAGATCGACATGCTCTGATGATTCGCATTGCTACAGTGCCCCCGAGCGCTGCAATGTTCTACGCGGTGCAGTCCTTATTCAGCGTTTCTTCCTGCTACAGTGCATAAGGCTGTGAACAGTGCAAATCAAAAAAAAAAACTTTCGTCTTTGAGACTAGTCTTTGATAATTGTTTAGGGCTGTTCACTGAATTATTTACGCTTACTGAAAATTTGAGCTTGTGTAAGAGAGTTTAAACCCTAGTTTCGGCAAAAAAAAAAGAAGAAAGAAAGACAAAAGACAAGCCACAAGTTTTTTTTAAAAAAACCGTGGCTGTGAAGTAACAAAAAAGAAGAAGAAGAAGAAGAAGAAGATATTAGCCGAAATTTGGGGAACATTATAACCTTGGCTCATAAAATTCAGATTGTGTATTTAATTTCTTTGAGTAATCTTGTGCCCTTACATTTCATATTATTGCAATTGGCTAGCGTCTCTCCTAGTACTTGGTGCCAAACGAGCTAGTTTTCATCTCAATATCAGATTGCATCTCACTAGCTCATTCCTTTGTTTGCATTGAGTCACATTTATCTTTGCGTGTGCGTTCATACACTTCGCTTAAATCCTTTGGATCAGCACTTAGGCAAAATATTATAGCTTGGATTATTACTTAGCTTTACAACATCAAGAATTTCAGATTGCTAGGATATACACCTCCATACCAAGCTACACTAAATAACCGTTGTTCTGCAATTGTGAGCACTCTTTAATTCGCCTGATCATCACTTTGCTATTGTAGCTTCCACCAAGTGTAAGTTTCTTTTGGCCTTAATTCACTTCGGAAGGGTAAGAACTTTACTTGGGAGAGAAAAGAGAGATTGAGTGATTTTGACTAATCATCCATATACACTCTTGCTGTTTGTGTTTTCTTTTGCACAATCTAACCATGTCAGGTGGAGAAGATAATTATGGTGAGGAGCATGCTGTTGATCTCAATGCCCCGGTGACTCGCTCCAACATCGGGCATTGAGGAGTACATTACAACAAGAATTTGTGCCGGCACCATCAGACTGGGAAGAGCTCAAGGCGGATATGCAGGATCTCCGCATTGACCTCAATCAACAAATGAATGTGTTGCGTACGGGCATCGTGAATGATGTCATGCGGGCACTTCGTCAGCAGCAAGAAGAAGATAGTGTGCATCTACCGGCTCGCATACCTCCACGAGAGGAGGAGGTCGCTGCACGAGTCGCCCAGGATGCTCAATAACGGCGAGACCATGTGGTGGCACAAGCCATACGGCCATCTCCACCTAGGAGAGGAGGTGGGGGAGGCGCCCAAGGACCCGGAAGGGGCCGTGGGCATGGAGGCCAAGGTGGGGGAGCACCTCACTTCAACGATGATGACTTGTACCACTACGATGATGGATACCACCGCCGACACCGCCATGGCAATGAACGGCCTCATGAAGAGAAATTTGGTAAGCTTAAATTTACTATGCCAACATTTTCAAGAACACATGATCCTGAAGATTACCTCACTTGGGAGCTCAAGGTGGACAAGGTGTTCCGTATGCACAATTACTCTGAAGAAAAGAAAATACACATGGCTGCACTTGAATTTGACAAGTATGCGCTCATATGGTGGGAACAAGTTCAAAATCAAAGGAGAGAGTACAATGATCCTCCTATCACGACATGGGAAGAGATGAAGTATCACATGAGAGCGAGGTTTGTTCCTAAACATTACAAACGTGATTTATTTGATAAATTGCAGCAAATGAAGCAAGGCACTCTAACGGTGGAAGAGTATTATAAAGAGATGGAGATGGCCATGATTCGAGCTAATATATTTGAGCAAGAAGAACAAACAATGGCTCGTTTCCTTGTTGGTTTGCACCCTCCCATCAAGCGCATCACCGAATTTCAGCCCTACAACAACATGGTAGAGTTGGTGCATCAAGCAACCAAGGCTGAAAGGCAACTGCAACAAGATATGAGAGCAACAAGGACATCATCATATACACCCCGTTCAGCACCTACAGGAGGTAAACCCACATCTCGTTTCAATTCTTTTAAAACTAATCCATCTAGTGGGAGTTTTGCTCCTAATACCAGTGCTGCACCAAGCTGGAAAAATACAACAACACCCATTGCCAAGAAAGGTCCAACACCTTCTAGCTCGTCTTCAGTGGGTTCTACAGCAAGAAGTAGTGTCATCCAGTGTTTCAAATGCCTTGGACGAGGTCATATGCAAAAAGATTGTCCAAATAACAAGGTTATGTTGCTATTGGAGAATGGAGAGTATGACTCTACTAGCGAGGAGGAAGGTGAGGCCCTTGCTGATTTTGAAAGATTTGGAGATGTACATGAGGAAGGACATGAGAGGGAGGCGCACGAGGATGGTTTTGTGACCCGAGGCTGGTCCTATCCTTGTATGTACACCGACGGTGTTGAGTGTGCAAGCAAAACCCACTCATGAGCAGCGTTGCAATCTTTTTCAAACAAGAGCTCAGGTGAGTACAGATGGTAAGTGTTGTAAAGTTATTATTGATGGTGGAAGTTGTCACAATTTAGCTAGTAAAGAACTTTGCACTAAACTTGGGTTGAAATACAAGAAACATCCACATCCATATCAAATTCAATGGTTGAGTAATGATGGGTCTATGAAGGTTGGATACACTGTTGATGTTAGTTTTCAGATTGGGAATTATCGAGATACTGTGGAGTGTGATGTTGTTTCCATGGATGTATGCCACTTACTTTTAGGAAGATCATGGCAGTATGATAGATCTGTGATTCATGATGGTAGAACAAATCAATATAAATTCATATGGAATAACAAAGAGATAACTTTGCGACCTTTAACTCCTTCTCAAATTGTGATTAATAACATGCAAAAGATTGAGATGAAAGTAGACAATGAGAGAGGGAAGGAGCAAAAGAGTGTGATTCCACAAAAGGTGAGTGAGAGTCACAAGCTACAACTGAATGGAAAAAGAAAGAATGAGGGAGAGAAAAAGTTAGTCATGATAGCCACTAAATCTGATTTGAGAGAGATGAGAGATGATCCCACTTTGATACACTTTGTATTGCTATACAAAGATGTTTTGCTTTCTACTAATGACTTAACCTCTCTTCCTAGCGTGGTTTCTCAAGTTTTGCAGGCTTATGAGGATGTCTTTCCAGAGGAAGTACCCGCTGGTCTACCGCCTATTCGAGGCATTGAACATCAAATTGACTTAGTACCGGGGGCTCCACTTCCCAACCGACCGCCGTACCACACAAACCCAGAGAAGACAAAAGAAATTCAGCGGCAAGTGCAGACGCTCATGGAAAAAGGGTATGTACGCGAAAGTCTTAATCCTTGTGCCGTCCCTGTCATTCTTGTTCCTAAGAAAGATGATACATGGAGAATGTGCGTAGACTGTAGAGCTATCAACAATATTACCATTCGTTATCGTCATCCTATTCCTAGGTTAGATGATATGCTTGATGAATTGAGTGGCTCTACTATCTTTTCTAAGATTGATTTGCGTAGTGGATATCATCAAATACGAATGAAACATGGTGATGAATGGAAAACTGCTTTTAAAACGAAATTTGGTTTGTATGAATGGTTAGTGATGCCTTTTGGTTTATCTAATGCTCCTAGTATATTCATGCATTTAATGAACCATGTTTTGCGACACTTCATTGGTAAATTTGTGGTAGTCTATTTTGATGATATTTTGATATATAACCGCTCATTGGAAGAACATGTTGAACACGTTAGCCAAGTGCTAGAAGTGCTAAGAACTGAACAATTGTATGCTAATCTTGAGAAGTGTACTTTCTGCACAAACAAAGTGGTGTTCTTAGGCTATGTTGTTTCAGCTCATGGAATTGAAGTAGATAAGTCTAAAGTTGAAGCTATTCGAAATTGGCCTACTCCTGTCAATGTTAGTCAAATTCGTAGCTTTCATGGGCTTGCTGGGTTTTACCGTCGTTTTGTGAAAGATTTCAGCACCATTGCTGCCCCATTAAATGAATTAACTAAAAAGGGAGTTGTTTTTGAATGGGGAGCATCACAAGATAAAGCTTTCTTGAACTAAAGAAATGTTTGACTGAAGCACCTTTGCTTGTTTTACCTGATTTCACTAAAACTTTTGAGATTGAATGTGATGCTAGTGGAATAGGTATTGGTGGTGTTTTGATGCAAGGCCAAAAACCAGTCGCATACTTTAGTGAGAAACTTAACGGAGCACAATTGAATTATCCTGTTTATGACAAAGAATTATATGCTCTTGTGCGTGCTTTAGAGACTTAGCAACATTATCTTTGGCCTAAAGAATTTATTATTTATTCTGATCATGAAGCTTTGAAATACCTGAAGGGTCAAGCTAAACTAAATCGTAGACATGCTAAGTGGGTTGAATTCATTGAGACTTTTTCATACATTGTTAAATACAAGAAGGGTAAAGAGAATGTGGTAGCTGATGCTTTGTCTAGAAAGAATGTACTTTTCACCCAGTTGGAAGTAAAGGTACCTGGATTAGAGAGTTTGAAAGATTTATATGCTTCCGACCATGATTTTTTCGTACCATATTCTAAATGCAAAGATGGAAAAGGATGGGATAAATACCATATTCATGATGGGTTTCTCTTTCGTGCTAACAAACTATGAGTTCCAGGTTCGTCTGTGCGTTTGTTATTGTTACAGGAATCCCATGCAGGTGGATTGATGGGACATTTTGGGAGAGAGAAAACATACCTGATGTTGGCCGATCACTTCTATTGGCCCAAGATGCGACGTGACGTCGAGAGGTTTGTTCAATGATGTATCACATGCCATAAAGCTAAATCAAAACTTAATCCATATGGTTTGTATACTCCACTTCCAGTTCCTAGTGCACCTTGGGAAGATATTAGCATGGATTTTGTGTTAGGATTGCCTAGGACTAAGAGGGGGAGAGATTCTGTTTTTGTAGTTGTGGATAGATTTTCTAAGATGACACACTTTATTCCTTGTCATAAGAGCGACGATGCGTCGCATGTCGCTGACTTGTTTTTCAGGGAAATTGTGAGATTGCATGGCGTGCCTCGCACCATTGTTTCAGATCATGATGTGAAGTTTATGAGCTATTTCTGGAAAACTTTGTGGGCTAAGCTTGGAACAAAGTTACTCTTTTCGACAACTTGTCACCCACAAACCGATGGACAAACGGAGGTGGTGAACCGTACACTCTCCATGTTGCTACAGACAATGATTAAAAAGAACCTAAAAGAGTGGGAGGACTGTCTACCGCATGTGGAATTTGCTTATAATCGGGCGGTGCATTCTACTACTCAATTGTGTCCCTTCGAGGTGGTGTATGGCTTCAAACCGATCACCCCACTTGATTTTCTACCACTTCCATTACAAGAACGTGCTAATATGGAGGCCTCCAAACGTGCTGATTTTATAAAGCAACTTCATGAAAAGACTAAACACGTAATTGAGGCGAAGGTACGTTCTTATGCTTCCAAAGCTAAAAAAACTAGAAACAAAATGCTATTCGAACCAGGTGACTTGGTGTGGGTTCATCTTCGCAAAGAACGCTTTCCGGAGAAGCGTAAATCAAAGTTGATGCCCCGTGGTGATGGTCCTTTTAGAGTACTCGCCAAGATCAACGATAATGCTTACAAGATTGAGCTTCCAGGAGACGACTATGCAGTAAGTACCACTTTTAATGTTGCTGATTTATCACCATTTTTTGGGCAACACGATACAGAGTCGAGGACGACTCCTTTTCAAGAGGGGGAGGATGATGAGGGCATCTCTACTACTACTACATCTTCCACTCCAAGTGTGCATGAGAATGTTCATGAAGCACCACAAGGTCCAATGACTAGAGCACGAGCTAAACTTCTAAATCAACAGGTGAATTTATTTCTTAATAAATTTCCTTGTATTAATGAGAACAATATACTACCTCATGCAAGTTGTTTGTGTATTCTCAGATTTGAACACACCGAAGATTTTGAAACCATGAGGGAGGTGAGGGAAACCAGTACCAAAACCATGGAACCACTCTTTGGATAGGAGAAGCTTAAGCGGGCTGACTTGAAGACACAAGGAAAAGAAACTTGACTTGAAGCCATGCGCATGCAGGAAGCCCACGTCACTACAAGTCCAACCGAAGCCCAGAACTTATTTATTTCTCACGGCCTGCATGCCTCCTTGTTGACCAAAGTTGTAACCAGCACATGGAGTTTTTAATTAAGACTAGAAGTGCTAGAAGTTGTATTCGGTTGTTAGCCAGGCTTGGAGTCGGTTTCGGCCTGGACCGAATCAATTCACAGCCATCCAAACCGAGCATACGTATTGTGTTAAGGGCACCATAAATACTGGGGGCGCCGCCATTGTAAAGGGGACGGGATATTTTTGAGATATCAGATTGATTTCAGTTCTTGTTTCTCCACGCATGGCCGAACCATGTTCTTGAGGGAAATTGAGAATTCTTCGCAAATTGAGATCGTTCAACCTTTCCGTTGGGAATTGGGAGCGCGATAGGGCTTCGCTTAGTGGTCGTGAAGTCTGGCGCGTGTGTTCTTGCGAATTAAAGAGTGTTCGTTCTTGCATTGGCAACGGAGGATCACTACGATTCGAGAGGCGACACGTGAGTATCTTGATCCTACGTCGAGAAGATCGGGCGACCCCGTATCACAGCTGCTGGAGCATGGGCTAGTTTGGATTTGAGGTGATGTTCAGATAGGATACCACCTTGGATGCGAAATGATTCTGTATGCATTATCGACTATTGTAGCTATGTATATGCATTAAAAAACTACTATTGAGTAAAGAAGAACAGCGGTGAAAAAATAACCTAAAGTAAGATCAAAGACGGCAGGATATGGTAACCAAAAGAACACTGAAGGCTCATTTGAACCTACCACTTAAGAGCAATACCTTTCAAATCTAGATTCTTTATGCCACACCGAATTAAGTAGATATCGAGCTGCACAATCAAACCTGTAATGAAAAGAAACATGCCATTTACATGTCTGGAAAATATAACTGATATTACAGGTAGCTAGCTAACACAACAAGTCTCACACATACTACTTTCAGCTCTTTTTTCTTTAAAAAATGTGACTAATCATGCCAAATTCGATAACAGTTCCCAATAAATGCGTAAACCATGAAAGAACAACAAAGGAGCTCATATAAATCTGATAAAGTATTGATAATATGAAAATGTTTATGTAGATCAATTCAATCTCTGTATAAACGCAACAGGTTAAGGAATAAGTTAGAAAGTCAGTAAGGGCGCGTGTTTAATACAACATGGTTAGTATAATTTTTCTTTCCCCCCCTTTTTTGAAAGGTTCTGTTTTTTTATGTTCTGAGTGTGTAATTAGGGAAATGGAAATACAGAAAGTTTTTTCTTTTGGCTTTCTGAGCCATATAGTGGATCTGCTATGTATCAGTACCCATTTTAGCTTTGAAATGTACTTGTTCTATGAAGCAAAGACTTACAATGTAGAACTAACCATTTTTTTGGTCTGTAGAGATATGTAAAATGATGATGTAGAACAAAGCGTGTTCGTAAAGGTTTCTAGCACAAGAATGGCCTTTTGAGCGAAGACACGACGTTAAAGAAGGAATGATATAAATCCGAGAAAGTATTGACAATACGAAAATGTTTATGTAGCTGCTCCAGGACATCACTGGCAGTTCTAGATAGTTGTTACCTCATAGATGTGAAAGATGCTACTTTGAGAAAACCTGAAACCGAACAAGAAATTACTTCAGGGAAGACAAATGTAACTCACAATAATGTAAGATTGCAAAGAAACACTAATTAAGATACCGTGTAACTAAAGTAATGTAATCATCGCTATCCTAAATACTTGCCTCTGTAGCTTTGATAACTGGGAGCTGGACATATGGGAAAGCAACAAATATCCCGGTGAATTTAAAGAGCATCAACGGAACCTTGGAACTTTTAATAGAATGTAGGCCTGATACTTCTGGCCTCTCTTCAAGCATTTGTCGCAGGACAACAAAAAATGGTGCTACAAATAACACAAGTACACATCGTGAGCTAACTTGAAAGGCTCAAAGCTAGTGGATAAAAGGAAACCAGAAAGAGATACTCACTTGTAGTGATGCAATACAAGGACCTATGTAGACTGTATCAATATCAGATTCAGGTCCATGTGGCCTAAAAGTAGAAAAAGTTTTAGCCAAGGCTTGTCACGAAAAGATAGATCACAAATTTAATGGCCAAGTACAGGAGAAATATTATAAACAAACAAAGTAAAGCTATACATAGATCAAATATCTGAGATGCACAGAATCAGCTAAAAATTATAGTGCAAAATTAACTCCCATTTGGGTAAATTGGAACAGAAAATTGAATGGTAGCTTTTTCAAATAGCAGTGTCAAGACAATTTCTTTGTTACAATCACCTCTGATCAACAATATACCCATGTTTGGCATTCAGAAATGCAAAAGTAAGAAACATTTTTAAAAAAAATCACTAGAATGGAGGAAATATTTAACAAAAAACAACAGTTTACATGTGTTCTAATTTCTAAGACATGTACTGAGAGGAAATACAAAAAATATGGAGCTGCGCCCCACAAATACAAAACAGAATCAGCTGCAGGAAATTATATTTTTGCTCAGCTGATTTGAATTTTCGATAAAAATATACACTTATACATATGAGTGAACACTTACCTATCCAGCACTCCATTCTTGCACAAGGGGAAATTTTAATTACATCCGGAGGAGCAACACTAATGTTTAAACATAATACAAGAGCAACACATCCAGGCTTCATCTGCACCAGTAAAATCATTATTAGTAAATAGCATATGAAAAACATGAACAGCTTAGAAAGATAAGCAATGGAAGACAAAAAAAATTAAAATAGCTAAAACAAGAAAAAGAAGCAAGCAGAAAGGTATGATAGATAACCAACTAAAATAGTAAAGCTATTTACTGATTAGCTACTTCTAGTGAAAATAAACAAACCACAACTGTTGCCCAAGTTATATAATGCATAGGTCCTCAGTCAGATTGTAATAACTTAGCATACATCTTTTTCACGAAGCTCACGGCACACACTGGGTTACTAAAGTTTGGCACGATGCTCTAGTCCAAAAAAAAAAACATAATCTGCAAACCTTCTAGGGGCTTAAGTTGTTGAAGGGGAAAGGGATAGCTTATTCTACATGAGTCTCTTGAAACAAGTGTTTATACTATTGAACCAAGCGCTTCTACATAATTCGAAACAGAATCTAGGAAAATGGAGCATATGCATTATACATAAGTAGTACTCTATTTTGCCCAAAAGCAATCAGACAATCACAACTCCTAAAATTATGTAGTCATTAAAAAGAGGTGAAAGACATGTATGGGTAGGTATGTATTATAAGAGAGCTAGTCTATTTTTTTGGGTATGTCGAGGGGAAAAAAATCTAGACAGGAGGTATACCTTTTAGAACTCAGCTGTTGAGGAACATTTTCTTTTTCTGCTGGAGTTGTGTCTTCGTTTGAGAGAGCTTTCTCTTTTGATGAGGGAGTTAGTCTCATCAACATAAAGGCAAATGCATTTTATCAGTAGCTTTCTATGCAAAAACATGTATAGGAAGTATGGTATTTACCGTTGGATGTTCCGTCGATGCTGTCTTGGAGTTGAATGTTTCTGCATAATGTGCTAGAGGGATGTCTGAGTGTGCTGTCGTACATTCAGAGGTTTGGTCTAGTTCCTTGTCCTTGTAAGCAAGAGGTTGCTGTGTAGTGTCGGCATGATGTAAATGTAATTGGATATCGCTATCTTGAACCGTCAACAGCTACAAAGTTCAGTGAAAAGGGAGGATTCACAACTTAAAGAACTGATAAATGCGCTGTGTGTACAATAGACTGCATGACAATGTGAGCGTATTGAAAAGAATAAAGTAGTACTATAAGAAATGGTAATAAGTGATACCTGAACTGGGCAAACAGCGGAAGCAGTCGTTTGTGCTACACGCTAGGAGTTTGGGTTTGGGTGACGGCAATGGTGAGTTCTGGCTGTTTTATGAGGTACCTGCGTTGGATAATCTGTGAGGATGAGGAGGTCCCTTCCGTAGTATCGTTGTTATGGTATGGCGAAAGTTTTTAAGGGCTAATTGCAAATCAGCCTGGATTAACAATTTTTTTTGCAGATATCAGTGGTTGATCCACGCAGTATATTGTAATAAAATATATTTTAATTGGGACCCAAAAAAATAGTCATAAATTAGCAATCAAGTCAGGAGTACACGCAATACTGATATATCACAAGTATTCTCGGGAATCATTAATATATTACAAAATCCATAATTCTAAAAAGTTAACAAACATCGTAGATAAAAGCTTGCAAGAGAATCACTAAATATATATAATAGCACAATTACTAATGAAAATGGAAACGATACCTTTAATGTCAACCTCATGTAAGTTGGTCTGAGTATAGCCTTTTCCACTCGTCAAGTTTCATCTTGCTTGGTGGCAGTAGATCAAGAGGATTCTTTGGCATGGGATTTGGTGCCTCTTCAATGCAGCAATATACGCTTCATCAATCTGCATAGGTAGGAATTATACTATAGTATCCTGGCAATGCCTAATATGGAGAATTCTGATATACAAATCCTACAACCTACCGTAGGATTGTAAACACCATAACTAAGCCTTGGGTACAAGTACAACCACCCTGCAATATCTGCATGAACCTCTGTGGCAGAGAGGCTCATCCATTGGTCAATCTGGGTCTGCGAAAACAGTAAATGGATAAGCACTAAAACTTGTTGAGTTACGACGACAATAAAAGCATTGGATAGATCACTCACATATTCGATAAGAGGAGATTCGTAAAGGTGTCACCCTTCAAACGCGCAACCTCAGGAAGAACAAGAGAGACAGTGATTCATCTGATAAATATAAAGTTAGGAAACATATCGAATGAAAAGGTGTAAGTAGCTGCCTAAATCCTACATCGATGACATACGAATTGCATACAGCGTAGGCTCGACACAGGCAAGCTCGCATTACACATCAAATTAAGCTAAGAACAAGGCACACAGGCTCAAAATCCAACAAATCTAACAACATCCGAGCATATCCCAGTATATTTATAGGCAATATGAACTAAGCAGCAACTACTGGAGTAAGAAAGAAATCGATTAGTAATTGCATACAGCATAGGCTCCAACAAACCTAACAACATCCGAGCATATCCCAGTATATTTATAGGCAATATGAACTCAGCAACAACTACTGGAGCAAGAAAGAAATCGATGAGTACAATGAACTCACAAGCGCCATGTCGGCAGGAGCTGCTTGCCTCGGTCGATCCAAATCTCACATCTGCACAAAGCACGAACCAAAAAAGGGAAAAAGTGAGCTCAACTATGATTGGCAAAGGGAAGAGGGGGCGTAGCGGGCGGCGGGGAGGAGGGGGCGGCGGGGAGGAGGGGGCGTCGCGGGCGAAGGGGAGGAGGAGGGCGACGCGTGCGGCGGGCCGAAGGGGAAGAGGGGGCGCAAGGGAGGAGGGAGCGGCACGGTCCAAGGGGAGTTCGAGGCGGTGGGAGGAGGAAGGGAAGAGGGGCGCGCGACGAAAGGGAGGAGGAGCGCGCGGGCAGCGGAAGAGGGGCGAGCGCGGCGGGGAGGAGGGAGCGTCGCGGGCGAAGGGGAGGGGGAGGGCGACGCGTGCGGCGGGCCGAAGTTGAAGAGGGGGCGCAGGGGAGGAGGGAGCGACGCGGGCGGCCGGGAGGAGGGGGCGTCGTGGGCGGCGGGCCGAAGGGGAGGAGGGGTGCAGAGGAGCGGCTGCGGCAGCTACGGCAGGGGAGGAAGCGAGCGCGAGGGCGGGGATGAGGTAGGGGATGGCAGGCGAAGGTAGCGGAGTGGAGGATGCGAGGATGTGGGCGCGGCTGCGGCTGCGGCTGCATAAAAGCTGATTGATGCGCCACGACGAAAGAAACGCGAAGCTTCTCGCGAACCCCTGAAGCTGAACCGAAGGGGCTGCGTGGCACGATCCTGCCGATCGGACGGCTCACGCACGCGCTCGGCGGAGGCGCGCGCTCAGAAGAATCACGAGACCTCCGACGCTGGATGCAATCGCTCCGCTAGGCACTATCGGACGGCGACGGAACCGCTCGCTTGTGATTGGCTAAAATTCAGGAAACGCCGACGTGGACACCCTGGTTGAGCGGCGATTGCTTCAGCCTTATAAGGAGTAATATATACACTACTTCAGCCCGTTCGTCCCTCCCATATTATTTGGGAAAATCATGAAACATCGCCTCTAAAGATTGACGACACTCGGGACACCACTCCCAATATTGTTCGTCATACTATATAATTCAAATGATATGCAGATGCGCCAAATACCATTTCGGACCCTTTACTGCATTTCCTGCCTTTTCATTTTTCTTAGCCACACGAAATGATCTATTTTGCCCTGGTGGGCATAGCGCAATTCAGAGCAAGTTTGGTTCGCGTGCTGGCCTGGCCGGGAAGCTGCCTTTGGTTTGCATCCTGATGACGCTTGAGCTAGCCTGGACTGGATCCTCCCGACAGCTCCATTAGCCTGAGCCAGGCGACCAAATTTTGACGCCGGAGCTCCAGGCAGGAGCACAACGCCTTGCTAATCGCACTTCCGATGCTAGTCAGTCATCACGCGTTGAGCCGTCGTCATCGCCACGTGACATACCGTTGCAGCTCGGTAGGCCCGTAGTCGCCGTCGCGCGCAGCTCCACCACCCCACCGTCGCAGCTCCGCAGACCAGCCGTTCGTCGTTCACTTCTTCACCGCCACCAGATCTCGCCCAGGTCGGGCTCCGCCGCCACGCTTGGAACGCGCCGCCGCCAATAGTCGCAGGTCCCTGCCCCTGGACCCTGCTGCTGCTGCCACACCCAAACCCCGCCGCCATCATGCCCAGGTTCCGCCTCCGCCATCGCACGCCACGCCCAGATCGCATCAGCCACGTGTTTTCAACTAAACAACCAAACCGATCTATCTTCCGGCTTGCTGGCTAGACAAAGATCATCAGTCTAAGCCTTCAATCAAATAGACCCTTGGTCTATAATAAGTGGATCTGGCCGCATCGTTGTCTCGTTGCTTCGTGGGCCTGATCCGCGCGAGGAGCAAGCCTCCCTCTACTGTCGTTAGAGGTGGTCAAATCGGCGATCCGACCTGGCACAGCAAGATTTCATGTACGTACGGATCCGTTTTCTCCGTTACTTAGATGCGTTGTGTGGTATTGGTCTATAGGCTAAGGCACCGATCCAAGCACGATACAATAGCCTCACGGGTTGTACCGAGCTAACCTGTTGGATCGGTGTTGACCCATTTAGCCTATTTGGTATGAAAATTCAAAGAAATTGTAATTTTTTTGGAAAATATATAACATTTTTTAAAGAATACAAAAATATATTTATATGTATATATATAATGGATTATATAAAATTAAAAAGCTATAAAATAAAATCATATATATATATATATTAAAAAATGAACGGGTTTAACAGGTCAAGTTGTGCTATGCACAATACTATTCGTGCCGAGTCAGATCAGCCCACTAAGCCGAGATCTCGACCCCAAGTATGACACGAGTTGTCGGCAGGACCCATTTAGGTGGTGGGCTGTGTTGTGCCTAGATCGGATCAACAAGGTTGTGCTTCGGGCCAACCCAGCTGGCAAGGCCATTTGGGCACCTCTAATTGTTGTGGTCTCGAACCATGGGTTGTGGCTTAGGGTTCTTGACCACGATGCCCCCGCCCCCACTACCGTTGGCTAACTCATTCACTTGGCGTGCCCAGTCCCATAGCACTGCTTGCACATGAAATAGCAAATCTAGTCTCTTCCAGAGATCAAAGCCCAAAATGGCATCGCGGACTCGCCGACAGACGACATGTGTTCTCGTCCGTGTCTCGGGCGCATAGACCCCTCGTCCCCTCTCTTAGGGAAGGGACGATGCCTCATTCGCGGGCCTAGGGAGAGGACTTCCCTCGAGCTGTTAATTATTTACGATTAAATTGATTATAACTAAATAATTAAGACTAACTAACTAATTACGATCAATTAATAATGACTAATTAATTATCACGACTAAATTGATTAGGACTAATTAATTATAGCCAATTAATTTTGACTAATTAATTATAGCCAATTAATTACAACTAATTAATTATGGCTAATTAATTACGGCTGGTGTAGTAATTAATTAGTCTTAACATATATGTGTGGTTAGAGTTAACAATTAATTTTTTAAAATTAATTTA
Source organism: Ampelocalamus luodianensis (assembly GCA_036346255.1). Taxonomy (NCBI): domain Eukaryota; kingdom Viridiplantae; phylum Streptophyta; class Magnoliopsida; order Poales; family Poaceae; genus Ampelocalamus; species Ampelocalamus luodianensis. Next base: position 19,337,812 of record CM070631.1, on the reverse strand, counting down.
GTTCTAATTAATTAGTCATAACCAATTTAGTCGTAGCTAATTAGCTGTAATTAATTTATTCATAACTAATTATTCATAATTAATTAGTCATAGTTAATTAGTCGTAAATAGTTAGTTGTAGTGAGTTAATTATAATTATTTAGTTATAATCAATTTAATTTTAATTAATTAACAATTTGAGGAAAGTCTCCTTCCCAAGCTGCGAACAAGGTCTCGGAGGGGACGAGGAGTCCGTGTGTCTGAGACGCAGATGATGATATATGTCATCTGTTAGCGAATTCACGATACTATTTTAACTTTTGATCTATAGAGTTGACTAGATTTACTATTTTGCTTGAGCATTTAAGCCAAATTCTGCAAGAGGCACTATCGGCCGTTACTGATCGACGTGCGTCGCGCGGCCCGTCAATCGTTGCGTGGATCGCCGCGCCGCTACTTCGCTGGACCCGGTGTTCAGTAGTGAGCTAATGCTTGTGGTACCAACACGTCGTGTCAGAAGTAGCTGCACTGCCTTGCACTAGACGTTTCCACTGAAATGAAGAGGTGGTGGTTTCTGCGGCGACGTGAAAATTTCGTAGTAGTACGCGCGTGCTTGCTGCGCGGGTCATGCTAGTTGTTCCTATAAAATATACTAGAAGGTGACTTGTGGCGCGGCCGGTGTTCGGGGAGAGAAAAAGTAGGAATTTTTATATGCGTTTTGGCAAATATTTTTTTAGCGAGTGATTATACGTGTAAAATAGCAATGGCTATTATTTGTTAGGTTTGGTTTTTATACGATGTAAACTTGTAAATGTAAGAAAGGAAAAACATATGTAATATAAAAAGGAAAAGTATAATATTTTGGTTATTGTATAAACAATATGAGGATATAAAGTCTGCAAACGCAATAACCGGTAGCATATGAAGAGGTTATGGTTTAAGACGGTGAACAAATGTCCACATGTTTGAAGCGTGTGAACTTAATGTAAACGAAGCTCAATAGATACAGATAAATAAAGAAGGATAATCGTTTAGCTAGTGTTCACTGGACTCGTAAATGTCTTTTTATTCTACTTATACAGCTAGACCAACTAAAATACTATATAGTCAGCACATGTAAGAGTTTGTAGAATCGGAAGCCATACCAGTGAGATCTTCCATGTTTGTAGGTTTAACATCAGTAATACTTAAACTTCGATTGCTAATTTCCAAACTTCCATGATTTATCCAGAAATCGTCTGCTGATATGAAAGTCTCGTAATCACTGTGGGAAAAAAACCCGGAAATAATCTATGTCAATAAAATACGTACAGAGTACATGCAAGATAAATGTATATAGGGTGCAATGAGTAACATTTACAATAACTATGCATGGAAGGTGGGCGATGTTGTTTTAATTTTTCTAAAGGATACTGATATAGATACCTACATACAGCTAAACCATGAACTAAACTCAACATATAAAAAATCTCAAAACACAAAAGATATGATAGCACTAAATAAAAATATCATGTGGAGAATGACCTAGCTGAACTTAGCCTAAAATGGAACTATCTGCATGCAAACTCTGGGGCATGATTCTGTAAGCTTTGAAGTGGACCATACATAAAACTATAAAGTAGTGTTACTATATTAGGCAGTAGTCATGTTTTTTTAGGTTTTCACTACCTTAATCTGAGTAGAAGTAGTTGAAGCACACGAAAGCATTCTAGAAAAAATCAAAACATATAAAATACGATACTACTAAATAAAAAGTATCCTGTAGAGAGTTATTTAGCTGAACTTAGGCATAAATGGAATTATTTTTATGTAGACTTTGGGGCATGTTTCTGTAGGCTTTGAAGTGAAATCTACAAAAAAAATTATAAAGTAATGTTACTATATTAGTCAGTAGGCATGGGTTTGTCAGGTTTTCACAACCCAAATTTGAGTATAAGTAGTTGAAGCACATCAAATCATGTGAGACAATCCCGATAATCTCAACCAAAGAGACCCTAAAGGATATGTAGAATTTTACTCTGTACCTCGGGGGCCAAACCATTTGGACATAACATATATCATATACAATACAATAGTTTTCAGCATGGCCTGTGGCAACCTTGATCTAACTACAAAGAAGAAGGGGGATGGGCTAAAAGATAATAACAAAAGAGAGACCACTTTCGACGATTGAACAACACTTTTATATCCTGATCGGAACTGGCTTTGAACTTTCATATCCAGATTTAGCTCCACTTTCACTTTTATACCAGGCAAGTCGAACTTAGAATATCTAATATAATTTTGGACAATTCTACTTGAATTGCTAGGTAACAATAAAAAGTTATCCTTTAGGTTTCTAAACTTAACCAAATAGCTACAGCGTTGAGTAAAATAAGAGAGAAACAAATATGAAATAGATAGTTAGTCTTATCATTTATCAATAGCAAGGGGTATGTTTGAAGTGATCGGTAAACTCTGTAGTACGTTACAGTTAGATGAGTATTTTTTTTGTATGATCGGTGATAGGATTGTAGCACGTACCTAAAAATTTGTATGTAGACGACTACAGACATATATTCACGAAAGGCAAGGGTTACGATGATGAAGCATTCCCGAAAGGCGAGGGTTATGGTGATGAAGCATTTGAAAACATTAAAACATGTTTTTTTATTACATGTAGAGTCAAAACAGCAAAGCACAGATGTAGGTAAATTCATTTAAAAAAACATAATGGAGCGAGTCAGTTTCACAACAAATGGAAGCACCACTGTGATATAAAAATACAAAAAATCATCAATCATATATTCCGAGTTACGAATAGACAAATCTCTCCTCGTGAGAAGGCTGCCATCTTTGTCCGAGCAACTCTTCCTCCTCTCCTGCTAACCTTGACCAAAGCTCTCATCTGTTTAAACATAGCAAAATCTTGCGATTAGCCATAGTAAAAACTGGAAAAAAATGAGGCAAAGAAAAAGATGGTTTACAGATCTTGTTTGGAGGTGAATGCTTACCGATGCAATCCAAATGGAACTCTGCATTCTTCATGTTGAGCCATTTCTTGACAACTGTTTTTGTTCTCGGCCAGGACGATGACTACGCAAATTATCAGAGGGAAACTCCTGTAAATAAAGCACCAAGGTTTTTGAAAAAGAGGAAATTTGAAGGAAGATGTTGTTCAAGCATCAATCCAAACCTTTGGGATCCTTGCATTGCGTGTCCTCATTTTAATACCGAGGTAGGGGTGGTGGCGGCCCGAGGGGCAGGGGCAGAGCCGGGCAGCTAGTCAAAGGAGGTGACGGTGAGAAGCCGAGGCAGAGGCGATGACGGTAGTCCGGAGCAGCTGAACGGAGTCGTCCAGTCGGACAGAGCAGAGGAGGCACTAAGCAAAGCTCGGGCAGCCAAGCAGAGGATCTCGGGCCTATGGGCGCCATGAGCTGGTGGGAGCCTGGGGAGCAGAGGGGTGACGGTCGGATCCGGAGTGGAGGGGCTGGATCCGGGCGTCGACAGCTAGATCCGGGCAGGGATGACCGGAGTTGGCAGTGCGGCGACAGGAGCTGGCCTGGCGGTAGTGACAGTGGCAGGTGCGTCGCCAGATCGAGGCGGGAGCGGCCGGGTTTGAGGAGGGTTGGGCGGGATTCAGCGGACGAAGGTCGGGACGGAGGCGTAGCAGCTCGGGCCAACAACGCTGGGGGCAGAGGCGACCAGATCTGATTAGCGGCGAGCGCGCAAAGTAGAGGAAGGGTATTGGCGGCTTGGGCTCGAGCATGGGAGGCAGGGTGACAGGATTGACATCATGGAGGACCGGTGGCGCTCGGGGAAGAAGAAAAAACAGAGGAGGGAAGCCGCCGGCCTCGAATCCGGCCGCCTCAGCGAACGGGAGTTGGAGAGGGAGAGTGACGTGGCCGCGTGGCGCTGGAGGGAGGACTGGGAGCGGAAGCATGGATGGGAGGCGAAGGGGGGAAGAAAGGGAAAGAAGCTTGAGGTAGACAGAGAGGGCGGCAGGGGAGGAAGGGGAAGAAGCCGAAGGGAGCGGTGGTGGCCGGTGAGGGAAATCAAGCAGGCGACGCTTGAGGGAGAGGGATGGGACAGGAGATGGAATGGCAACAATGAGGGGAGGGGCTGGATGGATCGAGAAAGGAGTTGGGAGGAGAGAGTAGCGGGATGAGGGCTCACGACGAAGATTTTTCGAGGCGACATGGCTGCGCGAGCGACAAGATGTAGACGCCTGTGGGGCGATGTGGACACGCGAGCGGTGCTCCTTCCTATCGAGCGCACCACCTCGGATCGGAGGGCGTGGAGGCGGGCACAAGCGCGATCGGACGGTGCTCCTTTTGCTGCCGATGTAGAGGGCTTAGGAGGAGCTCAAAGCTACGAGCCTTATATGTTAGTAATTGTATTTTGTCACTTGTTTATTGTCACTAGTAAACAAATTTGCATTTACTATGGTGAGATCAGGCTACTGTTCATAGGATTTCTTTCTAGTCTGAAATGAACTTTTCTATATGATGCTTAGTAGGCACTTTAATTTTAGATCACAAGGTTCAATTTCTATTACTAACAAGATGCTCAAGAGATCTATAGGACACCATAGCCATCCCATCAGTGCAATTGGTAATCAATATATACTAGGATGAAAGTGTGCACCACGCTGCGCCGTTGTTTACAACGTGTTTCTACCTAAATATATGTCTCTATTATTCGTATGCAACTCTGACATATAACTAGTTATTCTAGAATTTAAGAAATTATTTCAGCATAACACAAGGTGGAACAAAACATTAGCAATATATAGTGTAGAACAACAAGCATGTTCTGGTTGGTTGACCAATCTTTGGCATATCCCAAACCTAGTGAACACAAATGAGATTCTACAAATTAATATAGAAATCACATAAAAAAGATATCACCTAAAGGAACTAACCTTCACTGATGAGTCAGAGAACCCACCAACAACCAATGATCCATTATGTGAAATCAATGAGTGGTTTAATATGTGTTTCACGGGATAATGATCCAAATAAAGTATACACATTGACAAATGAAGTTCTACAAATTAATATAGAAATCACATAAAAAGTTGGAGCCAGAGGATTACCAGTACTTTGGAACATTGCTGAATGAGGAAGAGGAGGAGCAACTATCACCAGAGGAGCTTCCCTTACAATCACCCCTTTATTGTGCTCAAAACTGATTTCGACCACTTGGGGGGCTTGAACTTCTTTCAACCACAAGCTTTGCTGGAGCGGCAATAGCCTTTACAAAAGAAGTGAAATTCTTTCAGTTTTTATTTTCTATTTGCTTGACAAGAGCAGGTGAAGGAGAAACTAAAAATATTTTACTGTCATAATAAAAAGGTACCTTGGCCTTTGGGGCCTTCCTCTTAAGGTCTACGACCATTTTCCCTTTCTCCTCTGTAGTCAAAATTGCTTGGGAACAACTAATTGGGTCAGTCGGAGGAAGGTTGTAGCTTGTACTCCCAACCTTCTTCTTATCTGCCGTCTTCACAAGGTGGAGTCTCTTACTCATAGGGATTTGATCTCCATATCTCCCTTTGAGTCGTCCTTAGTGGACCCTAGGTCGATATCCGAATCGGACAAAGTCCCTGATATGCCGACTTGCTACAAAAGTCAAGAAACAAAAATTATTAAGTGATCAAAATTATGACTACTAGTTGTCGAAGATGAAATAAATAAGAATATTGATTACCTTTATGCACTCCAGTTTCTCCTCCTCGAAAATGACAGCCAGGATCTAAGGAGCCTCCTCCGTGTTTGGAGGCATCTTCTCGCATATGAGCTTGACTCAAGCGTCAATCTCCTTCCGCGGCAAGTCTCAAATGGAAGAATATGGTAAACAAATATACTTGAATTGAAAAATTAAAGAGCTAAAAGTTGATTATACACTTACCCTCCTTGTAGTCTCTGGTCAAATCTTCGACCTCTGAGTACACCCACATAGGGTGTGCTCGATCCTTCATGGGGCTGATTCGGCGTGTGGTGAAATCCTTCACCACATGCTATCCGGTCAAGCCCCCATCCTTCAAGTTGCAGATGGCTTGAATCCATAGGGCCATTCGACCATGACCACTTGAGGTTGTGTCCCACGACTTCTTTTTCTCTATGGCCTTGCCCGCAAAGATAAGGCGGTCGTCCTTCGTGACAGTCTAGTAAGACCACTTCTTCCTTCATCCCGACTTGGACGATCGGGTATACATTGGGATGTACTCCTTCGATTTCCCATCGTGGAGTTGGATACCACATATGCCTTCGATCCTACGCTGCTTGCTCATCCCATAGTAATACTTGAAGAGATCCAGATCTGCAGGGGTCCCCAAGTACGCTTCGCAGAGGTACACGGACATGCTCAATATTGTGATGGAATTGAGAACCAAGTTCACCAAAATCCACCCCAAAGTGTTCGAGCACCACCGCCAAAAATGGATGCGAGGGCAACCAAAGTCCGCGGTCGCAGTTGGCTTGAAAGACTACAATCATGTCTTTCTCCCCAAACGGCAAGTGCTGACCCTCCGCACTCGACCATTTCACCAGAGATCTTGAGGGGATCTTTTGGGCGGCAACTAGAGCGATCATCTTCTCAACGTCTATCTTCAACTTCTCACACTGAGATTCTGACATCTCTTCCAAAAAGATTTGGTTTAAATTTGGAGAACATGGGAAGAATAGCTGTGGATTTGACTGGTGGCGGAGAAAACAAGAGCTCAAAAGATATGAAGCACTTGGGGAAAGTAAAAACCCTAGATTTACCCCTGGCAGCTATTTATAACCGCAGGTTTGGAGTTAAAATGTGGGGGAGCCCAACAGTTGAAATCTCTTCGGGAACCTCTCCCAACGGACATAATCATAAGAGATGGATCACATTCTTTTTACAACTCAAATAAAGATACCTTCTTTGACCAAGTCAATTTCTGGTCAAAAGAAATACTTGTCGGAAAAGCTTTCCTTACGACTACAATCCTACGACCTCTTTCCTAGCAAGTCATTTTGTTTTAAAGTTGAGGGGCTAGATAATCTATAATATTTATTATAGATAATGGTATTCTTAATAACCTTCAAGTATACCTGTGGTTGAAAATACCTATTACAACCAGTGAAGGCTACGACTATTCCATGTTACAACCTCCCTATGGTCATAAGATCCACTACGACCAGGTCGGAATCACGACCACCCTATTGTCGATAAAACTCACAGACATGTTGACCTTATCGACGAGGGACTTTGCACACTATGCGTACTTATGCGTGGTAGTTAATACATGTGTGATTTATCCCTAACATAACAGCACATAGTTCTCTCTATCTCTGGTATATCTGCACGGTGAACATGCAGGAGGGTGTCTATCTGACAATAATTGTAACCAACACGTGCATTCAATCAACCATCAAGGCGCCTGCTAACACACAACAACGACCACCCCTTCAGAAGCTTTATAAGGGGCAACGCCGGTGGACAGAGAAAGGGAGGATACATAAGTTCATGATACACAGAGGCCATCAGACATAGTCTCGGTGGATTGTTTCATTCTGTAAACTCATTCAATACAAGCACACAGGAGTAGGGTTATTATTCTCTCCGGAGAAGGCCTAAACCTATTTAAAAAGCCCCTGTCTCCTCTTGCATAATCTCGAGTGCCGTGTCCCTAGCATTTATTTCATAAGTTCGATAGTGAATCATCGACACTATGGTTTGTAGTCTAGTTGTCCAAATGTTGCTAGGGGTTATGCAAACTGAATCAAGTGTGTTGATTGTGCTACATCTTTGTTAAGCAGCATGAGGGCACACATAAGCATCATTATTAAGCAGCAAGATGGCACACATACGCATCTCAGTCTCTTTTCCATACACCTACAACAGACTAACTACTTCACAAATATGGCACAAAGTACAACAATGATACACACACTGTAACATCCCAAATCAGGGTTTGTGTTTCAAATGTATGAAAATGAGAAGGATTTAAAAATTTTGAGCATGTTTTGATTTTCTGGAGCATTTGCATGATTTGTTGCTTTTGAAAATTTTGAAATCAATTACAACATACCACTCAAATCATAACTCCAAAAGGAAACAGAAATAAAAACTTGTGATCATCTCCTGGAAATAATTTATTTAAATCTTATAATATTTATCATGAATAAATATAATTTTCCCAAATTTTCTGGGACAGGTTTAGACCCTAAGAAAATTCAAACACCATTTGATGACCTAGACTAAGTTTAAATTTATATTATACAAATTATAATAATAAAAGTGATTTTAATAATTTTTATGAACACTAGAGTGTCCCAGGAACACCTTTGATTAATTTCAGTTTTTTAGGAAATTTATTTCTAATTTTAAGGCCTTGGTCAAAGTAGAATCAATTTAAATGATCTCAGTCAAACTCGCACTATTCTTAGGGCTCGAACCTGACCCTGGTTCGAACCGGACCCAAGCCTTTCGGCTGCACCGCACCGCCTAAGCGCCCTCGCATGCAGGCCATTGGATTAAAATCGGAGGGCTCACACCGATTGGGCCGATTGAGCCAGCCCAATCGCCACTCCATCCGGGCCGTCCATTTTAGATCGTGTGGTCCTTGTGAAATCGACCCGCACCACTCGTTCTCAGCTTGGCTGGACCATCTTAACACACGCCCGCACCACCTTGTGTCGCTGCCACCCTGGCCCCACCCGGTCAGTCCCTTCTTCTTCTTCGGGCAGGAGCGAGCAGAGCTCGAGCTCCACGCAGCCGAGCGCCTCTGAGCTGCTCCGTCACCTCCGTGACCACACCGCCCCATTTGACCTACCTGAGAGCTTTGCCCTCTAACGCTGCTCTCATTCCCGTTTATGCCCGAGCCTTAAACCCCCTCGAGTCTCTCTCGCAGCTCACTTCTCTTCCCGACCGAGGAAGAGAGGGAGGTTTCCTTGAGCTCTGTTCTTCGGTAAAGACCACACAACCAAGTCCCTCTCCTCCTACTTTCCCAGCTATCTCCATTTTCGCTTGTAGGACCCGGGGCAATCTCGTGCTCCCACTACCTCCAGAGCGCGTCCAGAGCTTCACCGCCGGGCCTATCTTCGTCATCTTCATCTCCGGTGAATTTCTACTCATTTCTTGCGCGTCACTTTGCGCCATGGGGTGCAAGAACTTTTCCTCCCAATCAATTTCGTTATTGTTTCACAGGATCATTGGAATTTGGTCTTTGCCCAAATATCGGCCGAAAACTTTGTTCATCGCTCCCCTTGTCAACCTGGTGAGCTAATTTTTCGATTCCTGGTGCTTTCACCATCTTCGAGCCACCCTCAAGCTCCCTTGACCACTTATTGTCTTCCTTGTTGCCCAGGGAGCTCTCCCCTCGTGAAGCCTTTCCACTGCCACCGCCATTGCTGCCGCTAGACTCCCTCCGAACCTCCCCATCCATTTCAACTCTCTGGTAAGGTTCAGTGGACCCCTAGATAGCTTATGCGTGCATTATTTCGGCCATTGTATCATTGGGTTGTCGCATGCACGGAAGCCGTAGGGGTGCTGCCGCCCGCCGCCGTCGCCACCACCTTGAGCTGCGCACGGTTCTTGGCTTTCCACTCCGACCCTTAGTTCATGCCAGCAAGCACCACAGCGTCGGCGAGCTGCCGAGCCATCTCGCGGCCGCAGTAGCTCCCGCGTGGCGCGTTCCGACCGCACTGTAGCGGTGTCATTAGGGCTTAAATTACAATGATTAGCATTTAAATCGTGATCTTTGTCGGAAATCCGGTTTCAGGCGCGTTAATGGTTGGCTTAGTGCCTTTGACATGTGGGGCCGTGCTTTTAGTGATTTAGTTTACGGACCGTGGACCGGGCGAGTGGACCAAGGGTCCACGCACTATTCTGTGAACCCGAGAGTATGACATGTGGACCCCACATGTCAGTGTGTATTCAAAATCTGAAATTTAAATAGGAAGTGACACTATGCACTGGACCCCACTGGTCAGTAGGTGCGGCTAGGTCAGCACTCGGTAAGAAAAGTATTAAATGCAAATGTAAATTCCGAAGTGAATTATTTATGCACTGAAAATTAGTGTAAACTTCTAAAAGGCATAAGTAATTCATTTTAACTCCTTTCTGGATGATTCAAATTTTGTTAGTTTCTATTTTAAATGTAATTTAATATAAAATTATATTGAATTATGTTGCTGTTCCAGAAAATGTTTGTTAATAAATAACTTTAGGTTTAGATTTATTTTGCACTAAAAATTATTTTAACTTAAAAAATGCATAAGTATTTCTCTGTAACTCCAAATTGAGTGAATACAATTTTGTTGGCTTACTATAATAATGAACTTACTGTTAAAATTGGTTTTAGGCATGTTACTGTTTGTAAAAGAATTGCAAATACAATTAACTTGTGCTCTTTTTCATGTATTCGGAAATTCATAAAAGATGCATCATAGCTCCAAATGAGATGAATCCAATTGGGTTGTTCATATTATGAGGTGCTTGTTTTACTGTAAAAATTTCAGCTTCACCACCCTTCTAGAAATTTTTGCCAAACAATTTATTTATGGTGAATAGTAGCAAATTGCATTTTTCAAGCTGAGCAGAATTGTTTTGATCATAACTTTTGCTCAGAGCATCCAAATCAACTGATTCTTGTTTCTAAATTCATTATAAATCATGATCTTACTGCTGTAACATTTTCAAAGCATTTAGAGAAAGTTGGTTTTTGACTCTTTTCGGTATTCTTCGTTCTTACCGATTCCTTTTCGCTTTTTCGTTAGGTGCCGACGAGTGCGTTGATCTTGAGAGTGAGCCTCTGTAGCAAACTGAGCAAGTTCATCAAGGCAGGCAGTTTGATCATGTTAATCCCTTTCATTTCAAATCTAATATTTTGTTTGCAACTTGTATGTATGCATTGCTATTTTGTTGTTAAATTATGGTTTGATTAGAGGGCCCCTTTTAGTTGCATAATCTGTAGGTAAATGATATTCCTCTACTACCTGAGGCTAGGTTATTTGCTGTGATTAGAGATCGTTGGATGATCTCTTGTCACTTAGTAGATACGAATGAAACTGCTTAGACATGCTTAGCTATCGGTAGAAATGGGCGGTTATCGACTTGTCGATAACCTTGGTCACACAAACTTATTATGATCTTTATGTTTCAGCTTTGAGCCATATTTAGATTGCAAAAACTAAAAGTGAAAACAAAAGAAATGATTTGGACTTGGGCACAATGGTATGTTGGTGTGATCTGTTGGGTGTGATTGGAATGTTGCCCGAGTCAACAAGGACCGAGTTACTTGCGCCACCGTACTAAGCATTTTGCGTGCTAACCACACTAGAGGGTATGGGACCTCTCTTGGCTTAGTACTTTGGCGTGTGTTGGCTTCGAGTCGCAGGAGGTCGCAGGAGAGATGGTGTTGGGAGCATGGTATTTGTCCAAAAAGCTTTACCCTGAGTGGGTAGTTGTCTTTTCGGCTTTACCATGTAAGCGTATGGGTTTCTATCTATACGAGCGGCTCTTAGTTAATACACAATATTGGAAATGTTTCGTTGGACTTAGCCGTGCCGGCATACCTTCATAAGTGTGCTTATTGTGGCTTAAAGGCGGTCTGAAATGTGGGTACATTGGTACACCACTGCAGGGTTGAAACTATTCGAATAGCCTCGTCCTAGGTTATGGACACGCTCGGTTACGCCCCGTGAGAACTAGACTACAACTTTTTAAAAACTTAAAACTTGACATGGGTGGTATGAATGGGTAATTCATGCTATTGTTGTGGTGACTATTGGGTTAGTCACTTCCAGGATGTTGTTGTCAGCTATCTCTTATTATTATGTTGTTCTTGCTGTTATTTCAACAGTGAAAATGAATTGCAAACTTGCTTTTGAAATGTATTACATTATTGCAAATGAAGATTGCTTTGTGCTAAAAATGAGCCATACAGCCTCCACTCAAATAAACTTGCATGTAGCATATGTATAGGTCTGCTAGTCCACACGTCAGTCTTGCGAGTACATTATTGTACTCATTTGCTTTGCTTAATGTTATTTGTTGCAGAGGAGCAAGGTGAGCCCCAAGGGCCTTACTTTTGTGAGATGTGCAGTTTTTGGGACGACTAGCTTGGCAGTCCGGTTGGTTGCCTTGTGGGTGGAGGCACACTAATTGGCTTTTGTTTATCGCCATCTTATGGCACTTTTGCTTTCGCTGTTTACTTAGTTATTTGTATGTCATTTGGCCGGTCGGCCGGCCCTCTTTTGTAATAACTCTATTTGGTTTGTCTACTGTTTGGTAACGTGTTGCTTTGGATTCTATGTCTAGAATGGAATTGATGCAAGATTTTGTGAAGGGGTGTGTATACTGCATTCCTGGGAAGTATACATATCTCGAGGCTTGGTTTATTTGATTTGTAATGCTAGGACCAAGTGGATGGTTAAGCATTACAAGCCAAATAAACCGGGGTCTCACAAAGTTGGTATCAGAGCCATCCTGACCGTAGTAACCCAAGCATGGTCGTCCTTAGGATATTTTGGAAAAGCTTATTTTCGATGTATCAAATGGTTTATGAAAGCTTAAGTAGATTCTCAGATTTTACTCTTTACCTATCTTAGTTTTCTACTCGCATCTTGCTCTATTTGAGTTTTAAAAATTGGATTCCTCTCTTTCCTTTCAAAAGGTAGTTGCTTATCGGTTAAATTGGTTTTGGGAGAACCATGAGAGTTAAATGGAAGTGTTGGCTGTCTTTTGGTGAAGGTTAGAAGCTTTTGAAGTTGAAGATTTCGGTCAGAGACTTGGGGGGAAAATCTGGACCGCAAGCTTCAGATTCTGGACAGCTAGCTAGTAGTTAGTGTATAGAATCAAAAATAAGAGGATAATTCAACTAAAAAGTGTGGGAATAAAAAGGGTAAGATGTGATAGGAGTTAGCTAAGTGCTTAACCTTTCTTTAGGTGGTTTTACCTTGCTTTTAGCTGTGATAAAACCAGTGGGTTATGTTCTGAAATTGCCTTTCTAAAAATTGATTGCTCGTTCTTCCGTACGAGTTAGTCATACCAGGGAGTTGATTCGTAAATTGAGGTCTTGCATTGATATTATGCTAGCTTTTAAACCTTTGGAGTTCATTTGGTAAAGGTGTTGATTGTTTTTCTTTGTCTCCTATTCCGGAGTTGTTGCTGACATATCTTTGTGGAACAGGATGGCAAGAATAACCCGCAGCAGTCAGCCGGCTGATCCTGATGGGGAGCTCCTGCCTCCTCCGACCATGGCTGAGGTTCTCGCTCAGATCGAGCGGTGTAACACCCCAACTCAGAACGAGCCTGGAATGCTACCAAAACTAAATACAACTAGAGCGAATTTACAAATTTTCGATGAGTTTCCTTGTATAATCTATGAGAATCAATTTTCTAACAAGTGAACATAACATTTAACAAGTAATTTCATAAACCAAATCACTCATGCATAAGGGATAATCATATGAAGGTAATCAAATAACACCATTCTCACATCCATAACTTATTTCATCATTCATAATCATAAAATAACTATGGGTATTTCTCACAGATCTATTTATTCTTATGTGATGCTAAAATAACAATTGCATTATTGTTGTGAAGTGGTGCATGCTTTCCAATCATCTACTCCCGCCATGCATGACGCTTTGCCGTAAGTACCTAAATCAAAACAAAGCAAGGATGAGCCATAGGACTCGGCAAGTATCAACAAGATTACAGGATCATAAAGACATAACCGCTTGAACAACTTTAATCAACACTACTCATGGCATTTCAAATATTAAAAATATGTTGACAATGCTATGCACTCTTTGTTCTTTAACTCTTACGCATTTTACCGGTAATGCGGGTATTCATCCGTCAATGGATACCCATGCTCGTGCCATCCGCACAGTGGACCAAGAGCCTATACAACAACTTGTATAGGGACCTTTGCCCGCCATCAAAATGTCGGGACCTCAGATATATTGCCCACATTTCATAAATGTGGGACCTCAAGCCTGTCATTGATCGACGGGGACCTCAATCGAATCACTTGGTCACCTCATGACCAAGTTTCAAGATGCTCGTGATATGCATGAATATAACATCTATTTCTTCTCATTCAATAGAATTCAACATATACCTTAGTCATGAAAACAGAGCATTATGAAATAACTGCAGTCATAAAATGCAAACATCAACACCACTAGGGCCATCTCAACATCACTTTCACATGACAACAATGAACATTACACAACTCAATCATGACATGCAACAAGAATTTCCATTTTAACCGAATACTTGCCTCAACCGTGCGAGAACGGCGGATGCGAAGTAGGTGCTGCCCTTGGGACCTCGCTGCCACTGGACAAAAATAAAACCCCAAACTAAGACTAGCTTACTGGACCAAAACCATACTTAACATCACATTCAAATCGCTAACTTTTTAACGTTTTCAACTTTTCTAATTTCTAGCGATAGGTCACTGCAAACAGCATACTTCAAAAATTCATAACTTTCTGCTCAGGGGTCCAAATGAGATGATCTTGGACTTTCTGAAAAGATAATTAAGTTGCCTAAATAAACCTAGTTGGGGTGACCCTCTGATTCGCCATCTTCTACCCCTACCAATCCCTTTAGTCATAGCAGCTCAACAGCATTCAGTTTCTGGACAGAAATAAAGAAAATAGCATAACTTTCTCTACGTTCATCCAAATTCAGTGATCTTTAGTTTTCCTGAAAGCTAAGAGAATTAGATTCATTTTTCGTTATGGTGAGACCCTATGGAAACTCCTCTAACAGCAAGTTTAAATCAGGTTAAACCGACACTGTCAAATCTGTTACCCACAGAAACATCATAGCACTAAAAAAATCATAACTTTGGCTACCGAAGTCCGAATGACCTGATTCTTGTCGGCAATGAAAGATAACTACGATACCCACAACTTTCTAGGAGATGCCCAGACCTAAATCTGCCTTTACCTTAACCAAAAACGACAATATATGCTACTGCAGAACACCGATCTACTGTCATCCGAAAATTGGACAACAAGAAAACGACCCAAAACAAAGAACCACGGGTTACCCTTGCCGAAACGACGAAGGTACGCTGCGCGGATGAAGATCACCACGAGTTCCCGGTTATGATCCTTCTTCCCTTCTCCCTTTCTTCTCTTCCTTCTCCCTTTCTCTCCTTTTCTTCCCTTCTTTTCTCTTCCTCTTGGCCGGCCACCCAAGGCTTTTCTTTCTTGCTCTTGGCCAGCAACAATGGGGAATTAAGGAGGGGTGCAAGGAGGTGGGGAGGTGGGGCTGCGCAAGGGGAGGGGAAGGGGAAGGGTCGGCTGCAAGGGAGGAGAGGAGGGGCGCCGCTAGGGAGAGAGGAGGGGGCGGCTGCTAGGGAGGAGAGGAGGGGTTGGTCGGCTAGGGTTTGGGGAGGAGCCCCCTTGGCCGGCCACCCTACTGGGCCTTGGCCCAGGCCCAAGTTGCCAGGAAGTTTCGTTTTTCCCCTCAAAAACCTGGTTTTAGCGAAAAAACTAAAGGTCACTTTCATGATTATCAACCTGCTCTCAACAAAACTGACAAAAACTTTCCGGGATATTACAGTCTTCCCCCCTTAAACAGAATTCGACCCCGAATTCTAAACGTCTACGAGCACAAGAGAAACCGAGGGTGAACACTTAACATACAATGGATACACACCTGAAGTGAATAATTAGGATAAATCTCGCATGCGAGATTCCACCCCACGTAGCTTCCCGCTCATCTGCTGTGACCAAAGTACCTTAACATACTTCAAGGACTTGTTCCTTAGTGCCTTCTCGACTTTTCCAAAATTCTTACCGCTTGGACTCAAGGACGAGATCTTGTTCAATGGTTAAAGGTTCCAATGAAATGTGATGTTCGGATCTCGCAAGTACTTCCTCAACATGGATACATGAAACACGCAGCACACCCTCATGGACTCCGGAAGGTCCAGCGGTATGCCAACTTCCCAATCCGCCAGATCGCGAATGGGCCAATGTACTCGCTAAGCTTCCCTTTGGTACCAAATCTCACTACTCCTTTTGTGGAGACACCTCAAGAGTACTGGTCACCCACTTCAAATTCTAAGTCTCTTCTCCTTACATCCGCATAGCTCTTCATGCTTTGAGTCTGCTAATAAATTCGCCTCACTAAGGCTACTGCTCCACCGCCTTTTGTACCCAATCCGGCCCAAAATCGCCTTCTCACCCACACTTCCCAAAGAAGGGGTGATCTACACTTACGCCCATACAAAACCTCAAACGGAGCGGCCTTTATGCTGGAGTGATAATCATATTATAAGCAAATTCGCCAAAGGCAAATCGATCTTCCCAGCTACCCTTCCAAGATAGGACACAAGTTCTCAACATATCCTCCAAGGTCCGAATAGTGCGCTCTGCTTGTCCATCTGTCTCGAGGATGAAAAGCGGTACTCAAACGGAGTTGTGTGCCCAAAGCATTCTCGCAAACTCTCCCAAAACTTGATACAAACTTAGCATCCCCGCGTAAATGATGGTTTTGGCATTCCATGCAATCTCACAATCTCACGCACATAGATAGGGCCAAATCACTAGCCGAGTTCGTCGAACGGACAGAATAAAATGTGCGCACTTGTTGAACCGGTCCACTATAACCCAAATCGCATCCTTGCCTCGCGGTGAACGAGGCAACGCAACAACAAAATCCATAGAAATATCATCCCATGGCCATTGGGGTACTTCCAAAGGTCGCAATAACCCCAGACGTTTATGTTCACCTTCACTGCCGACAAACACCACAAGAAGCTACATAATTGGCAATATCCACCTTCATTCTTTTCCACCGAAATTCGCCTCAAATCACGGTACATCTTCGTCTCTCCGGATGAGCAAGATATGGAGTGCGATGTGCCTCCTTTAAAATGTCATCCTTAACTCCTCGCTTCGTGGGCACATAATCGTCCCTTGAATCGCAATGCTCCAAACCCATCCAAACTGAAATTCCCTTCCTTTCCTGTGTCCAAACGCTTCGACCCTCAAGAAAATGGGTCATTTTGTCGCGCTTCTTGTACTCATTGTGGAATGGTCGACCCCAAAATCAGTGTGTCTCGACATGAGCAGTCCCTACATAGCAATACGATATCTCCATACGGTCAAAATCCGCAATAAGACAATCCAAAGTAGCCGGTGTCGCCTTGCGACTAAGAGCATCTGCCACCACGTTAGCTTTGCCAGGATGATACTGAATCGTGAGATCATAATCTTTTATCAGCTCTAACCATCTTCGTTGTCTTAGATTCAAATCCCTCTGTGTAAAAATGTACTTAAGACTCTTGTGATCAGTAAAGATATCACAAGATTCGCCATAAAGATAATGCCTCCAAAGCTTCAAAGCGAACACTATCGCAGACCAATTCTAAATCATGAGTTGGATAATTCGCTCATGCTTCTTCAATTGTCTAGACGCATAAGCCGTAACCTTCCCGCCCCGCATGAGCACACAACCCAAACCAACTCGAGATGCATCGTAGTACACCGTGAATCGCTTCTCGTGCTCGTGAATAGTAAGAACCGAGCGGCCACCAACTTTTCCTTCAAAGTCCAAAATCGCGCTCACAATCATCGCCCCACAAAAACTTCACATCTTTCTCGAGTGAGCCCGACAACGGCTTGGCAATAATGGAGAAATCTTGCACAAAACGCCGGTAATAGCCTCGCCATACCGTAAAACTTCTCACTTCCTTGACATTGGTCGGTCTTGCCCATTCAACCATCTGGAAATTTTCCTGGATCGATCGATATTCCTTTATCATTTATAATATGCCCGAGGAACCCCACTTCGGACATCCGAATTCACACTTTTGAACTTGGCATAGAACCTATTTTCTCTTAGTGTTTCCAACACCAACCTCGGATGACGCCATGCTCAACTTGGTCTTTGAATAGATCAAAATATCATCAATAAAAACTACGACAAAATCATCCGGATACTCATGCAAGATCCTCGCTCATAGTTTCCATAAAAAAGCGAGGGCATTTGTTAGTCTAAAAGACATAACTTTGAATTCAAAGTGCCCGCATTTTGTAGAGAACGCCGTTTTCTCAATATCTTCCTTTCGGACAGGATCGGTTATAGCCCGATCAAGGTCTATCTTTGAAAACACCTTTGCCCCTCTCAACCGATCAAATAAGTCTTCAATGCGAGGCAAAGGATATTTATTCTTGATGGTCACCGTTGAGAGCACGGTAATCAATACACATGCGCCAACTACCATCTTTCTTCTTGGTAAACAATACCGAGCTCCCCATGGTGACACACTAGGTCGAATAAGATCTTTCACTTTTAGATCATCCAACTTCTTTAATTCTTCACGGAAAGGACGCGCCAGCGATCTACGGGTCATGGAAACCGGTTGAGCACCGGTATCAAATCAATCCAAACTCCACGGACGCAGGAGGGGCATCCACGCAACTCTGCTGAAAACATCTAAGAACTCTCGAACCACCGAACTAATTCTGCATCAAAGAGGAACTTGGCTTCCCATTAGTGACAAAAGAAACCCACTCTTCACGACTCGGCTACCGTGATACAAGCTAGCCAACACACGAGAGAATAAGAGGGCACTACCGAAACTACCTCAAGCCCGAAGGTGCTTGCGAGTTATCGTCTTCCAAAAGCACGAAATAATCGCTCGATAGCTATGTAACGACCCATACCCAAAATAACATCAAATGGCTCCATTTTCGTGACCATTAAATTAGCAATGAAATCTTCCCCATCCAATGAGATCACACAACCCGATCGACTGTGGAGCTAGCAAGAATTCCACCAGAGAATTAACTACAACCATGCGAGATAAAGACAAGATACTCAAATTGGCCCGACTAGCAAACTCTAATGATACAAAAGAGAAAGTAGCTCTGAATCAAAAGAACATAAGCCTCCATCGAGTCCACTAAGAGCGCACTGCCACCACATCAGACGCACTGCCACTCGCCTGCGTCGGCATGGCATAGAAGCTCGCGCTGCTTTGGTGCGGTAGGAACTCCGACACCACGAAAAGGAGGTGCGGCAATCGCAGGAGGTGCCAAGGCACCGAACAGAAACGGTGTCAAGGCACCGTGGCCAAAAGTACCGGCGGTGGCATCCTCCGTGATGTCAAGATAGGGCCGAGGTGACCCCAAGACCGAATAGGTGTGGTCGCTAACATCCGAATCGAACCTCGCGAAGACACCGCTGCTCGTGCCGATGCCGCCTCGTTCCCATTTAATAATCTTGGCGGGATTCGCCGAGCGGACCAATGCCTTGTGGCCCTCCGACCACAGTGGCGACAAGATCTGACCAAGAACACTCGACGCCCGATGCTCATTGCCACACTTGAAACATTTCATACCCTCGCCTAGAATCGGGCGCAACCTAGGCCCACTCATCGCCGACCGAAGTAAAAGATGACTGTGGCCTTGTGGTTCGGGACTTGAAGGAATTCGCGGCCTTTGAACTTCTTGGAAATCGGCTTCGAAATGACCCACTACCTCCTCCAAAATTCTTCTTTCGCCGCCACTAGCCCCACTGACCATGGTACCTCCCGTGCTGGTAGATCCTCCCAAGCCGCATCTCTAGCTCCATGCCCCCGGCTTGCTCTACCAGTGGAGCTAAAGTCACGCAATTCTAGCGCTCCCAAGACTGACGGAACTCCCGCCGAGCCCCTGCGAAACCTCTTAGCCTTTTCTCGCCTCATCAGAGCCACGCGGCAGACAAAGCGGATCAGATTGTTAAACCCGCTTCATATTCCGACACCGTCATCTTACCTCGCTTGTAGCTCAGAGTGAGACTTCCATCCTCTCCACAAACGATGCTTTGGATAAAACCTCCTCCTAAACTGCTCCACAAACAACTCCCATGTAACAGGCCATGAGCAGCAGATCCTAGCTGTCAAGACTCCTCCCACCGGATGTCCGCTGCCCTTGGTGAAATGCCACTGGCGTGCCTCATCTCGCACGACATCCCCAAAGCACCAAAGTGCCTCTCCATGACGCAGCGGTTGGCGCATCCACCGGAGTGCCCAATCCATCAAAGGTATCAAAGCGCAGGCGTTCCACCGATGCAATCCCATAGTAATCGCCGCGGTGCCACCGCTGGGCCACCAATGGGACATCAACCGAACAACGGAGGAGCTTGATCCCCGAGAGCTGCTGAAGCAACCTCTTCCTCCGACTCGCAGGACTTGCTTCACCAGCCATGCACTCAACTGGCGGGGCATTGTCGGCCTCGCCGGCACCCGCCGGCCACGACCACGACCTCGCCTCTTGCAATCTAAGAACACCACAATAAAACTAACCACAATAAGCATAAGAATAACTAGTATCAAACCTTCAAGAATAATCATACAATGACAATAGCGTAGTGCAATGCAAAAGAAAACCCAATCCCACCCATCGTGCTTAGTGTGTCAAAATTAATATTTCGATGCCCGCGGACCTACTGACCCGCTCGATACTCAAGCCGAACACCCCAACTCGTAACGAGCCCTGAATGCTACCAAAACTAAATACAACTAGAGCGAATTTACAAATTTTACAGAGTTTCCTTGTATAATCTATGAGAATCAATTTTCTAACAAGTGAACATAACATTTAACAATAATTTCATAAACCAAATCACTCATGCATAGGGATAATCATATGAAGGTAATCAAATAACACCATTCTCACATCCATAACTTATTTCGTCATTCATAATCATAAAATAACTATGGGTATTTCTCGTGATCTATTTATTCTTATGTGATGCTAAAATAACAATTGCATTATTGTTGTGAAGTGGTGCGTGCTTTCCAATCATCTACTCCCGCCCATGCATGACGTCTTTGCAAGTACCTAAATCAAAACAAAGCAAGGATGAGCCATAGGACTCAAAGAAGTATCAACAAGATTACAGGATCATAAAGACATAACCGCTTGAACAACTTTAATCAACACTACTCATGGCATTTCAAATATTAAAAATATGTTGACAATGCTATGCACTCTTTGTTCTTTAACTCTTTACGCATTTTACCGTAATGCGGGTATTCATCCGTCAATGGATACCCATGCTCGCGCTATCCGCACAGGGACCAAGAGCCTATACAACAACTTGTATAGGGACCTTTGCCCGTCATCAAAATGTCGGGACCTCAGACATATTGCCCACATTTCATAAATGTGGGGACCTCAAGCCTGCATTGATCGACAGGACCTCAATGAATCACTTGGTCACCTCATGACCAAGTTTCAAGATGCTCAGATATGCATGAATATAACATCTATTTCTTCTCATTCAATAGAATTCAACATATACCTTAGTCATGAAAAACAGAGCATTATGAAATAACTGCAGTCATAAAATGCAAACATCAACACCACTAGGCCATCTCAACATCACTTTCACATGACAACAATGAACATTACACAACTCAATCATGACATGCAACAAGAATTTCCATTTTAACCGAATACTTGCCTCAACCGTGCGAGAACGGCGGATGCGAAGTAGGTGCTGCCCTTGGGACCTCGCCGCCACCTGGACAAAAATAAAACCCCAAACTAAGACTAGCTTACTGGACCAAAACCATACTTAACATCACATTCGAAATCGCTAACTTTTTAACGTTTTCAACTTTTCTAATTTCTAGAGATAGGTCACTGCAAACAGCATACTTCAAAAATTCATAACTTTCTGCTCAGGGGTCCAAATGAGATGATCTTGGACTTTCTGAAAAGATAATTAAGTTGCCTAAATAAACCTAGTTGGGTTGACCCTCTGATTCGGCCATCTTCTACCCCTACCAATCCCTTTAGTCAGAGCAGCTCAACAGCATTCAGTTTCTGGACAGAAATAAAGAAAATAGCATACCTTTCTCTACGTTCATCCAAATTCAGTGATCTTTAGTTTTCCTGAAAGCTAAGAGAATTAGCTTCATTTTTCGTTATGGTGAGACCCTCTGGAAACTCCTCTAACAGCAAGTTTAAATCAGGTTAAACCTACACTGTCAAATCTGTTACCCACAGAAACATCATAGCACTAAAAAAATCATAACTTTGGCTACCGAAGTCCGAATGACCTGATTCTTGTCGGCAATGAAAGATAACTACGATACCCACAACTTTCTAGGAGATGCCCAGACCCAAATCTGCCTTTACCTTAACCAAAAACGACAATATATGCTACTGCAGAACACCGATCTACTGTCATCCGAAAATTGGACAACAAGAAAACGACCCAAAACAAAGAACCACGGGTTACCCTTGCCGAAACGACGAAGGTACGCTGCGCGGATGAAGATCACCACGAGTTCCCGGTTGCATAATCCTTCTTCCCTTCTCCCTTTCTTCTCTTCCTTCTCCTTTCTCTCCTTTTCTTCCCTTCTTTCTCTTCCTCTTGGCCGCCACCCAAGGCTTTTCTTTCTTGCTCTTGGCCAGCAACAATGGGGAATTAAGGAGGGTGCAAGGAGGTGGGGAGGTGGGGCTGCATGAGGGGAGGGGAAGGGGAAGGGTCGGCTGCAAGGGAGGAGAGGAGGGACGGCCGCTAGGGAGGAGAGGAGGGGCGGCGCTAGGGAGGAGAGGAGGGGTTGGTCGGCTAGGGTTTGGGGAGGGAGCCCCCTGGCGGCCACCCTACCGGCCTTGGCCGAGCCCAAGTTGCCGTGAAGTTTCGTTTTCCCCTCAAAAACCTGGTTTTAGCGAAAAAAACTAAAGGTCACTTTCATGATTATCAACCTGCTCTCAACAAAACTGACAAAAACTTTCCGGGATATTACAAGCGGAACCGCATGGATCAGACACGGATCCTCGAAGTTATCGCAAGGAACACCTCCACTCCCTCTGGTGCCTCGAGATCTGGAGGCGGTGGCCACCAGTCTCATGGGGGACTTTCGGAGTTCCTCCGTACACAGCCACCCACCTTCTCCCGGGTCCGAGGACCCTCTGGACGCGGATGATTGGCTACGTCTGGTTGAGCGAAAGCTCAACGCCGCCGATGCCGTGAGCAGGAGAAGGCACCGTTGCATCCCATCGCCTTGAGGGTGCAACACTCTCATGGTGGGAGAACTTCTCGCCATGCGACTTGCCGCCATGTGGTCACATGGGAGGAGTTTCACCGCTCCGCCGGGCTCATGTTCCCGCCGGCCTTATGAAGCTGAAGAAGAAGAGTTCTTTGCGCTCAAACAGGGGCGCAAATCTGTGACCGAGTACCTCTATGAGTTCAACCATTTGGCGAGGTACGCTCCTGCTGAGGTGGCCACAGATGAGGCCAAGCAGGAGAAGTTTATGGAGGGCTTGTCTGAGGAGTTGCAGTACAAGCTCTCTATTGTGGACTTTGCTGACTTCCAGACCTTGGTGGACAAGGCTATCGTCGCCGAGCACAAGGCGAGGGCGCTGGGTGAGTCACTCAAGTGCAAGTGGGAGGCCCAGCGATCTGCGCAGGCCAGCCTCTCCCGTCCCCGTGTTGGGCCTGCACCAGGGGCCCGTTCTCTGGCTTCACCACCGCCGAGGCCATCGGCGCCAGCTCCCATCCCCGCAGCCGTGATTCGCCACGCACTGCGCCCAGCAGCAGGGTGGCCTCCGCAATCCGACTGCCGAGGTCACCTGCTTCTCCTGCAACCAGAAGGGCCACTATGCCAATAGTTGCCCTAAGAGGACTATAGCGGCCCCTCGTCCTAATGGAGGACACGGGCAAGGGAGTGGTCACCCACCTGACCAGAAGATAGTCCAGAAGACCCAGGGCGTGGGTAGCGGCCGAGTCAACCACATCTCGGCTGAGGAGGCACAGGAAGCACCCGACGTTGTGTTGGGTACGCTTCTTGTCAATTCTCGCCCTGCTGCAGTATTATTTGATTCAAGAGCATCGTATTCTTTTATTTCAAGATCTTTTGCAGCTGCTAGTGATCTTCACTTTGCTCCTTTGGGTGTTCCTTTGCTTATCCGCTCTCCGGGTTCGGAAATGAGAGCTGATCAAGAATGCTGGGATGTTTCTATTGAGATCAAGGGTGTGGGATTCTTGGCGAATCTCATCCTACTCAACTCCATAAGTCTGGATGTGATTCTTGGCATGGATTGGTTGTCCCAACACTTGGGGCAAATCGATTATGCCAGGAAGATTGTCTACCTCACCAGCCCCTCAGGCGAGCAGGTTGGATTTTTGCCGCAGCTGCAAGGGCCACATCTTTGTGCACTTAAAGCGAAGCCAGTCTTGGAGATTCAGGATGTTCCCACAGTGTGTGACTTTGTGGATGTTTTTCCTGAAGATTTGCCTGGGATGCCTCCGGTTCGAGACCTGGAGTTCGTCATTGAGTTGCTGCCTGGTACAGCTCCAATTTCAAAAGCGACGTATCGGATGCCTCCTAATGAGTTGGAGGAGCTGAAGAAGCAGCTAGGTGAGCTTCAAGCGAAGGGTTTTATTCGTCCTAGCTCATCTCCTTGGGGTTGTCCTGCGATCTTTGTAAAGAAGAAAGACAAGACTTTGCGCTTGTGTGTTGATTACCGTCCGCTCAATGAGGTGACAGTAAAGAACAAGTATCCTTTGCCTCGCATTGACCATCTCTTTGACCAGATGACTGGAGCTCGGGTATTCTCCAAGATTGACTTCAGGTTAGGGTATCATCAAGTCAGGATCAGGGCTGAAGATATTCCGAAGACGGCTTTCACTACTCGTTATGGTCTGTACGAGTTTACCGTTATGTCTTTTGGCTTGACCAATGCTCCTGCCTTATTCATGAATCTTATGAACTCGGTATTCATGGAGTATCTGGATAAGTTTGTTATGGTATTCATTGATGACATTCTTATCTACTCCAAGAGTGAAGAAGAGCATGCTGAGCACCTGAAGATTGTGTTGGGAAGCTGCGAGAGCACCAGCTGTATGCGAAGTTCAGCAAGTGCGAGTTCTGGTTGAAGGAAGTGGCATTCTTAGGCCATGTTCTTTCCGCAGGAGGTGTGGCAGTAGATCCTAGCAAGGTTAGTGATGTGCTATATTGGGGTCAGCCCAAGTCAGTTACCGATGTGCGGAGTTTTCTTGGTTTGGTAGGTTATTACCGTCGCTTTATCGAGAACTTCTCCAAGATCGCAAAGCCGATGACTGAGTTGCTCAAGAAGGACAAGAATTTTGTGTGGTCCTCTGCTTGTGATGAGAGTTTTCAGGAACTCAAGAAGCGTTTGACTTCAGCCCCAGTGCTTGTTCTTCGCGATGTCCACAAGAGCTTCGATATCTTTTGCGATGCCTCTCGTTAGGGACTCGGTTGTGTTCTTATGCAAGAAGGCAAGGTTGTGGCCTATTCATCAAGACAGTTGAGGCCTCATGAACTCAACTACCCTACCCATGATTTGGAGTTAGCTGCAGTGATTCATGCACTTAAGATTTGGAGGCATTACCTGATCGGTAACCGTTGTGAGGTATACTCGGATCACAAGAGCTTGAAGTATCTGTTCACCCAGTCAGATCCGAACCTCAGGCAAAGAAGATGGTTGGAATTGATCAAAGATTATGATTTGGGCATTCAATACCATCCAGGCAAGGCCAATGTTGTTGCCGATACACTTCGTCGAAGGGCGTATTGCAATGTTTTGATGCTCTAGGAGCAGTAGCCTGCCATCCTTGAAGAATTTCAGCGGCTCAATTTGGGTTTGGTTGAGCACGGTTCTCTTGCTACCTTGGTTGTGCAACCAACCTTGGTGGACCAAATCAAGATGGCACAGCAAACAGATGTTGGTGTGAGTCAAATCAAGCAGAACATCAAGAATGAGACAGCCAAGTGCTTCTCAGAAGATGAGCATGGTGTTGTGTGGTTTGGACAGCGCTTGGTGGTTCCAAAGGTTATGGAATTACGGGATTTGATTCTCCGTGAAGCCCATGACTCCCCCTTGTCCATTCATCCCGGGGCTACCAAGATGTATCAAGACCTTCGTTAGAGATTCTGGTGGACCCGAATGAAGCATGAGATTGCCAAGTTCGTTGCCGAGTGCGACGTGTGCTGCCGTGTAAAGGCCGAGCATCAGCGTCCAGCAGGCCTTCTCCAGCCTTTGCTAGTGCCTGAGTGGAAGTGGGATTCCGTTGGTATGGATTTCATCACCGGTTTGCCTCGTACTTCTTCTGGGAAGGATGCTTTATGGGTTATCATTGATCGGTTGACGAAAGTAGCCCACTTTCTTCCAGTGCGGGCTAAGATTGATGTGAGACAATTGGCAGACCTCTACATATCCCGCATCGTGAGCTTGCATGGTGTGCCACGAACGATTGTGTCAGATCGTGGTTGTCTTTTCACCTCTCGCTTTTGGCACAGGTTGCAAGAGTCTATGGGGACTCGTCTTTCTTTCAGCTCAGCATATCATCCTAAGACTAACGGTCAGACGGAGCGAGTCAACCAAGTTTTAGAAGATATGCTCCGCGCTTGTGTTCTTTCTTATGGGAAGAATTGGGAGAAGTGCCTGCCGCTTGCCGAATTTTCCTACAACAACAGCTTTCAGGCTAGTCTCAGCATGGCACCGTTTGAGGCTTTGTATGGGAGGAGGTGCATAACCCCATTGAACTGGTCAGAAACTGGTGAGAGGCAGTTCTTCGGCCCAGATTCAATCAATGAAGCCGAAAGCCAGGTTCAGTTGATTCGCGAGAATTTGCGCGTGGCCTAGTCCAGGCAAAAGAGTTATGCAGATCATCGTCATCGTGAGTTGAGCTTCCAGCCCAATGACTTTGTTTATCTCAAAGTCTCACCTTTGAAGGGCCATCGGCGTTTCGGCATCAAGGGCAAGTTGGCTCCTTGATATGTTGGGTCTTATCGCATCATCGAGAGAGTGGGAGCTGTTGCTTACAGGTTAGAGTTGCCAGCTATACTTGAGGGAGTGCATGATGTGTTCCATGTGTCCCAATTGAAGAAGTGTCTCCATGTCCCGACTGAGGAAACTCCGTTGGAAAGTCTTGATGTGCAGGAAGATTTGACCTACCGCGAGCATCCTGTTCGTATTCTTGAAGAATCTGAACGAAGAACAAGGAATCGTATCATCAAGTTCCTTAAGGTTCAGTGGTCGAATCACTCCGAGGATGAGGCAACTTGGGAGCGGGAAGATCGCCTTCGTGCTGACTACCCATCTTTCTTTTCCGGGTGAATGGAATCTCGGGGCGAGATTCTTATAAGGGGAGGAGATTTGTAACATCCCAAATCAGGGTTTGTGTTTCAAATGTATGAAAATGAGAAGGATTTAAAACTTTTGAGCATGTTTTGATTTTCTGGAGCATTTGCATGATTTGTTGCTTTTGAAAATTTTGAAATCAATTACAACATACCACTCAAATCATAACTCCAAAAGGAAACAGAAATAAAAACTTGTGATCATCTCCTGGAAATAATTTATTTAAATCTTATAATATTTATCATGAATAAATATAATTTTCCCAAATTTTTTGGGACAGGTTTAGACCCTAAGAAAATTCAAACACCATTTGATGACCTAGACTAAGTTTAAATATATATTATACAAATTATAATCATAAAAGTGAGTTTAATAATTTTATGAACACAAGAGTGTCCCAGGAACACCTCTGATTAATTTCAGATTTTTAGGAAATTTATTTCTAATTTTAAGGCCTTGGTCAAAGTAGAATCAATTTAAATGATCTCAGTCAAACTGGCACTATTCTTAGGGCTCGAACCTGACCCTGGTTTGAACCCGACCCGAGCCTTTCGGCTGCACCGCACCACCTAAGCGCCCTTGCATGCAGGCCGTTGGATTAAAATCGGAGGGCTCACACCTATTGGGCCGATCGAGCCAGCCCGATCGCCACTCCATCCGGGCCGTCCATTTTAGATCGTGTGGTCCTTGTGAAACCGACCCGCACCACTCGTTCTCGGCTTGGCTGGACCATCTTAACACACGCCCGCACCACCTTGTGTCGCTGCCACCCTGGCCCCATGCAGTCAGTCCCTTCTTCTTCCTCGGGCAGGAGCGAGCAGAGCTCGAGCTCCACGCGGCCGAGCGCCTCTGAGCTGCTCTATCACCTCCATGACCGCACCGCCCTATTTGACCTACCCGAGAGCTTTGCCCTCTAACGCTGCTCTCATTCCCGTTTATGCCCGAGCCTTAAAACCCCTCGAGTCTCTCTCGCAGCTCACTTCTCTTCCCGGCCGAGGAAGAGAGGGAGGTTTCCTTGAGCTCCGTTCTTCGGTAAAGACCACACAACCAAGTCCCTCTCCTCCTACTTTCCCTGCTATCTCCATTTTCGCTCATTCGAGCCTTTGTTATTGCTTGTAGGACCCGAGGTAATATCGTGCTCCCACTACCTCCAAAGCGCGTCCAGAGCTTCACCGCCGGGCCTATCTTCGTCATCTTCGTCTCCGGTGAATTTCTACTCATTACTTGCGCGTCACTTTGCGCCATGGGGTGCAAGAAACTTTTCCTCCCAATCAATTTCGTTATTGTTTCACAGGATCATTGGAATTTGGTCTTTGCCCAAATATCGGCCGAAAACCTTATTCATCGCTCCCCTTGTCAACCCGGTGAGCTAATTTTTCGATTCCTGGTGCTTTCACCATCTTCGAGCCACCCTCAAGCTCCCTTGACCACTTATTGTCTTCCTTGTTGCCCAGGGAGCTCTCCCCTCGTGAAGCCTTTCCGCCGCCACCGCCATTGCTGCCGCTAGACTCCCTCCGAACCTCCCTGTCCATTTCAACTCCCTGGTAAGGTTCAGTGGACCCCTAGATAGCTTATGCGTGCATTATTTTGGCCATTGTATCATTGGGTTGTCGCATGCACGGTAGCCGTAGGGGTGCTGCCGCCCGCCGCCGGCTAGTCGCCGGAGCAGGCCGTTCCAGCCGCCGTCGCCACCACCTTGAGGTGCGCACGGTTCTTGGCTTTCCACTCCGACCCTTAGTTCGCGCCGGCAGCACCACGTCACGCGGCGAAGTCGCCGAGCCATCTCGCGGCCGCAGCAGCTCCCGCGTGGCGTGTTTCGATCGCCACTGTAGCGGCGTCATTAGGGCTTAAATTACAATGATTAGCATTTAAATCGTGATCTTTGTCGGAAATCCGATTTCAGGCGAGTTAATGGTTGGCTTAGTGCCTTTGACATGTGGGGCCGTACTTTTAGTCATTTAGTTTATGGACCGTGGACCGGGCGAGTGGACCAAGGGTCCACGCACTATTCCGTGAACTCGAGAGTATGACATGTGGACCCCACATGTCAATGTGTATTTAAAATCTAAAATTTAAATAGCAAGTGACACTATGCACTGGACCCCACTGGTCAGTAGGTGCGGCTAGGTCAGCACTCGGTAAGAAAAGAATTAAATGCAAATGTTAATTCCGAAGTGAATTATTTATGCACTAAAAATTAGTGTAAACTTCTAAAAGGCATAAGTAATTCATTTTAACTCCTTTCTGGATGATTCAAATTTTGTTAGTTTCTATTTTAAATGTACTTTAATATAAAATTATATTGAATTATGTTGCTGTTCCAGAAAATGTTTGTTAATAAATAACTTTAGGTTTAGATTTATTTTGCACTAAAAATTATTTTAACTTAAAAATGCATAAGTATTTCTCTGTAACTCCAAATTGAGTGAATCCAATTTTGTTGGCTTACTCTAATAATGAAATTACCGTTAAAATTGGTTTTAGGCATGTTACTATTTGTAAAAGAATTGCAAATACAATTAACTTGTGCTCTTTTTCATGTCTTCAAAAATTCATAAAAGATGCATCATAGCTCCAAATGAGATGAATCCAATTGGGTTGTTCATATTATGAGGTTCTTGTTTTACTGTAAAAATTTCAGCTTCACCACCTTTCTAGAAATTTTTGCCAAACAATTAATTTATGGTGAATAGTAGCAAATTGCATTTTTAAAGCTGAGCAGAATTGTTTAACCGAGGCACACATGTTGCGTCAGTAATGCCGATCCAAACAATTAAATGCGAACTGGGCTCACTACCCATATTAGGATGCAATCGGCACCATTAAGGTATCGATATGCTACGGAGCACATATACGCGCTCACCCTTCTAAGAACATCGACATCGACATACAAGCTCACATGGCATACAACGCATCATCGCACCAAAGCATCTATGCCATACAAGGTCAATACACATATTCTTACTCTCTGTTTCCAACCCAATAGTCTTAACATTTTACTTAACCAAACAGCGCCCATACATCGCATGTGGTAGCACGTGGGGACTTGAATTGAATAGTCGAGTTCGGTCCTTAATTAACCCGGACAAGTCCACCACAAAACCCAATCTCGCACAAAAGCACCATCACTAGCTTCCTCTTGTCCGGATCAATTTTAATTTGAAGTACAAGCTGGATTTAAAGAAACTGACAAAGAGTTCAAAATAACAAAAGTTCATTTTAGATTCCCATGTTTGACAAGGTATTCTTGTCAAACTCTAAAGTTTCTAGACCGCATATCTAAGCCAAATCTAAAAATATAGGTTATAATATACGAGACTATGCTAAGGTTGAGTGTATGGTGACAATTGAGGTAATCCTTCATGTTAGGTCATAACTAACTACTAATGAGATCATACTTTGTATTTTGAAACATAGCATGCACAGTTGTCACCGGATTTAGAAAATCTAATGTATAAAATTTAGGATCAACATGGTGCGAGAGGAAGCTTGCCTTGATAATAATAAACTTCACTGCGTGTTCAAAGTTGCTCGTAAATAAATTCACCCACTTCAAAGAAACCAGATTCTAAAAGAAGCAATAAGATCCAATAAATGCCAAAATCGACAATAAGTACAAAATGGAAGAAATATGCATGATCAATCCGAAATGCATGATTGACAATATGCTTAAGCCATAACTACCCATAATGGTGATACTAACCCATAATATAGCCTACTGTTTTCAAAAGGCAGAAACTAGGGTTTAGTTCAAAGTTTCAGTTTTCAGATTTTGAAAAGAACAGAAACAGGACAGAGCAGCTTTCGGGTCAATCAAGAATAGACTAAGTAAAATATGTTAATTTGAAACTTAGTCTAAGGTTTTAGAGTGGATAATACCCTAAGCAAACCCTAGATTAACCCTATTTGGTCGATCACGAATCGCCAAAATTCAAAAGTTGTCTGCTAAACTGACAACAGGAGACAGAGATGACCCTCTGCTACAAAATGAAGTAGATAGTAATAAAGATCAAGAGACTAACTTGTTATGCTACTAAGGTTTAGTTTAGACCTAACTAGGATAACAAGTCAACAAAAGAAACCCTAGGTCTTGAAAAAGATAGGGAAAACCGAAAAGTTATAATAACAACTTTTTCAGTTTGAAGCAAGTTGAAGCTACTGATGCTCAAAAGAATGATTCCCAGAAGCTTCTAAGGTCCTTAAGATGCTCAAGATATCGAAAACTAGGGTTTTATCTTACCAGTAGAAGAAAGGCACCAAAGTTTCTGAAAACTCGATGTTGATCAACAGAGAAATAAACTCTGGTTCAACCTACAAAAGATGTCAAATCTTTATTACAAGGTGGAACCGGGGTTTAGAATGGATAAGCAAAAGGAACAAGAGCAAGAACTCCACTGGCCAACAATGGAGGATGAGCTTCAGTGGTCAACAATGGTACAGCAAAGAAAAGCTAGGGTTTATATATGGATGTTGAGCTACAGGGCAAGAGGGAAAGATCTAGAGTTGATGAGGTGTCCATTTAGGGCTGATTATCCCAAAAAAATTAGTTGCATAATCCTTGGGATAAATCCTCTCCTCTCGCTCTCGAAATGGTCTGCGCAGAGATAAGGAAGAAGGAGGCAACATTCGACATGTGGGTCCCTTTGGCGCCACAACATGGGCCCTTAAAGCTTCAAAAGAATCTCAGCCGTCCGATGAGAAATGGGCGGCGGGGATAAATAGAGAGATTAAAAGATTTGAATCGGTATCTTAAAATATGGGCCGTGCGATCTCAATTGGTCGATCGGGATTAAAACGGAGCCCAAAAGAAATGCGGGGTCTACTTTCAAATCTGGACGTTGGATTGGAATCCAACGGTCAAATAAAGGAATACACGTCACTCAATTTGATGAGATGACGCGGCACCGTTAGATTGGATTTCCACGGTCGAGATGGGACAAAGAACCGGATGGTCCGATTGCATACACTCATATGGACCCTACGATTGAAATCCAACGATCCACCGAATTTGGGCTTTAAAGGCCCACGGTCAAAAAGGAGCGCCAGAGGATTTAAATCCAAAGGCCCGATAAACGCGCGCTTTGATTTCAAAATGAAACGAGCGACGCGTTAGATCAAGAATGGACGGTGAGATCGTGAGGGATCCGAGTCGTCCGAATGCATACACCAACTGACCACTCGATGAAGATCTAACGCCCGCAGGAGCGCAGCCTTAATAGCACGCGGTAAAAGGAAAACCGTAGGATTTGAATCGACGGCTTAGATAAAAGCGCCTTTAAGTTTAAAACAAAAGGGCAGCGCCGTTGGATCGGAAATGAACGGTGGAGATCGAGACAAAGCTTCGAGTTGTCCGATTGCATACATCGACCTCGATCGTTAGATTAAGATCCAACGGCGAAATCAAAGCGCACACGTGGACGGCTGCGGACGCCGCGCCTCGCCTGCTCGATTGAAGATCGACGGCTCACATCGCGTAGGGGTTTGAGTCGCGCTCGAACGTGATGCAGCCGGACCACTTGCGTGGTTGGACTCAACCACATGGCTCGAGTCGCTACGGTGCTAGGGTTTGGATTCAAACCGGTTTAGTTGACCAGAACCTATTCAAAGGTTTAAGGTTTGACTGGGCTTTTAAAAATAACAAATAAATTTGTAAAATCATGAAATTTTTGCTGGAGGCTACTGGGATGATATATTTCCCAGATAAATTTTAAAATCACATGATCACTTTGTAAAATACATAAATATTTATTTTAACCCGAAAGTATTCATTTAAAGACAATCATTTTGCTTTAAGCCAAAATAATTTCAAAAAATGCAACAAAAATATTTTTAGCCAAGATAATTTATCTAGGCTTTAATAAAAGTACTTTCCAGTCATAATACAAGTTTTATCTTGTATTCCTTTAAGACTTTAAATGGTTCTTTTGGATTTTGGCTAAAAAGGAAGGTTTTTAATTTGTAACATACTGCCCAAATTGTAGAAATGAACAGTAATACTATGAACAACACCTCATTACTGTTCATAAAGCATTTTATTACTGTTTATAAACTTGGGGCTGTCACAAACCTACCCCCCTTAAGAAAATCTCGTCCCCGAGATTTGGAACAAGTTAAAGATTAGAAAGGAGTGAAGTGGAAATGATTTATAAAGAAATTCAACATCTGTTGTCTTGATTTCCTTCAAAGATAACAAAGAGGAACTTTACATAACAAAATAGTGTTATCATTACATCTTTGTTTACATTGCTTTGTTTAAACTTTCCTTTCTTGATTCAAAGGAAAGTTCTAAACAACAAAAAGATGGGGTGCTCAACTGCATCGATCTTCGCTCCCAAGTGGCTTCATCCTCGAATGATTAGCTCATCGAATTTTCAAGAACTTAACGATGCGATTTCTTGTCCTGCGTTCCATTGTGTCGAGGATACGTACTTGTTGTTCTTGATAGGAAAGATCAGGTTGGAGATCAAGATGCTCATAAGCAGTTGCCTCAATAGGAACACGAAGGCATTTCTTCAATTGAGACACATGAAAAGTATCATGCACTGCTGAGAGGGATTCAGGTAGTTCCAATTGATAAGCTACAGCTCCTCGCTTTGCAATGATTCGGAAGGGTCCGATATAACGAGGTGCGAGCTTCCCTTTTACCTGAAAACGATGAGTACCCTTCATGGGTGACACTTTAAGATAGACATGGTCATCTACCTCAAAGCTTAATTCACGATGACGATGGTCAGCATAGCTCTTCTGACGAGATTGAGCAGTTCTCAAACAATCTCGAATCAGGCGAACTTGCTCTTCGGCTTCTTTTACCAAGTCTGGACCAAAGAATGATCTTTCACCAGACTTGGACCAATTCAATGGAGTCCTACAAGCTCTCCCATACAAGGCTTCAAAAGGTGACATTTGAATACTTGCTTGGTAGCTATTATTGTAGGAAAATTCCACATATGGTAAAGATTTCTCCTAGTCTTTGTTATAAGATAGCACATAGGCTCGAAGAAGATCTTCCATTACTTAGTTTACTCTCTCAGTTTGACCACTAGTTTGAGGGTGATAAGCAGTACTGAAAGAGAGTTCAGTCCCCATAGCCTGATGAAGACAATTCCAAAAGTGGGAAGTAAATTGAGGGCCACGGTCAGAAACAATGACCTTGGGAACACCATGAAGACAAACAATTCTAGCAATATAAAGCTCTGCTAGCTGCTTGCCACTAAAGATGGTTTTGACTGGAATAAAATGAGCCACCTTTGTCAAACGATCGATGATTACCCAAATGGCATCGGATCCATTGGAAGTCTTGGGAAGACCAGTAACAAAATCCATACCGATCTCTTCCCATTTCCACTGTGGAATAGGCAAAGGCTGAAGGGTACCAGCTGGCTTCAGATGTTCAGCTTTAACCCTTTGGCAAATATCACATTCAGCGACATACTGAGCGATTTGCCTCTTCATTTGGCTCTACCAAAATGTTTTCTTTAAATCCTGATACATCTTGGTACTTCCAGGATGTAGAGAAAACTTGGAATTATGAGCCTCTCTAAGAATTAGACTTCTTAGATGAGGATCAAGAGTACCACCAAACGATTGCGATACCAAATCGCATCTGCGATCATCCTCGTAAAATTCGTTGGCTTTACCCGCTTTCAAGTTCTCCTTAATTTGGCTACCTCGCATCGTTTTACGGGCCTCAAGAATCTGAGATTCTAAGGTAGGCTCCACTTGTAATGCAGAAGAAAACCTTTTCCACCAAGTCAAGACTTGCTACCAAAATCAAGACACAAGTCCTTGGCGCAGTAGAGAAAATGTGCGGTTGCATTGTGACTTTCTCGCTAAAGCATCTACCACAACATTGGCTTTACGGGATGATAATGAATACCCATGTCGTAGTCCTTGATCCGTTCAAGCCACCTTCTTTGTCTCATATTCAAATCGATTGAGTGAATATGTACTTTAGGCTTTATGATCAAGATAGATCTCACAACGATTACCAAGAAGGTAATGTCGCCAAATCTTCAATGCATGGACCACGATACCAATTCCAAATCATGAGTAGGATAATTAACTTCATGAGGCAAGAATCGCCGAGATGCATATGCCACAACTTGGCCTTCTTGCATAAGCACACAACCAAGTCCATGGCGAGATGCATCACAATAAATGTCAAAGTTCTTATGAATATCCGGAAGAGTGAGAACTGGAGCTTTAGTCAAGAGAGTTCTCGAGTCAAAACTCTCCTCACATTTAGTGACCATTCAAATTTCTTCTCTTTACGCAAAGCCGAGTCAAAGGTCTAGCAATCTTGGAGAAATTTTCAATGAACTGCGGTAATAACCATAAGTCCAAGAAAACTTGGATCTCGTGGACACTCTTGGGAGGCTTCCAATTTAGTACATCTTGTACCTTGCTTGGATCAACAATGATACCTCCTTCAGATAACACATGTCCCAGAAAAGCAACTTCTCTGAGCCAGAAAGCACACTTGCCAAACTTAGCATACAGTCGATGCCGACGAAGTGTTTCTAGCACAAGTCGCAAATGTTGTTCATGGTCCTTATCAGACTTAGAATAAATAAGGATGTCGTCAATGAACACGACAACAAACTTATCCAAGAAATCCATGAACACCGAATTCATAAGGTTCATGAAATAAGTGGAGCATTGGTCGGACCAAAAGGACATGACAAAGATATACTGCATAAACCGTAACGAGTAGAGAAAGCTGTTTTAGGAATGTCCTCAGCTCTAACCTTGATTTGATGATAGCCCGACCTCAAATCAATCTTTGAAAAGACTTGGGCACCAACCAATTGATCAAAAAGGTCATCAATGCGAGGCAAAGGATACTTGTTCTTGATAGTGACCTCATTTAACGGACGGTAGTCCACCCACATCCGTAAAGTGTTGTCCTTCATTTTGACAAAGATTGCCGGGCATCCCCAAGGTGAGGAACTCGGTCGAATAAATCCTTTGTCAAGCAACTCTCCAAGTTGTGTCTTTAATTCGGCCAACTCATTGGCAGGCATTCGATAAGGACTCCTGGATATAGGAGCAGTTCCAGGAACGAGTTCAATAACAAATTCCACTTCCCGATCTGGTGGCAAACCGGGAAGGTCTTCAGGAAAGACATCAACATACTCACAAACAATTGGTACCGACTCCAAAGAAGGAGTAGTATCAACTTGGTGAGCACAAAGATGGGAACCCATTGTCCTGGATTGAAAAACGACTGAAGTGCCGCTTTCATTAGTTAAAGAAATGGATTTGTGAGCACAATTAATTTGCCCAAGGTGCTTGGATAACCAATCCATTCCCAGGATAACATCCAATCCTTTAGAATCTATCACAATCAAATCAGCCCAAAAGTCTACCCCTTCAATATTTATATTGACATTACGACAAACTTGATTAGTCAAAAAGGCTGATCCAGGTGAATGGATGATATGAGGTGGATGAAGATGATGCACATTTAAATGGTGTTGAGTAGCAAACTGCCTACTAACAAATGAATGGGATGCTCCAGAATCAAACAAAACAGCTGCAGTGCTGAAATTAACTAGGAGCATACCAAGCACAACTTCAGGAGTGACAGCTGCTTCCTCAGCAGTAATCTGGTTCACCCGCCCTCGAACCGGAACAGGGTCAGGCTTGACCACGGTCGGTGAAGGTGGTGCAGACGACACGATGGCTGGGGAAGGTGAAATAGGTGGTATCCCTTGCGCCTTGGCATAACACTGATTGGCGAAATGCCCTGGGCGCCCACAATGGTAGCATATAACCCCTGGCCTGACAGTCACAACAGCTGGTGGCCGGTTTCCACTAGGTCTTGGTTGATTAGTGGAAGAGGATGGGCGAGGGGCAAACACCGCAGGCCTTGGTGCAAATGGAGCTGGTGCTCGCGGTGGTCTCGACACCCACATGCGAGGCCTTGGTGAGTGCCACCGAGAATAGATCGAGAAGTCCGCTGCCGCCTGCGTGACTCCTCCAATGCCTTGCTCTTGCTTTCGCCACAATGGCTTTCTGACCAAATGAGAGAAATTCGGAAGTCATGCAGAGCTACTGACCATCTGCGATTCTTGAGATAGCCCATTCAAGAACGGTTTGACGGCGAAGGTCGGTCGAAACATCATCGAGCGATCGGCAAGAAAGTTGAACTCATGCGGATATTCGTAATGCACTTTCGCCCTTGCTTGAGAGCGAAATTCTTGTTGCTTGATCATCATGACCCTTCAGAATATGAGCTTCGCGAAAAGCTTCCACGAACTCATCCCAAGTAGGGACATGTCCAGCAGTGAATGGCAAGGAGGTTGTCCCACCATATGCTAGCCGCCCATCAAGTTGATAATCGCGAAAGGACCTTTTCCTCTCGGAACACCGAGCAATTAATAGCTTCTTCTCAATGGTCCGGCCAATCCTCGACTTCCATGGGATCCCGAGGCGGAGAACATCGGCGGGTTAGTCCGCGAAAGTCGACAAGACTACCACGCACATGGTGGCCTCCCGCTCGGCGGTGGTGCAACAGAGAAGAGGTGTTGCGCGCAATCTGCTCCAAGATGCGCGTCGATCCATTCGATTGCGCTCGATTTGCATGAGCACATCGGCCATCGAAGGTGGTGGAGGAAGCTCCTCTTCACGGGACCACCTTGCGGACCACGAGCCGGAAGGTTCAATCGGCCCTCCCGAGAATGAGGCATGGAGTCGACATGCCCTTCCTTGTTGCGCTTAAGCACGAGTAGTAGGTCTGTCATCCTGTTACCACACCATGGTTAACAACATAACATGGATATACTCGGCAAACACAAACAAGGTTGCAATTAGAAAAGAAACAAACACTGTACATATAATGCATCATGTTATGCCATGTATTCAAGTTAACACCAAAATCAGAAACTTCATATAAACAACCAAAGATTTGGTCACACCGCACATCGTAGTCGCCATAAAGATCATATTACAACCCCAAAAGTCAAACTTACATACTTTGTACAAAATACTACTGCCCTATTACATACATTTTATTTAAGGGCAACTACTAGACTAAAAGACACTTAACCACGAGGATTCATTGTCGAGGTGCTAGCGTAAAGATCCCGGTTAAAGTTCACCGGAAACTCATTCAAAAGATGAGCTCCAGGGGAACCCGTGTCAACAGGATCCAACGGGCTAATGAGACGCCTCGGGGAACCCAACAGTGGCTGATGACCTCCAGGAGGTGCAGTCCGCAGAGTGCGAGGAAAGCCTGCAGTCATCCGGGCTTGGCGCACTTGTCCATAAACAGGCACGCACCCGGCCACTTCCGGAAGTCGGTAAAGAGGTGGTGCAGCAGCAGCGGGAGAGGTCTCGTTGTCACCATAAAGCACGTTGCGAGGAACGCGGTTCATGTTGACTCCAAGAAGCAGGTACTCCTGGGCCTCATTAAGGCGGTGCCGAGTTTCCCATAACTCCCTCACAAGACAGCGATGGATTTGGTCCATGATGCGGACCATCCTCGCCAACTGTCGCACCTGAGGGTCTTCGCCAAACTGTATCTCATCGAACATGCTCACTTCGGAGGTAGGACCTTGATTCGGGAAGTGGTCATAGGGTGGTTGAGACAATTCCATCAAATCATGACGAAGAAGGCTCATCATCCTACTCGCAGCTTCCTGAACCGCCATAGACTCAGAGGTGGCAAGTGCTTGGACACAGTAGGGAACACTGCCAGCTACATGCCTAGTGATGACGTTGATGAAGGCACGGTACTCCTCCATCCCTGGTCCTCGGTCTCGTCGATAGATGGCGTACTCCGGCTGATAGGTGAAATTGGCTCGCCACATCATGTCCCGAAGTAAGGCTGGAAATCCATCAACATCCTCGGCTCGGGTTTCCTTGACCAAATACCACCCACTCATCTATAGACAAAAGGAAAAGGTAAGAAACAATTCACTTTTAAATAAACCAACAGAAAGTTGGGCAAGAATGGATATTAAGAAAGGTAAGAAATAAAAGTTGTCATACTTAAGCTTTCAAAATTATACTACTGCTTGAAAATAATTTTATCAGAAGACTCTCTAATAACTTCGCCATGCTACTTCTAACCTACAGCAACGTATGCTCGATACCAACGTGTGGCGCCGGATTATTGAAATGTACTTAATTAAATTCATACTGTAGCACAATTATTAATGAAGGAACAGTACTGTCCCTTTATTAAAGATCATACTGAAGGTATAAATTTAACAAGTAACAATTCCAATAAACAGGATTCCCCGGATATATATATACCACAATGGTTCCCAGGATCAACGACCATTGCATATATATCCTTCAACAACATTGCATCATACACATACAAGTCATTCATTTACATAATTAAACATAAGTTTACATCATTCGGTTTTAGTACTACAATATAGAGTGACTTGGTCACTACAACATGTTCAACAGCGGAAGCAAAATAAAAACTTAAAGTCCACCAATGGCCTCATCCACCCGCAGGCAATTGCGTGGAGGAAAGAAGTAGCTTTACT
This sequence comes from Ampelocalamus luodianensis, assembly GCA_036346255.1. Lineage (NCBI taxonomy): Eukaryota > Viridiplantae > Streptophyta > Magnoliopsida > Poales > Poaceae > Ampelocalamus > Ampelocalamus luodianensis. Next base: position 19,298,229 of record CM070631.1, on the reverse strand, counting down.
CGTTAGCGTCACCCTGATCGGCGCTAACGGGTACTTCATAAAGAAAACCGTCCTCACCTGCAACAATAGGTGATAGCACCTTGAGTACGGAAGGTACTCAGCAAGTCTTACACAAACTAATAAAAGAAAGTGTTTATTAGAACCTATACAAAGGAGTAGAATTTATATATGCATAAGGTTACAACAGGAAGGTATAAAGGTTCAGATTTGCATAAAGCGATACATCTTATCCTACATATGCTAAATTTTGATAAAGCAATTTAATAAATCAAAGTTTAATTAGAACAGTAAGTAAATGACATAATTGTAAACAGTACAGTGCATGAATCCCTCATGCCTGACTAAAAACCGGCGCGATTTTGAAAATCAAAACTTCTAGACAGTGACATCAACTCAAGTTATCGCCCATAACCGTGGACACGGCTATTCGAACAGTTTATACCTGCGAGGGTGTACATCTTACCCACATGACTTAGTCACCGTTGCCTTTGGATGCCTCCGAATGATGACACATTTCCTTTGGTATGCCGACCGGGAAACTAAGATTTGGTATTTTTCAACAAGCTAACACTATTGAGTTGGACCCCATGTGTGAACCGATCTCGCTTAAACAACGATCGATAGCATCCGATTAACCGAGGCACACAAAGTTGCGTCGATGAATGCCGATCCAAACAATTAAATGCGAATGGGCTCACTACCCATATTAGGATGCAATCGGCACCATTAAGGTATCGTATATGCTACGGAGCACATATACGCCTCACCCTTCTAAGAACATCCGACATCGACATACAAGCTCACATGGCATACAACGCACTCATCGGACCAAAGCATCTATGCCATACAAGGTCAATACACATATTCTTACTCTCTGTTTCCAACCCAATAGTCTTAACATTTTACTTAACCAAGCAGCGCCCATACACGCATGTGGTAGTGCGTGGGGACTTGAATTGAATAGTCGAGTTCGGTCCTTAATTAACCCGGACAAGTCCACCACAAAACCCAATCTCGTGCACAAAAGCACCATCACTAGCTTCCTCTTGTCCAGATCAATTTTAATTTGAAGTACAAGCTGGATTTAAAGAAACTGGACAAAGAGTTCAAAATAACAAAAGTTCATTTGTGATTCCCATGTTTGACAAGGTATTCTTGTCAAACTCTAAAGTTTCTAGACTGCATATCTAAGCCAAATCTAAAAATATAGGTTATAATATACAGTACTATGCTAAGGTTGAGTGTATGGTGACAATTGAGGTAATCCTTCATGTTAGGTCATAACTAACTACTAACAGATCATACTTTGTATTTTCAGAAACATAGCATGCACAGTTGTCACTGGATTTAGAAAATCTAATGTATAAAATTTAGGATCAACATGGTGCAGAGAGGAAGCTTGCCTTGATAATAATAAACTTCACATGGTGTTCGGGTTGCTCGAAATAAATTCACCACTTCAAGAAACCAGATTCTAAAAGAAGCAATAAGATCCAATAAATGCCAAAATCGACAATAAGTACAAAATGGAAGAAATATGCATGATCAATCTGGAAATGCATGATTGACAATATGCTTAAGCCATAACTACCCATAATGGTGATACTAACCCATAATATAGCCTACTGTTTTCAAAAGGCAGAAACTAGGGTTTAGTTCAAAGTTTCAGTTTTCAGATTTTGAAAAGAACAGAAACAGGACAGAGCAGCTTTCGGGTTAATCAAGAATAGACTAAGTAAAATACGTTAATTTGAAACTTAGTCTAAGGTTTTAGAGTGGATAATACCCTAAGCAAACCCTAGATTAACCCTATTTGGTCAGATCACAGAAACTGCCAAAATTCAAAAGTTGTCGGTTAAACCGACAACAGGAGACAGAGATGACCCTCTGCTACAAAATGAAGTAGATAGTAATAAAGATCAAGAGACTAACTTGTTATGCTACTAAGGTTTAGTTTAGACCTAACTAGGATAACAAGTCAACAAAAGAAACCCTAGGTCTTGAAAAGATAGGAAAACCGAAAAGTTATAATAACAACTTTTCGGTTTGAAGCAAGTTGAAGCTCTGATGCTCAAAAGAATGATTCCCAGAAGCTTCTAAGGTCCTTAAGATGCTCAAGATATCGAAAACTAGGGTTTTATCTTACCAGTAGAAGAAAGGCACCAAAGTTTCTGAAAACTCGATGTTGATCAACAGAGAAATAAACTCAGTTCAACCTACAAAGATGTCAAATCTTTATTACAAGGTGGAACCGGGTTTAGAATGGATAAGCAAAGGAACAAGAGCAAGAACTCCACTGGCCAACAATGGAGGATGAGCTTCAGTGGTCAACAATGGTACAGCAAAGAAAAGCTAGGGTTTATATATGGATGTTGAGCTACAGGGCAAGAGGGAAAGATCTAGAGTTGATGAGGTGTCCATTTAGGGCTGATTATCCCAAAAAAATTAGTTGCATAATCCTTGGGATAAATCCTCTCCTCTGCTCTCAGAAATGGCTACGCGCAGAGATAAGGAAGAAGGGAGGCAACATCTGACATGTGGGTCCCTTTGGCAGTCACAGCCGCGCACGCCCCCTTAAAGCTTCAAAAGAATCTCAGCCGTCCGATGAGAAATGGGCGGCGGGGATAAATAGAGAGATTAAAAGATTTGAATCGGTATCTTAAAATATGGGCCGTGCGATCTCAATTGGTCGATCGGGATTAAAACGGAGCCCAAAAGAAATGCGGGATCTACTTTCAAATCTGGACGTTGGATTGAAATCCAACGGTCAAATAAAGGAATACACGTCACTCAATTTGATGAGATGACGCGGCACCGTTAGATTGGATTTCCACGGTCGAGATGGGACAAAGAACCGGATGGTCCGATTGCATACACTCATATGGACCCTACGATTGAAATCCAACGATCTACCGAATTTGGGCTTTAAAGGCCCACGGTAAAAAAGGAGCGCCGTAGGATTTAAATCCAAAGGCCCAGTGTAATATCCCGAAAGTGAGTTAAGTTTTGAATCGAGGAAGATTAATTTTATTTTGGGAGAGATCGATTAATCGGGGAACGATCAAACGGAACGTCGGGAGGGACTAATTGGTTTGATTGTCAGTGCTGCAGTTTTCGAGGGGGGAAAGAGCTTTTTGGCGGCAACTTGGGCCTGGACCAAGGCCCATCTAAGTGGCCGGCCAAGGGGGGGGCTCCCCTCCCCCAAAACCCTAGCCCTTCCCCTCCCCTCCCCCTTTCCCCCTCCCACTTGCAACCGACCGCCCCCTCTCCCCTCTCCCCACCTCCCCACCTCTCCACCTCCTTCCACCCTCCCTTGCGCTCCCCATCTCCCCATCACCTCCATTGCTGCTGTCCAAGGTGGAGTAGGAGCTCCTTGCAGCCGCCAAGGAGGAAGAAGAAGGAGAAAAGAAGAGAAAGAAGGGAAGAAGAGAGGGAAGAAGAGAAGGGAAGAAGAGGGAGAAGAAGGGATCCGCAGCGGAATCGTGGTGGTCTTCGTCCCCGCTGTGTGCTCTCTTCGTTTCGGCAAGGGTAACCCATGGTTCTTTGTTTTAGGTCGTTTTCTAGTTGTGTAATTTTCGGATGCCAGTTCGTCGCTATTCTGCAGCAGGGAAGTTTGTCGGTTTTGATTAAGTTAGAGGCAGATTTGGGTCTGGGTGTCTCCTAGAAAGTTGTAGCTATCGTAGTTACCTTTCATTGCCGACAAGAATCAAGTCATTTGGACTTCGGTAGCCAAAGTTATGAATTTATTAGTACTTCTGTGTTTCTGGAGAGAAGCAGATTTGCTAGTGTTAGTTAACCTAATAGAAGCGTGTATTTAGAGGGGTTTCCAGAGGGTCTCACCATAACGAAAAATGAGGCTAATCCTCTTAGCTTTCAGGAAAACTAAAGATCACTGAATTTGGACGATCGTAGAGAAAGTTATGATAGTTTCTTTGTCGCTGTCCAGAAACCCGACGTGAAATGTTTGCTCTGATTAAATAGATTGGTAGGTCTGGTAGATGGCCGAATCAGAGGGTCTCCCCAACTAAGTTTATTTAGAAATTTCAATTACCTTTTCAGATTTTCCAAGATCATCCTATTTGGACTCCTGAGCAGAAAGTTATGAATTTTTGAAGTCTGCTGTCCGCAGTGACCGATCGCTAGAAATCAGAAAAAACTAGACGTGATAAGAAGATTAGCGATTTCGATTGTAATGTGATGTATGATTTTGGTCCAGTTTGCTAGTCTTAGTTTGGGGTTATCTTCTTGTCCAGTGGCAGCGAGATCCCAAGGGCAGCACCCACTTCGCGTCGCCCGTTGCGCACGGTTGAGGCAAGTATTCGGGTTATAGCGTATTTTGGTTGTATGATATGATTGTGGTGATTGCTTGTTGTAGCCTTGCACGAATGTTAGCGTAATGATATTTCCTTTTATCTTGATGAATGCAAGCTATGGTTAAAGTTTCCTTGAGCGTTGCTAAATCATACATGTTGTTATGTACATGTTAAATTCGTGTATATGAAAGACGTGGGCATGGAGCAATTGCATGTTCCAATCGTGTTGGAGACTTGGTCATACATGCATGTTTTTGATATATGATAGCGAAGTAAGGTTGTTGGCATGATGTTTATATTGAGAGTGGTAAATGCTCCAAGTATGATTATGATTTATTTATGTCCGTTGTTATTGTACTTGGTATATTGATGATGAATAGATGTTGTGCATGTGCATATTGAGATCATGTTGCTTGGTCACGTGGTGACCAAGCATGCATTCGTTGAGGTCCCCGTCATGTATTGACGGGTTGAGGTCCCCACATTGGTGCAATGTGGGCTATGAGCAAAGAGGTCCCCATCATTCGGATGATGGGCAAAGGTCCCTATACATGTGGTGTATAGGCTTTTGGTCCCGTGCTGAGGGCACGTGCAAGGGTACACAACGACGGTTGTATACTCAGACACGGTAAAATGCGAAAAGAGATAAAGTTAAAAGGTGCATTGCATTGGTTGCATTCACATGAGCATGAAGGCTTTACTCGTGCATTGTTTATCTTGGATTATTGATGCTATGAATGTTAACTTGCTTAGCCTTGTTGGTACTTGTTGAGTCTTTGGGCTCACTCTTGCTTTGATGTGTTTTAGGTACAATCGCAAGACTGGCATGCATGGGAGGAGTAGATGAATTGGAAAGCACGCACTACCTCACAACATTAAAGCAATTGTCATTTAGCTTCATATAAGAGTAAATAGATCTGAGAAATACCCATGGTGGTTTTATGATTCGATTATGGTTATGAGAATAGTGTTAATTTGATTACATTCATATGATTATCTCTTATGCATGAGTGAATTGGATTATGAAATTATTGTTAAATGTTATGTTTACCTGTTAGAAGCTATGGATAGTTTTAGTTTCAGGTTAACTGTAATAATGAGAATAGAAAGTTTTGGTTATGTTTATGATATTATTCTACACGCTTGAATGAACCTGATTATGATTATATTGATAAATGCCTTGATCAATTGTTGGAACCTCGGTATAGGCGACTATACAAAGGAGGTTTTGTCGAGATTTTGTAATTGGTCTTAGTTTAGCTTAGTTTAATTTAATTTTAGTAGCATTCCAGGCTTAATGTTGAGCTGCTGTGTTTACAGTTGGTATTAGAGCGGGCTGTAGGTCCGTGGTGACTAGATATAAAAAGAAAAAAATGCTAATGTTAATCAACTTAAAAGTTTGACACACTGAGCACAGTAGGATGGGGATGGGTCAATCTTTGCATTTACGTTTCCGTTATATCGTTTTGATTATTGCTGATATGAATTGAGTTTGGCTGCTTATTAATTAATTATTATGATTATTATGAGTGGGATTAGTTGTTGTTGAGAGGTTAAGGTCGTGGTTGTGACCCTGGGCTTTACCAGGTTACACCACCGTTCGTGGAGTGGGTATAGAGAAGTGCTACCCCGGATATCTTAGTACAGGTGTCGATAGCGAGAATCTTTAGAAGAGTTGCCCTCTTCCCTGAATTTGAATTTGGTCAACTCTTAACCGGTTGCGATTGATGGGTTTCTTTGAAATGTTTGGTGTGTTTCCTTTGGCTTAATTTTCCCCGTAAATCAATTATTGTTTTTCCCAGCCGTTGAGTTATTGTCGCGATTGGTGAATTTTGCTAATTGTCAAGATTGACTTTTGTAGGGGAGTTTTGTTTTTCTTATTGGAAAGCTTGACCTATTTTATTCGCTTGATGTTTTTGGTTAATGAAAGTTTCTTTTGTAAGTCCTTTAGTTCATGAAGGCTTTGACTCAACGTATCTCTTTTGGGTATTTTGAGCGTTGAATATTAATGGTTGTGTTATGAGTTTCAAGTTAAGTTCGCAGTTTGTGCATGATCGATCTTAACTAAGGTACTTATCAAAGAAAGTTGAATAAGTGGAGGTTGTCCTTTAGTGGTTCTTGATAAGTTATGACTATGAGTATGACAATATTTAGTTGGAATCAATGGAGTTGTTAAGAGGTGTGGTATTTTGATGAATTGGTCTGATTGTTAGGATTGTGGAATCGTAGATTTATTGGATAGCATGGAGTAATGTATCTCTATGGATTAGCTTACCCATTAGTGATGGTTAGGTTAAGAATGTGTTTGAACGATGCTTTAGAGGATATCGATTGGAAATTTTCGTAAACTAGTTACTTGATGATCATACAAAATTACTAGATTAAAAACATGTATATTAGATTAGACGAACGTTGAGGTAGCATGTTGTGAAACCCTGTTTATGCAAAGCGATGAGATTATTAAATGTTGACTTTGTGTTTACAGATGGTTACGCGACTACAAAGTAAGTAGGACCCTATTTGTATACATGATTCATACAATTGACAATTGTTAATGACATTGAGCGGTGTGACTAACACTAATGGTTGAGTTGGTGATTGAGTAAGTGGCCTCGATAGTGTGCTTTGCGAAAGTATCATTTGATAGTATGAACTAGTTAAAATAGGTTTGTTTCAACCTTGTGTCTTGTGTTTCCTTTGGAGAAATTTATGATGGGATAAGAGGCTATGATGAGTCTCGCTAAGAGTGTATTGTTACATTACTAGTGTGATTGTCGGTAAGGGATTATGATGATAATATTGAATGTTTTGTATAAAGGACTGGATCGCCGCCGATGTTAATTAATTGAATATGTTTCTAGTTCGCATTTGTGATCTTTCGGACCTCATGTTGATGTGATAGCTGAATTTGTTTAGAGCAAAGTGACGTGTTGAGAGGTTTTATTAGTTCCTAAGTGGAATAGTTGTTGTGATCTTCAATTACTCTTTGTCGGAAATGCCATGGTGATGCTATAACCAACGAAAATCGAGTAAAGTGAAAGTATTTGAGATTTAAGTAAAGTTTCATAGCTTGCAGAATATTGAAGTTTGTCTAAAACTTTTGTTCTTGCCCATAAGAGTTTTCCAATTAAAAGCGGTGTTTTATTCTCGTCGAGGTTTGATATTCTCGATTGTGGACGTGCGCCCTCAACTTTGATCATATCTTTTGGTTTTCGAGAACAGTTTTATCTGATTGTTTCTCTTGATCTGTAACTTACTGTAAGTGGTAACGTTTTCTTTTGAGCTGAAACTTATTTCTATTTGCCTCTTCTTCTAAGAAAGGGTTAACCGATCTGTATTGTAAAGTCTCGTAGGTGGTGTCTTGGCATCTAGATAGTGGTGGTCTAGTAGATGGTTTGATGAACCCTTAGGTGTCAAGTCGTCTGAGAGGCTTGGAGTAATAAATCGATTTATTGGAATAATCCTTGGAGAGGAATTGAGTTGAAAAGAATATTTGTCTTTGGAGCTAGCAGATTTCGTTGTCGCAACTAGTAGGACCTATAACAAGCTGTAGTCCAAGATTTGGTGTTCTTTTTGACCGAGCATTTGAATTAGCAAGTATGGAAATCTGGATCAATTTATTAGAGTATCGCAATTTGGTAGTATTGCGAGGCTATGAAAGTTATTCTTGATGATGTGGTTTAATGAGAGTGGGGTTACAAAGTAATCAAATCGCCATGTTAATTAATGGGATAATGGAAAATATTGAGTAACGTCAAGAGTGATTTGGCTTTAAATGAGTAACCTTCTGAGGGTTATAATCTTTGTAAAGGTAAACCGTCAAGAAAATATTTTCATGATGATGTTAATGAGAGAGTATGTTGGAATTATGGGATTTTACGGATTTAATTTGAGGATTTCCCTATCTTTTATATGAGAAGTTCGTTGTAGGAATCTTGGAGTTAATTTGGGCTTTGCAATTTTATGCTAGGACTTGGGGCACCCAATGATTATGTGTAGAGGAGGTAGATTAAGGGTGGGTTTCGAACAAAGTGAGATAATCATTGATAGAGCCCTTTTAGAGAAAGTATATGACTGTGAGAGCTGTGAATTCCAAGTTGTTTATTTCTAAAACATTGAGGAGATGTGATTGCGTGTGTAATCTATTTTGAGATGCATTGGAAGTCATCTGTCAAATTAATCATGTAGATAGAGGAGTTGTTGAGATAAAGTTTGGCGCGTCGATAGAACCTTTATACGGAATTGTGGATGATGTATTTCAACTTGAGTGTAACATTGAGAATGTAAAGTTAAGAAAGATGAGCTAGTGTGTTTTGTGATGAACTGAAACTCCAAAGTTGAGAGAGATTTTATTCTTAAAAGAGATATCGAGAATTTGATACTTCCTCAAAGGAGTGAATTGTTTCCTCGATTCTCGTTTGAGTTTTGTGTTGTTGACCAATATCTTTCGTAAGTTGAGTTTGACTCCATTTTGGTATTTATGATTCTTATCGGTTCAGAAAGAATAAAAGAAATGATGGATTTGGTTAATTGAGTGGTTTCTCTTTTAGCGATCGTGGTGTTTATTTGCAAATTTTCTAATTGAAGGTGGAAAGATTTTCGTGATAAATCATCGATTTTGAATTTGACTCCTTTTAGTACCGAGTTGGTAACGTTTGGTTGCGTTGAGAGTTCCTCATTTTCAGTTGAGCTTTGCTGGTAAAAGAGTGTGTTTAGGAAGAGTATTGTTGTTGTGTGTTTCTGGTTAAAGGAGGTGATTTTTGCTTTAGTGAGGAGTATAATTGAGCGGTGGAATACGAGTTCTGGTTCTATGTGCATGTCGTGTGGTTCGGTATCTTTGGGAGGTTTAACCCAAGATACATTGGGTTGTTTTCGCTAGTTGGCGTATCGCCAGGACTGTCTCGAGTCCGTGCGCGGAGTACGAGTGTACCTGGAATGTCGAGTGGAGCGTTAGTACAGACGTCGATTTACGTCCTGGTGTTGTGGTCTCTTCTGTTGGAGAGAGAGGTCACTTGAGAGTTGAAGTCTCATGTGAGCGAGTTTAGTAAGAGTTGATCGCATTGGTATCTGTTGTTAAGTTCTAGTCGTGGTTTTCTTTCGGGAAGATTGGCGTTTAGATTCGGGGTCGAATCCTGTTAAGGGGGGTAGAATGTAATATCCCGAAAGTGAGTTAAGGTTTGAATCGAGGAAGATTAATTTTATTTTGGGAGAGATCGATTAATCGGGGAACGATCAAACGGAACGTCGGGAGGGACTAATTGGTTTGATTGTCAGTGCTGCAGTTTTAGAGGGGGAAAGAGCTTTTGGCGGCAACTTGGGCTGGGCCAAGGCCCATCTAAGTGGCCGCCAAGGGGGCTCCTCCCCAAAACCCTAGCCCTTCCCCTCCCCTCCCCCTTTTCCCCTCCCACTTGCAACCGGCCGCCCCCTCTCCCCTCTCCCCACCACCCCACCTCTCCACCTCCCTTCCACCTCCCTTGCGCCTCCCATCTCCCCATCACCTCCATTGCTGCTGTCCAAGGTGGAGTAGGAGCTCCCTTGCAGCCGGCCAAGGAGGAAGAAGAAGGAGAAAAGAAGAGAAAGAAGGGGAAGAAGAGAGGGGAAGAAGAGAAGGGAAGAAGAGGGAGAAGAAGGGATCCGCAGCGGAATCGTGGTGGTCTTCGTCCCCGCTGTGTGCTCTCTTCGTTTCGGCAAGGGTAACCCATGGTTCTTTGTTTTAGGTCGTTTTCTAGTTGTGTAATTTTCGGATGCCAGTTCGTCGCTATTCTGCAGCAGGGAAGTTTGTCGGTTTTGATTAAGTTAGAGGCAGATTTGGGTCTGGGTGTCTCCTAGAAAGTTGTAGCTATCGTAGTTACCTTTCATTTCCGACAAGAATCAAGTCATTTGGACTTCGGTAGCCAAAGTTATGAATTTATTAGTACTTCTGTGTTTCTGGAGAGAAGCAGATTTGCTAGTGTTAGTTAACCTAATATAAGCGCGTATTTAGAGGGGTTTCCAGAGGGTCTCACCATAACGAAAAATGAGGCTAATCCTCTTAGCTTTCAGGAAAACTAAAGATCACTGAATTTGGACGATCGTAGAGAAAGTTATGATAGTTTCTTTGTCGCTGTCCAGAAACCCGACGTGAAATGTTTGCTCTGATTAAATAGATTGGTAGGTCTGGTAGATGGCCGAATCAGAGGGTCTCCCCAACTAAGTTTATTTAGAAATTTCAATTACCTTTTCAGATTGTCCAAGATCATCCTATTTGGACTCCTGAGCAGAAAGTTATGAATTTTTGAAGTCTGCTGTCCGCAGTGACCGATCGCTAGAAATCAGAAAAAAAACTAGACGTGATAAGAAGATTAGCGATTTTGATTGTAATGTGATGTATGATTTTGGTCCAGTTTGCTAGTCTTAGTTTGGGGTTATCTTCTTGTCCAGGTGGCAGCGAGATCCCAAGGGCAGCACCCACTTCGCGTCCGCCGTTTTCGCACGGTTGAGGCAAGTATTCGGGTTATAGCGTATTTTCGGTTGTATGATATGATTGTGGTGATTGCTTGTTGTAGCCTTGCACGAATGTTAGCGTAATGATATTTCCTTTTATCTTGATGAATGCAAGCTATGGTTAAAGTTTCCCTTGAGCGTTGCTAAATCATACATGTTGTTATGTACATGTTAAATTCGTGTATATGAAAGACGTGGGCATGGAGCAATTGCATGTTCCAATCGTGTTGGAGACTTGGTCATACATGCATGTTTTTGATATATGATAGCGAAGTAAGGTTGTTGGCATGATGTTTATATTGAGAGTGGTAAATGCTCCAAGTATGATTATGATTTATTTATGTCCGTTGTTATTGTACTTGGTATATTGATGATGAATAGATGTTGTGCATGTGCATATTGAGATCATGTTGAAGCTTGGTCACGTGGTGACCAAGCATGCATTCGTTGAGGTCCCGTCATGTATTGACGGGCTTGAGGTCCCCACATTGGTGCAATGTGGGCTATGAGCAAAGAGGTCCCCATCATTCGGATGATGGGCAAAGGTCCCTATACATGTGGTGTATAGGCTTTTGGTCCTGTGCGCGAGGGCACGTGCAAGGGCACACAACGACGGTTGTATACTCCAGTACACAGTAAAATGCGAAAAGAGATAAAGTTAAAAGGTGCATTGCATTGGTTGCATTCACATGAGCATGAAGGCTTTACTCGTGCATTGTTTATCTTGGATTATTGATGCTATGAATGTTAACTTGCTTAGCCTTGTTGGTACTTGTTGAGTCTTTGGGCTCACTCTTGCTTTGATGTGTTTTAGGTACAACTGCAAGATCGCATGCATGGGAGGGAGTAGATGAATTGGAAAGCACGCACTACCTCACAACATTAAAGCAATTGTCATTTAGCTTCATATAAGAATAAATAGATCACTGAGAAATACCCATGGTGGTTTTATTATTCGATTATGGTTATGAGAATAGTGTTAATTTGATTACATTCATATGATTATCTCTTATGCATGAGTGAATTGGATTATGAAATTATTGTTAAATGTTATGTTTACTGTTAGAAGCTATGGATAGTTTGAGTTTCAAAGTTAAGCGTAATAATGAGAATAGAAAGTTTTGGTTATGTTTATGATATTATTCTACACGCTTGAATGAACATGATTATGATTATATTGATAAATGCCTTGATCAATTGTTGGAACCTCGGTATAGGCGACTATACAAAGGAGGTTTTGTCGAGATTTTGTAATTGGTCTTAGTTTAGCTTAGTTTAATTTAATTTTAGTAGCATTCCAGGCTCAATGTTGAGCTGGGGTGTTACACCCAGATAAACGCGCGCCTTTGATTTCAAAATGAAACGAGCGACGCGGTTAGATCAAGAATGGACGGCTGAGATCGTGAGGGGATCCGGAGTCGTCCGAATGCATACACCAATCTGGACCACTCGATGAAGATCTAACGGCCCAGAGGAGCGCGGGCCTTAATAGCACGCGGTAAAAAGGAAAACCGTAGGATTTGAATCTGACGGCTTAGATAAAAGCGCGGCTTTAAGTTTAAAACAAAAAGGGCACTGTTGGATCGGAAATGAACGGTGGAGATCGAGACAAGCTCCGGAGTTGTCCGATTGCATACACTGACCTCGATCGTTAGATTAAGATCCAACGGCGGAAATCAAAGCGTACACGTGGACAGCTCGCGTGACATCGCGGCCTCGCCCGTTCGATTGAAGATCGACGGCTCACATCGCGTAGGGGGTTTGAGCTCGCGCTCGAACGTGACAGAGCCGGACCACTTGCACAGGGTTGGACTCAACCACATGGCTCGAGTCGCTACAGTGCTAGGGTTTGGATTCAAACCGGTTTAGTTGACCAGAACCTATTCAAAGCTTTAAGGTTTGACTGGGCTTTTAAAAATAACAAATAAATTTGTAAAATCATGAAATTTTTGCTGGAGGCTACTGGGATGATATATTTCCCAGATAAATTTTAAAATCACATGATCACTTTGTAAAATACATAAATATTTATTTTAGCCCGAAAGTATTCATTTAAAGACAATCATTTTGCTTTAAGCCAAAATAATTTCCAAAAATGCAACAAAAATATTTTTAGCCAAGATAATTTATCTAGGCTTTAATAAAAGTACTTCCCAGTCATAATACAAGTTTTATCTTGTATTCCTTTAAGACTTTAAATGGTTCTTTTGGATTTTGGCTAAAAAGGAAGGTTTTCAATTTGTAACATACTGCCCAAATTGTAGAAATGAACAGTAATACTATGAACAGCACCTCATTACTGTTCATAAAGCATTTTATTACTGTTTATAAACTTGGGGCTGTCACAGTTTTGATCATAACATTTGCTCAGAGCATCCAAATCAATTTATTGTTGTTTCTAAATTCATTATAAATAATGCTCTTACTGCTATAAAATTTTCAGAGCATTTAGAGAAAGTTGGTTTTTGACTCTTTTCGGTATTCTTCGTTCTTATCGATTCCTTTTCGCTTTTTCGTTAGGTGCCGACGAGTGTGTTGATCTTGAGAGTGAGCCTCTGCAGCAAACTGAGCAAGTCCATCAAGGCAAGCAGTTTGATCATGTTAATCCCTTTAATTTCAAATCTAATATTTTGTTTGCAACTTGTGTGTATGCATTGCTATTTTGTTGTTAAATAATGGTTTGATTAGAGGGCCCCTTTTAGTTGCATAATCTGTAGATAAATGATATTCCTCTACTACCTGAGCCTAGGTTATTTGCTGTGATTAGAGATCGTTGGATGATCTCTTGTCACTTAGTAGATACGAGTGAAACTGCTTAGACATGCTTAGCTATCGGTAGAAATGGGCGGTTATCAACTTATCGATAACCTTGGTCACACAAACTTATTATGATCTTTATGTTTCAGCTTTGAGCCATATTTAGATTGCAAAAACTGAAAGTGAAAACAAAAGAAATGATTTGAACTTAGGCACAATGGTGTGTTGGTGTGATCTGTTGGGTGTGATTGGAATGATGCCCGAATCAACAAGGACCGAGTTACTTGCGCCACTGTACTGAGCATTTTGCGTGCTAACCACACTAGAGGGTATGGGACCTCTCTTGACTTAGTACTTTGGCGTGTGTTGGCTTCGAGTCGCAGGAGGTCGTAGGAGGGATGGTGTTGGGAGCATGGTAGTTGTCCAAAAAGCTTTACCCTGAGTTGGTAGTTGTCTTTTCGGCTTTACCATGTAAGCGTATGGGTTTCTACCCAAACGAGCGGCTCGTAGTTAATACACAATATTGGAAATATCTCGTAGGACTTGGCTGTGCCGGTATACCTTCAGATGTGTGCTTATTGTGGCTTAAAGGCGGTCTGAAGTGTGGGTACATTGGTACACCCTTGCAGGGTTAAAACTATTCGAATAGCCTCATCCTAGGTTATGGACACGCTCGGTTACGCCCTGTGAGAACTAGACTACAACCTTTTAAAAACTTAAAACTTGACATGGGTGGTATGAATGGGTAATTCATGCTATTGTTGTGGTGACTATTGGGTTAGTCACTTCCAGGATGTTGTTGTCATCTATCTCTTGTTATTATGTTGTTCTTGCTGTTATTTCAACAATAAAAATGAATTGCAAACTTGCTTTTGAAATGTATTACATTATTGCAAATGAAGATTGCTTTGTGCTAAAAATGAGCCATACAGCCTCCACTCAAATAAGCTTGCATGTAGCATATGTATAGGTCTGCTAGTCCACACGTCAGTCTTGCGAGTACATTATTGTACTCATTTGCTTTGCTTAATGTTATTTGTTGCAGAGGAGGAAGGTGAGCCCCAAGGGCCTTACTTTTGTGAGATGTGCAGTTTTTGGGATGACTAGCTTTGCGGTCCGGTTGGTTGCCTTGTGGGTAGAGGCACACTAATTGGCTTTTGTTTATCGCCATCTCATGACACTTTTGCTTCCGCTGTTTACTTAGTTATTTGTATGTCATTTGGCCGGTCGGCCGGCCCTCTTTTGTAAGAACTCTATTTGGTTTGTCTACTGTTTGGTAACGTGTTGCTTTGAATTCTATGTCTAGAATGGAATTGATACAAGATTTTGTGAAGGGGTGTGTATACTGCATTTCTGGAAAGTATACATATCTCGAGGGTTGGTTTATTTGATTTGTAATGCTAGGACCAAGTGGATGGTTAAGCATTATAAGCCAAATAAACCGGGTCACACACACACACACACACACAACAATATTCTCGAGCCACTTGATATGGTCGAGAATAGGCTCCATCTTCAACTCTAGCATATTGAGCCTCTGCTCTAGCACAGGCTCCATCCTCTAGCCCAGCCTAGGTTCCATGCTCTACCTTCCATCGCTACCAGGGTGGTTCCTCGCTCTATCCATGGTGTTTTCCCACTGAAAATACTGGCATCCTCTAGCCTACAGAACCATGGAAATGGGCATAACAACAAACAAAAGAAAGAAACAACTTGAACCAAAGAAACTAACCAACTAAACCACAAGGAATCAAACTCAATTTCACTTACTGAGAAATAAGGACATTTGTAAAACACCCAGCCATTATTTCCCTCGGTGTTGGCGTAGAACACATTTGCTTCCACATGACAATTAGGGCAATCCACCCGCTTGGCAGTGGCAAGCGCAAGGGCCCTTTGATTCGATGAGCTCGACGTCTCAGACATGTCCTTCACTCAACAGGAGGAGACAAAGAGATGAGATGAGAAACAGTTCAAGAAGAGGATGACATGGAGCCCTACTTATGCATTGCAAGCCAAATTTTTTGGGTGGGAAAAATGGTGCCAAAATTTCCCAGTCCACGTCCATAGTAGATGGGAACACACACAAACACATGTAGGGGCAAACTTGTCTTTTCGCGCACTAGTTAACGACCAAGTGACGAGCCACTTACTAGAGTGGCAAAAAATGGATGAAAGTTGAGATCCAATGACAATGAAGGGAGTAGTTTCACGATGGTATATTAGGGATCCGGCCAACTTCCAGTGGCAAATAAAGAATTATCTCATATTTTTACTACAGAACTACCAAATCAAGATCAAGAAACGGTTGGGGGATTTTGCAAGTGGAGTGACTTTATATGTGGCAGTGTAAGCATCACAAAATGAATTGTGTGGATGTTTTTCAAAATCAGTGTGATTTTTAGGGGCTTGTGCAATTTTTCCTTAACTCTTCAATGACAAGGACTTGCTTCATGCGGTGCCATGGTGTTTACATCTTCCCTACAAGTCCAAGCACACCGTTTTCATCTATTATGTCTACTAGCTGAATGCTTGTGCTTTACCACGCATAAAAAAAATATTACCCTACAAATCGAGTCGACATTGCCGTGATCGACCCACTACACACTCTTGGCTCCACCTTAGCTTTCGATCGAGCTCCAACCAAACTAACGTGTCATGCCTCCACCGACTTGCTTGGTCTACATCGTGCCCTCATCTCCGTAGCCATGCCTGATCGAGCTTTGTTGTGACCTACGTCGCAATTTGTATTAAAGTTAATTTGTTTGTTGAGTGATGGTATTTTCTTTTGTTTTGCTAGAGTTTTTTACGGAGGTGAAAAAGGAGATAGTAGGGAACTACATACCACTCACCACTCACACCAACTGCTTCTTTTACATTGGTAAATATATATTCTATTAGCTATACCACCATCCGACTTGGACGCTATCCCGCCTTCGGTTTCCCACTTATACATGTTCTCGCCGCGTAATCATCACTAGATAGGTAAGCACAGCGCTACGCCGCGCACGGTTGAGCAACAAAGATCTTGCACGCTGAAAACATAGATGTGTTCGTCTACACAGAGTCTCTATTGATCTATTTGAAGCCCACTAAGTATGTAATCCGAAGCTTCTTGTAATTTAAAACATTACATAATCAATTTTCCAAGCTCGAGAAGATATCGGCAAAGAGAATAGCAATGCACATGGCTTCTGAGTGGAATGGTGAAAGAGGAAACACATATATACCCATACAATACAACAAAAATGTTAATGATCTTTTTGATTGCTAATTTGTCCAGAAAAGGCATTGGACTCGGCACCACAGAGTAGAGCTACAAAGTAACAGGATCTAATAATTTCTTTTTCATGAAACATCATGCACAACACGTCAAGTGACGATTTACATTTCAACTCCACACAAATAATCAAGAACAAACGTTGTTGCCTTTACATCAGTGATAAACAAGTAAAGTGGGAATACTAACTGATCAATAGCATCCCTGAGAAGGGCAATAGGTTTTCCACAAACTATGAATAAGCACATCAAGTAGAATATCTGGAATACATTTCCAGCTTAAAATGGAACAAAAATAGACCCAAGGTATGAGAGTAATCTATGACTCAGTCACTGACAAGATACAAACACACATGGAAAGAGAAAAGGGCTAATAACATTATAGCAGTCCTCGGGGCATCTTAGGAACAACACATGCGCATGGTCTAGGCACCTCCATGCAAATCGCATACAACGGCTCTGTCCCAATCCACATACAACAATCTAGTCTCAGGAACAACACATGCACACATTTACAATTTTGCACAAAATGAAAAATAAATTGAAAAGATGAGAAAACCATACCTACTTCAAGGATATTTTGACTGGTTCTTGACATCTACAACTTTTCACAAATAAATAAATAAATAAGGTGGAAAGATCATAGTACCATAGCCACTGCATGGAGGCAAGCAAAACGTGTTTGTTCTAGTTATCTTGGTCTCGCATAATTGTCTACAAGAAATTAGTCCTCTATATCACTCACAAATCAATACAAACAGGAAACATAAATTCCCTCTTAACAAAACTTCCTCTCCACCTTTTTTTTCCTTGACAGGATGCTAAAAGATATGTAAATGGCAAATATGAGGAAAAAAACTACATCAGTGATAGTAAGGATGAAAGTTTAGTATCCGCAAGCATAAATAATACTTTAACAAAAAGCTTAACTGCTACGTAGATGACAACATTTTTACCTTCAACAGAAATTCCATGACTAAACAACTCGGAACAAAGTTATCTATTAAGGAAAATATGCCATTAGCCCTTACTTCCATATTTTTCAGAACATCTCCAAAGAAAAAACAAAAGATGAATAATTAAATTACCTAAGCAAGGCTACCTAAGAAAAGAAGAAAAGGTCATGCAGCTAATTCTTTGTGGGTCCATGCTTCTAAAGTTGTCCTACAATTGGGAAGGGCCTAATAAACATACAAATCTAAAAATGGCGTGCAGATTACAGGGAAAAGATGGGCATGAAAAACCTGCATTTCTGAAATTACTTATCTAAACCTAAATAATTTACTGTATATCTTAAATAGCTTTCATGCTAGGAACTTTCCTTCAGGCTTATTTAGCTAACAATAATCCTAATGTACCTACAATCTGACAATGAATAGTAGCTAAATTCACATAGTTTTCTTTTAATACATAACTAATAAACCATAAAAAATGGCCTTAGATAGATTGATTATTTAGATAGGCAACATGATAAATAAAAGGGACAACTAACATACAATGATGCATCCACACAACTATTAGCCCAAAAGGCAGTACTAGCAATTCATTAACTATACAATCTGAAAAAGACACACAATTCTATTTTGAGCATTTTGGTTTGCGTAGCTATTGCGAGTCAAATAATGTAATATCTTTCATTTCGATTGGAGTTATGGCTCAAAGAACTAATCAATTAGTTGCAAACCTGAGGGGAGCACATGCAACACTATGGCCCCTGTTCTTCATGTGAAGATAAAGGAACTGAACTGCAATCGCCATTTGTCAAAATCAACGCTTGGATGCCAAAGATTCTACTTGCAAAACAGCTAACCTACAAAAGAGAACAAAGAGGAATATTTCTTTATTCAGATGTAGCAAAACGAATCCTGTAACTCATCACAATTGCATCTTTAGATCTTGCAAACAAGCGTGCTTCCATTGGTTATGGAAACTTATTATAGCTAGCAAGGAAGATCTGGAGAAGTATCATTTTGCATGAAGCTAAAGTTATGGTAGGAGACCATTATCTAGAATTTTTCAACAAACCTAAGCAATCTCACCATGCCTACATTAGGATAGTTGGCTCTAGCCAGGAACTTCGATAGAAAAGTAAATAAAAGCTGAATTTTGAACATCAGGATAAAAATCACACAAATGACTAAGATCTAGAGGAAGGACTTACTTGAGAGGAACAATCACTGCACATTGCGCCCTCTGTAAATAATAAATATTGATATCCTTTGACAAGAAACCAAGATGTGTATTCCATGATTGGGAAGACAATACATCTTGATAAGATGATAAGCCAAAGAAGGTGACAAGATCAGCAACATAGTAAGTAACTTGAAATATGAGCATCGTTGAATACCTCACTAAAAGCCGCAACACACTCAACTGGCATGCTTGGAACTGAACCTTGCCTCATGCCTAACAACATGCATTGCAAGAACTTCCATGAGTATGAATATTCCAATACAAAAATCAGTAAATTTGTCCATCCTTCCTCGAGCCCTACCTTGCCTAAGAAACAACAAAATCTTAAGAAGCCTAGCCAAAGAGTTTGGTTCTCTTAAAAAATAACATCCGAACAATATATCAATTTTTTGCTGATTACATTAACTATGAAATCATTGGTAGAGTAGTCTTGTTGAACAAGCAAAACCTTGTGTAACATGCTAGCTAGAAGAAACATTAATTATGCTAGTAAGATTACCATTAAATCTTAATGGCACAATAGCATTCATGTGCACAAGCTAAAAGACTATGATGTTTAAGCTAGCCTTTTAATAAGCCACATAATATCAAAGTAATCTTACTGCTATTACTGTCTCTTTGATCTAACCCATCAGCCAAGGTATAATTTGTCAGAGCCTGGTTTCTTGTATGGTTGTACCCCCATCCTCCTTTAGTAGCACCGGCTGATCTCACCTACAAGTATTGCATCACAAATTTTTAGTCAGAACACAACAAGGTACTATAGATAGCTGAAATGAGCATCGATGTATACGGTGTATTTATATGTATATTCATGCTATAATGCATGATGTATAAGCAGATCGAGAAGTAATATATTGCAGTATATTGTAGTATTGCTAATACTCCATTTAGCACGGGCAGTATGTAATGACTATGTCACGGTCCATTTTTCAGACGTGTATAGTAACTACCCTTGTATTTGGATTTTCAATCCGTATTTCAAACTAGTAGTTAATTTCAAAATCTCCTAACTATCGTCTAAAGCTCGAGTTTGTGTTTCAAACCTCTCCACTTTATCTCGAATTCAAATTCAAGATTTGAAATCTTTTTCCAGTTTTGGGCTCTCTCTCTCTTTGACCTTTCCTCTTTTAGGCGTGGCCCAATGCTTTCTTGGGCTTAGCCCACCTCGCCTTCTCCTTGGGCTGACCCATTTCCTCTCCCCGGCCCATCTTCCCTTTTCGGCCTTTCCCGACCCAGCCAAGCTCCCCCTTGGCCTAGTGGCCTGAGCCCTCCCCCTGCCCCTTCTTCCTCCCGGCTGTGCTGCCCATGCCACACGGTTAGCCCTACGCCACGCACGTAACCCCCGTCAGCTCACCACCTGACCATTCACTCGGTCACCTTCTTCCTCTGGCCAGCACCCAAGCCACCCCCTCTCTCTCTCTCTCCCTCGGGTGCCTTCTGCCACCACGAGCGCCCTGCCACCACCCACTCTGTTGCCATGCCATCCTTCGCATCCTCGTCACCCTTGACCAAAGTCGCCCGGTCCAAGCCGTGCGCCCGCACGCTGCGCAGCAGATGTGCACGCCCGCGTCCGGTCCGAGCATTGCCTCCCGTGCGTGCTAGCACTGCGCCCTCGCTTCGCCTAGTCCAAGCCGTGCGCCTGCTCACCGCGCAAGTCGTCGCCGTACGCGGAGCCCTGCAGCGCTGACTCGCCTGTCCTCGCCACGACCTCGCTCCACTCATACCCGCTCAGTGCCGCATCACCCCGCCTGAGCCCACTTGCCCCGTCCCATCCCGGATCCTCCGCTCCTGCTGACACCCCATGCGCCCGGCCCTCCAATGGCTCCATTTTGCCAGCTATAAAGCCCCCCAACACCTCCCTTGCCCTCCCCACTTGTCCCCTTTCTTCCCGAGAGCAAATAAGAACCGAGCAAAAACCGAAGAACTCACCTTGGTCGCCTCGCCTCGCCGCCGCACTGTGGGGACCCCCGGGTTACTTCCGCAAGACCAGGGCATTCCTGGTCTTATGGAGATAACTCTGGGTCTCCCGTGAATGGATTCCAACTTAACTCCATCTAAGCGAGAGGCCTAACTGAATACTAGAGCCCCGGTGATCATGCGTGTTGCTCCACTGCAAGCACAACATGATAATCGATTCTCCAATGGTCTAAGTACTACACTTAGTGAGTTAAATTGGAAGCCACAAACAGTGAGTATGAGACCATGTTGGTTCCCAAGATCAGCGACCAACATGCCCCCAAACTCACATTTAGCATTGATCACATCCATACAACAAACATACATAAATAGTTCAAAAGATATACATCATAGTAATCCAAGTTTACAACTATTACAAGTGGCCGACTGACCAAATTCGAATAAGATCATAAAGTAGCAGCGGAAACAAGTAAATAAACCAAAAGACCAGCATGGTATGCCCATAACCCATCGACAACCGACTGGGAGTTAAATGATAGCACTACTCATCAGTGTCGCCTAAATTGACACTAACAAGCTCATCGGGCTCGACATCTTCCTCACTTGTAAGCTAGTAGACAAACCGACTGAGTACAAAGGTACTCGCATGTCTTACACAAATAAAAATTAGTTATGCATAAGGTCATTCAAAGGATAACTCATATTGGCTTAGTTTTACGAAATAGACGCAACCATTTAAAACCTACACATACTAGTTTTTCATTTGGCATTTTGAAATCAGATTTGAAGTAGAAGTAAAGCATGTGATCCAATAATGATTTCAATGACAAATGAATTCAACAAACAACAAAGTAGCAGCCCACTTTGATAAAAAAAAAATGCATGAACATCCCATTCATGCCGAGTACCAAGTTTATCCACAATTTAAATTTAAAGTCTAACAATAGCAACTCCCGAACTCAAGCGATTGTCCATAACCACGGACACGGCTATTCAAATAGATTTATCTCTGCAGAGGTGTACTACTTTACCCACAGGACTCGATTAGCCCGTAAGCCTCCAGATAATGACACACTTCTTTTGGTATGTCGACTGGGGAGAATCGAGATATGGTCGTTTTCAGCAAGAAAATCCTATTGAGCTAAGTCCCCCATGTGAGATGTTTCCTGTCTTAGTACAAGCAGCGTATAGCACTTGCTAAGGGGCTCACAAGTTATATTGAAAATACCGATGCAATGTAAATGATAATTGGTGCTCCCATGCACACTATAGAACATTACGTCGGCTCCTAAGGACAAATGATCAACACAAATGCCCCTACACCACCTTGGGACTTAACACAACAAAACCTTCCCCCTTCTTAATCGTACAGTACCCATATCCCACGTGTGGTAGCATGAGTTTTACTTGAATAAATGACGTTACCAAAGTTCGGTCCTCGTTGGTCCAGACAAGACAAACCACATACCCAAATCTCATGCACGAAGGCACCATCACTAGCCATCACTTGTCCAGACCTCAAAACTCATTTAAAACGATAAAATTTAACTCATAAAACAAATACGAAGATCTGGAATAACAAGAATAAGAAAGTGTATATTTCCCATAATTGTCGGGTTATTCCCGACAATCAAACTACCGTTTCTAGACTTGCATGGCTAAGCAAACCCAAACAATATAAATTCACACATCCTATTTTGAGCATGCAGTGCTAGAATAATTCAAGGATAACCTCAATGAATAGGATATAACTAAACTACACATCACCAAAATAGCGACATTATCAAAATAGCATGCAGGCAATTATCATTGCACTATCTTAACAAAACTGGGATCAAATATGATGCAAAAGAAAGTACAAATGATGCTTGCCTTGCTGGTAGATTAATTGCTCGCTCTCAGTGGCGTATGAGTCAATATCAATCGCTTCGGAATCTATAGAATAAAGATACTGATAAACACCGAGAAATACCACAAAAATCAAAGTGCTTAAAAATGCATGATTTTTTTCTACAGTGGCTAGTGTATGATTTTAGATGAATTTATGTGAAAGAATTATTTCATTTGGAGTTATGATGTGAAAGTTATAGCATTTTGAATTTCAGATTCTAATATGTCTTAATTCATGTATTTTAATTACTTGGTCAAAATTTGTAGAATAGTGGAGGATACAAGGATTATATAGATAAATTGAGAATATTAATATAAGACCAAAATAGTTGAGTTTACCTCATTTGGAATTTTTATGATTTAGTTATGAACTTTTACAATTATCAACCTTTTCTTTTGTAAAAAGAATGGAGTTAATGGATTATTTTTCAAAACTACCTTCTCTGTTATAGAGACATGTTCGAAACCTATTTTAAAATAAAGTTCATTAAAAATGAAAATTATCAAAATTGGTTTCACTATTTTTGGAGTTGAGATGAATTAGTTATGTATGTTTGAAGTTAGTCAAATTTTTAGTGTGCAGATTAACACGTTTTGGATTTTCTAAAGTATTTACTCCTTTTGTTACCGAGGGTTACGCTAGCCATAGCCACTGTCCATGGGACCCTACACAGCGACGCGTCTAACCAGCTTACTGAGTCAAAGTGTGCTGACTAGTGCGTCCTACACGTTAGTGAATCTAAATAGCGCGTGCGCGAGTGGGACGTTCGGAGTTTGTTCGTGAGCCGTTGGATTGAGATCCAACGATCCATAATCATGGCGTGTTCGGGTAGTCTAAATGGCCCAAAAGATCTGAAGTGTTCATTTCACATAAGACGATCCAGATTTGTGGCGCGTTCGGATGGTCCGAGCGGCCCACTTAATCTGGATAGTTGATCTTACATTGAACAGTCCGAAAAGATCTTAGATGAGTTTGGGTTGCCCAAGTGAAAAGGCACAGGGCTTAAGTGGTTTAGCCCACATGTAAGCGACAACTTAACACGTTAAGATAGTTTTTAAAGCTAATCATTGTAATTAATTTCTAATGATGAGCTAAAGTGTATGTCCGAGTACGACAACGACGTTTGTCCCATGCGCTTTACCGGCGACTCGCCGACGCTACGTGCCACGGCGGTGTGAGCTAAAGGCATAGATACTTGCGCAATAGTGTTGAGCACTCGTTGGTGGTGTTCTCGACGGCGGCGCTGGCCTGTACCGACGGCGAGCCGGAGGAGAGCAACGGCGTGCAACACGGCAAACATTCAAAACTCAATAAAGCGCCACAGCGGTTCTGATAAGTGGTGACCAAGCTTCTAAGTACTATTAAGAGGTTACCTGAGCTAGATGAAAGCTCGGGAACGGCCTGGAAAGAGTTGAAACCGCAACGACGTCGGAGAAGATGATGGTGGCGGCACGGTCCAAACGATGATAGAAAACCTTGGGCAACAAGAAGTGAATTGAATGGTCGGGATGGCTTAAGGATGTTAGTGATAAGGTAAAGACGAAATAAATTGGACAATGTTTTACCAAATCAAGTAGGAGATGAAAAGGGTGTTCTTCGGTAAACAAGGTCCAATCCTTTAATTCGCGAAATCCTGCCATGCATTGTCCCAATAGATTTAGGGATTTTCAATGTCATGCTAAATGGCATGATATGTCGCGAAAGAAAGATCAAGAACCTCACTAGAGACAAAGAAGACAAAGAGGTGTCCTGGGTGCGTGCTCTAGAGCTTTAGAGAGCATGAAGATGGTCCAAAAGCTACAAGCAACCAAGGAAGCTGGGCTTAGCAAAAATGGACATGGCATTGAAGGTAGAAGAGAGGGGAATCACCCGGTTGGAGATTACGGAAGAGAAAAGCACGAGAGAGCTTCTCTTTCATTAGCCACCGAGAGGAAAGATGGCGAAAATGAAGGGTGCGAGGGGTAATAAGCGCGGGTGTTGACGGCAATAGAGGCGGTGTGAACCAGAGAAGCTCGGCGACTGGCCAGCAGATGCGGTGGATTGACGGTGTCACTGGAGTCGTTCTGAGCACATCGGAAAAGCTCGACCGCGTGGAGCGTGCATCCTGCACAAGGAGGACGAAGGAGCTGATGGGTGGGACCGCCTTGGCAGAGACTCACAAGCGCGCGCCTGCATCTGGGTCAGAGTTGTTTCGGGCCACACGATTGAAATTGGATGGCCCGCTCGCGTGAGGCTGGACGTTAGGGATGCCATTTGGACCACCTGTGTGGACCGCTTGATCGAGATCCATCGGCCCACAAGCACTGCGCGATCGGAGGTCCGAACGTTCCGCCGGATCATGGCGGTTGAAAAGACATCGGATGGTCCATGTGCATTGGGTTTGGTGCAGTGCAGTTAGTTGACTCAATCGAGTCAAGTGGCTCGAGTCGGGGTGGGATTTAGGCCCGAGGAACAGTGTTAGTTAGGTCCTAGGGTTTGACTGTGAATTTATTTATCTTCTAAACTTGATCAAGGCCTTATAAATAGGAATAAAATTCCTAAAATCATGAAATAAATCATGGTGGTTCCTGAGAAGGTCTAGTGCCCATTAAAATTCGTAAACCCTACTATTCAAGATATAATTTACATAATATAACTTCAAACTTAGTGTAGGTCATTAAATTGTGTTTGAATTTTCTGAGGGGTGAAACCAATCCCAAAATTTTGGGAAAAATTATATTAATTCATGATAATTAATCTAGTATTTAAATAAATTATTTTTAGAAGATGTTTACAAGTTTTGTTGTTGTTGTTTTTAGTTGGAGTTCAAATTTGAAGTGTATGTTTAATCTTTGTTTGAGATTTTCCAAGTGCAATATACAAAGTAAATGCTTGAAAATAATGATGCATGCTCATGAGATGCATAGTAATCCTCTTTATTAACTTGGGGATGTGACAAACCTCCCCCCTTACAAAAGATCTCGACCCCGAGATCTCGATAGGTCGGAAGATGGATAGGAAGGTTCTACAAGAAGACACCACATCCGTTGTCTTGATTTCCTTCAAGGATAGTGCTAAGACATCTTATAAGATTAAAATAAAGGTAAGTGCTAGGATATCCTACAAGGTTACAAGGAATGGTCATTACATTCTCCTTCCCAATGCTTTGTTTAACCTTTCCTTCCATGGTTCGAAGACACTTCAAGTAGAAGGAAAAAGATCCGGATATTCACTTAGCAAATGATCTTCATGTTCCCAAGTAGCCTCATCTTCAGTATGGTTGATATTGCGATTTCTCGTCTTGCGCTCCCTTTTTTCAAGAATGCGAATCGGGTGCTCCCGATAAGAAATATCGGGTTGCAAGTCGAGTTCTTCCATCTTAGTTGCTTCAGTTGGAACTCGAAGGCACTTTCTTAGTTATGAAACATGGAACACATCATGCAAATCTGAAAGTGATGGTGGCAACTCCAATTTATAGGCCACCGTTCCCAATTTTGCTAGAATTCGGAATGGTCCGACGTAGCGAGGCGCCAATTTGCCTTTGACTTGGAAACGACGTGTTCCTTTCATCGGAGAGACTTTAAGGTAGACATGATCATTTACCTCAAAACTCAACTGTCGACGACGACGGTTGGCATACGACTTCTAACGAGATTGAGCCGTTTGAAGTCGCTCACGGATGATGCGAACTTGTTCTTTAGCATCCTCCACTAAGGTTGGACCATAAAATGGTCTCTCCCCGGCTTCAGACCAGTTCAAGGGTGTCCTACAAGCTCTCCCATACAGTGCTTCGAAGGGTGTCATTTGTATGCTTGATTGGAAGCTATTGTTGTAGGAGAACTCCGCAAATGGTAAACACTTCTCCCAATTCTAGCTATAGGACAACACACAAGCTCAGAGAAGGGCTTCCAAGATTTTATTTACCCTTTCAGTCTGTCCATCTATTTGCGGGTGATAAGCGGAGCTGAAGGATAGATTGGTCCCCATTGCTTTTACAAGCATTTCTAAAAATGAGACATGAACTAAGGACCTCGATCTGAAACTATCACCTTAGGCACACCGTGGAGACAAATGATCCTTGCGATATAAAGCTCGGCTAGCTTGTCCTCGGTGTAGGTGGTCTTGACAGGAATTAAATGGACGACTTTCGTCAGACGATCGACGATTACCTAAATGGAGTCGGACTCGGTTTGAGTCTTGGGAAGCCCTGTGATGAAGTCTATACTGACTTCCTCCCACTTCCACTTCGGAATAGGCAAAGGTTGGTGAGTACCTGCTGGTCTCAAATGCTCAACCTTTACTCTTTGGCATACGTCGCACTCGATAACATACTGCGCGATCTGCTTCTTCATTTGAGTCCACCATAACCTCTTTTTTAGGTCTTGGTGCTTCCGGGGTGGATGGAGAATTGAGAGTTGTAAGCCTCCTTAAGAATTAACTCTCGCAAGTTGCGATCAAATGGCACCACCAAACGGTTCCCGAACCATAGGGTGCCTTGTGCATCTTCGGTGAAGCATTTGGCTTCGCCTTGCTTCAATTTCTCCCGGATTTGAGCTACTTCCAAATCGGTCTTCTGGGCTTCTTTAATCTGGTACTCAAGTGTGAAATTCACCCTAAGGGCAGCACGAGACCCTTCTTCAATTATCTCTAGGTGCAGACGTTGCATCGCAGCACACAACCCTACTGAAATGGGAGTTACCGATAAATAGTTGCATTGAGATTTTCTGCTCAAAGCATCGGCTAACACATTCGCTTTCCCGGATGATAATGGAGTCCTAAATCATAATCATTGATCAACTCAAGCCATCTTCTTTGCCTTAAGTTCAAATCGGCTTGGGTGAAGATATATTTTAGACTCTTGTGGTTGATGTAGATCTCGTAATAATTACCGATTAGGTAATGTCGCTAAATCTTCAAAGCATGAACTACAGCTGCGAGTTCCAAGTCATGAGTGAGATAATTCACCTCATGAGGTCTCAATTGCCTCGATGCATATGCCACAATTTGGCCCTCTTGCATAAGTACACAACCGAGCCCATGGCGAGATACATCACAGTAAATGTTAAAGCTCTTATAAATGTCGGGCAGGATGAGTACTGGAGCTTTGGTAAGGCATTCCTTTAAGATCTGAAAGCTTTGTTCACACTTCGCTGACCATTCAAACCTCTTTTCCTTCTTCAGAAGCTGGGTCATTGGCCTCGCAATTTTGGAGAAGTCCTAGAAGAACCTGCGATAATAACTCGTAAGTCCTGGATAAACTGCAATAATAACCTGCAATTTTGGAGAAGTCCTAAATGATAACCCTAAGGACATAATCTTGTCATGACCTCCCGTGTAAAACAAGTATAACCACAAGTCTGTAAAGTACAACTTAGCTTAGTAAATTTATCAAACCCGGAATGCACCTCACTGGTGGTTTGGGAACGTGCAAGCGCGTGGTAAATACGACTTGAATCGGAGACTGAGGCAAGGGTGAAGTTACCAGCCGCTGTGGGTAGTCTAATTCAACTACACCAGCAGCGGAGGTGAACATCCCGCATGAACGTATGGGGGCAACCCCATATAGGTGAGATGACTGGAAGGGCAAGATACTTTGAAAGGTTACTGTGACGGTCGCTCAATTACATGACTAAGAAATCATGTGGGGTAATGAGTATGACTATCTCTTATGGGTAAAGTGTATAATCTCTGCAGAGTCTAAACTTTTAAAATAGTCGTGCCTACGGTCAAAGGCGGACATGAGAACTTAACTTGAGTTAGTTCTATTTCAAAAACATTGGTGGGTGGTATAAAAATTGTGGCAGGCTCACCTAGCCCTGGGTTGGATTTTCCCTGGGTTTTTAGACTCAGTGATGTTAATATGTGGGGTTAGCCCCAATCAAAATAAGCATATAGGTGGAGGTAACCTTTGCTGATACAAATATTGCACAATTACTCTCTTTAATAAAATGCAATTTAGCTAAAATGCTAAGTGATAGGAATTCTTAATTATGATAATTGAAAACATTGCTTTAACAAATAAAAGAACCGAGCCATCCTTGTTAAGCCTTGCATGTATATTATTGCATTATGTGTTGGCTCGCGAGCACGGAAGTTGTGCTCATTCTCGCTCTCTCCTCCTAAACCCTCGAAGCAGGAAATCCTGAAGATTACACATACTACAAGGATCCAGAAGTTGAAGGCCCAGGAGAGGATGAAGCGTAGTATAGTCTTTAGTTGTTCTAGTCTCGCCCAGTCGAGTTTACTCCGTCGGTACTTGTACGCATCCAATATTTTTCAAGTCTTTGGTTAATATCGGACGCACACGGGTTTCTCCAGTCGTTTTCCTGTGGAGAGATGTGCTCTCACCCTTTTGCTTCTATTGTCACTTTCGGTTTTGTAATGTAATCAGTTTGGCCTGTTCGGCCCGTATTGTAAAAATCAACCTGATGCGGTCTATGTAAACTCTATTGTTTTAAATTAATGAATGGTATGGTGTT
This sequence comes from Ampelocalamus luodianensis, assembly GCA_036346255.1. Classification (NCBI taxonomy): domain Eukaryota; kingdom Viridiplantae; phylum Streptophyta; class Magnoliopsida; order Poales; family Poaceae; genus Ampelocalamus; species Ampelocalamus luodianensis. Next base: position 19,268,935 of record CM070631.1, on the reverse strand, counting down.
ACGCCATGTATGAATTGATTCAGTAATGTATCTGTGAGTGCTAGCTACTGATCCAGGGAATAGCACAGTGTTTTCACAGAGAATTCTGGATTAGAAAATCCGGGTCCGACAGAGCTGGTATCAAAGCATACGACTGTTGGAGCCTTAGCTAGACTGGACGAGCCTAAGGACTTGAGTCTTATTTTTGAAAAGTAAGAAAAAGCTTTTGTTAAAATATAGCATAATTGTGGCTCATTTTCATCCCTCTTAGTTCTTTACTTACCTCCTTTTGTGAGTCTATGTAACATCCCAAATATTGGACTTGTGTTTCAAATGTAAGAAAATGTGTAGAATTTAAAAACTTTTCTTACATCTTGTATTTCCTGTATGTTCTAAAAAATTCTTGTAAAGGAATTATGGAAATACAAAGTCACAAGTCATTTTGACCTAAACCTTGCCCTTCAAAAACTTTCTTGTCAAATCTTGTGATCATTCCTTAGAAATATTTTTTCATGAGTTCCAGGGTTAAGGGGTGACCCCTCTGAAAGATTTCACAATTCTTAGAAATTGTTTGACTATTTTAAGAGGTCAGTCAAACTAGTTTGAAAATTGGTCAAACCCTAGCCAGCACCTTGCTGAAATTTTGGAGGAAAATATACTGCATGAAAACCTCTGAAAATTTTATACAAGGTCAACCTTTAAGTTAGCAAGCTCCTGTAAACATTTCAGAATTTTTGGAGTTAATTTGCTACCTTAAACAATTCCCCAAAGATCAGCACAGTTCAAAACCCTAATTTCAAACCCTAGGCTGAGTCAGACTCGAGTCAGACTCGGGCTCGACCTCTTGACTCGGTTTAACCAAGTCGTTGAACCGTACTCGGGCGCGGGCATTGAGCACATGCATTTCGATCGTTAGATCTCCATCTAATGCCTCAGACCTCCCATGATGTCTTGGACCTCTGAAGGTCTGGTGAAATCATGGCCGTCCATCCCTAATATAACCGCCACGACCTCCCACCTTGTTCTTCTTCTTCCTTGTATCGTACGAGCTCGGCGCCATGGCAGTGAGTGTGAGGACCCTGATTTATTTGGCTTGTAATGCTTGTTGGAGATATGCCCTAGAGGCAATCATATTGATGATGATATTTCGTTGTATCCATGATTTAATAAATGTTCCTTGAATATTGCCTTTGTGTTGATTAACAAGTATGTGACTTGTTTGTGAAACTCTTTACTTGTATGGTTATTCTAAAGTTGTCCCTAGTCGGAGTTCATGTGAGGACACACGTGAATGATGGATTAGCACATGTATCGGTTGATGACCATGTTTCACGGTCATAGATATGGAGATGTCAAACCAATAATGTGGACACATGTTTAGAACATGGGGTTGGACCGACCCAACATGAGACATAGCTTTTATACTTATGGTTCTCTCTACACAATGTACGCCTTGTCCTTAGACACGAGATTGTCGCATGTACTTGAGATGTGAATCGACCTACTTAGGGGCTATCAAACGCTACTCGTGATGGCGGGTAGTTATAAAGGTAGCTTCGGGTTTGTCATGAAGCATCTTTGCGAGGCATGGTCGATCGAGATAGGATTTGCCCTCTCAACTTTGAGAGAGATATCTCTGGGCCTCGGTGATCGGATCCGAAATGCATGGCCATGCTACTTAAGGTTAAGAGTTAACCTAGTAAGCGATTAGGATCACGGGATCGAGAAAGAGTGGTCGACTTGGAGCTCGACCGAATATCGTGAGGCAAAGGGATTGGCATGTACATAACGTTGTGATGGTTCGTCGATATGATCTTTACGTGCGTTTAGGAGTTGGCACGTCTTGCTAGAGGCCGCTACCAACTATTGACCAAGTATGTGTACTTGCGTCATGTCTAAACATCGTGAACCTATAGGGTCACACACTTAGAAAGTGAAGCCTAATTCGGATTGGATCCAAATTAGACTGGGCATTGAGTCCTAATGGGCCTTTATTCGTAGAAGCCCATTATAAGGATGTCTTTAAAAGGAGGGCAGGGGCGCACTAGTTGAAGGATGAGTTTTTCGTGACATCCTCAAACCCTGGCCACCACCCCTCCCACGCCCTAGTCGCCCGCGCGAATCTAGTAGTCCGGCGTGCGTCGCTTCCTCCCGTACGTGCGGATACCTTTGAAGGTGCTGCATCTGTGGCGTTGGGACGAACCGCGAAAGAGGAGTTGTACGTGGGACGCCACGACGAGGACAAGGAAGTAGTACGACTACTCTGCCCCAACGTGCTGCATCAACTTAGTACGACTACACTGCCCCGACGTGCCACAACAACTTCCGCACCTGCGCGTCAAGTGGTAAGACCGTGATCTATAACTGCAGTGATCTTGGTTTACGGGTAGAATTTTTTAATTTGCGCTAGTGTAGCCTACCCGTTTCCCTTCAATGCTTAGTCTTCCCTTGACTCTAGCATCACAAATCAAATAAACCAAGCCCCGAGACATGTATACTTCCCAGAAATACAGTATACACACCCCGTTACAAAATCACGCGTCAATTCCATACATCACATAACATTAATCCTAATAAAAGACATACATAATAGAGTTATTACACAAGAAGGCCGACCAGCGAAACAACATCAAAGTAACGTTAACAGCGGAAGCAAAAGTGCCATAAGATGGCTATAAACAAAATCCAACCGCTTAGCCATAACCCACAAGGCAACCGACCGGGCCGCCAAGCTAGTCGTCCATACCGCAGCAATTCTCACAAAAGTCGATCCCTTGGGGATCAACTTCTTCCTCTGCAAGAAATAAGCAAAGCAAATGAGTACAAAAATGTACTCGCAAGACTGACGTGTGGAATAGCAGACCTATCAATATGCTACATGCAAGCTTATTTAAGTGGAGGTTGTATGTCTCATTTTGCACAAAGCCAACTTTATTTGCAATAATGTAGTACATTTCAAAAGCAAGTTTGCAATCAGTTTTTATTGAATGAAATAACACGAGATACAATAAGTACAAGAGTAACCACCTATTGGTGACTAACCCAATAGCCACCACACATAGCACGAATCCCAGATTCGTACCACCCATCAAGTTTTAATTAAAATGTTGTAGTCTAACTCTTGAAAAGCTTACTCAAGCGTGTCCATAACCTAGGACGAGGTTATTTGAATAGTTTTAACCCTACAGGGGTGTACCAATGTACCCACACTTCAGACCGCCTTTTTGCCAAGCTATTAAGCACACTTCCTTTGGTATGCCGGCACGGCTAAGTCCTACGAGACGTTTCCAATGGAATGCGTTAATTAAGAGTCGCACGTATGGGGTTAACCCTTAGTGACTAGCCGGCGAAATGGCCACTAGGACCACACGTTGTGGTGGAGTCAAGCAAAACCGGGAGTCATTAGCCATTTAGGGTAAAGCTAGCCGGACATTTGCAAGACCCCGGTCGGGATGGAGGACCTAGAAAGGAACCACCCCGGTCACGCCTTTGTGATCCTTTTTCTCTATAAACTACAGCCAGCGACTCATTAATTAATGCCTCCCAAAGTACTAATTCAAGAGAGGTCCCATACCCTCTAGTGTGGTTAGCACACACAAAATGCCTAGATAACAGGTACTCACAAGAAGTTCGGTCCTTAATTGACTTGGGCACCATTCCAGTCACACCCAAAAGCACACCAACATACCATTGTGCCCAAGTCTAAATCATTTTGTTTCAGTTTTTAGTTTTCATAAGTAAACATGGCACAAGGCTGAAATCATAAGTAATAATAAGTTTTATGTGATCAAAGTTATCGACAAGTCGATAACCGCCCATTTCTACCGGGAGCTAAGCATGGCTAAACAATTAACTCGCAACTACTAAGTGACAAGAGTTCATCCAACGAGCTCTAGTCATAGCAATAACCTAGGCTCACGGTAGTAGAGAATAATCATTTACCTAAGGAAATGCATCTACTAGGTCAACTAACGACAATAGTTTAACACAAAGTAGCAATGCATACATAGAATTTGTAATCAACATAAATACTTAAAATACTGGGATTAACATGATTAAACTGCTTGCCTTGCTGTAGATCACTTTCTTACTGCAGAGGATTCACTCACGTACTCACTAATTCCTTGAACCCTAACGAAAAGCGATAACCAAATAAGAACAAGAACTCCAAATAAAACTCCACAGCAAAAGTTCTCCAAATACCATGAAATTTATAAAGCAGCAAGATTAAGATTTTAGACAAATTTAGGAATAAGAATCAAGTCATCTGGATTAGGTATGAAAAAGTTATGACTAAACTAAGTTCTCTCAGCCTATTAATTCAATTAAATTAATTACTAGTACTGTTCATGGCAAAAATTTCTAGAATGATCTGGAATCTGAAATTTTTATGGTAGGTAGCTAAGGTCATCCTAAGAACAGCAAACTTGAGTTTACATCATGTGGAGTTATAATGAATTAGTTATGATTTTTCTAAGTTCTAAAACTAGTAGATCATTAATTTCAGTGGCAAGGATCATATTAAGGCCTATTCTACACTTCAGTACATTCCTAGTGGGTTTTAACAAAATTTAGTTTGCTCAGTTTGGAATTACAGAGAATAAGTTATGCATTTTACAAATTTCAATGAATTTTAGACCACATTTTAGGTTGGAACAAGTTAATCTAGTTTATACTATTTTCTGCTATAGAAAAGAGTTCAAAACCATACTCAATTTAAAGTTCATCTTACCACATAGCTAACACAGTTTGAATTTCTCAAAAAGGAGTTAAAACGAAATAGTTATTGACATTTGAAAACTGGAACGTTTAAACACTTTGAAAATTTGGAGCTCTCGGGAGGTCTAAAAGAACTGAAGGAGACGGGGAGGTCGTGGGCCGTTGATCAAAAATCACACGGCACACGAGCACAGGCGCGAACTCCACCACGAGCACCTGGGCGCCAAGACCTCATCGCGCCTAGGGGAGGTCTTAGCCGTTAGATCCAGACTTGATGGTCCAGATCTGTCGAAGGAGGTCCTTGAGGTGGAGGTCTACGGAGGGAGGTCTTTGACGGCTAAGATCTACTGAGGAGGTTTAGCCCGTTAGATCTAAATCTAACGGTCCAGGGCTGAGAGGAGGTCCTAAGGCTAAGGACATAACGGAGGGCGTGCAGGGCGACCAAGATCTACGAGAGGAGGTCTTGGGCGGTCCAGATTGTCGGGAGGTCCTAAGGCAGAGGTCTTCACGGAGGAGGATCTCGGCGGTCGAGATGAACCCGGGAGGAGGTCCTAGCGGTTGGGATTTTACAGGGAGGTCTTGGGGGTGAGGATTTAGCGGAGGAAGACCCCGATGGCTAAGATCTCCCAGGGGGGAGGTCTTAACGGCCCAGATTGACTTGAGGAGGAGGTTGGGGTTGTCTTTATAAAAGACCAGGGTGGTCTTTACAAAGAGGACCTCGAGGGCGGCTCGAGGGTGGTCTTTGCAAAATGACCAAGGGAGGTCTTACTGCATGCGGGGAAGATCTAAGCGGCTAGGATTTAACAGGGGTGGTCCTAGGCGGTTAGGATCGACTCAAGGGGAGGTCCTCGCACTTGTAGTTTTCGCAGACAAGGATCTAACGGCTTAGAGCTAACCTAGGAGGTCTTTAACGGACAAGATTGCTCCAAAGAGGCCTTGTGACTAAGAGTTTTCAGAGAAAACGCCCAGCGGCACAGATCTAAACTAGGGAGCTCCTAAACGGCTGGGATTGAAACCAGGAGGTCTTAAGCGGCTAGGACCTGAGTTAGGGGAAGGTCCTAGAGACTGAGGTCCAAACAAAGAGGTCTTGACGGCCAAGATCTCGCGAGGGAGGTCTTAACGGTCACGATTTAACCTAAGAGGTCTGAAACATATCGGGACGCACGTTTTGCCGATAGGAACTGTATTGAACGCTAATGATTAGACTTTAGGACAACATAAATGCTAATCATTGGCTACAGGACTTGTCCGAGGAAGGTATGACAAAAACACGAGTTCGGGTTTTAGCTTACCGCCGGCGAAGGGGACCACGTCGGCGGGAACCAAGGGCACATATGGACTCTAAATAGCGAAGAGAACCTAAAGGTGCCAAACACTAGGGCTAAAACACCTCCTACCGGCGGCTAGCCGGAGATGACCGTGGAGGTACAAAAACAACAAAAAGAAAAACTAACGTGGTCTAATCAGAACAGAAGCTCAAACACTTGGGCACTAACCTGAGGACGGTGAAGTCAAGGAAACCGTCGGAGGAGCTCCAACGACCAAAAGGCTTGTCGGAGATGAGGAAGAAGGCAGATCCGGCCTCAAAGAACAAGTTCCCACTTTGACAATCCCTGAGGAGGCCAAACAAGGTAAGTTAGGGAAATGCTCAAGGTGATTCAAATAAACTAGTTGACAGGACAAGAATCCCAAGTGAACCACTAGAGCTCGGATGTCTTCAAGGAGCTTCAAAGCCAAACAATGGAGGTCTCGGAGTTTTGAGAAATTAACCCAAGTGACTACAATGAGGCCTGGATTAGGGAGAGGGAGTCTAAAAGATAGAGTGAGGAGCTCAGGGTTTCAATAAAGCCGAGAGAGAAAAGGAGTGGAGGAAGGTGGAGCTCCATGGTGCACTCGAGTCAAAGGTTCCTGCCAGGAAGGTACATGAAATGACAGGGCAGGTGGAAAAGAGGACTTTGGGAAAAAGGTGCTGACACGAATTAAAGGTTGTCGAGATAGCCGTTGACAAGAGCAAGAAATGACAAGGCCTTTGCTCAAAGCGCTCTAGTTCGACACACACGCATGCTGCAAAAGCGTCTTGACCAGTCCCGAGGTCCCACCGGTCGGTGAGGGAACCGGGAGGACCGGTCAACAAGTGAAGCAGTGAAATCCGCTCGGAGCTCCCACTAGGGAGGTGCGAGCAGTTGGATGAAATCTAGGGCTCGGATAAAAAAATAAGGATTAAAGGTCCTACACTTAGGGGAGGTCTGAGCCCCAGATCTGAAGATAAACGGCCCACGATCACCCAAGCGCTAGGGCTGGTCGGGGAGGTCTTTTGAGGATGCCTAGAGGTGGTCTTTGCAAAAATTGCAAAGGAGGTCCTATGGGTTGTTTTGCGAAAGACCAGCGGGGTGGTCTTTGCAAAAATGCTAACGTGGTTTGAGGAGGTCTTGGGAGATGCGGAGGAGGTGCAGGAGGGTTGTCTTTGCAAAACAGACACAGGGTGGTCGTGCGAGTGGGAGATCCGAGGGTTGTCTTTGCAAAAAGGATCGGAGGAGGTCCTGCAGGTGGGAGGTCTTTGAGGAGATCCCGAAGCTCTAAACCGTAGGACAAGAATCCAACGGCTGAGGTGGTCTAGGCGGTTGGGTTCAACCATGATTGAGTCGACTCAAACCCAACCAAGGTTGACTTAGGGTTTCATTTGGTGAGAACTTTGAGAATTTTTAGAGATAACAAACTAATTCCAAAATTTATGAAATTTTTACAGTAGCTTGCTAACCTTGAGATGAACCTTGTGAAAAATTTCTAGAGGTTTTTATGCTGAGCATTTTTCCCAGAAATTTCCCAAGTTGCTGAGCTAGGGTTTTGACCGAGGGTCAAAGTGGTTTGACGACCTCTTAAAATGTTCAAACAATTTCTAAAAATTGTGAAATTTTCCAGAGGGGTCACATACCATCCCAAGAACTTAGGAAAAATATTTCCCGGAGATGATCAAAAAGTTTGACAAGAATGTTTTTGGAAGACAAGGTTTTCGATCAGAGTGACTTGTGACTTGTAATCCCAGAATTCTTTTGCAAGAATTCTTTAAAACATACAAGAATTGCAAGATGTAAGAAAAAGTTTTAATTTCTACTCATTTTCTTACATTTGAAACGCAAGCCAAAACTTGGGATGTTACAGTGAGCAGTTGGGCCTTGTCACCTCACGGCTGTCCTCGTCAACGTCCCCTGTCCTGTGCATTTAATGCGTGCCAGAAGTTTTGCCCTAATGTCCTCTTCTCCTACCTGCTCCCACCCTCTCTGTCCTTAGCGGCAGAGCGTGGACTTGAGCTCACCATGGAGCTCCCCTCTCCACTTGTGACCATTGCTCACCAGCTACAAAAGGGCTCCGAACTCCTCCTCTGGCTTCCTTTTCACATTTCCCTGCCATCTTCGACTCTCCCTCTGGGTGTTGCGCACAAACTACCAAGATCACCTCTTCTGCCATTGTCGGTCGTGGAGCTCCACTAGCGACCTCGGTGCTCCAGTGGTCCTTCAATTCTTCTTTTCGTGCCGCTTGGACCACTTGGTCATCTGGAGCTAATCCCCTAACTTGAGTTTTGGCTGTTTCTCAGGAACGGCTTAATTTCGAGTTTTGGATCTTCGCGGCGGATATTGCTCCATTCTTCCCCAACTCCGGTAAGATGCTCTCCTTTTCAATTACCTGCTCCTGGACCACCTCTGGGCCATCGCGAAGCTATCCTTACCATTCTTTTTGCTTCTGGATGCTCAGGAGCTCTTGTCGTCGTTGTCTTCCTCCACTCCGATGTCGGTCTCCGCCGCCAGGACTTCTTCGACCTCCTCTGGATCTTCCCTGCATCCTGGTGTGTTCGCAATAGTCCCTTAGAGCTCGAGCACCCATTAGATTAGGTCGTAGCGAAGCTTTTAGTTGTTTTCGATTTTTGTCGAAAGTGCTTCTCCGCCCCTCTCCGGCTCACCAGCGTTCTAGGCCAGCTCTGCCGTCGAGAGTACCCTCAATAGGTTCACAATAGTATTGCGCACATTTTGGCACCGTTGGCTTGCGTCGTCGTGGCCGTGGTCGCCGGCGGCAAGCCGGCGAGCAAAACGCGAAGTTCTGTACTGTGCCGGAAATTCGACAAGTCCCTCGATCTCCTAGGGTTCATCGTGGCCGTTGATGACCACCTAAGGTTAGCTCTTAGCCATAGGATCCTTCTTTGCAAAACCTTAGCGCCAGGACCTCCTCCTAGATTAGATCCTGGCCGTTTAGGACCTCCCTGGCTTTGATCCTAGCCGTTTAGATCACCCCCGTGCAAAAAGACCACCCCGTGGTCGTTTTTGTAAAACCACCGGGACCACCCTTAGGGTCCTCTTTGCAAAAGACCACCCATTGGTCTTTTGCAAAGAAAACCTCAGGACCTCCCCCTCCACGAGTCTTAACCTTTAGGACCACCCCCGGGCAGATCTTGACCGTTCAGGACCTCCTAGTGGAGATCTGAGCCGTTAAGACCTCCGTCTGTTAAGGTCTGGTCGTTGCGGACCTCCTTGTGTAAATCTTGACCGTTGAAGACCTCCCCTGCGAGATCTTAGCCGTCGGGATTTTCCTCCGTTAGATTTTGACCCGTAGGACCTCCCTGTGAAATCTTAGCTGTCAGGACCTCTTTCAGTTTTCACCTTGACCGTTGAGATCTCCCGCCGTGAAGATCTCGGCTGCCAGGACCTCCCCAGTCTAGATCTTGGCCGTCCAGGATCTCCTCTGATAGATCTTGGCCGTCCCCGACCACCTCTCTCCTTTCGAGCTACCCCTTAGGACCTCCCCTTGTAGATCGGGACCGTCAGATCTGGATCTAACGGTCACGACCTCCTCAATGCGTGTGGAGATCCTCCGCGCGGGGCCTCGCGTGCTGTAACACCCCAGCCCAACATGAGCCTGGAATGCTACTAAACAAACCCTAATAAATTCTAATCAAAGCAAACTTAATAAAGTTAGCGAACCTCCTTGTAAAGTTAATTACGGAGGTTCCAACATTCAAATGAATCATAAATTAATCAAACTACCACTAGAGACATCAAAGATAATCAAAGATATGCTACATATCCAGCAATCGATGAAGTATAAAGTTCCACTACTCATCGTTATTACATCTAAACCACCTCAAGACACAAGATATAATTAACCTTTGAGCATCTCGCCCATTTACTAATAACAATTACTATCGAAGATCATTCAACTTTATTTAGTTCATGTGGCATGTGTGTGACTAGAGTCTACTTCCCCCATGCATGTCGTTCTTGGCTCGGTACCTAAAATAACAACAAAACAAGGGTGAGTCCACAGACTCGGCAAGTCTGAAATAGAAGCCATAACATCAGCATCAATATCTGAAGATCAACAACAAACGTTTCACATGCGGATGCAATGCTCAAGGATCCTTTCTCTTTATCTTTACGTGTGCATTACACGTGTCAGAGTATGCAACCGTCGCCGCATACCCATGCACGTGCGGCGCACGCACAGGACCAATTGCCCATTACTCCGCAAGTAATGGGGACCTCAACCCACACTCCACGAGTGAGGATCTCGCCCGTCACCTTCATGGCGGGGATCTCAAAGAAACATACTTGGTCACCACATGACCAAGCCTCAATATGATCTCAATATGCACATGCGCATCATTTAATCATCATCAAATTACCACAAGACAGTAAGAACATATAACAATAGAGCATGGACATATATGGCGCATCCATCAATCTTAAATCAACATCAAGCCAACAATCTCACTATGCTACCACATATCGAGAAGCACACAATCATGACCAATCAAACACAACCACGAATCAAACAATGCACTTGCCTTAACGGCGTGCGAACTGGGAGCGTGAAGTCGGTGCTGCCTCGGTACTCTTCCCCACCTAAATTCAATCAAGAACATAGACTAAGACCACAGTAACGAACCACATGAATTCTAAAAACAAACACAACTAGCAATAGCTCGCAACCCAATCCGACTCCAAATTTCTAATTGCTGTTCTGTACCTTCTGTGAACAGTCAAGTTCTAAAATTCATATCTTTCTGTACAGAGGTCCAAATTACGTGTTCTTGGACTTCATTGAAAGGTTATCAAATTTCCCAACTAAACCTAGTTGGTGAGCTCCCCTGATTCGGCCATCTAAAATCACTTTCAAGCCGATTAACAAGACATCGATTTCACGTCAGACTTTCTGGACAGAGCACTAAAACTAACATAACTTTCAGCTCGTTTACCCAAATTTTGCGTTCTTATGCTTCCCTGAAAGCTACGACAATTATCTACAACTTTCGTTATACTGAGATCCTCTAATTCTCCCTTTAACTGGTCGAAAAGGTCCGATTACTAAAACCTGTCAAAATACTAACAGATTCGCAGGACAGTCATAGTAAATAATTCATAACTTCTGCTGTAGAGGTCAAAATAATATGATCTAGCACTTCATTGAAAGCTATTGACGTCCTCTACAACTTTCTAGGAGATGCCCGAGACTAAATCCGCACTTAACTATAACAAATCGTCCCTCTAATGCGATCTGCCCTGAGGCGACATAATTGCCGGCAAAGAATAGTTAAGTGCTAAAACATCTAAACGAGGGAAAACGATGTTACCCTTGGACGAACCGATTGCCGGGCACTGAGGGCACCCACCAGCGAGCTCTCCCCAAAGATGATCTCGTTCCCTTCCTCTTCTCCTTCCTCGAACAGCCAAACTCCTCCAGCGATCACCTTCTCTCCCGAGTCGGCAGCGAGGAAGGCGGACGAGGGCTTTGCCGGCAGCGAGGGAGACGCAAGGGGAGGGAGTACAGCAGCCGGGAGACCCCTGGGCAGGGGTGGTGCGCGGGGGAGAGGAGGCGGCTGCCTAAGGGAGAGAGAGAGAGGCGCACGGGTAGAGGGGCAAGGGAGGGGCGGCTAGGGTTAGGGAGGGGAGGAAAGGGTGCCTCCCCCTTTGGCCGGCCACTAGAGGGCCTCATGGGCGTAGCCTGAGCCCAGTTGTTGCGTTTATGAAGAAAAACCCATCTCCTCCCACTTATTCAATTATTTTCAGAAGGTCCTTCCCTGAATCGACTTCCAATCACTCGTTTCTTTTAAAACTTTAGATTTCCTCGAATCCTATTATAGGTATTACACTCTACCCCCTTAAACCGAATTCGTCCCAATTCTAACCAAGCTACACCAAGGAACAATCACGAATAAACTTAAAACACATCACGCTTTGTGGAGGATAACTCGGATACCGCTCGCGCAGCGAGACTCCCACTCCCAAGTGGCCTCTCTCCCAAACAGATGAGACCACAACACGAGGGCGTAAAGCGGCGTGCGTACTAACGCTCAACTCGACATTTCTAAGAACATTCATCAAAAGAGACTCAAAGGTAAGATCCGCTCGAAAGTCAACAATATTAACGAAAACTCAAACTCCATATCTCTCGGTACTCACTTGGCACCAACATGCCCGGTGTTGTGTACACAGCGCATGGACCGAGACGGTCCTAACGATCGCCGACCATCGAATTCACGTGGTGACTAAAACAAACCAAGGTACCTTGGGCTAACCATCCCCTCAATCTTGAATCGCACAACATGCACACAGAACACAAAACTCTTGTTCCACCTCTCAATTGAACTCTTCAACGAAACAAGGATCACATCCTTTAACTAGAAACACACCACAATTTGTGCACAAGCATATGGGCGCTTTCGTTCTATCTTGATCGATCTCTTTATCCTAACCGGGAGGGTCTTAGTTAGCGGGGATGCACAACACAACTTATTTTAACCAACTCTAATAACAGATTCAGCGAAAACAAAGGATTCACAATGCAATTCCAACTTCCCTCAAAACACTGAAATCCAAAATCGAAGATCACCAAGAAAACCCTTTTCACATTCCAACTAGCGGTTTAGAAATAAATGCCACATAAGCCAAAAGCGAAAACACTCGAATAATCAGTTAACCCTTTTTTTCTCCTCAAGCTGTAAAGAACCACATATTAGGCAAGAACCAACTCAATTTGTAATTGACATCCGTCATAAACACATAGTTCAAATAAGAACTAAGAGAATATTTCACTATTCTAGATCACACTCTTTCCCATAATTTTTTCTTTTAGGATTTTAACTTTCTCTTAAATCATAAGATCTCAAATCATCGCATAACGCATTAACTCATTCCTCTTAAATTGGCAATCCCAAACCTATGCTCTACCGAACACAAAATTCACAATTATGCAGGTAGACTCTTCCAATCCACAATATCCTACTCTAGCCAACTTCCCCACCGAATGAATTACTTGTCAAAATAATTTCCAACACAACTCAATAGATTTCACCCACCATCACATCCCTTAATCCGTTAAGGATGAGCAATTTGAAATTCACATCACACACTCTCATATACTAGCCTCAAAGGATACTATCAATGATCAACCCACTACTCGGAATCCACTCTTATTCTACCATCTCTACACATAATCATTGGCATCCAAGGTTCTAACATGAGAATGCAAAGCCTAAAATCAACCTCGAAGTCTCCTACAACGAATTTCTGGTATGATTGATAGGAAATCTTCCAATTCATTTACTAAAATTTTACATAGCTCAATAATAACATCAATCATTAACATCCACGTTCCTCACTAATCAAGTAACCGCTCAAGGCGTTTCATGTCACCAATCTTGGACCTTCACTAAACCACACTAATCAAATTCAACTACACGACCACAATATACCCATTCGCAAAACCCTAAGCGATTGACCAAGATTCAAACATACTCAATCACCAACGTCAATTTATAAATAAATTCTTGACCAAGTTATACTTAGAGATAATCTAACTCCCATAGGGTTACTCACTGAGGTCGGATCATAATTGATCATAACTCAACAATTCCTGCTATCCCATTAATTAGCTCAACGCTTAGGTTTCTCTACACCGCTACTCTCATTAACCTTCACCATCAAAACTCTTCTACACAATCTTACTAAGTATCCAAATACACAATCTGTAACACCCCAGCCCAACATGAGCCTGGAATGCTACTAAACAAACCCTAATAATTCTAATCAAAGCAAACTTAATAAAGTTAGTAGAACCTCCCTTGTAAAGTTAATTACACGGAGGTTCCAACATTCAAATGAATCATAAATTAACCAAACTACCAGCTAGAGACATCAAAGATAATCAAAGATATGCTACATATCCAGCAATCGATGAAGTATAAAGTTCCACTACTCATCGTTATTACACTTAAACCACCTCAAGACACAAGATATAATAAACCTTTGAGCATCTCGCCCATTTACTAATAACAATTACTATCGAAGATCATTCAACTTTATTTAGTTCATGTGGCATGTGTGTGACTAGCGATCTACTTCCCCCATGCATGTCGGTCTTGGCTCGGGTACCTAAAATAACAACAAAAACAAGGGTGAGTCCACAGGACTCGCAAGTCTGAAATAGAAGCCATAACATCAGCATCAATATACGGAAGATCAACAACAAACATTTCACATGCAGATGCAATGCTCAAGGATCCTTTCTCTTTATCTTTACGTGTGCATTACACGTGTCATGAGTATGCAACCGTCGCGCATACCCATGCTGTGCTGCGCATACGCCACGAGGACCAATTGCCCATTACTCCGCAAGTAATGGGGACCTCAACCCACACTCCACGAGTGAGGATCTCGGCCCGTCACCTTCATGACGGGATCTCAAAGAAACATACTTGGTCACCACATGACCAAACCTCAATATGATCTCAATATGCACATGCTCATCATTTAATCATCATCAAATTACCACAAGACAGTAAGAACATATAACAATAGAGCATGGACATATATGATGCATCCATCAATCTTAAATCAACATCAAGCCAACAATCTCACTATGCTACCACATATCGAGAAGCACACAATCATGACCAATCAAACACAACCACGAATCAAACAATGCACTTGCCTTAACGGCGTGCTAACAGGAGCGTGAAGTCGGTGCTGCCTCGGTACTCTTCCCCACCTAAATTCAATCAAGAACATAGACTAAGACCACAGTAACGAACCACATGAATTCTAAAAACAACTAGCAATAGCTCGCAACCCAATCCCGACTCCAAATTTCTAATTGCTGTTCTGTACCTTCTGTGAACAGTCAAGTTCTAAAATTCATATCTTTCTGTACAGAGGTCCAAATTACGTGTTCTTGGACTTCATTGAAAGGTTATCAAATTTCCCAACTAAACCTAGTTGGTGAGCTCCCCTGATTCGGCCATCTAAAATCACTTTCAAGCCGATTAACAAGACATCGATTTCACGTCAGACTTTCTGGACAGAGCACTAAAACTAACATAACTTTCAGCTCGTTTACCCAAATTTCACGTTCTTGTGCTTCCCTGAAAGCTACGACAATTATCTACAACTTTCGTTATACTGAGATCCTCTAATTCTATCTTTAACTGATCGCAAAGTTCAGATCACTAAAACCTGTCCAGAAACTGACAGGGTTGCAGAACAGCCGCACGAATAAAATCATATCTTTGCTACAGAGGTCCAAAAATCACGATCTAGCACTTCATTGAAAGCTATTGACGTCCTCTACAACTTTCTAGGAGACACCGAGACTGAATTCGCGCTTAACTAAATCAAAACGTCCCTCTAACGTGATCTGTCCTGAGGAGACAGAAAACCGACATTGCTTCAACAATTAATTATGCATCTAATTAGGGGGAAACAAGGATTACCCTTTGAAGAACCACCACCAAACGTGATGAACACTCACCCCAGGCCACGATCCTCCTTCCCCTTTCCTCTTCCTCTTCTCCTCCTTCTTCTTGGCGATCTATCTCCCGGTGAGCCTCCTTCTTCCTCCTCGACTCCGGCGGCGGGCAACATCTTCTTGGCTGCAGCAAGGGCTTCAAGGGAGGAGGAGATGCTGCTGGACATGGGGAGGCATAGGAGGAAAGAGGGGATGGGGGCGCCAAGGGGAGAGGAGGGGTGCGGCCAAGAGGGAAGAGAAGGGTGGCTAGGGTTTTGGGGTTGGGCGCCTCCCCCTTCTTTGGCCGGCCACCTCATGGCCAAATGGGCCAAGGCCAGGCCCAAGTTGCCCAAATAAAGCTGCAAACCCCTCAGTTAAGCTGCGTAATTAAGTAATTTTCTATTTGATCCTTCTCTGGATCAATTTCTAAATAGTCCTTTTCTTGAATATTGGCTTTCTCTCAAAATCTACTGCGAGTATTACATTCTACCCCCTAAAAGCGAATTCGACCCGAATTCTAACCACGTTAACGTCAAGGAATAATCACATTTGAAACTTACTAACGTTACCACCCACCAGCTGTGAACAATCCGTACCGCTTGCGCATGCAGATTCCACTTCACAAGGCGCTTCCTCTCGGACTTATATGATCCCATCACCTTGACGGATAACATCTTTCACTTCAAGCCTAATCTAGACCCTTACAGTACGCTCCACACACGGGACTCAAAAGTAAGGTCTTGCCGTGGTCAATAGCTCCAACAAAAACTTAAGCTCGGACCTCTCATGTGCTCTCTCGGCACCGAAGAACACAAGACATTGCGTACTCGCGCAGAAGTACTCGAGACGGTCCTAGCGATATGCCAATCTACATATTCCGTGACTAAGGAACCTATCCAACACACCTTTGGTTAAACTTCCTTTTTGTGCGAAGTACATTGTGCACAGAACCATGCAGAACTCTTGTTCCAACACTCAATCGATCACTTTACCTAAGCAAGCGGCATCTCCTGTACAAGGGACACACAAAGAACTCGCCTGCCAACTCACTTATCCGAAAAACTCAACTGAAAACAAAGGAGTCAAAATGCATCCAACTTAAAGTCACCTTCTCTTAGAAGAGCCCAATCCAAAATCAATAGATTTACCACGAAATCTTTTCCACTTTCCAAAATAGGCGGTTTAGAAATAATGCGGACAAGCCAAAAGCGAAAACACTCGAAAAACCGGTTTTACCCTTTTCCTAAGCTGGAAGGAATCACACATACCGACAAGAACCAACTCAATTTATAATCGACATCCATCATAACCACATAGTTCAAGTAAGAACTAAGAAAGCATCTCACTATCCAAGATCACGCCACTTTACCACAATCTTTCTTTTAAGAAATTACTTCCCCTTAAACCAAAGGATCCCAAATCATTGCATAACGCATTAACTCATTTCTCTTAAATTGGCAACCTCAAACCTATGCTCTACCGATCACAAAATCCACACTTATGCAGGGAGACTCTTCCCATCCACAATCTCGTACTCTAGCCAATTCCCCTACCGAATGAACTTGTCAAAATAATTTCCAACACAACTCAATATAGATTTCACCCACTATCACATCCCTTAATCCATTAAGGATGAACAATTTTTGAAATTCACATCCCACACTCTCATATACTAGCTCCAAAGGATACTATCAATGATCAGTCCACTACTCGGAATCCACTCTTATTCTACCACTTCTGCACATAATCTGTGAGGACCCCAATTTATTTGGTTTGTAATGTAACCAACCACAGGCCCTAGCATCACAAATCAAATAAAGCGACCCTCGAGATATGTATACTTCCTGACAGTATACACACCTCGGTACAAAATTAGACATCAACTCCATTCCACACATAGAGTCCAAACACCACACTACCAAGCGGAGATAAACAAATAGAAGAGGTTATTACGGACACGGGCCGACCGGCCCAAAGATACACAAATAACAAGAACAGCAATGAAGCAAAGTGCCATAAGATGGCTATAAACAAAGCCAATCGGTGTGCCTTCAACCCACAAGGCATCGGCCAGGACCGCCAAGACTAGTCGTCACCACGAAGCGACAGCCTGACTCACGAAGTGAGGACCACGAGGCTCACCTTCTTCCTCTGCAACAAAAACATTAAGCAAAGCACACGAGTACAAAGATTGTCTTTGTACCCGCAAGACCGACGTGTGAACTAGCGGACTGTTCATATGCTACATGCGGGCTTGTGCAGTGGAGGCCATATGTTTCATTTGCATAAAGCCAATTTTCATTTGCAATAAGGTATCTGATTTTAAAGGCAAGTTTGCAATTCATTTTTAAGATTGAAATAACATGAAGGATAATAATAACAAAAGCGAAAGATAAACAACCTAGAAGTGACTATCCCAATAGTCACCACAACAATAGCACGAATCCCAGTTCGTACCACCCATCAAGTTTTAATTTAAATGTTGTAGTCTAACTCTCGATAAGCTTACCCAAGCGTGTCCATCACCTAGGGCGAGGCTATTCGAATAGTTTTTAACCTGCAGGTGTACCACTGTACCACACTTGGACCGCCTTTAAGCCAAAGCACACTTAGAAGGTATCTTTTTGCAGACTAAGTCCTCTGAGACTTTTTCCAATATTGTGTATTAACTACGAGCCGCTCGTATGGATAGAAACCCATACGCTTACATGGTAAAGCCGAAAAGACAACTACCCACTCGAGGATAAAGCTTTTCGGACAACTACCATGCTCCCACCTCCATCCCTCCTGCGACCTCCTGCGACCGGAGCCAATACACGCCAAAGTACTAGGTCAAGAGAGGTCCCATACCCTCTAGTGTGGTTATGCGCGAAATGCTGGATAACAAAAACTCACAAGATGTTCGGTCCTTAATTGACCGGGCACCTTTCGATCACACCCAATAGATCACACCAATCTTACCATTGTGCGCGTCTAAATCATTTTTTTCATTTTTAGTTTTGCAATTAAACATAGCAGAAATTTGAAACATAAAGTTGTAGTAAATTTTGTGTGATCAAGGTTCTGACTAAAATCGATAACCGCTTGATTCTACCGATAGCTAAGCATGTCTAAGCAAGTTGACCGGATCTACTAAGTGACAAGAGATCATCCAGATCTCTAATCACGACAAATAACCTAGGCTCAGTAGTAGAGATCAATATTTTGTCTACAGGATATGCACTACTGGATTTAACTAATCAATTTAACACAAATTAAGCAATGCATACATACAATTGAAATAAAATATTAATCTTTAAAATCTGGGATTAAACATGATCAAGCGCTTGCTGGATCTTTGTTGCTCAATATCTTTGCGGAGGATCGTCCTCGGGGTTGCCGCAAATATCGAAGCCTAACGATCGAACATAACGACAAATAAGAGCGAATAACACCGACAAAACTCAAACATACAACAATCACCAAAACAAGCCAAAACTCATACAGCAACCTAAGCAAGATATAACAAAATTTTAGAAACAGAGAACAAATTATTTTAAGTTATTAATAATTTTCTATGAATTTTCTAAGCTAAAAACACAACATGTCACTAGTTAATTACTTAACAAATTTTCATGAACAGAAACAGTGTGTAAAACCTATCCTAATAGTTAGTATACTGAAAATGAAATTTTCTGAATTGGGTTATTTGGATTTGGACAATTATTGAGAAAGATATGAATTTTCTAATTTTGGAAAATGCATAAAGCATCAATTAATCATTTAACAGATTTTACGTCTGAGACGAGGTTGAAACTAATTTTAATAAATAGAACATTTAAAATGAAAATTAACAGCACTGGTTTTATGCAATTTGGATAAAAATTGAATTAGTTATGCATTTTACAAGTTTAATTGATTTAACGATTACAAATGACGCATTTGAAATACTAAAGCACTTAATACTTCTTCTACCGGCGCACGGCTAGCCTGACCAGCGGCCAGGCGGGCCCGCGAAAATGCGACGAGGCGGACTGCGCATAAGGTGGCGTCGGCGTATTCAAAGAATACGTCTTGACTAACGTAACGTAATCTAACACATATGCCCGGAAAATACGCTTCATGAAAAGAAAGCGCATTAACAAAACTACACAATCCCTAAGCGACATTGGGCCCACATAGCGAGACTCGAGAGAATTAAAGCGATTAGATTTGAATCCTAAAGCAGGCTTAACACGAGAGGGCCCACAAGTCGGTGACCTATGAACAGTTTAGCGATAACGAAGCCGGCGTGGCTCGTCGACACGCGACGGGCGGCGGCGCGGCGCGCGGTGATCTAGCAAACGGTGAGTTTCAAGGCGAGTGAGTGGTACCTTAAGGTTCGCAAAGACCTCACGAACCAGGTGACGGTGACGCGGAGCCCAATGGTCGCCGGAGATGGGCTCACGACGGCCGGAGGCGGAGAAGAAGCTACGGCTCGCGAGAGAGCGCGCTGAACTTCGAAGCCGGGAAGGTGCGCCACGGAATCGCCTCGACTCCAGGAGCAATAAGCACAAGATAACGTCGAAGAAGAAGGTCCGAGGCGGCCGGAATTGCCACGGCGGCGGAACACCGTGATTGGAGAAGAAAGGGTCGCGCGGCCTCAACGATGCACCAAAGACAAAAATGAAGCCATCATTAACGATTGCATCAATGCGATCCGAAGGACCAAGTGTCGGTTGGAAACTCACGAGCACTAGCAAGCTTGCGAGCCGAGACCAGCGGAGTTGGGGGCGAAGAAGTGGCTCGGACGATTCTTTGGATGCCACGAGCTCGGGATGGGAAAAATGGATGCGGCACGCGAGTGTGGTTCACGATGGTGAGGTTGCGAGGCTCAAGGGCTTCTCCAGCGGCGGTGCTACCTTCGTTTCCTTCTCCGGCCGAAACAAGAAATCGGGCGGAGATAACACGAGAACGCAAAGGAGAAGAAGTGGATGAGCTCAGGGCTTTTATGAAGTCACGGCGATGCCTCCCAGCCGGACACGAGGGCATAAAGGTGGCGGCGACGCAGTGCGTGGCAAACATGCACGCGCGCGCGCGAGCTCGGTGAGGTGCGGAGAAGACGAGGTTGATCTTGGCGGTGGGACCCACATGTCGGCGACGAACAGCGGTGCGAACCGGTGGTTTGATTTGATCGGCACACACCGACCGTTGGATCCGAAATGGGCGGTGGGATTGGTGTATGCATTCGGACAGTCGGTTGCGCATGCGGCGTGGATCGTTCGATTTGCATCGGACGGTGACGACCATCGGGCTCGCGCTGTGTGCAGCTAGGCGGTGCGGCCGAGTCAAGTGTGCGAGTCGGACTCGAGCTTTGAGTTGAGTTGGGCGAGAACAGTACTTTTAGAATTTGATTTAAAAGACAGAGAAGGTTTGGGGAATTTTTAGAGGTAGCTCCTGAGCTCCAAAAATTTCGAAATTTTATGGTAGCTACTAGAGACAGAGGACAACCTTGTATAATTTTTCCAGAACTTTTATGCACTGCATGGTTCTAGAGAAAATTCACAAGCTGCTGTCCAGGAGTTTGACCAGATTTCAAACAGAGTTGACTTGGCCATTTGAAATAGCAAACAAAATCTAAAAATTGTGAAATAATTCAGGAGGTAGACAGGATGATCAAGATGCTAGGAAAAATAGTTTCAGAGGATGATCACAAGTTTGAAGGCTAAGAATCTGATAACAACAATTTCCAATCACAAGAATTAAATTCTACAAATTGGAAATTGCTAGGAAAATTGTAGAAACTTTCAAATGATTTGAAGAGACAACAAAAGTTTTATTTCTCCTCAAAATTTTACATTTGAAATACAAACCTAAGTTAGGGCTGTTACAAATCTCCCCCTTACAGGAATCTCGCTTAGAGATTTCGATCAACTGGGAGAAGAAGGATGGGTAATCTGCTCGGAGGCGATCTTCCCGCTCCCAAGTGGCTTCATCCTCGGAGTGGTTCGACCCACGAACTTTGAGGAACTTGATCACACGGTTCCTCGTTCTGCGTTCGCTTCTTCGAGGATCTGAGCAGGCGCTCACGATAAGACAGATCTTCCCGCACATCGATATTTTCCAATGGTGTCTCCTCAGCGGAACGCGGAGGCACTTCTTTAAGCGTGACACATGAAAAACATCATGCACCCCTTCGAGTGTAGCGGCAACTCCAACTTGTATGCAACGGCTCCCACTTTCTTGATGATGCGATATGGCCGAACATATCGAGGAGCGATTGCCCTTGACACGAAGCAGCGATGTCCCTTGAGGTGAGACTTTGAGATACACAAAGTCATTGGGTGGAAACTCAACTCACGGCGGCGCCGATCTGCATAGCTCTTACGCTGGGTGAGCCACGCGCAAGTGCTCACGAATCAAGCGCACTTGATTTTCACCTCATTGATGGAATCGGACCAAAGAAGCGCCTTTCACGGTCTCGACCGGTTCAATGGTGTTCTGCGGCGCCTCCCATACAAAGCCTCAAGCGGTGCCATCCGAGACTAGCTGGAAGGCTGTTGTTGTAGGAGAACTTCGGCAAGCGGTAGGCACTTCTCCCAATTCTTTCCATAGGAAAGAACACAAGCACGAGCATATCTTCAAGAACTTGGTTGACGCTCCGTCGACCATCGATCCCGAGGATGATAGGTGAAAGTGAAAGAAAGACGGGTCCCCATGGCTTCACGTAAGCGTGCCATAGCGAGAAGTGAAAAGAGAGCCACGATCGACACAATCGTTCGTGGCACACCATGCAAACTCACAATGCGGGATATGTAGAAGTGCGCCAATTTCTGTGGCGAGGCGGTACACACCGGCGAGAAAATGCGCTACCTTCGTCAATCGATCGATAACAACCGGATAGCATCCTTCCCGAAGAAGTGCGGGGTAGACCGGTGATGAAGTCCATACCAGCGGAATCCACTTCCACTCCGGTATGGGCAAGGTGAAGAAGACTGCTGGGCCGATGCTCGGCCTTCACGCGACAACATCGTCGCATCGGCAACGAACACCGCAATCTCGCGCTTCATGCGAGTCCACGAATCTCGGCGCAGATCTTGGTACATTTTAGTGGCCGGGATGGATGGACAAAGGCGAATCATGGGCCTCTGAAGAATCAAATCCGCAACTCCGGGACCTTTGGGACCACAAGGCGCTGCCCAAACCATACAACACCGTGCTCATCTTACGTGAAACACTTGGTGATCCACCCTTGATATTACGCTTGATCTTACCCACACCATCATCGATTCTTTGTCTTTGCCTTGATTTGATCCACCAAGGTTGGTTGCACAACCAAGGCGACAAAGGAACCATGTTCAATCAAACCCAAGTTGAGACGCTGAAATTACGCAAGCGATGCGAGTTGTTGCTCTTGGATCATCAGTATTGCAATACACTTTTCGGCTAAGTGCATCGGCAACCACATTGGCTTTGCCGGGATGATACGAATACCCATGTCATAATCTTTGATCAATTCTAGCCATCTCCTCTGCTCGAGGTTCAGATCTGTTGAGTGAACAAGTATTTCAAACTCTTGTGGTGGAATACACCTCACACGTTTCAGATCAAATAATGCCGCCAAATCTTGAGTGCATGAACTCTGCAGCAAGCTCTAAATCATGGGTGGGATAGTTGAGCTCATGAGGCCTCAATTGCTGGATGCATAGGCAAGCGCCTTGCCTTCTGCATAAGAACACATCAGAGTCCCGACGAGAGGCATCGCAATAAATATCGAAGCTCTTGTGGATATCGGGAAGAGTAAGGGTGGAGTGAAGTCAATCGTTGTTTGAGCTCCCGAAAGCTCTCATCACAAGCGAGAGGACCATACAAACTTCTTGTCCTTCTTAAGCAATTCGGTCATCGGCTGCGATCTTGGAGAAGTTCTCGATAAAGCGGCGGTAATAGCCCGCTAAACCAAGAAAACTCCGCACATCGGTGGTGACTTGGTGGCCCCAAGATAGAACATCATGACTTTCTTTGGGATCACTGCTATGCCTCCACTGAAAGAACATGGCCCAAAATGCCACTTCCTTCAACGAACTCACATTTCTTGAACTTCGCATACGGTGATGCTCCATAATTTGCCCAAAACAATCTTGGATGCTCGGCATGCTCGCTTGATCTTGGAATAGATAAGAATGTCATCAATAAAAACCACCACAAATTTGTCCAAATACTCCATGAATACGAATTCATAAGGTTCATGAACAATTTGGAGCATTGGTCAAACCGAAAGACATGACGGTGTACTCGTGCAGGCCATAACGAGTAGTGGCCGTCTTGAATATCCTCGTACGATCCGGACTTGATGATAGCCCGATCTCGGATCAATCTTGGAGAACACACGAGCTCCGGACAAGCTGGTCAAAAGATCATCAATGCGGGCGAGAGGATATTTGTTCTTCACCGTCACTTCATTGAGAGGGCGGTAATCAACACACATGCGCAAGGTCTTGTCCTTCTTCTTCACAAAGATTACCGGACAACCCCAAGGAGATGGCTGGGACGGATGAAACCCTTTGCTTGGAGCTCACCAAGCTGCTTCTTCAATTCTTCTAGCTCATTGGGGGCATCCGTCGGCGCCTTGAAATCGGGCGATGCAGGGCAGCAACTTCGATGACAAACTCGGTCTCGAAGCAGGAGGCATCCGGGCAAGTCTTCGGAAAGACATCCCTAAAGTCGATACTATGGGAACATCATGAATGCAAGTGGCTTTGCCTCTAATACACATAGATGTGGCCCCGGTGTGGCGAAAATCCGACTGCTACTTTGAAGGGTGGTGAGATAGACAATCTTCCCTGCACAATTTGCCCCAAGTGTTGGGACAACCAATCCATGCCAAGAATCACATCGGGCTTCATTGGAATCGAGCGAGAATAAGATTTGCCAAAAATCCCACTCCTTTGACCATGATAGGAACATCCCGACACTGTAAATCAGCTCTCATTTCCGCCCCCGGAGAGCGGATGAGCAAAGGAACCCCCAAAGGAACACAGCGAAGACCACTAACAGCAGCAAATGATCTTGAAATAAAAGAATGCGATGCTCCAGAATCAAATAATACTGCAGCAGGACGGGAATTAACAAGAAGTGTACCAATCACGACATCTGGCGCCTCCTGAGCCTCCTCAGCTGAAAGGTGGTTCACCCGACCGCTGCTCGCACCCTGGGTCTTCTGAATAATCTTTTGGTCAGGCGGGTGACCGCTCCCCTGCCCGCGTCCTCCATTAGGACGAGGGACTGCTGCAACACTCTGAGGGCAGGCATTCGCATAATGGCCCTTGTTGTGGCAGCGAAAACAAGTCACCTCGGCCGCCGGATTGCGGAGGCCGCTCTGTCTTGGATCGCAGCGCACGTGGTGGCACGGCTGCGGTGGACGGGAGCTGGTGCGAGATGGTCTCGGCGCGGTGGAGCAAAAGAACGGGCCATCGGTGCCGCCCGGCCGAGGACGGCCGAGGTGGTGTGAGTATGGCGATCGCCTCCCATTTGCGCTTGCGGGACTCGCCCAGCGCCTTTGCCTTATGCTCAGCAACAATGGCCTTATCTACCAAGGCCTGAAAGTCTGAGAAGTCCACAATAGATAGCTTGTCCTGCAACTCCTCAGACAAGCCATCCATAAACTTCTCCTGCTTAGCCTCATCTGAGGCCACCTCCCCTGGAGCATAACGAGCCAGATGATTGAACTCGTACAGGTACTCCGTCACAGACTTGCGCCCTTGCTTGAGCGCGAGGAATTCTTTCTTTTTCAGCTTCATCAGGCCATCTGGGATGTGGGCCCGACGAAAAGCTGATCTGAACTCCTCCCACGCGACCACATGGCCCGCGGGCTGCATGGCGAGATAGTTCTCCCACCATGAGAGTGCCGCGCCCTCAAGCTGGTGGGACGCGAAGAGTGCCTTATCCTGTGCCTGGCACTGAGCTATGTTGAGCTTCCGCTCAACCATGCGCAGCCAATCATCCGCATCGAGAGGGTCCTCGAGCGGGAGAAAGTCGGTGGCTGCGTGCGGAGGAGCTCTGCAAGTCCCCGCGAGTCGGTGGCGCCACCACGGCGGGAGTGGAGGTATTCCTAGCAATAACCTCCAAGATTCGCGTCGGTCCATGCGGTTTCGCTCGATCGGCGAGCACCTCGACCATGGTCGGAGGAGGAAGCTCCTCATCATGACCAACTGCTTGATCGCCACGCGTTCTCCGGCCATCTGTTTCACTAAGACAAGTTAACAATAGCCGGAAAACATGAAGTTGATGACCCACTGCAAATAACTTGCTATGACACAAAACAAGCACAAGACTTTGAAGTTACAAAACCAAGCGACAAAAATCGGACACTTAGCAAACTCATACATATCTTACCCTTATGCTCCCACAAATTTTTAATTAGACTAATTATCTATGGTTCTCCCAAAGGCTGATTCTACCGGTAGTAACTATCTTTTGAAAGGAAAGAGAGAAACCAAGTTTTAAACTCAAATTAGAGTAAGATGAGAGTAGAAGGCTAAGATAGGTAAGGAGTAAAATCTGAGAACCCGCCTAAGTTTTCATAAACCTTTTTATAATTTGAAAATAAGACTTTCAAAATACCCTAAGGACGACTATGCTTGGGTTACTACGGTCGAATGGCTCGATACCAACTTTGTGAGGACCCCAATTTATTTGGTTTGTAATGTAACCAACCACAGCCCTAGCATCACAAATCAAATAAATGACCCTCGAGATATGTATACTTCCCGAGCGTATACACACCTCGGTACAAAATTAAACATCAACTCCATTCCACACATAGAGTCCAAACACCACACTACCAAGCGGAGATAAACAAATAGAAGAGGTTATTATGCACACAGCCGACCGGCCCAAAAGATACACAAATAACAAGAACGGCGGTGAAGCAAAAGTGCCATAAGATGGCTATAAACAAAGCCAATCGGTGTGCCTTCAACCCACAAGGCATCGGCCAGGACCGCCAAGACTAGTCGTCACCCACGAAGCGGCAGCCTGACTCACGTAGTGAGGACCTCGAGGCTCACCTTCTTCCTCTCGCAACAAAAACATTAAGCAAAGCACACGAGTACAAAGATTGTCTTTGTACCCGCAAGAGCGACGTGTGAACTAGCGACACTGTTCATATGCTACATGCAGCTTGTGCGGTGGAGGCCATATGTTTCATTTGCATAAAGCCAATTTTCATTTGCAATAAGGTAATACAGTTTTAAAGGCAAGTTTGCAATTCATTTTTAAGATTGAAATAACAGTAAGGATAATAATAACAAAAGCGAAAGATAAACAACCTAGAAGTGACTATCCCAATAGTCACCACAACAATAGCACGAATCCCAGATTCGTACCACCCATCAAGTTTTAATTTAAATGTTGTAGTCTAACTCTCGATAAGCTTACCCAAGCGTGTCCATCACCTAGGACGAGGCTATTCGAATAGTTTTTAACCCTGCAGGGGTGTACCACTGTACCCACACTTCAGACCGCCTTTAAGCCAAAGCACACTTAGAAGGTATCTTTGCTGACTAAGTCCTACGAGACTTTTTCCAATATTGTGTATTAACTACGAGCCGCTCGTATGGATAGAAACCCATACGCTTACATGGTAAAGCCGAAAGACAACTACCCACTCGGGATAAAGCTTTTGGACAACTACCATGCTCCCACCTCCATCCCTCCTGCGACCTCCTGCGACCCGGAGCCAATACACGCCAAAGTACTAGGTCAAGAGAGGTCCCATACCCTCTAGTGTGGTTAGCACGCCGAAATGCCTGGATAACAAAAACTCACAAGATGTTCGGTCCTTAATTGACCGGGCACCTTTCGACCACACCCAATAGATCACACCAATCTTACCATTGTGCGCGTCTAAATCATTTTTTTCATTTTAGTTTTGCAATTAAACATAGCAGAAATCTTTGAAACATAAAGTTGTAGTAAATTTTGTGTGATCAAGGTTACCGACTAAAATCGATAACCGCCTTGATTCTACTGATAGCTAAGCATGTCTAAGCAAGTTGACCGGATCTACTAAGTGACAAGAGATCATCCAGCGATCTCTAATCACAAACAAATAACCTAGGCTCGGTAGTAGAGATCAATATTTTGTCTACGAGGATATGCGACTCTGGATTTAACTAATCAATTTAACACAAATTAAGCAATGCATACATACAAATTGAAACAAAATATTAATCTTTAAAATACTGGGATTAAACATGATCAAAGCGCTTGCTCGGATCTTCGTTGCTCAATATCTTTGCGGAGGATCGTCCTCAGGGTTGCCGCAAATATCGAAGCCTAACGATCGAACATAACAGCAAATAAGAACGAATAACACCGACAAAACTCAAACATACAACAATCACCAAAACAAGCCAAAACTCATACAGCAACCTAAGCAAGATATAACAAAATTTTAGAAACAGAGAACAAATTATTTTAAGTTATTAATAATTTTCTATGAATTTTCTAAGCTAAAAACACAACATGTCACTAGTTAATTACTTAACAAATTTTCATGAACAGAAACAGTGTGTAAAACCTATCCTAATAGTTAGTATACTGAAAATGAAATTTTACAGAATTGGGTTCGCTGGATTTGGACAATTATTGAGAAAGATATGAATTTTCTAATTTTGGAAAATGCATAAAGCATCAATTAATCATTTAACAGATTTTCGATCTGAGACGAGGTTGAAACTAATTTTAATAAATAGAACATTTAAAATGAAAATTAACAAGACTGGTTTTATGCAATTTGGATAAAAATTGAATTAGTTATGCATTTTACAAGTTTAATTGATTTAAGGCAATGTAAACGCATTTGAAATACTAAAGCACTTAATACTTCTTCTACCGACGCACGGCTAGCCCGACCATCGGCAGGCGGGCCGCGAAAATCTTGACGAGCGGACTGCGCGCATAAGGTGACGCGTCGGCGTATTCAAAGAATACGTCTTGGCTTAACAACGTAATCTAACACATATGCCCGGCAAAAATACGCTTCATGAAAGAGAGCGCGTTAACAAAACTACACAATCCCTAAGCGACATTCGGGCCCACATGCGAGACTCGGAGAATTAAAGCGATTAGATTTGAATCCTAAAGCACAGCTTAACACGAGAGGGCCCACAAGTCGATGACCTAAGAACCGAGTTTAGCGATAACTAAGCCACGCGGCTCGTCGACACGCACGCGGACGGCGGCGCGGCGCGCGGTGATCTAGCAACCGGTGAGTTTCAAGACGAGTGAGTGGTACCTTAAGGTTTGCAAAGACCTCACGAACCCGGTGACGGTGACGCGAGCCCAATGGTCGCGGAGATGGGCTCACGACGGCCGGAGGCGGAGAAGAAGCTACGGCTCGCGAGAAGACGCTACGACTTCGAAGCCGGGATGGTGCGCCACGGAATCGCCTCGACTCGGGAGCAATAAGCACAAGATAACGTCGAAGAAGAAGGTCCGAGGCGGCGAATTGCCACGCGGCGGAACACCGTGATTGGAGAAGAAAGGGTCGCGCGACCTCAACGATGCACCAAAGACAAAAATGAAGCCATCATTAACGATTGCATCAATGCGATCCGAAGGACCAAGTGTCGGCCGAAACTCACGAGCACTAGCAAGCTTGCGAGCCGAGACCAGCGGAGTTGGGGGCGAAGAAGTGGCTCGGACGATTCTTTGGATGCCACGAGCTCGGGATGGGAAAAATGGATGCGACGCGAGTGTGGTTCACGATGGTGAGGTTGCGAGCTCAAGGGCTTCTCCAGCGGCGGTGCTACCTTCGTTTCCTTCTCGGCGAAACAAGAAATCGGCGGAGATAACACGAGAACGCAAAGGAGAAGAAGTGGATGAGCTCGGGGCTTTTATGAAGTCACGGCGATGCCTCCCACCGGACACGAGGGCATAAAGGTGGCGGCGGCGAGGTGCGTGGCAAACATGCACGCACGCCGCGAGCTCCGGTGAGGTGCGGAGAAGAGCGAGGTTGATCTTGGCAGGTGGGACCCACATGTCGGCGACAGATGGCGGTGCGAACCGGTGGTTTGATTTGATCGAACACACCGACCGTTGGATCCGAAATGGGCCGTGGGATTGGTGTATGCATTGGACAGTCGGTTGCGACGCGGCGTGGATCGTTCGATTTGCATCGGACGGTGACACCATCGGGCTCATGTGTGCAGGTAGGCGGTGCGGACCGAGTCAAGTGTGCGAGTCGGACTCGAGCTGAGTTGGGTTCGGGCCCGAGGAACAGATTTTTAGAATTTGATTTAAAAGACAGAGAAGGTTTGGGAATTTTAGAGGTAGCTCCTGAGCTCCAAAAATTTCGAAATTTTTATGGTAGCTACTAGAGACAGAGGACAACCTTGTATAATTTTTCCAGAACTTTTATGCACTGCATGGTTCTAGAGAAAATTCACAAGCTGCTGTCCAGGAGTTTGACCAGATTTCAAACAGAGTTGACTTGGCCATTTGAAATAGCAAACAAAATCTAAAAATTGTGAAATAATTCAGGGAGGTAGACAGGATGATCAAGATGCTAGGAAAAATAGTTTCAGAGGATGATCACAAGTTTGAAGGCTAAGAATCTGATAACAACAATTTCCAATCACAAGAATTAAATTCTACAAATTGGAAATTGCTAGGGAAAATTGTAGAAACTTTCAAATGATTTGAAGAGACAACAAAAGTTTTTATTTCTCCTCAAAATTTTACATTTGAAATACAAACCCTAAGTTAGGGCTGTTACATAATCATTGGCATCGGAGGTTCTAATATAAAAATGCAAAGCCCAAAATCAACCTCGAAGTCTCCTGCAATGAATTTCTGTTATGGTGGATAGGAAATTCTCAAATTCTTTCACTAAAATTTCACATAGCTCAACCAAACCTCAATCATTAACATCCACGCTCCTCACTAATCAAGTAACTTAGTCCCAAGGCGATTAATTTCACAAGTCTTAGACCTTCTCTAATCCACACCAAATCAATTTAGTTACACAACCACAATATATCCGTTCACAAAACCCTAACTGATTAACCAACATTCAAATATACCCAATCACTAACATCAATAAATAAATATATATCCTTTGACCAAAACATCCTTAAAAATAATTTAACTCCCATAGGGTTACTTACTAAGGCTGAGTCATTGTTGACAATAGTCCAACAATTTCTGTTATTCCATTAATTAGCATGACACTTAGGTTCCTCCACACCGCGACTCTTATTAAACTTCACCACCACAACTCTTCTGCACAATCATACTAAGTACCCAATTGTGATACTCTAATAAGTTTATCAAAAGTTCATAATTTCAATAGTCCCAATATTTCAACATGGACAAAGGTTCTTTGGATCATAATTCGCTATGGGTTCCACTAGTTGTAACACTAATCACTTTTATCTCATCGACAAACTTTCCATTTAAGTAGAATTCTCTCCAGGTGTTGTAAGTCGAAACCAATTCACATTATACTGCTCTTCAAATAGATTGGTTCCCAAAATATCAACAATTCCAAATACTTGACCACCTCCAACCAATCACCATGCTACTCTTTATAACACTTGGCAACACAATTTGGTTACTTCCTTATTCAAAAGGAAGAAATAAGCAGATACAAAGTTCGACGATAAGAAATCATGGCTCCTCAAGTGAGCACGAGACCAAGAGAAATAGTCAAATAGAAATGATCTCGAAAATGAATGAATCCACGATCGAGGGCAAAAGTCCCACAAGAAGAAATTTCCCATCTCCATAACTCATAATAAAACATTGCTATGCAAACCCAAGAAACTCTTAAGTCGAGACAACAAGTAAGTTGCGGATTACATTTTTTTTTTTAGCTCAACCCTCAAATACTTATGGTAAACATTTTCCGTTAACACAACGAAAGTAATCTCTTTGATTACAACATTACTTGCCAAACCAAACAAAAGATGTCTTTAATACCAAAACACATTTATCACTTCGGAACCAAACGGAACCTTTCCATATGTCACATTGCTCAACTAATTTTATCTACTGCAAAAATCATGAGTCCCCAAAAGATCACGAATACAAAACTCCAAATATTTCATTTAACCGTTATTAAAACAATCAACTTACTTTCTCTCTAGAAAAATCATCACCACTCCAACACGTCACAATCTCTTGTAGACCTTATTACTAACATCAATAATATTTCACTCTTAGCAAGGTTCGTTGTCATCAACTCTTCCTTTATAAAGTCCCCAAAAACTGACCAAACTGTTACATTTCACTTTATCCTCTCATCCTCAAATGAGGGTACACCAAATTCTTACACCCTCACTATAACAACCACCATATTTTTCAAGGAACCTACTACACAATTTACAAGGTTACACCAAAACCCTTTCATCAAAGACATACTATTATCTGACAATCTCACCATCAAGCAAACACATGTCACCTATTAAATCCCACCATAAACCTTTCCAACAGAAACACAGCATATTCGGAATGCTCATACTTATTTAGTACACACTAACTCCAATCTAGAGGTTATCATAAACTTTTGATGATTATTCAATCATGGACGAATTGATGGTCTTGTATCTATTTGTACTCCCACGAGCATAAATAAGATCATCAAATAGCCAATTAAAGAAGATTTCTATATTAATATCTACCAAGACGACAGTCGAACACATCTTATATTTCTCTTTTCGCACAGTTAGATTAATCCATTAAGATCAAATAATCTAACTAGTTTAGCAAACTAAACAACTCCAGGGATCAAACACTCCGTTAATGTTCCACAGTAGTTAATAACTCTATTGATTCCAATTAGGTATAGCCGTACACCTAATCACAGTTCAACAAGAATTACTATATGACACCATCACATTAATCAACTTTCCTTCCAGGGATCTTGGTTAGGATCGATTATACAACACACTACAGACCCAACTTGATAACTCATATCATATTCACTAATTTCTCCGATTATAACCTCCCACTTAACCACGAGATGACATCGCTAA
This sequence comes from Ampelocalamus luodianensis, assembly GCA_036346255.1. NCBI lineage: Eukaryota > Viridiplantae > Streptophyta > Magnoliopsida > Poales > Poaceae > Ampelocalamus > Ampelocalamus luodianensis. The sequence goes on along the minus strand of CM070631.1, from coordinate 19,236,470 downwards.
AGGGTTTAGCATTTTCTTTTATAAAAGAACTTTTCAACTTCAACACTCAAGATACCCAAAAGAAATATATTGAATCAAAACTTCCACGTACTACAGGACATGCAAAAGGAAACTTTCATTACCCAAGAACATCAACCGGATAAATGGGTCATGCTTTCCAATGAGAAGGACAAAACTCCAAAATAACGGTCAAACTTGACAATCAACTCGGTTCACCACCATAAGAATAACTCATCGGTTGGGAAAAATAATGATTGCTTTACAGACAAATTAAGCCAAAGAAAACACACCAATATTTTTTTTTCTCAAAGCAACCCATCAACCACAAGAATAAATAACCCAAGAGAAACTCATCAATCTCAACTGGATAAGAGTTGACCAAATTCAAATTCAGGCAAGAGAACAACTCTTTTAAGTATACTCGCTACCAATGCCTGTACTACGATCTCTCATGTGGATACTTCGCTATTCCTGTACCACGAACGGTGATGTAACCTGGTATAGCCCAGGACCACAACCACTACCTCCACCTCTCAACATGGGTTACCCCCACACATAATAACCATAGTATTATACTATAGATATAACAGATCATCTCAAAACAGGAATCATTAATACAACTCAACGGAAGCGTAAATGCAATGCTTGACCCATCCCATCCTACTGTGCACCAGTGTGTCAGGTTTATAAGTTCATTAACCATTACAAAATTTTAGCAATTTAAGTTGCCTAGGTTGTAAATCCAATCACCACGGACCTACCGCCCGCTCTGATACCAACTGTAACACCCCAGCCCAACATGAGCCTGGAATGCTACTAAACAAACCCTAATAATTCTAATCAAAGCAAACTTAATAAAGTTCGGCAGAACCTCCCTTGTAAAGTTAATTACACGGAGGTTCCAACATTCAAATGAATCATAAATTAACCAAACTACCAGCTAGAGACATCAAAAGATAATCAAAGATATGCTACATATCCAACAATCCAGTGAAGTATAAAGTTCCACTACTCATCGTTATTACACTTAAACCACCTCAAGACACAAGATATAATAAACCTTTGAGCATCTCGCCCATTTACTAATAACAATTACTATCTGAAGATCATTCAACTTTATTTAGTTCATGTGGCATGTGTGTGACTAGCAGTCTACTTCCCCCCATGCATGTCGGTCTTGGCTCGGGTACCTAAAACAACAACAAAAACAAGGGTGAGTCCACAGACTCAGCAAGTACAGAAATAGAAGCCATAACATCAGCATCAATATACAGAAGATCAACAACAAACATTTCACATGCAGATGCAATGCTCAAGGATCCTTTCTCTTTATCTTTCTGTGTGCATTACACCGGTAATGCAGAGTATGCAACCGTCGCCGCATACCCATGCCCGTGCGCGCACGCACAGGGACCAATTGCCCATTACTCCGCAAGTAATGGGGACCTCAACCCACACTCCACGAGTGAGGATCTCGGGCCCGTCACCTTCATGACGGGATCTCAAAGAAACATACTTGGTCACCACATGACCAAACCTCAATATGATCTCAATATGCACATGCTCATCATTTAATCATCATCAAATTACCACAAGACAGTAAGAACATATAACAATAGAGCATGGACATATATGACGCATCCATCAATCTTAAATCAACATCAAGCCAACAATCTCACTATGCTACCACATATCGAGAAGCACACAATCATGACCAATCAAACACAACCACGAATCAAACAATGCACTTGCCTTAACCGCGTGCGAACTGGGAACGTGAAGTCGGTGCTGCCTCCGGTACTCTTCCCCCACCTAAATTCAATCAAGAACATAGACTAAGACCACAGTAACGAACCACATGAATTCTAAAAACAAACACAACTAGCAATAGCTCGCAACCCAATCCCGACTCCAAATTTCTAATTGCTGTTCTGTACCTTCTGTGAACAGTCAAGTTCTAAAATTCATATCTTTCTGTACAGAGGTCCAAATTACGTGTTCTTGGACTTCATTGAAAGGTTATCAAATTTCCCAACTAAACCTAGTTGGTGAGCTCCCCTGATTCGGCCATCTAAAATCACTTTCAAGCCGATTAACAAGACATCGATTTCACGTCAGACTTTCTGGACAGAGCACTAAAACTAACATAACTTTCAGCTCGTTTACCCAAATTTCGCGTTCTTGTGCTTCCCTGAAAGCTACGACAATTATCTACAACTTTCGTTATACTGAGATCCTCTAATTCTATCTTTAACTGATCGCAAAGTTCAGATCACTAAAACCTGTCCAGAAACTGACAGGGTTGCAGAACAGCTGCACGAATAAAATCATATCTTTTGCTACAGAGGTCCAAAAATCACGATCTAGCACTTCATTGAAAGCTATTGACGTCCTCTACAACTTTCTAGGAGACACCCGAGACTGAATCCGCGCTTAACTAAATCAAAACGTCCCTCTAACGTGATCTGTCCTGAGGAGACAGAAAACCGACATTGCTTCAACAATTAATTATGCATCTAATTAGGGGGAAACAAGGATTACCCTTTGAAGAACCACCACCAAACGTGATGAACACTCACCCCAGGCCACGATCCTCCTTCCCCTTTCCTCTTCCTCTTCTCCTCCTTCTTCTTGGCGATCTATCTCCCGGTGAGCCTCCTTCTTCCTCCTCGACTCCGGCAGCGGGCAACATCTTCTTGGCTGCAGCAAGGGCTTCAAGGGAGGAGGAGATGCTGCTGGACATGGGGAGGCATAGGAGGAAAGAGGGGGATGGGGGCGGCCAAGGGGGAGAGGGAGGGGTGCGGCCAAGAGGGGAAGAGAAGGGTGGCTAGGGTTTTGGGGTTGGGGCGCCCCCTTCTTTGGCGGCCACCATGGCCAAATGGGCCAAGGCCAGGCCCAAGTTGCCCAAATAAAGCTGCAAACCCCTCCGTTAATCTGCGTAATTAAGTATTTTTCTATTTGATCCTTCTCCGGATCAATTTCTAAATAGTCCTTTTCTTCGAATATTCGGCTTTCTCTCAAAATCTACTCGAGTATTACACAATCTTACTAAGTATCCAATTGCGATACTCTAATAAATTTATCAAGTGTCCATACCTTTGATAGTCCCAACATCCCAACATGGACAAAGGTTCTTTGGATCATATTTCGCCATAGGTTCCACTAGTTGTAACACTAATCACTTTTATCTTATCGACAAACTTTCCATTTAAGTAGAATTCTTTCCAGTGTTGTAAGTCAAACCAATTCACATTATCTGCTCTTCAAATAGATTGGTTCCCAAAATATCAACAATCCCAAATACTTGACCACCTCAACCAATCACCATGCTACTCTTTATAACACTTGGCAACACAATTTGGTTACTTCCTTATTCACAAGGAAGAAATAAACAGATACAAAGTTCGACGCATAAGAAATCATGGCTCCTCGAAGTGAGCACGAGACCAAGAGAAATAGTCAAATAGAAATGATCTCGAAAATGAATGCGAATCCACAATGAGGGCAAAAGTCCCACAAGAAGAAATTTCCCATCTCCATAACTCATAATAAAACATTGCTATGCAAACCCAAGAAACTCTTAGTCGAGACAACAAGTAAGTTGCGGATTACATTTTTTTAGCTCAACCCTCAAATACTTATGGTAAACATTTTCCGTTAACACAACGAAAGTAATCTCTTTGATTACAACATTACTTACCAAACCAAACAAGAGATGTCTTTAATACCAAAACACATTCATCACTTCGGAACCAAACGGAACCTTTCCATATGTCACATTGCTCAACTACTTTTATCTACTGCAAAAATCATGAGTCCCCAAAAGATCACGAATACAAAACTCCAAATATTTCATTTAGCCGTTATTAAAACAATCAACTTATTTTCTCTCTAGAAAAATCATCACCACTCCAACACGTCACAATCTCTTGTAGACCTTATTACTAACATCAATAATATTTCACTCTTAGCAAGGTTCGCTATCATCAACTCTTCCTTTATAAAGTCCCCAAAACCCACCAAGCTGTTACATTTCACTTTATCCTCTCATCCTCAAATGAGGGTACACCAAATTCTTACACCTCACTATAACAACCACCATATTTTTCAAGGAACCTACTACACAATTTACAAGGTTACACCAAAACCCTTTCATCAAAGACATACTATTATCGACAATCTCACCATCAAGCAAACACATGTCACCTATTAAATCCCACCATAAACCTTTCCAATGAAACACAAGATATTCGGAATGCTCATACTTATTTAGTACACACTAACTCCAATCTAGAGGTTATCATAAACTTTTGATGATTATTCAATCATGGACGAATTGATGGTCTTGTATCTATTTGTACTCCCACGAGCATAAATAAGATCATCAAATAGCCAATTAAAGAAGATTTCTATATTAATATCTACCAAGACGACATGATCGAACACATCTTATATTTCTCTTTTTTCATACGCTTAGATTAATCCATTAAGATCAAATAATCTAACTAGTTTAGCAAACTAAACAACTCCAGGATCAAACACTCGCTAATGTTCCACATGAGTTAATAACTCTATTGATTCCAATTAGGTATAGCCGTACACCTAATCACAGTTCAACAAGAATTACTATATGACACCATCACATTAATCAACTTTCCTTCCGGGGATCTTGGTTAGGATCGATTATACAACACACTCTGCACCCAACTTGATAACTCATATCATATTCACTAATTTCTCCGATTATAACCTCCCACTTAACCACGAGATGACATCGCTAAAGGGTTTAGCATTTTCTTTTATAAAAGAACTTTTTAACTTCAACACTCAAGATACCCAAAAGAAATATATTGAATCAAAACTTCCACGTACTACAGGACTTGCAAAAGGAAACTTTCATTACCTAAGAACATCAACCAGATAAATGGGTCATGCTTTCCAATGAGAAGGACAAAACTCCAAAATAACGGTCAAACTTGACAATCAACTCGGTTCACCAGCCGCAAGAATAACTCATCAGTTGGGAAAAAAAAATAATGATTGCTTTATAGGACAAATTAAGCCAAAGAAAACACACCAATATATTTTTTTTTCTCAAAGCAACCCATCAACCACAAGAATAAATAACCCAAGAGAAACTCATCAATCTCAACTGGATAAGAGTTGACCAAATTCAAATTCAGGCAAGAGAACAACTCTTTTAAGTATACTCGCTACCAATGCTCAGTACTACGATCTCTCATGTGGATACTTCGCTATTCTGTACCACTAACGGTGGTGTAACCAGTATAGCCCAGGACCACAACCACTACCTCCACCTCTCAACATGGGTTACCCCCACACATAATAACCATAGTATTATACTGTAGATATAACAGATCATCTCAAAACAGGAATCCTTAATACAACTCAACGGAAGCGTAAATGCAATGCTTGACCCATCCCATCCTCATGCACCAAGTGTGTCAGTTTATAAGTTCATTAACCATTACAAAATTATAGCAATTTAAGTTGCCTAGGTTGTAAATCCAATCACCACGGACCTACCGCCGCTCGATACTAATCTAACACCTCACCCAACATGAGCTTGGAATGCTACTAAACAAACCCTAATAAATTCTAATCAAAGCAAACTTAATAAAGTTCGGCAGAACCTCTCTTGTAAAGTTAATTACACGGAGGTTCCAACATTCAAATGAATCATAAATTAATCAAACTACCAGCTAGAGACATCAAAAGATAATCAAAGATATGCTACATATCCAGCAATCCAGTGAAGTATAAAGTTCCACTACTCATCGTTATTACACCTAAACCACCTCAAGACACAAGATATAATTAACCTTTGAGCATCTCGCCCATTTACTAATAACAATTACTATCTGAAGATCATTCAACTTTATTTAGTTCATGTGGCATGTGTGTGACTAGCAGTCTACTTCCCCCCATGCATGTCGTTCTTGGCTCGGGTACCTAAAATAACAACAAAACAAGGGTGAGTCCACAGACTCAGCAAGTATGTAAATAGAAGCCATAACATCAGCATCAATATACGTAAGATCAACAACAAACGTTTCACATGCGGATGCAATGCTCAAGGATCCTTTCTCTTTATCTTTACGTGTGCATTACACCGTAATGCGAGTATGCAATCGTCGCCGCATACCCATGCTCGTGCGCGCGCACGCACACGAGGACCAATTGCCCATTACTCCGCAAGTAATGGGGACCTCAAGCCCACACTCCACGAGTGAGGATCTCGGCCCGTCACCTTCATGACGGGATCTCAAAGGAAACATACTTGGTCACCACATGACCAAGCCTCAATATGATCTCAATATGCACATGCTCATCATTTAATCATCATCAAATTACCACAAGACAAGAAGAACATATAACAATAGAGCATGGACATATATGACGCATCCATCAATCTTAAATCAACATCAAGCCAACAATCTCACTATGCTACCACATATCGAGAAGCACACAATCATGACCAATCAAACACAACCACGAATCAAACAATGCACTTGCCTTAACGCGTGTGAACTGGGAACGTGAAGTCGGTGCTGCCTCCGTACTCTTCCCCACCTAAATTCAATCAAGAACATAGACTAAGACCACAGTAACGAACCACATGAATTCTAAAAACAAACACAACTAGCAATAGCTCGCAACCCAATCCCGACTCCAAATTTCTAATTGCTGTTCTGTACCTTCTGTGAACAGTCAAGTTCTAAAATTCATATCTTTCTGTACAGAGGTCCAAATTACGTGTTCTTGGACTTCATTGAAAGGTTATCAAATTTCCCAACTAAACCTAGTTGGTGAGCTCCCCTGATTCGGCCATCTAAAATCACTTTCAAGCCGATTAACAAGACATCGATTTCACGTCAGACTTTCTGGACAGAGCACTAAAACTAACATAACTTTCAGCTCGTTTACCCAAATTTTGCGTTCTTGTGCTTCCCTGAAAGCTACGACAATTATCTACAACTTTCGTTATACTGAGATCCTCTAATTCTACCTTTAACTGGTCGAAAAGGTCATATTACTAAAACCTGTCAAAATACTAACAGATTCGCAGGACAGTCATAGTAAATAATTCATAACTTCTGCTGTAGAGGTCCAAATAATATGATCTAGCACTTCATTGAAAGCTATTGACGTCCTCTACAACTTTCTAGGAGATGCCCGAGACTAAATCCGCACTTAACTATAACAAATCGTCCCTCTAATGCGATCTGCCCTGAGGCGACAGAATTGCCGGCAAAGAATAGTTAAGTGCTAAAACATCTAAACGAGGGAAAACGATGTTACCCTTGACGAACCGATTGCCGGGCACTGAGGGCACCCACCAGCGAGCTCTCCCAAAAGATGATCTCGTTCCTTCCTCTTCTCCTTCCTCGAACAGCCAAACTCCTCCAGCGATCACCTTCTCTCCCGAGTCGGCAAGCGAGGAAGACGGACGGGCTTTGCCGGCAGCGAGGAGACGCAGGGGAGGGAGTACAGCAGCCGGGAGACCACGGGCAGGGGTGGTGCGCAGGGGAGAGGAGGCGGCTGCCTAAGGGAGAGAGGAGGGGCGCACGGGTAGAGGGGCAAGGGGAGGCGGCTAGGGTTAGGGAGGTGGAGGAAAAGGGTGCCTCCCCCCCTTTGGCCGGCCACTAGAGGGCCTCATGGGCCGTAGCCCAGGCCCAGGTTGTTGCGTTTATGAAGAAAAACCCATCTCCTCCCACTTATTCAATTATTTTCCAGAAGGTCCTTCCCCTGAATCGACTTCCAATCACTCGTTTCTTTTAAAACTTTAGATTTCCTCCCGAATCCTATTATAGGGTATTACACGTGCGCTGTGCGTTTACTCGTCAGGACCGTTGGATTCGATCTCAATGTTCACGACCTCTGGTTATTTTTGGAACAGTCCGAGAGCTTTTATTTTCAAACTATTAAATGTGTTAAACTTCAAAAATGCATAACTATTTTATTTTAATTCCTTTTTAGATGATTCCAACTGTGTTAAATTCCTGTTTAACTAAAGTTTAATCTAAAAATATATTTTGACATTATTCTATGCCAAAAAAGCTTGTGAATAATATTAACTTGTTTCAGCCATTATTTGATATTCCAAAAATTCAGTTAAAACTTGTAAAATGCATAACTTTTTCTGTGTAACTCCAAACTGGGCAAACTCAAGCTTGTAAAATTCCTCTGTTAATATACTTTAATCTGGAATAGGTTTTATTCAAGTATTTGCCTCAGAAAAATGATATGTTCTAATTTCACAACTTAGAAAAACCATAAGTAATTCAATTTAACTCCAAATGAAGTAAATCCAGTTTTACTGTTCTTAGAATGCCATGTTCTACCTACTATAAAATTTTCAGATTCTAGATCTTTATGGAAAATTGTGCCATGAATAATAACCGAAATTAATTTAATTTGAATTTTCATTCTGATAGAAATTGTTTAGGTTATAACTTTTGCATGTTTGGTCCAAATGAATGATTTTTATTGCTAAAGTTTTCTAAAATCATGTTGTTTCTGTTGTATAAATTTCATGGAATTCGGACAACTTTGGCTTTTGAGTTTCTTTCGGTGTTCTTCGTTCTTATTGGATTTTCGTGTTTTCGCGTTAGGTTCCGAAGAAATTATTGAACCTGAGTCTGATCCTCTGCAGCAAGAGCACTACCAGCAAGGCAAGCAGATGTAGCATTATTTGATCATATTGCTCCTATTATTTTCAAATTCTAATATGTTGTTTGTAAATTCTACGTATGCATTGCTATCTTGTTTTAAATTATTGTCGATTAGTTGACCCATTAGATGCATGATCTGTAGGTAAATGTTTATCCTCTACTACTGAGCCTAGGACTATCTTGCTGTGATTTTGGGTTCGTTGGATAAGCCCTTGTCACTTAGTAGTTTACGAGTTTATGTTGCTTAGTCATGCTTAGCTACCGGTAGAATTGGGCGGTTGTCGACTTAGTCGATAACCTTGATCACACAAAATTATTATGACTTTATGATTCAGCCTTTGTACTATGTTTAATCGTGAAAACTAAAAATAACAAAATAAAATGATTTGGATTTGGGCACAATGGTATGTTGGTGTTCTTTTGAGTGTGACTGGAATGGTGTCTGAGTCAACAAGGACCGAACATCTTGTTACACTAAACCAAACATTATTGCGTGCTAACCACACTAGAGGGTATGAGACCTCTCTTAACTTAGTACTTTGGCGTGTGTTAGCTATGGGTCACATGAGGCCGCAGGAGGGATGGTGTTAGGAGCATTGTAGTTGTCCGAAAGCTTTACCCGTGACGAGTAGTTGTCTTTCGGCTTTACAATGTAAGCGTATGGGTTTCTATCCATACGAGCGGCTCGTAGTTGATGCATAATATTGGAAACGTCTCGTAGGACTTAGCTGTGTTGGCATACCTTTGGAAGTGTGCTAATCATGTGGTAATAAGGCGGTCTAAAGTGTGGGTAAATTGGTACACCCCTGCATGGTTTTGATCTATTCGAATAGCCTCGTCCTAGGTTATGAACATGCTTGGCAAGGTCTTTCAAGAGTTAGACTACAACCTTTAAATTAAAACTTGATGGGTGGTACGAATCAGGGATTCGTGCTATGTTGTGGTGGCTATTGGGTTAGTCACCTCTAGGTTGTTACTCGTGCTATTTATTGTTACCTCGCTGTTATTTCAATGCTTAAAAACAGATTTGATAAATTACTTTCAATCTATTACATTATTGCAAATGAAAATTACTTTATGCGTCTAAATAACCATATAACCATCTCCTTTGTTTCAGCTCTCATGTAGCTATGTATAGGCTTGTTACTCGTAAGTCTTGCGAGTACATTATTGTACTCACCTGCATTGCTTGTTGTGTGCAGAGGAGGAAGTGGATCCCCAAGGGATCGACTTTTGTGAGTTTTGCTGCGGTGGGTGCGACTAGTTTGGTGGCCCGTCGGTTGCCTTGTGGGTTGTGTTGGCTAACCAATCGTCTTTTGTTTATATCCATCTTGTGGCACTTTGCTTCCGTTGTCTTACGTTGTTTTGATGTCATTTGGTCGGTCGGCTCTTTTGTAATAACTCTATATTATGTATGTCTTTTGCTAGACTTGGTATTATGTGATGTATGTAAATGATGCATGATTTTGTAAAGATGTATATGTGCTGCAATTCTGGGAAGCACATGTTCATCGAGGCGTGGTATATTTTGTTTGTGATGCTAGAGTCAAGGGAAGACTAAGCATTACAAGTTAAATACACCGGGATCTCATAGTCTACTCCATTGTTGGCTCTCTCTTTTGTTTTAAAATTTTAGATGACCGTATCGTCGTCCGATGGCCCGTGGGATCTCTTCTCTCACGGTGAGAACGATGACAAGTTTATCGGTATCTCCCACAAACTTAAGCAGTACCTTGGTTCGCCACCAGCCCCTCATCAGAGGCCGGAAGACCTAGGTTCTGGATCAGGAGTCTCATTCCATGGAGGTTGAGTTCATCGCTCACACCTTCCGATCCGAGCATCCCAGGAGCCACTGTTCTGATGCTATTTAGAACATAGCGCGCTTCGCCTCAAATCACTTGTGCCAGGTGCATGAGGAACTCTTGTTGAGGTCACCTTTCTATTTCTTCTCGTCTCTCCCAGAGTGAGAACGCTACCCGAAGATCTTCAACATTAGGTGAAGAGCACCGCCGTTGCAGTAACCACCGCGATGCACACTCCAGCTCCTCCCGCACCAGCCGTCATCCTCAGCAACTCGGCACCGACCAGATGTCTTGGACCCCGCACCAGACTTACTGCGTGCAGGAACATGTGACATCCTAGTCCGTCGCCTATCATCAATATCGAAGACTCCAGTTGAGGACGCAACCTTTCTTATTCTCGCTCTTGTTCTTGGTTGCCCGACTTTAGTTGCAACCGTTCCCATTCCCGCTCCCCCGGGCAACTGTACCACTTGTAGTGGTCAGCACCGATGGAGGAGTAGTTAGCTTAGGTTAGCTAGCAGTGCTTGCTAGGCAGTCTTTTGGTCTACAAGCACCTTTTTCTTTCTTTTACCCCAGTCAGTAGACATTGTGTTTGTATCTTGTGTCATGGCTTAGCATGGCCTATATGTTGTGCTTCAGGAGTCATGTAACACGCCATCCCCTTAACATAATGCAGCCATTCCAGGCTTTGTATTGTACCTGATTCTTTCTCTGGTTTGAAGCTCTTCTGTTGTGCTCTAGAGGGCCAGAAATCCCTCATATATCCCCTCTAGTTCTTAACCCCTTCTGTTCCCTCAGATGGCACCAAAGAGAGCAGTAGCCCAAGGAAGTGGTGCCAGTCGTGAAAGATGCTTCTGTCTTCCTCCCTTGTCCTCTCTCGTCTAGTGTGCTTTTCCCTCTCGCCTATCATGCTTTCTTCCTCTCATCTATGAAACCTATGAAGAATTATTGAAGATTATTCAACTGGTTAAGTCGCATGGAAGCTATTCTTGTTGGGATTAACTAGTGTGTTTGGATGCCAAGCTAGATAGTTTTGAGAATTGAAAATTTGAAGATTTGCCAATGTTTTAAGAAGTTCTTATGAACACTGGAGTATGATGATGAATAAGCCGTGATTATGAATGGTTTAAATAATAGCAGATTAATGGATTATATAAATTATGGAGAATGAAAATGATCGTGGAGAATTTTTTTTGATTGATCATGAAGGATATAGGAATCTGAAGTACCAATTTGATTATTAGGAGAAAGTGGATTTTCATTGAATCTCAAGTTGATTATGAAGTTGGTTGGAAACTTGGAATTAAGATATGTGTGCATTAAAGATAGAGAGTAAAATGTAAAAAGAATTGGATTGTCCTTATCGATTCATGATGATTAATTTTGGTAGAGTTGGATAAATCTTGGTTGGGCTGAAGAAATACATGATTATTGGGCTATGGAAAGATGATTGTTGAAGATTGGACTATAGGGTCACCAATTCATGATATTGATTTTGGTGGATTAGGTTGAATCAAGAAATATGAAATTAATTGGGTATGTTGGTAACATTGGATTCTATTGGATATGATTAATTGAGAAGTTGGGATTTAAAAGAAATTTTGGTTGGATTATAGAAATATGTCTGGATCAGATTATAGAATTGTATAATTAATGGATGTTTGATTATAATAATACCTTACTATTGGATTATAGCAACACCTGATTAGTGAAAAAAATTGGATTGTAGGAATGCGTGATTCTTGGAGAATGATTATAGGATTATACAATTGTTGATTTTTGAAGATTGAATCATGGGAATAAGCTATTGTTGAAGATGGGATTATAGGCCTATAATCATTGGTGATTGGATTATAGAAAATAGATCATTGCCGAGAGTTGGATATTCAAAATGCATGATTATTAACTATTGGATTGTTGGATTTTAAAGTACGATTCTTATATTGGTGGATATCTTACTGGTATTGAAGTTGTACTAAATAATTAATTGGATAGATGGTGATAAAATACTTCGGCGGTTTAAATTGAATTTATGAATTACAAGCAAACTTTTGGAAGGTTTTATGATGAAGGTATTGGATTTATATAAAGACATTCTAGAGGATTGCAATTGATAAATATATTTGAGGAATTAAGTGAATGATGTCGTGGATTAAGTTAGGAATTTTGGAGGAAGCAATTGCGCGATTATAATCTTTAGAGAATTTCGTTCCAAAAAGAGATAGAATGGAATTTAGCAAGATCTTGGAGTTTATCAGATTGAAAGATGCAATTATTGCTACTAGATTTTGTAGATTAATGAAGTGAGGAAATCATGCAATCAAAGTGTGAATCGATTGGTTTATTTAAAGCCTAAGCCTGAGGAAGATTTCAGAATTATGTTATTGTATCAATAGAATGTGAGGTTAATTAAATGCTTGAATTTCTTTTAATAAGGTGACTTTATGTTATGCTGGAATGGTGGATTGCAATAATAGTAAGAATTGGATCCAACAATTTGGAAGACAAAATTGATAGTTCTTTTTAGTTGGCACTCCAGTACATAGTCGAGAACCAACAGTTGGCATCAGTTTACCAAATTGGAGCTACCACTACAGCTACCCAATTCCAATCCTAACTCTTGCTCCAGTCACAACTCTGTGTTCCAATGGAAATGGTCTCCCGCGCTCTTCGCTCTGCTAGACAGCCTGCAGCAAACAACCCCGCAGCTAACCTTTACTGCTTCAGCTATGGAGAAAAAAGGCACTTCGCCAATAGATGCTCCCAGAAGAAGCTTCGCCTTACACTTGTGCAGAAGACGACAAAGCGAACCCTGTCACCCATCAACTTAAAGGATTACTGGGAAGATGTTGTCACATTAAAGACAATAATGCTGCTACACCCAAAGAACCCCTGAAGGTTATCACTCGCTTTCACTGCGGAATACTGGACATATCGCTAACAAATGCCCCCAAAGGAAGTGAGGCCAAGAGATCAATTGTTTCCATTACGACAACATGGGACCTTTCATACACAGATGTCTCCGACGGAATCTTGAAGCATCAGCAAGGAATCCTATGGTATGGGAAACGTCTCTTTGTTCCCTACAAGAAGAAACTCAAGGAGTTGATACTAAAAGAAGCTCATAGCTCTGCATACACCCTGCATCTAGGCAGCACCAAGATGTATCAAGACATGAAGATTTTGTATTGGTGGCCACGAATAAAAAGAGAAATCGCCGAGTATGTAGCTTGTTGTGATGTGTGCCAAAGAATCAAAGCTGAACATCAGAGACTAGTAGGATTGCTTCAACCGCTACAGATCCCTCAGTGGAAATGGGAATAAATTGGAATGGATTTCATTACCGGTCTGCCTCGAGTGAAGTCCGGTTTATAATACCCCAAAAATTAAATCGGGAAAGAATAATTAAATCGGGAGAGATTAATCGAAACAGGAGAGGGACCAAATATAAAATAGTTTAAGCAGCGTTTTGAGAGGGGTTTTTTCTGCTAAAGTGGGACAACTTGGGCCTGGGCCTTGGTCCATTTGGCCTTGTAGTGGCCGGCCGAAAGGGGGGGAGGCGCCACCCTCCCCAAACCCTAGCCGCCCCTCCCCTTTTCCCCTCCTCCCCACTTGTGGCCTCCACCCCCTTGCTCCCTCTCCCCCTTGGCCACCTCCTCCTACCCCATGCACCTCCTCCCCTGGTGCTCTTCCCTGCTGTCGGTCAAGGAAGGAGCTCCCCGCTACCGGTGTCGAGAAGAAAGAAGGAGGAACGCTCGGGAGATAGATCGGTCAAGAAGAAGAAAAGAAGAAGGGTGAAAGGGAGGGAAGTGATCGTAGGCGGGCGTTCATTGTGCTTAGCAGGTTCTTCAAGGGTAACAGATGTCGATCTTCATCTTTTGATTGGTAGTAGATGTGAAATTGCTTAGATTTGATTAGATCGAATTGCTGCGGGTAGATAGTCAGATCTGTCCAGAATGTTGCGGGGGAGATTTCAGATCCTTAGAGGCCGAACCAGCAGTTTTGGTCTCCTAGAGATATTTATATAATGTTCTTAGCTTTCAGGGCCAACAAGAACACTAGATTCCGACATACGGATCAAAAGATATGAATTCTTTAGTGTCGCTGTCCTGCTGATCTGTCAGTATTTGGATAGTCTGTAGTAATCTGGGTTAAGCCATTAGTTAAAGACGAAATCAGAGGATCTCGATATAACGAACAATATAGGTAATTTCCATAACTTTTCCGAGAGATAAAGAACGTAAGATTTGGACTTTGGTAGAAAACGTTATGATGGTTTTAGTGTACTGTCCAGAGAACCCGACGTGATAATTGATGTTCTCTAGATTGGCTTGGTAGGGGCAGTGAATGGCAGAATCAGAAGGGCTCCCCAACTAAGTTTATTTAGGTAATTTAATTACCTTTCCAGAAAGTATTAGATCATCTTATTTGGACTCCTGAGCAGAAAGTTATGTATTTTAGAAGTTGTCTGTCCGCAGTGAACACCAAATCGATCGCTAGAAATTGGAAGATTGTAAACGCTTGGGAGTTTAGAGAGTTCAATTGTGTTGTTATTTATGCTTTTGGTCCAGTATGTTGGTCTTAGATTGGGTTATCTTTATGTTCAGGTGGGAGCGTGATCCCAGGGGTAGCGCCCTCTTCGCGTCCACTATTCTCGCACGGTTGAGGCAAATATTCGGGTTGAAGAATAATTATGATTGTTTGTTGAGTTTGATTGCGTCTTGTTCGTATTAGCCACGCATGGATGTTAAGGTGATGAATTATAATATATCTTGGTAAATGCAAGTTATGGTTAAAGCTTCATTTGTACATTTTTAATGCTTTGATGTGATTATGTACACGTTGAATTCATATGTTTGAAAGATGATGTCATTGTACAAATGCATGTAGTAAGCATGTTTGGGTCTTGGTCACGTGGTGACCAAGTATGAATAGTTGAGGTCCCCGTCATGTAAATGACGGGCTTGAGGTCCCCACATTCGCGGAATGTGGGCAACGAATAATGAGGTCCCCATCATGAAGATGCTGGGCAAATGTCCCTATACTTGTGGAGTATAGGCTCTTGGTCCCTGTGCTAGAGGGCACAGGTAAGGGTATACATCGACGGTTGTATACCCCGCATTACCGGTAAAATGCAAAAAGAGATAAAGTTTAAAATGTGCATTGCATTGGTCGCATTACATAAGCATGAAGGTTATGTTTAGTGTAATGTTTATTTTGGTATATTGATGCTATGACAGTGAACTTAGCTTTAGCCTTGTTGATACTTGCTGAGTCTTTGGGCTCACTCTTGCTTTGATATGTTTTAGGTACAACTAACAAGAACGACATGCATGGGAGGGAGTATATGTTTGGATGCACTCACTACTACTCATCCTTAAGGCGACTACTATTTAGTTTTATTCCAATAATAAGTAAACCGCTTGAGAATCACTTATGGATGGTTTTGAGTTTCAGACTAATTGTAATAATGAGAATAGTACATTTTGTTTATGTTATTTAGATTATCTTGCATGCTTGAATGAACTTGAATATGGAGTTTATTGTTAATTGCCATGATTAATTGTTGGAACCTCGGTATAGTTAACTATACAAAGGAGGTTCTGCCGAAAATTTGTAATTGGTCTTAGTTTAATTTAGTTTAATTTAATTTTTAGTAGCATTCCAGGCCCAATGTTGAGCTGGAGTGTTACAATTGGTATCAGAGCGGGCTGTAGGTCCGTGGTGCTAGAATTGTTAAACTTGACACACTAAGCACAATAGTTGGGAATGAGTTTTTGCATTGCATTTACGTTTCCGTTGAGTTGTATTAATGATTTCTGTTATGAGATGATCTGATATATCTATATTGTAATACTATGGTTATTATGTGTGGAGATAACCCTTGTTGAGAGGTGGAGGTAGTGGTTGTGGTCCTGGGCTATACCAGGTTACACCACCGTTCATGGTATAGGATTAGCGAAGTGTCCACACCGGAGATCGTACTACAGGCGTTGATAGCGAGTATATTTAGAAGATTTGTTCTCTCCTTTGGAATTTGTTTTGGTCAACTCTTATTTTGTGGTGATTGATGAGTTTTTCCTTGGGCTTTTAGTTCATCCCGGTTGATTGGTTGCTTTGAATTATTTTCTATTGGCTTAATTTGTCCCGTAAAGAAATCGTTGTTTTTCCCAACCGATGAGTTATTTTTGCGGCTGGTGAACTTGGTTAAAATTGACATTCGAATTGGAGTTTGTCTTTCTTATTGGAAAAAAACTTGACCCACTTATTCGTGTGATATTTTTGGTTAATGAAAGCTTTCTTTTGCAAGTCCTTTAGTACGTGCGGGCTTTGACTCAATGTGTCTCTCTTGGGTATTTTGGGTGTTGAAGATTAATATATTTCTTTTATGAAATAAGATGTTAAACCTTTTAGTGATGTGTTGTCTTGGTTAAGTGAGAGGTTATAACCAAAGCAATTAAGGGATATGATTTGGGTTATCATGTTAGATCTGCAGTGTGTGCATGATCGATCCTAACAAAGATCCTTGAAAGGAAAGTGATTAATTTGAAAGTGTCTTGTAGTAGTTCTCGAGGAGCGGTGATTAAGAGTATGGTTATACCTAGTTGTAATCAATAGAGTTAATAAGAGGTGTAGAACATTGATGAAATTGAGTCGATGACTAAGAGTGATGTATTTGATAAACTTCTTTGGTAAATTGGATTAACGTGTCTCAACAGTTTAATCTAACTTTATGGGGTGGTTAAGTTCAAAAGGAGTTAGATTATTGTCTTAGTGGGTACTAATCTTGGAGTAACCTTTTTGTGGATACTTAGTGATTATGAGTAATTGCTAGGTGCAAATAATATCTATTAATGTTTGGTGATGAGCATCAGATAAATTGATGGGATTTAACGGATGAACAATGTTTACATGATGGTAAAACTATCAGATAAAAGTATGTCTTTGATGAAAGGGTGTTGGAATAACTTTTTAATTCATGCAGTAGTTTTCCTCAAAGATAAAGTGGTTGTTGTAGTGAGAATATAATATTTTGGTGTACATTCAATTGAGGATGAGATGATATTGGGGTCTGTAACATTTTGGTAAGCCTTTGGGGGCTTATAAAAAGGAAGAGTTGACGATAACGAGTCTTGTTAAGGGTAGATCGTTTTTGATGTTAGTAAGTTTGTTCACAAGAGATTCTGACTCGTCATAGTAGTGATGATTCTTTTAGAGAGAAAGTAAGTTAATTGCCTTTCGTAATATCAGTCAAATGAAATGTTTGGAGTTTTGTATTCGTGGACTTTTGGGAGTTCATGATTTAGGTAGTAGAGAGAATTAATTGAGCAATGTGACGTATGAAAAGGTTCTGATTGGTTCCTAGGGTATTTCTGGTTTGTGTTGGCAAGTAGTGTTGTAATCAAAGAAAATTGCTTTCTTTGTTAATGGAAAATGTGTACCATAATTACTGGAGATTGGAGTTAAGTAGGGTAATTTGCAACCTTCCTGTTCTTACAGCTTAAGATTTTCTTGGGTTTTCCATAGTAGTGTTTTATTTTGATTCTTGGAGGTTGAAAGTTCCCTCTTGTGGGACATGTGCCCTCGTCAGCAGACTTGTAATTTTGTTTCTAGAGATCATTTCCTGTTGACTGTTTCTCTTGGTCTCGTGCTCACTCCGAGGGGCAACGTTTTCTTGTGTGTTGAAGCTTGTTTAGTTGTCTCTTCCTTGTTGAGAAAGGAATTAACCAGCTTGTGTTTCGAGTCTTCTAACGTGTAACTTTGACGACTGGTTGGTGGTGGATAAGTTTTTGGTAGTGGTGAGATTTTGGGAACCAATCTGTTTGAAGAGCAGTAGAAGGCGAATTGGTTTTGACCCATAACTCTTGGAGAGAACTCTATTTAAATGGAATATTTGTCGTTGGAATACAATTGATTAGTGTTACAACTAGTGGAACCTAAGGCGAATTATAACCCAAGAACATTTGTCCATGTTGGAATGATGGGATTATCGAAGTACGGAATCTTGATAAATTTATTAGATTATCGTGATTGGGTGAATTTTAGTCATCAGATTTGAGAGTTTCGTATCCGTTACACTGAATTATGTTTATAGGAGCCTTGGGGAGTGAATTTGGGTTTGGTGATCTATACTAGACCCTTAGTTGCTCAATTACTATGTGTAGAAGAATTTTGATGGTGAAGTTTAATGAGAATAGCTGTGTGAAGAAACCTAAGTGTTGTAATAATTAATGGGATAGCAGGAATAGTTGAGTATTATCAAGCATGACTCGGCCTCAGTGACTAACCCTATAGGAGTTAGATTATCTCTAAGAATAGCTTGGTCAAGAACTTATATATTTATTTGTTGATGTTAGTAATTGAGTATGTTTGAATCCTAGTCAATCAGTTAGGGTATTGTGAGTGGGTATATTGTGGTCGAGTAGCTGCATTTGATTGGTGTGGGTTATAGAAGGTCTAAGATTGGTAAGATGAATCGCCTTGGGCGGTTACTTGATTAATAAGGAATGTTGACATTAATGACTGAGATTATTGTTGAGCTATGTGAAATTTTGGTCATCAGATCTGAGGGTTACCTATCAAGTATACCGGAAATTCACTGTAAGAGTCTTAAAATGTTGAATTTGGGCTTTGCATTGTTTTGTGCTAGCATCTTGGTTTTCCATGATTAGGTTCCAAGAGTTAGGGTGATCTTTGATGGAATCATTTGGAGGTAGTAAATGAGAGTATGTGATGTGAATTCCAAATTGATTATCCTTAGCGGATTGAGGGATGTGATGGTGGGTGAAATCTATATTGAGTTGCGATGGGAATTATTTTGTCAAAGTAATTCATTTGGTAGAGAGGTTGGCTAGAGTGTGATATTGTGGATCGGAAGAGTCTCCCTGCATAAGTGTGGATTTTGTATTTGGTTAAACATAGCTGTGAGGTTGCCAATTTAAGAGAAATAAGTTAATGTGTTATGCGATGATTTGTGATCCTATGGTTTAAGAGAAAGATAAATTCTTAAAAGAAAGATGGTGGAAAAGGGTGTGATCTTGGATAGTGAGATATTCTCTTAGTTCTTATTTGAACTATGTGTTTATGACTGATGTCAATTTCAAATTGAGTTAGTTCTTGACAGTAAGTGTGAATCCTTCCGGTTAAGAAAAAGAAAGGGAATGGTTAATCTGGTTATTCGAGTGTTTTGCTTTTGTCTTGTGTGACATTTATTTCTAAACTGCATACTTGAAAAGTGAAAAAGTTTTCATGTTAAACCCATTGATTTTGGATTGGTCTCTTCTAAGGGAAGATGGTTTTGAGTAGGATGCTTAATGACTCCTTTGATTTCAGTTGAGTTTTTCGGTTAAGTGAGTTGGTAGACGAGTTCTTTGTGCGACCCTTGTTAAAGGAGATGCTGCTTGCATAGGTAAAGTGATCGACTGAGAGTTAGAACAAGAGTTCCATGTTTTTGTGCAGATGGTGTACTTCGGTACCAAAAATAAAGTTTAACCAAAGGTGTGTTGCATAGGTTCCTTATAGTTGCGGGAATTTGTAGGTTTGCGTATCGCTAGGACAGCCTTAAGTACATGCGTGGAGTACGCATCATCGTCTTGTTTGTTCCAGTGCTGAGTGAGTACCAGAGAGGTCCAAAGTTTGAAGTTTCACGGGAGCCACTGACCTTTGAGTAGCATCTTGTGTGTTGTTAGAGAGGCCAGAGTGAGTGTTGAGGCACAAGTCGTTGGTTTCTGTCAAGGTGCCTTTGTCCCATAAGTCCGAGATAGAGGCGACTTGGGAATTGGAGTCTCGCATGCGCGAGCATTATCCGGATTGTTCACAGCAGGTGCGTGGTATTGTGGAAAAAAATTTGGGTTGTGATTGTTCTTTGGTGTTGAGCTTGAATAGAATTCGGGGTCGAATTCTGTTTAAGGAGGGTAGACTATAATACCCCAAAAATTAAATCGGGAAAGAATAATTAAATCGGGAGAGATTAATCAAACAGGAGAGGGACCAAATATACAATAGTTTAAGCAGCGTTTTGAGAGGGGGTTTTTCTGCTAAAGTGGGACAACTTGGGCCTGGGCCTTGGCCCATTTGGCCTTGTAGTGGCCGGCCAAAAGGGGGGAGGCGCCACCCTCCCCAAACCCTAGCCGCCCCTCCCCTTTTCCCCTCCTCCCCACTTGTGGCCGCCACCCCCTTGCTCCCTCTCCTTCTTGGCCACCTCCTCCTTCCCCATGCGCCTCCTCCCCTGGTGCTCTTCCCTGCTGTCGGTCAAGGAAGGGGCTCCCGGCTACCGGTGTCGAGAAGAAAGAAGGAGGAACGCTCGGGAGATAGATCGGTCAAGAAGAAGAAAAGAAGAAGGGTGAAAGGGAGGGGAGTGATCGTAGGCGGGCGTTCATTGTTCTCAGTAGGTTCTTCAAGGGTAACAGATGTCGATCTTCATCTTTTGATTGGTAGTAGATGCGAAATTGCTTAGATTTGATTAGATCGAATTGCTGCGGGTAGATAGTCAGATCTGTCCAGAATGTTACAGGGGCGATTTCGGATCCTTAGAGGCCGAACCAGCAGTTTTGGTCTCCTAGAGATATTTAGATAATGTTCTTAGCTTTCAGTGGCCACCAAGACCACTGGATTCCGACATACGGATCAAAAGATATGAATTCTTTAGTGTCGCTGCTGTGCTGATCTGTCAGTATTTGCATAGTCTGTAGTTATCTGGGTTAAGCCATTAGTTCAAGATGAAATCATAGGATATCGATATAACGAAAAATGTAGGTAATTTCCATACCTTTTCAGAGAGATAAAGAACGCAAGATTTGAACTTTGGTAGAAAACGTTATGGTGGTTTTAGTGTACTGTCCAGAGAACCAGACGTGATAATTGATGTTCTGTAGATTGGCTTGGTAGAGACAGTGAATGGCAGAATCAGAAGGGCTCCCCAACTAAGTTTATTTAGGTAATTTAATTACCTTTCTAGAAAGTATTAGATCATCTAAGTTGGATACCTGAGCAGAAAGTTATGTATTTTAGAAGTTAACTGTCCACAGTGAACACCAAATCGATCGCTAGAAATTGGAAGATTGGAAACGCTTGGGAGTTTAGCGAGTTCAATTGTGTTGTTATTTGTGAGGACCCTGGTTTATTTGGCTTATAATGCTTAGTATTTTCTTGACTCTAGCATCACAAATCAAATAAACCAAGCCCGAGACATGTATACTTCCCAGAAATGCAGTATACACACCCCGTTACAAAATCACACATCAATTCCATACAACAGGTCTAACAAAAGATATACATAATAGAGATTTATTACAACAAGGGCCAACCGGCCAAATGACACTAAATAACAATTAAACAGCGGAAGCAAAAGTGCCATAAGATGGCGATAAACAAAAGAGCCAATTAGTGTGCCTTTACCCACAAGGCAACCAACCGGGCCGCTAAGCTAGTCGTCAAACCCGAAGCACATCTCACAAAGGGAAGCCCTTGGGGCTCACCTTCTTCCTCCGCAACAAAAACATTAAGCAAAGCAACCGAGTACAAAAATGTACTCGCAAGACCGACGTGTGGAATAGCAAACCTAACAATATGCTACATGCAGGCTTTTTAAGTGGAGGTTATATGTCTGATTTTGCACAAAGCCAACTTTATTTGTAATAACGTAGTACAATTCAAAAGCAAGTTTGCAATCAGTTTTTTTATTGAATGAAATAACACGAGATACAATAAGTACAAGAGTAACCACCTATTGGTGACTAACCCAATAGCCACCACACATAGCACGAATCCCAGATTCGTACCACCCATCAAGTTTTAATTAAATGTTGTAGTCTAACTCTTGAAAAGCTTACCCAAGCGTGTCCATAACCTAGGACGAGGCTATTCGAATAGTTTTAACCCTGCAGGGGTGTACCAATGTACCCACACTTCAGACCGCCTTTTTGCCAAGCTATTAAGCACACTTCCTTTGGTATGCCGGCACGGCTAAGTCCTACGAGATGTTTCCAATAGAATGCGTTAATTAAGAGTCGCACGTATGGGGTTAACCCTTAGTGACCAGCCGGCGAAATGGGCCACTAGGACCACACGTTGTGGTGGAGTCAAGCAAAGCAGGGAGTCATTAGCCATTTAGGGCAACACTAGTCGGACATTTGCAAGACCCCGGTCGGGGTGGAGGACCTAGAAAGGAACCACCCCGGTCACGCCTCTGTGATCCTTTTTTCTATAAACTACTGACCATGACTCATTAATTAATGCCTCCCAAAGTACTAATTCAAGAGAGGTCCCATACCCTCTAGTGTGGTTAGCACGCACAAAATGTCCTGGATAATGTGTACTCACAAGAAGGTCGGTCCTTAATTGACTTGGGCACCATTCCAGTCACACCCAAAAGCACACCAACATACCATTGTGCCCAAGTCTAAATCATTTTGTTTGAGTTTTTGGTTTTCACAAGTAAACATGGCACAAGGCCGAAATCATAAGTAATAATAAGTTTTATGTGATCAAGGTTATCGACAAGTCGATAACCGTTCATTTCTACCGGAAGCTAAGCATGGCTAAGCTATAATTCGCAACTACTAAGTGACAAGAGTTCATCCAACGAACTCTCAATCACAGCAATAACCTAGGCTCATGGTAGTAAAGGATAATCATTTGTCTAAGGAAATGCATCTACTAGGCCAATTATCGACAATAGTCTAACACAAACTAGCAATGCATACATAGAATTTGTAAACAACATAAATACTTAAAAATACTGGGATTAACATGATCAAACTGTTTGCCTTGCTAGGATTGGTCTTGCTGCAGAGCGGAGTGCTCAGGTTCAATAAATTCTTCGGAACCTAACGAGAAAAGGCGATAAAAACCGATAAGAACGAAGAACACCAAAAGGAACTCAACAGCAAAGAACATCCAAATCCCATGAAATTTCTACAGCAGCTAGAGGTTGATTTTGGACAATTTTAGAAATAAGAATCACTTCATTTGGACTTAGCATGAAAAAGTTATGGCTAAACTAAGTTCTCTCAGCCTGAAAAATCCTAATTAAATTAATTATGGTTACTGTTCATAGCGAAAATTTCTAGAATGATCTAGAACTTGAAATTTTTATGGTAGGTAGATATGGTTATCTTAATAACAGCAAAACTGAGTTTGCACAATTTGGAGTTGAATTGAATTAATTATGATTTTTCTAAGTTCTAAAACTAGTAGATCACTAATTTCAGTGGCAAGGATCACATGAAGACCTATTCTACATTACAGTACATTCCTAGTGGGTTTTAACAAAACTTAGTTTGCTCAGTTTGGAATAACAGAAAATAAGTTATGCATTTTACAAATTTTTAATGAATTTCTAAACAACCTTTTTCACTAAACAAGATCATGCAGTTAAAGTCATTTTCTACTATATAACAGTGCCTAAATTCATTCTCAAATTAAAGTTCATACTCTAACAGAGCTAAAGCAATTGGAATCATTCAAAAAGGAGCTGAAATGACAAAGCTATGCACTTTTGAAATTTGAAACATTAAAAGACTTAGAAAATGTGAGCTCTCGGGAGGTCCAAATGAACTGAAGGAAAAAGGAGAGGTCGTGGGCCGTCGATCCTTCATCGCACGGCCACGGACCTCGAAGCACAGCGCACAAAAGACCTCCTCCCGCACTGGGGAGGTTTGGACCGTTGAGATATGATCCAACGGCCACGACCAGTGCATGCACAGCGCACGCAAAGGAGGTCCTCGCGCCTAACAGAGGTCGTGACCATCAGATCAAGATCTGGCGGTCCCGAGCACTAGGGGAGGTCCTTAGGTTAAACCTACGGAGGGAGGTCTGGACGGCTAAGATCTCACGAAGGAGGTCTTCAACGGTCTAGATCTCCAGAGGGAGGTCTTTAGCGGTCAAGATCTAACGGGGAAGGTCCTGAACGGTTAAGATTGACTCGAGGAGGAGGTTCGGGGTTGTCTTCATAAAAGACCAGGGGTGGTCTTTTACAAGGGGGACCCCAACGGTAGTTTTGAAGGTTTTCTTTACAAAAGACCAGGGGTGGTCTTTTGCAAAGAGGACCTCGGGGGGGGGGGGGTGGCTCAGCGGTGGTTTTTACAAAAATGACCAAGGGGAGGTCTTTTGCGCACGGGGAAGATCTAAACGGCTAGGATTTGACCAGGGTGGTCCTAGACGGTTAGGATCGACTCAAGGGGGAGGTCCTCGCACTTGTAGTTTTCGTAAACAAGGATCTAACGGCTTAGAGCTAACCTAGGAGGTCTTTAACGGATGAGATTGCTCCAAAGAGGTCCTGTGACTAAGAGTTTTCATAGAAAACGCCCAGCGGCACAGATCTAAACTAGGGGTGATCTTAACGGCTGAGATTAAACTAGGGGGAGGTCCTGCGGAGGGAGGTTCTAGCGGAAGTGCGGGAGGTGGTCCTACGGCTAAGATTTACCACCGAGAGGTCTTTAACGGCCAGATCTTCTCTAGGAGGTCGAGCGGGGAGGTTGGGGTGGGGTTTTGCCGTACGACAACAGGAGCTCATTCCGACAGCACTTAAAGGCTCATGATTGCTACAGTGACTGTCCGAAAAGGACACGACAAACGCCCGAGCATCTAAACGAGCTCACCGCCGGTGACGGGGACCTCGCCGGCGAAATTCACAAGCACGGCTAGGTTCCGAATAGCAAGGAGAACCTACATGTGCCAAAAGCTACACCTAACACACCTCCTACCGGCGGCTAGCCGGGGATGACCGCCGGAGGTACAAAAACGACAAAAGAAAACTAACGTGGTCTAATCAGGACAGAAGCTCAAACACTTGGGCACTAACCTGAGGACGGTGAAGTCAAGGAAACCGTCGGAGGTGTTCCAACGACCAAAAGGCTTGCTAGAGATGAGGAAGGAGGCAGATCCGGCCTCAAAGAACAAGTTCCCACTTTGACAATCCCTGAGGAGGCCAAACAAGGTAAGTTAGGGAAATGCTCAAAGTGCCCAAATGGACAAGTTGGCATGCCAAGAAATGCAAATGAACCACTGGAGCTCGGATGTCTTCAAGGAGCTTCAAAGCCAAACAATGGAGGTCTCGGAGTTTTGAGAAATGAACCCAAGTGACTACAATGAGGCCTGGATGAGGGAGATGGAGTCTAAAAGATAGAGTGAGGAGCCTGTGGTTTCAATAAAGCCGAGAGAGCAAAGGAGTGGAGCAAGGTGGAGCCCATGGCGCACTCGAGTCAAAGGTTCTCGCCAGAAGGTACATGAAATGACAAAGGTGTGGAAAAGAGGACTTTGGGAAAAAGGTGCTTGACATGCATTAAAGGTGGGCGTGGCTAGCCGCTTGTTAGCCCTAGAGTTGACAAGGCACCGCTCCAACTCATCGTTGCTCGACACACGACGTGTTTGCGAACGTGATGATGACTACATGCAGGGTCCACAGTCGGTGGAAGAGCTCGAGGAGGACCACCCAAAGAATGCAACAGCTTGGGAAGACTTAGATTTGAGTGGGAGATCCTCGCGGTTGGATTTGAATAAAGGTCTCCGATTTCAAGAATAGATCGGAGGTCTTAATACACTGTGGAGGTCCGAGCCACAAATCTAAGGATGGACGGCTCACGATCACCAAGGTGCACAGGGTGGTCGAGGAGGTCCGAAGGGGATGACCAAGGGTGGTCTTTGCAAGAACACCACGGGAGGTCGGGGAGGGTTGTTTCGCGAAAGACCAGCGGGGTGGTCTTTGCAAAAGTGCCAACGTGGTTTGAGGAGGTCTTCGGGAGGTCCTTCGGAAGATTGGAGGAGGTCTTTTGGAGAACTTTCGGGGAGGTCTCCAAGGGTTTCCTGAGGAGTTCTTGGAGGGTGCCCGGGAGGGTTGTCTTTGCAAAACGGACACGGGTGGTCGTGTGAGTGGGAGGTCCGAGGGTTGTTTTCGATCACAATGGTAGGGCAAGGATCCAAGGCCGAGGTTGATTGCACCCAAAACGACAAATGATCGAAAGCTACCGAGGTGGTCTAGGAGGTTGGGTTCAACCATGATTCGTAGTCCGACTAAAACCCGAACCCAAGGTTGACTTAGGGTTTCATTTGAGCCGAGAACTTTGAGGAATTTTTAGAGATAGCAAACTAATTCCAAAATTTATGAAATTTTTACAGTAGCTTGCTAACCTTGAGATGAACCTTGTGAAAAATTTCTAGAGGTTTTAATGCTGAGCATTTTTTTTCCCAGAAATTTCCCAAGGTGCTGAGGTAGGGTTTTGACCAAGGGTCAAAGTGGGTTGACAGCCTCTTAAAATGTTCAAACAATTTCAAAAAATTATGAAATTTTTCAGAGGGGTCACATACCATCCCAAGAACTTAGAAAAAATATTTCCCGAAGATGATCAAAAGGTTTGACAAGAATGTTTTTGGAAGACAAGGTTTTCGATCAGAGTGACTTGTGACCTGTAATCCCATAATTCTTTCGCAAGAATTCTTTAGAACAAACAAGGATTGCAAGATGTAAGAAAAAGTTTTAATTTCTACTCATTTTCTTACATTTGAAACGCAAGCCAAAACTTGGGATGTTACAACTCTCCCCCTTACAAAAAATCTCGTCCCGAGATTTGACTCACTCAGGAAAGAAAGAGGGGTAGTCTGTATGCTGACGGTCTTTCCGTTTCCATGTAGCTTCATCCTTGGAACAATTCGACCACTGAACTTCAAGGAATTGAATGGCACGATTCCCCGAGACAAGGAGCCCAAGCAAAGGACCGGCACAATTCTCGGTTTTGACCTGGTAGAAAATGTGCCACTTTACTTGACACGGGGAAACTTATCAGGCCCAGATATAGCAAGGATTGACAGACTGAGATATCTTCCTCGATTTTTGAGGGCGATGGCGCAAGATCGTGGTTGGCTGTGTGAGGACCCTAATTTATTTGGCTTGTAATGCTTAACCAACCACCTGGCCCTAGCATCACAAATCAAATAAACTGATCCTCGAGATATGTATACTTCCCAGAAAGCAGTATACACACCTCGCTACAAAATTATACATCAACTCCATTCCAAACATAGAGTCCAAACAGCACACTACCAAACGGAAGATAAACAAAAAGTAGAGTTATTACGCATAATGGCCGATCGCCACAAGATACACAAATAACAAATGTAAAGACAATGAAAGCAAAAGCGCCATAAGATGGCTATAAACAAAGCCAATCGTGCCTCAAACCCACAAGGCATCCGACCGACCGCCAAGCCTAGTCGTCACCCACGGCGACAAAGACAACCACGTAAGTGAGGCCCTTGGGCTCACCCTCCTCCTCTCGCAACAAAAACATTAAGCAAAGCACCGAGTACAAAGATTGTCTTTGTACCCGCAGGATCGACGTGTGAACTAGCGCACTGCTCATATGCTACATGCAGGTTTGTTTGGTGGAGGCCATATGTTTCATTTGCATAAAGCCAATTTTCATTTGCAATACTATAATATAGTTTGAAGGCAAGTTTGCAATTCATTTTTAATGTTGAAATAACAATAAAGGTAATAATAAAAAGAGCAAAGATAAACAACCTAGAAGTGACTATCCCAATAGCCACCACAACAATAGCACGAATCCCAGATTCGTACCACCCGTCAATTTTTAGTTAAAGGTTGTAGTCTAACTCTTGAAAAGCTTACCCAAGCGTGTCCATCACCTAGGACGAGGCTATTCGAATAGTTTTTAAACCCGCAGGTGTACCACTGCACTCCACACTTCGCATCGCCTTTAAGCCAAAGCACACTTCAAGGTATGCCAAGACAACTAAGTCCTACGAGACTGCTTTCCAATATTGTGTATTAACTACGAGCCGTCGTATGGATAGAAATCCATACGCTTACATGGTAAAGCCGAAAGACAACTACCCACTCGGGTAAAGCTTGACAACTACCATGCTCCCAACACCATCCTCCCGCGACCTCCCGCGACCTGAGCCAATACACGCCAAAGTACTAGGTCAAGAGAGGTCCCATATACTCTAGTGTGGTTAGCACGCCGAAATGCCTGGATAAAAATTCACTCACAAGATGTTCGGTCCTTAATTGACCCGGGCACCTTTCCAGTCACACCCAACAGATCACACCAATCTTACCATTGTGCCCGCGTCTAAATCGTTTTTGTTTTCAATTTTAGTTTTGCAATTAACATAGCATAAGTTGAAACATAAGAACAATAATAATTTTGTGTGATCAAGATCATCGACAAAGTCGATGACCGCCCAATTCTACCGGAAACTAAGCATGGCTAAGCAACCGACTCAGAACTACTAAGTGATGAGAGTTCATCCAGGAACTCTAATCACACCAATAACCTAGGCTCAGGTAGTAGAGATCAATATTTCACCTACAGGATATGCATCTACAGGATTTAACTAATCAATTTTAACACAAATTAAGCAATGCATACATACAATTTGAAACAAAATATTAGACTTTAAAATACTGGGATTAACATGATCAAACCGCTTGCTTGGTCTGCGTTGCTCAATTTGTTATGAGGGTCGCTCGTGGTTACCGCAAATATCGAAACCTAACGATAGAACAAAACAAATAATAAGAGCGAATAACACCGACAAAACTCAAACATACAACAACAACAAAACATACCAAAATTCACACAGCAGCCTAAGCATGATATAACAAAATTTTAGAAACAGAGAACAATTTATTTTAAGTTATTAAGAATTTTCTATGAATTTTCTAAGCTAAAAACACATCAAAACACTAGTTAATTACTTAACAAATTTTCATGAACAGAAACTAAAGATCTAAAACCTATCCCGATAGTCAAGATACTAAAATGAAATTTTACAGAATTGGTTTCACTGGATTTGGACAATTATTGAAAGAGATATACATTTACTAATTTAGAAGATACATAAAACATCCTTTAATTAATTAATGATTTTTGCTACAGAGACAAGGTTGAAACTAATTTTAGTAAATACCACATTTAAAATGAAAATAACAGCACTGGTTTCATGCGATTTGAATAAAAATTGAATTAGTTATGAATTTTCTAAGTTTAAATGAATTAATAGTGCAACAGAAAACCAATTCAGAAATTCTAAAGCATTTAAACCTTTTCCTACCGACAACCAGCTAGCCACGTACATCGACAGAGGGCCCGCGCGAGGAGCCGACTGTGTCGATTGACCCGCCGCTAACGGCGACGCGAAGGCGTATTCAAGGAATACGCCTTCGCTTATCAAAGTGTAATCCCAACATATACTAACAGAGAAATACGCTCCCAACAGAGAAAACGATTATCGAGCTACACAACCCTAATCGACAACATGGGCCCACATGGCGAGAGACACGATTATAACGAACGATTGTTAACCGATTTCCAAACGCGACAACTAATAGGGCCTACAAGTCGAGACTCAAACTAGACATGATTAGGCTAAACTAATCATCACCGCGCTCACCGGCGCAAGACGGGACGGCGGCGCGGCCGCGCAGGTGATCTAGCTCACCAGAGAGTTTCTGAGCGAGAGAGTGGTACCTACGGGTTCACCGCGTCCTTGCGAACTTGATGACGGTGACGCGGAGTCCGATGGTCACCGGAGTTGAGCTCGCGACGACCGGAGGCGGAGAAGAAGACACGGCTCCCGTGGAGAAGACGCTACGGGCGATAAGAAACTTCGGGAAGGTGCGCCCCAGCTTCGCCTTGACTCCAGGAAGGATACTCCTGTGAGGACCCCAATTTATTTGGCTTGTAATGCTTAACCAACCACCTGGTCCTAGCATCACAAATCAAATAAATCGAGTTCGAGATATGTATACTTCCCTGCAATGATACACACCTCACAACAAAATTATGCATCAACTCCATTCCAAACATAGAGTCCAAACAACACACTACCAAACGGAAGATAAACAAATAGTAGAATTATTACGTATAATGGCCGATCGCCACAAGATACAAAAATAACAACAGTAAAGACAATGAAGCAAAAGCGCCATAAGATGGCTATAAACAAAGCCAATCGCGTGCCTTCACCCACAAGGCATCCGACCGACCGCCAAGCCTAGTCGTCACCCACGGCGACAAAGACAACTCACGAAGTGAGACCCATGGGGCTCACCTTCTTCTTCGCAACCAAAACATTAAGCAAAGCACCGAGTACAAAGATTGTCTTTGTACCGCAGATCGACGTGTGAACTAGCGCACTGCTCATATGCTACATGCAGCTTGTTTGGTGGAGGCCATATGTTTTATTTGCGTAAAGCCAACTTTATTTGCAATAATGTAATACACTTGAAGGCAATGTTCGCAATTCATTTTAATGTTGAAATAACATAAAGGTAATAATAACAAAAGGAAAAAAAAAAAACAACCTAGAAGTGACTATCCCAATAGTCACCCCAACAATAGCACGAATCCCCATTCGTACTCACCCATCAAATTTTAATTTAAATGTTGTAGTCTAGTTCTTGGGGCGATCCGAGCGTGTCCATAACCTAGGACGAGGCTATTTGAATAGTTTTAACCCTGCAGGGTGTACCAATGTACCCACACTTCGCATCGCCTTTGCCAAACCACACTCCGAAGGTATGCACACACTAAGTCCTACGAGACTGCTTCCAATATTGTGTATTAACTACGAGCCGCTCGTATGGATAGAAATCCATACGCTACATGGTAAAGCCGAAAAGACAACTACCCACTCAGATAAAGCTTTTGACAACTACCATGCTCCCACCTCCATCCTCCCGCGACCTCCTCGCGACCCGAGCCAATACACGCCAAAGTACTAGGTCAAGAGAGGTCCCATATACTCTAGTGTGGTTAGCACGCAAAATGCTCAAGACGGTGGCGCAAGTAACTCTGGTCCTTAATCGACTTGGGCACCTTTCCACCACACCCAAATGATCACACCAACATACCATTGTGCCTAAGTCCAAATCATTTTGTTTTCATTTTTAGTTTTGCAGATAAACATAGCAAAAGCTGAAACGTAAAGTCAAAAATAATTTCTATGTGATCAAAGTTACCGACTAAAGTCGATAACCGCCCAGTTCTACCGATAGCTAAGCATGTCTAAGCAAATTGACCCGGATCTACTAAGTGACAAGAGATCATCCAGCGATCTCTAATCACAGCAAATAACCTAGGCTCAGGTAGTAGAGGATAATCATTTTTCCTACAGATTATGCATCTAAAGGATTAACTAACAAATTTAACACAAATTAAGCGATGCATACATACAGTTGAAACAAAATATTAGACTTTAAAATACTGGGATTTAACATGATCAAACTGCTTGCCTGGCTGCTGTTGCTCAGAATGCTCAACCTGTTGCAGAGGATCGCTCTCAGGGTTACCGCAAATGTCGAAGCCTAACGATCAAACAAATAACAGCAAATAAGAACGAATAACACCGACAAAACTCAAACATTCAAAATACAAACACCAAACCATACACAGAAACTAGACCATCAATAGGAACAACAAAATGGCTACTACAGAGATGATTTAAATTAGACACGCTTTCATGTGTTTGATCTACCCACTCACTTATTTACTAAGCTAACCACAAAATCAATCCTCTTATAAGTTTTAATCCTTTGGCAGATTTTGATGGTGATTATGTGCACATCTATTAACTAAGCACCAAGTTAACACATCAAAACAACTAGCTACTCTAAAACAACTATTATCAGATGAGATCACAGAACCTACAAGAAGCTATTGAACACTAACTAGTCAAGTATCCAACTATGAGATGCTAAACAAAATTTTCTATCTAAGATAGGATTTTAAAGATGCTCAGCTATTCATAATCCTAAGCATCACACCAAGATATTGCAAAGCTAACAAATTTCAGCATGCGGCTACTACAAAACCTTACCTTACTGAAAATACATACCACAAGTACAGAGGCAATACATCTAGTCCCATTAACAGCTTCATAGATCAAAAGCCAACAAGTGATTTGAAACCTATAGAGACTAACTAATTAACTTCTTGCTAAACACTACTTCTAAGAGAGTCATCAAGAACTAACAAACTTCAAGAGCATAAGCATGATACCCAAAATCAAATTACTGACAACAGAAAAATCGACAATAGAGAAGAACAAATACAGAGAACCAGTGACTACTTCCTTCCAAGCCTCAATTTTCCAATTAAGCTTAAGCATGTGAGTTACTAATGACCATTCCTAAAGTTGATTAGCATTTAGAACCTGGCTTAAGGGAGGTGGGGCCCACTGTCAGCCACAGGGCAAAACCGAAGAACAGAGGAGCTCGCGCGCCGACTCGAAGTCGTCGCGCGGTGGTGGAGGCGCGCGAGGTGGGAACCAAGGCCAAATGGGTCGCCAGAGGATCTAAGTCGAGGTGGTCTCGAGGCGCGGAGATGCACACCGCGCGGGCGCGCACGAGCTCGGCGGCCGGCAGTGGGGTGACAAGGTGCGATCGCACCGCAGAGGAAGACGATGAAAACTAGAGCGCATGAGCATCGATGGGTTACCAAGAACTCACGGTGTGCTCGGCGACGACCGAGAGGCACCTGAGTGGCCCGGCGACGAGAAGCTCGGCGGCGCAAGGCGGTCAACGACGACAGGAGCCTGAGGTGAACGAGAGGATGTGTGAGTGAGCGGAGAAGAAAGGTGGAGTCCAGGCGATGCTCACCGAGCAAAGAATCGAGTTGGAGCTCACCGAGAAGATGCGGCGCGAAGAGGCGGTTTCGCCGCCTTGGAGAAGAAAGCCCACGCAGCTCCACGCACGGTGAAACCCAAAATTTCTTGAGGGGTTTACTTCCTGTGGAGGTGGAACACACCGTGACGCGGTCTCGAAAGCTCGGAGATCACCGAGCAAAGAGAACGCCGAGGCGCCGCGGCGACGCCTCGGCCCGGAGCTCTGGAGAAGAAAGGCGATGGAGAAGGAAACGAGGTAGGGAAAACCCTCGGTGGCTTTTGTAGGAGCAGGCGAAGGCAGCGAGGTGAGGCGGTGGGCGGTGAAAAGACCGTGAGCCGCACGGCAAAGATGCATGCGCGGCGCGGCGGCGAGCGAGCGGCGAAGCGGTAGGAGCTGGCGCAGCGACGTGGCGGGGAAGACCTGTAGGTGGGACCGCTCTGTCAGCGAGAGAGAAGGGGGCGGCTCGAGTCGGAGTCTCGTGCGGTGCGACGAGTGGGTTTAACTCGATCAAGATCATATCGACCGCTGGATCTTACACGACGATCGAGATCCGATAGAGCAATAGGACACCGATTGTATACACAAACGTGGACCGTGCGACCGCATCGGACGGTCACGAGCGAAAAGACTCGGGCGACGCAGCGAGCTGGCGCGATCAAGCCGAGTGGCGCGGTCGGAACTTAAGTCGGGCTCGGGTTCGAGCCCGATGAATAGTGACTTCAGATTTGAGTTTAAAAGGCTGAGGGAGTTTGGAGAATTTTTAGAGATAGCTCCCGAGCTCCAAAATTTCCGAAATTTTTATGGTAGCTACTAGGGACAGATAACAACATTTCATAAATTTTCCAGAACTTTTTATGCACTGCATTGTTCTGCAGAAAATTCACAAGCTGCTGACCTAGGGTTTGACCAGAAATTCAAACTAGTTTGACTTGGCCATTTGAAATAGCAAACAAAATCTAAAAATTGTGAAATAATTCAGGGAGGTAGATAGGATGATCAAAATGATAGGAAAAATAATTTCAGAGGATGATCACAAGTTTGAAAGCCAAGAATTTGTTGACAACAATTTCCAATCACAAGAATTAAATTCTAAAAATTGGAAATTGCTAAGGAAAATTTGGAAAACTACCAAATGACTTCATGAGATAACAAAAGTTTTTATTTCTCCTCAAAATGTTACATTTGAAATACAAACCCTGAGTTAGGGCTGTTACAAATCTCCCTCCCCCTTACAGGAATCTCGCCCCGAGATTCTGATCACTGGGAGAAGAAGGACGGGTAGTCTGCTCGGAGACGATCTTCCCGCTCCCAAGTGGCTTCATCCTGAGTGATTCGACCACCGAACTTTAAGGAACTTGATCACACGGTTCCTTGTTCTTCGCTCACCTTCTTCGAGGATACTGGACGGGCGCTCACGATAAGACAGATCTTCCTGCACATCGATATTTTCCAAGGGCGTTTCCTCCACAGGAACGCGAAGGCACTTCTTCAATTGTGACACATGGAAAACATCATACACTTCTTCAAGTGTAGCTGGCAATTCTAGTTTGTATGCAACAGCTCCCACCTTCTTGATGATGCGACACGCCCGACATATCGAGGAGCTAGTTTGCCCTGACACCAAACGACGATGTCCCTTCAAGGGTGAGACTTTGAGATACACAAAGTCATTGGGCCGAAACTCACTCACGACGACGCCGATCCGCATAGCTCTTCCGCTCGACTGAGCTACGCGCAAGTGCTCACGTAATCAATCGCACTTGACTTTCACCTCATTGATGGAATTGGGCCAAAGAACCGCCTTTCACCGCCGACCAAAGTGCAACGGTGTCTGCGTGATCGCCGCCATACAAGGCCTCAAATGGTGCCATACCGAAACTAGCCCGAAGTCGTTGTTGTAAGAGAACTCGCAAGCGGTAGGCACTTCTCCCAATTCTTCCCATAGAAAGAACACAGCACAGAGCATATCCTCTAGCACTGGTTGACGCGCTCCGCCTCGACCATCACCGAGGTGATAGGTCGAGCTGAAAGAAAGACGGGTTCCTATAGCTTTTGCAAATCGTACAAAACGAGAAGTGAACAAAGAACCGCGGTCCGACACAATGGTCCGGGCACACCATGCAAACTCACAATGCGGGATATGTAAAGATCGCTAGCTGATTCACATCAAGCTTCGATCGACCGAAGGAAATGAGCCACCTTCACAATCAATCAATGATAACCCATAATGCATCCTTCCCCAAGGAGTACGGGTAGACCAGTTGATGAAGTCCATGCCTCACGTAATTCCACTTCCATTCGCATCGCAAAGGCGTAGAAGACTCTGAACGCCGATGCTCGGCCTTGGCGCGACAAAGATATGTCACATCCGCAACGAACCCGCAATCTCGCTTCATGCGAGTCCACCGTAATCTCTAACGCAGATCTTGGTACATTTTAGTGGCCCCGGGATGGATGGACAAAGGGGAATCATGGGCCTCCTGGAGAATCAAATCCCGCAATTCCGGAACCTTTGGAACCACGAGACGCTGCCCAAACTATACAACACCGTGCTCATCCTCTGTGAAACACTTGGCTGAACCATTCTTGATGTTCTGCTTGATTTTACCCACACCAACATCTGATTGTTGTG
Organism: Ampelocalamus luodianensis; assembly: GCA_036346255.1. Lineage (NCBI taxonomy): Eukaryota > Viridiplantae > Streptophyta > Magnoliopsida > Poales > Poaceae > Ampelocalamus > Ampelocalamus luodianensis. Next base: position 19,200,710 of record CM070631.1, on the reverse strand, counting down.
CTGACTTGATTTGATCCATCAAGGTTGGTTGCACAACCAAGGCAGCGAGGGAACCATGCTCGACCAAACCCAAGTTGAGACGCTGAAATTCTGCAAGAAGTGCAGGTTGCTGCTCTTGGATCATCAGAGTATTGCAATACACTTTTCGGCTAAGCGCATCAGCCACGACGTTGGCTTTGCCAGGATGATACTGAATACTCATATCATAATCTTTGATCAATTCCAGCCATCTCCTCTGCCTGAGGTTCAGATCTGGCTGAGTGAATAAGTACTTCAAACTCTTGTGATCGGAATACACCTCACAGCGGTTACCGATCAGATAATGCCGCCAAATCTTGAGTGCATGAACCATCGCAGCGAAGCTCTAAATCATGGGTGGATAGTTGAGTTCATGCGTCTCAATCGCTTAGATGCATAGGCAACTTCCTTGCCTTCTTGCATAAGCACGCACCCGAGTCCCTGACGAGAGGCATCGCAATAAACATCGAAGCTCTTGTGGATATCAGGAAGAGTAAGGACTGGGGCTGAAGTCAATCGCTGCTTGAGCTCCTGAAAGCTCTCATCACAGGCAGAGGACCACACAAACTTCTTGTCCTTCTTGAGCAATTCAGTCATTGGTTTTGCAATCTTGGAGAAGTTCTCGATAAAATGGCGGTAGTAGCCCGCTAAACCGAGAAAACTCCGCACATCAGTGACTGACTTGGGCTGCCCCCAAGATAGAACATCACTGACCTTGCTGGGATCCACAGCTATGCCTCCAGCTGAAAGAACATGGCCCAAGAATGCCACTTCCTTCAACCAGAACTCACATTTGCTAAATTTTGCATATAGCTGGTGCTCCCGCAATTTGCCCAAAACAATCTTCAAATGCTCAGCATGCTCTTCTTCAGTCTTGGAATAAATAAGAATATCATCAATGAAGACCACCACAAATTTATCCAAAAACTCCGTGAATACTGAATTCATTAAGTTCATGAATAAAGTCGAGCATTGGTTAAACCAAAGGACATGACGGTGTACTGCATGCACCATAACGAGTAGTGAAAGCCGTCTTCTGGAATATCTTCGATCGATCTCGACTGATGATACCCCATTCTCAAATCAATCTTTGAGAACACACTGGCTCCAGCCAACCGACGAGCAGATCATCAATGCGGGCGAGGATATTTGTTCTTCACCGTCACCTCATTGAGTGGACGGTAATCCACACACATGCGCAAAGTCTTGTCCTTCTTCTTCACAAAGATCACCGGACAACTCCAAGGAGATGAACTGGGACGGATGAAACCCTTTGCTTGGAGCTCACCAAGCTATTTCTTCAATTCTTCTAGCTCATTGGGAGGCATCCGATACGGCGCCTTCGAAATAGGGGCGGTACCGGGTAGCAACTCAATGACAAACTCAAGGTCTCGAATCGAGGCATCCTGTGCAAATCTTTCGAAAGACATCCCCAAAGTCAGATACTATGGGAACATCCTGAATCTGCAAGGCTGGCTTCGCTTCTAATGCACATAGATGTGGCCTCTGCAGCTGCGGCGAAAATTCAACCTGCTCGCCTGAAGGGCTGGTGAGATAGACAATCTTCCTTGCACAATCGACGGCCCTAAGTGTTGGGACAACCAATCCATGCCAAGAATCACATCCGCATTTGCCGAATCGAGGTAATAAGGTTTGCCAAAAATCCCACTCCTTTAACTATGATAGGAACATCCCGACATTGTAAATCACCCTCATTTCCGACCCGAGAGCGGATGAGCAAAGGAATCCCTAAAGGAACACAAAGAAGACCACTAGCAGCAGCAAATGATCTTGAAATAAAGAATGCGATGCTCCGTAATCAAATAATACCGCAGCAGACGAGAATTAACAAGAAGTGTACCCATCACGACATCCGCGCCCCGAGCCTCCTCACCGAAAGATGGTTGACTCGACCGCCGCACTCGGGCCTTCGGATGATCTTCCGTCGTGGGTGACCACTCCCCGCCGCGCCCTCCATTAGGACGCGGGCCGCCGCAACACTCGAGGGCAAGCGCTGGCGTAATGGCCCTTGTTGTGGCGGCGAAAACAAGTAACCTCGCCGCCGGATTGCGGAGGCCACTCTGGCCGATCGCAGCGACGTGGCTGAAACACGCCCGCGATGGACGAGGAACCGCGCTGATGGCCTCGGCTTTGGTGGAGCAGGAACGGGTCCTCGTGCCGCCCACCGGGACGAGTGAGGCGGTGTGAGTAGATCGATCGCGCTCCCACTTGCGCTATGGACTCACCAGCGCTTAGCCTTATGCTCGCAACAATGGCCTTATCTACCAAGGCCCGAAAGTCGAGAAATCCACACAGACGACTTGTCCTGCGCCTCCTGACAAGCCATCCATAAACTTCTCCCGCTTGGCCTCATCGAGGCCACCTCTCCGAGCATAACGAGCCAAATGATTAAACTCAGAGAGGTACTCGTCACTGACTTGCGCCTTGTTTGAGCGCGAAACTCCTTCTTCTTCGCCTTCATTAGGCCATCGGGGATGTGGGCCCGACGGAAAGTCGATCTCGAACTCTTCCCACGCGACCACATGGCTCGCGCGGGCGCATGGCGAGATAGTTCTCCCACCATGAGAGTGCCGCGCCCTCAAGCCGGTGGGACGCGAAGAGCGCTTATCCCGTGCACGGCATCGATCTATGTTGAGCTCGCCAACCATGCGCAGCCAATCATCCGCATCGAGAGGGTCCTCGAGCGGAGAAAGTCGGCGGCGCGCAGACGAGGAACTCGCAAGTCCCCGCGAGTCCGTGTCCACCACCATCGGCAGGAGTGGAGGTATTCCTAGCAATAACCTCCAAGATGTGCGTCGTCCATGCGGTTTCGCTCGACCGAGCGAGAACCTCACCATGGTCGGAGGAGGGGGAAGCCTAGTCGCCACCCACGGCGACAAAGACATCTCACGTAGTGAGGCCCTTGGGGCTCACCTCTTCCTCTGCAACAAAAACATTAAGCAAAGCACCGAGTACAAAGATTGTCTTTGTACCGCAAGACCGACGTGTGAACTAGCGGACTGCTCATATGCTACATGCAGGTTTGTTTGGTGGAGGCCATATGTTTCATTTGCATAAAGCCAATTTTCATTTGCAATACTATAATATAGTTTGAAGGCAAGTTTGCAATTCATTTTAATGTTGAAATAACAATAAAGGAAATAATAAAAGAGCAAAGATAAACAACCTAGAAGTGACTATCCCAATAGCCACCATTAACAATAGCACGAATCCCGCATTCGCACTCACCCACAATTTTTAGTTAAAGGTTGTAGTTTAACTCTTGAAAAGCTTACCCAAGCGTGTCCATCACCTAGACGAGGCTATTCGAATAGTTTTTAAACCTCGCAGGGTGTACCACGCACTCACACTTTAGACCGCCTTTAAGCCAAAGCACACTTCCGAAGGTATGCCGGCACAGCTAAGTCCTACGAGACTGTTTCCAATATTGTGTATTAACTACGAGCCGCTCGTATGGATAGAAATCCATACGCTTACATGGTAAAGCCGAAAAGACAACTACCCAGTCAGGGTAAAGCTTTTCTGTGAGGACCCCGGTTTATTCGGCTTGTACTGTTTAACCATCCACTTGGTCCTAACAGTACAAATCAAATAAACCAAGCCTCGAGATATGTATATGTGGATACCATGGGGATATGCTCATGATCTTAGGATGATGTGACAATTGGCAATGACGTTGAAGGTTTGCGGAAACACGAGTTTTCGGCAAAGTTCAGATTCTGTCAGGTCTCAAGCGGTCGACCGCCTTGGTGGCGGTCGATCGCCCATACCTCGGTGTTTTTGTCGGGCGGTTCGACCGCCGGTCGCGGTCCGATCGCTAGTAGCGGTCCGACCGGCGTCCGATGAGCGGTCGACCGCAAGTTGAGTGGCATTGAGTTTGAGGTCAGCCAAAAATAGAGTGTGTAGGCAAGTGAGGAGATTCATCGCACTTGGTCTCATAATTTTGGAGCCTCCGGTCAAAAGTTCTATTCGTTTTAAATTTCCGAGAGGTTGCGGATTTCAGCGTTGAAATTTCGGCTAGGTCCTTTTGGCGGCCGACCGCCTTCTGTTATGCGGTCGATGGCGGTGGCGGCCGACCGCCAAGGTGGCGGTCCGACCGAGCCACTTAAGTCATCGCGCGGTGGCGCGATGGTTGCTTGTTAGGTCAAGTTCGTGGATTTCATGGCATATGTGTTGCATGATGCATGTTTTTGACTAACGTGGGTCAAGTTGTGAAGAACTTGTTCCCGAATTCGATTTTCTTGTCTATTGTTGTGCAGGTTGCTTGGTGATCAACGACGGTCAACGGCGAGGATGATCGGGACTAGGCTTGGAGAGCTGAGGTTCAAAACGATCGTCGATGCTGGGTGAAGTCATTGACTCAAGCATGGTGCAAGATGGACAAAGGTGACCGAACGGGCAGTTCGGTGCGACGGGTTGAATCAAGCGGCGCGGGGGTCGGTGCAAGTGCCATGGTGGTTTCGGTGAAGCCGAATGGGAGAGACTTGCCGACATGATGAGAGCCGTTGGATCAACCTACACGTAGCGGAGCAAGCGAGTGCTTCGCACAAAATGAACACGGCGCTTTAAAATACGTGCGTGTGTCACCCGTTTGTTTTGGGCCTTAACGGGAGCCCATTAGGGAGACTCTATTAGAAACCCTAAGCCTCCACTATAAATAGAGGAGGGAGGTGGCTGCACCTGCCTCTCGCCCCTCGACCCTTTCATTGTTTTTGAAACCCTAATTTGCTTAGGGAGAGGAGGAGCGGAGGTTAGGGTTCTAGAGAGTTGGATTTGATTTCGTGCTCATGCATTGAGTCTTTGTCATCCATTGATGGAGTGGCTGTAAACCAGATCAAATCAATCCAAAGAAAGTTTCTTCAAAAGTGAGTTCATGTGCTTTCTTTCTCTCTTTTGATGAATTGAGTCTTTGTTTGATCCGTGAGTTATTGCTTAGTTTCTTGACGTGATTTAGCTTGCTGTGACGTGTGAGAATACACCTAGGATCATCAAGATCATCAATCACCCACGCAAGTCTTAAGATCATATTTCGCTTTGACTCGGTTTTTGACCTAACTTCGCTCAAACGGTAAAAGGTCTGAACCTGAGCAAGAATTATCACAATTGTTGCTTGGAATAGGTTCCTGACATCCTTAGGAAGTTGTGTGTCAAGTTTCACAAAGTTTGGATGCACGAATCAAAAGTTTGATCAATTTGCGTTTCGGTTTGTCGGGCTGATTTTACTGTTCATCGAACGAGAGGTCTGACCTCCCGTGAAATCGGTCTGACCGCCCGAGGTAGCGGTCTGACCGCTTGGATCGGTCTGACCGCCCCCGTGAGAGGTCAGACCGCCCGAGCCTCTGTGTTTTGGTTTTGTGTTGATTTTACTTTGGGGTTTTGAGTTGATTCAATACAAGTCTTCCACATGCATGATTGATTGATCTTCATAGCTTTCATAGCTATTGGAGTGAGATTCGTATTGAGTTGAATTTGGAAGAAAAAGAGTTCGTGCTCCTATTCACCCCCTAGTCGCCTTTTCGGTCCAACAGTGGTATCGAGCCCTGTTAGTTCAATCTTGATCTTAACCGTCACCGAACTTTGGCGATGGATAAGTACTCTTCCAAACCGCATATCTTCGATGGGCACGACTATGCCTTTTGGAAGAACGCATGCGTGTCTTTCTTGAGAGCGAACCACGAGGTATTTGGGAGGCTGTTCGAGGCCGCTTATCTTGCCGAGGTTGCTACGCCACCAAGCTCTTTGGCTAATGACCGTAAGGCAAAGAATTTTCTATATGGTGGGCTTGGTAGACAGAATATGACAGATTTGTAATCTCGAGATCGACATGAGATTTGGAAGACCTCAAACCTATCATGAGGGTTCTTCCCAAATCAAACAAGTGCGTCAACAGTCTATAAAAGAGAATATAACAAATTCGAGATGCGTCTGGTGAGAGCATCGATGACATTTTGATCGCTTCAACACGCTGATAAATCGGATGAAGTCCATTGGTATTGAATTTACACGATCAAAATGCCATCCATCTCCGGCTGCAATCAACACCGTGGAGTGGGAGATAAAGGCTACCGCCATTCAGAAAATGTCAACTTCTCTCGATCCGACTTTGGAGTGCTCTATAGCAAGCTCAAGACTCATGAGATCCGTAAAGTGACCATTCTAAGAAGGGTAACATGGCTTTGGTAGCGCAGACCGCTCAAGAGAGCCTCGATGGGTCGTTTGAGTCTTCTTCGAGTTTTCACTTGCTTCTTTATCTGCAATCCAAAAGAGGATCTTGAGAGTATTCCCGAGCCCGAGATGGCGCTTTTGATTAAGAAGTTCACAAGGGCCTACAACAATATGAGAAACAAAAGAGAGGCGGCCTGTGACTTGTTATGAGTGTGGAGAGCTTAATCACATCCGGGCAAATTGCCCCAAGCTGAAAGGTAAGAGCTGTTGGGAAACAGGTAGGCTACACTAGCGCAAATTTAAAAAATTCTACGTAAACCAAGATCACTGCAGCTTATAGATCACGGTCTTACCACTAGAGCGCGCAGTGCGGAAGTTGATGCGACGACGTCGGGCGGTGTAGTCGTACTCGATTGATGCAAGACGTCGGGCAGAGTAGTCGTACTACTTCCTCGTCCTCGTCGCGCGCCCCACGCACAGCTCCTTTCTTGCGGTTCGTCCCAACGCCACGATGCGGCGCCCAAAGGTATCCACACGCACGGGAGAAGCGACGACGCGGACTACTAGATCCGCGCGAGCGACTAGGGCGTGGGAGGGTGGCGGCGGGGTTTGAGGATGTCACGAAAAACTCAACCTCAACCAGCGCCGCCCTCCTTTTATAGACGTCCTTATAATGGGCTTCTACGAATAGAGGCCCATTAGGACTCAATGCCCGCCTAATTTAGATCCAATCCGAATTAGGCTTCACTTCTTAAGTGTGTGACCTATGGTTCACATATGTTTAGACATGACGCGAGTACACATACTTGGTCAATAGTTGGTAGCGGCCTCTAGCAAGACGTGCCAACTCCTAAACATACGTAAAGATCATATCGGACGAACCATCACAACGTTATGTACATGCCAATCCCTTTGCCTCACGATATTCAGTTGAGCTCCAAGCTGACCACTCTTTCTCGATCCTGTGATCCGGAATCCCTTACTATTTTAACTCTTAACCTTAAGTAGCATGGCCATGCATTTACGGATCCGATCACTCGAGGGCCCAGATATCTCTCTCGGTAGAGAGGGCAAATCCCATCTCGATCGACCATGCCTCGCAAAGATGCTTCATGACAAACCCGAAAGCTACCTTTATAACTACCGATTCACGGAGTAGCGTTTGATAGCCCCTAAGTAGGTCGATTCACATCTCAAGTACATACGACAATCTCGTGTCTAAGGACAAGGCGTACACATTGTGTAGAGAGAACCATAAGAATAATTACTATGTCTCATGTTGGGTCGGTCCAACCCCATGTTCTAAACATGTGTCCACATTATTGGTTTGACATCTCCATGTCTATGACCTGTGAAACATGGTCATCAACCGATACATGTGTTAATCCATCATTCACGTGTGTCCTCACATGAACTCCGACTAGGGACAACTTTAGAATAACCATACAAGTAAAGAGTTTCACAAACAAGTCACATACTTGTTAATCAACACAAAGGCAATATTCAAGGAACATTTATTAAATCATGGATACAATGAAATATCATCATCAATATGATTGCCTCTAGGCATATCTCCAACATCTCCCACTTGCACTAGAGTCAATCTAGAAGATATCTAATACCCATAGCTCTTGTGTGCGCTCATGCTTAGGCTGTGGGAGAGGCTTCGTCAAAGGATCTGAAATATTCAAATCCGTGTGTATTTTGCATATCTTTAAATCTCCTCGATTAAGGATCTCTCGAATGAGATGAAACCGCCGTAGTATGTGTTTGTTCTTTTAGTGATTCCTCGGCTCCTTGGCTTGCGCAATGGCCCCACTGTTATCACAGTAAAGATCCAGAGGACTGCACGCACTAGGAACCACACCTAGTTCAGTTATGAACTTCCTTATCCAAACACCTTCCTTTGCCGCTGTGAAGCGCAATGTACTCGGCCTCCGTTGTAGAGTCGACAACGAGCCTCCCGCTTGGAACTCTTCCAACTTACCGCACTCACCGCTCAAAAGGAACACAAAACCCGATTGCGATTTGTAATCATCTTTGTCGGTTTGAAGCTTGCATCGTGTAACCATTTACAACGAGCTCTTCCTCACCTCCGTGAGACTCTAACACATCCTTAGTTCTTCTCAAATACTTGAGGATGTTTTTAATCGCTGTCCGATGACTCTCACCGATCACCGTATCTGCTCAGTAACACTTAGAGCATAGGAAACATCTCTGGCGAGTACACATCATAGCATACATGATAGATCCAATGGCGAAGCATATGGAATCTTACTCATGCGATCTCGCTCATCAGTTGTCGAAGGACACCGAGTCTTGCCAAGATTTATGCCATGAGACATGGGCAAGAACCCTTTCTTTGCCTCCTCCATGTTGAACCGTTTCAACACTTTGTCAATGTAAGTACTCTGCTTAATCCTATTAGCCTTTTTGATCTATCTCTATGGATCTTAATACCCAAAAATATATTCGCTTCCCTAAGTCCTTCATTGAGAAACTATTTTTGGTGAGGTCTTAACGGACTCGAGCATAGGAATATCATTTCCAATCAGTAATATGTCATCTACATATAAGATTAGAAATACGAGTGAGCTCCCACTTGTCTTCTTGTAAACACAAGATTCTTCTTCGTTTTTGATGAAGTCAAACCCTTTGACCACTTCATCAAAACGAATGTTCCAACTCCGAGATGCTTGCTTCAATCCATAAATGGATTTTGAAGTTTGCATACTTTTCTAGCATTGTTTGATCGACAAAACCCTCGGCCGTATCATATACACGTCCTCGGTTAAATTTCCATTAAGGAAAGCGTTTTGACATCCATCGCCATATCTCATAGTCGAAATATGCAAACAATAGCTAGAATGATCCGTATTGATTTAAGCATCGCTACAGGTGAGAAAGTCTCATCGTAGTCAACTCCTTGAACTTGCCGAAAACCTTTTGCGACAAGTCGAGCTTTATGGATATGAACATTTCCATCCATATCAATCTTCCTTTTATAGATCCATTTGCACTCTATGGTTTTAACACCATCAGGTGGGTCAACCAAATTCCAAACTTGATTGTCTCCCATGGATGCTATCTCGGATCTCATGGCACTATGCCATTTCTCGAGTCCTGGTCCATCATTGCTTCCGCGATAGGTCGTAGGCTCATCATTGTCTAACAATAATATATCTCGCGCATTGCGGAGCCTTTCCGACCTTCGTGGTGGTGGTGCTTCCTTTGCCATGGGTTCCTCAACTTGTTCTGCCACATGGGCATCATTCGTCGAGTCTTCCCCGATTGGTTCATCTTGAACTTCTTCAAGCTGCACCGTTCTTCCACTTGTCTCCCTGTTGAGAAACTCTTTCTCTAGGAAAACACCACTTCGAGCGACAAACACTTTGCCCTCTAGTCGGTTGTAGAAGTAATATCCAAAGGTTTCCTTCGGATATCCCACGAAAATGCATTTATCCGACTTGGGTGTGAGCTTGTCCGATCAGAGTCGCTGACAAACGCCTCACATCCCCAAATCTTTAGAAAAGACAAACTGTGACTCTTCCCAGTCCATATCTCATATGGTGTCTTAACTACGGATTTAGACGGTACCCTATTAAGTGTGAAAGCTGCCGTTTCTAGAGCGTAACCCCAAAAGGATAATGGTAAATCTGACTGGCTCATCATCGATCGAACCATGTCCAACAAGGTCCGATTACGCCGCTCGGATACCCCGTTTCTTTGAGGCGTTCCGGGCGGTGTTAGCTGTGGAACAATTCCGCAACTCTTCAGATGATTGCTAAATTCATGACTCAAATACTCGCCACCACGATCAGATCGCAGAGCCTTAATTTTCTTGGCACGTTGATTTTCAACCTCATTCGGAACTCTTTGAACTTTTCAAAAGTTTGGACTTATGCTTCATTAAGTAGACATAGCCATATCTACTAAAATCATCGTGAAAGTTATGAAGTAATGAAATCCACCTCTAGCGATCGTGCTCATTGGTCCACATACATCGTATGTATGATTTCCAACAAGTCCGACGCCTCTCAAAAGAACCTTTGAAAGGTGATTTGGTCATCTTACCAAGCAAACAAGCTTCACATGTCTCAGATGATTCAAAATCAAACGGTTAGAAGACCATCGACATGGAGCTTCTTCATGCGCTTTTCACTTATGTGACCCAAACGACAATGCCAAACGTAGGTGGGATTCAAATCATTAGGTCGAAGTCTTTTAGCATTTATGTTAAAGATAGGCGCATCATCAAGATTTAAAATAAATAACCCATTCACAATGGACTTAAAAGCCATAAACATTCCATTTTTAGAGATCAAACAACCATTGTCTTTACTTGCAAATGAATAACCATCTCTCATCAAACATGAGGGGATAAAATGTTTGACTCATACTAGGAACATAATAACAATTATTCAATTCCATAATAAATCTTGAAGGAAGCTGAAGTTGCATGGTGCCGACGGTCAACGCAAAGCAACCCTTGCTTTATTCCCGACGCGAAAATCAACTTCACCTCTTGCGACTCCTCTACTTCTTATTAGCCCTCGATCGAGTTGCAAATGTGAGCAAGCGATCCGGTATCAAATACCCAAGAGTTAATAGGAGAATCTGCGAGAAAAATGTCTAAAACATTTATGACAAGTGTACCATGGGTGGAAGTCTTACTTCCGGCCTTCTTCTTGCATTCATCGAATCCATGTACTTCTTGCGTTTCTCTTCCGGTGGCGTTTCTTTACAATAGAAGCATACTGTCTCAGCTCTGTGTCCGAAGATTAGGCTTAGGCGTTGGCTTCGAGATCATATCTTTAACCTTACCCTTATTCTTTGGCCATGGCTTACCCTTTTCTTGAAGCTAGACTTGTTCTCAAGATGACCATCACATGGCTAGGCCACGCACACTTCTTAATGTCATTCTCTGCTGTTTTGAGCATCCCACAAAGCTCATTAAGGCCCTTATCCGCCCCATGCATATGGTAGTTCGAAATGAAATGCCCATAGCTAGGTGGAAGAGACGCTTAAATGAAATCGATGGCCAACTCTTGGCCAATTGGAAACCAAGTTTATCCAAAGTCCGATCAGAACCAACCATTTTGATCACATGTGGGCCTACGGGTGCACCTTACATTAACTGCATTCCGAAAAGCCTTAGAGACATTGAACCGTTCGGTCTGGCTCGTATGCGGAACATGTCCTTAAGCGCTATGATCATATCATACGCTTCCGATCCTCAAAATGCTTTTGAAGGTCGGGTTCCATGCATGCAAGCATAAGACAGCTAATCTCAAGAGAGTCATCACATGCTTTCTTGTAGGCATTTTTAACACAGAGAGCGCATTATTTGCGTGTTCTTACGGGATTGGGGTGTCGAACGTTTTCCTTTTATACGCCACGAGAACAATTCTCGAGTTACGGACCATTCGAATAGTTTGTTCCATTTAATTTCTCTTTCTCAAGAATCGATCGCAAAGCAAAAGGGTGTGCGTGGTTGCTAGATGCCATTGATCTACAATAGGAAATGCAAAATACTAAGACAAATAAAACCATGATAGAGTAAATCAGATTAAACAAATTTAATAGAATGTACTCCCACTAAAATCAACATCCTCTGTTGATTCTTAGCGATTCAAGATCCGCAATTAACGAGTCTACTAGTGAGCTTTTGCATCTCCGCTAGGAGACAAGGTACTTGGTAAGCAACACCTTGCTAATCATATCTCTATATGACTCTTGTTGTTGGGTGACATCTCTATGCCCCGCGCCCAACCTTTATGCCCCAAGGCCCATAACCTTTATGATAACCTTGTTAAGTTCACCAATCCTTATGCATGTAAGTATCAGATACAAAACCCATCTAGTCAAGGAAAGTTGATGGTGCCCTAATTTTATAGACCCACCATCAATTTACAAGACATGGGATGGTGCAAAGTTTAATTGGGAGGGCATATGTTTAACTTAACATTTTGTGAGGGATCGCTATACTTCTACCATTCAAACATGCATAGGAGTAAAACAATAGGAATAGCATTCACACGCTTGTGACTCAAGATGGCCCATTTTCTCATGGTGATCTCCATCGCCATAGAATCATCCACCATGATGATCTCCATCTCCATGGTTCATGTGTGCCATCCCTCCAAGTGATGTGTCCTCCGAGTACTACTATAAGCTATTACTCATAACAGACTAGTAATAAAATACATGGATACTAGGAATCATCACAAGTCGCACGCAGTCGTTAATACAATACTTTGACAACACAATGGCTCCACCGTGTTGCCGCATCCACGACACGCAGTCATGCAAATATTACAAACATGCATCACATACACATTAGGCCATCCGTCACATACATCCTGCAAAAACAAGTTTATGCATAGAATCGCAATCACGGATAGGGGTGGGGTTTCCCCGCGGGTTCGAAGGGCAGCGCCCCGCGTATCTCGGCGTCCGGACATTCGTAAAAAAAAGAGATCCAATCTATGCAATTTTTACATAGGATTTTGATCGGCAAATCATATTTACCACAAATCGACTCATCGCTCCGATTCGACCAATTTGTATTGATCTTCGCATGCCGCAACCGGTTTTACGTGTCACTGTCTACCCCGATGGCGAATCCGACCGGTAGGGGTATGTTGTTTCACGACCTTAGCAGCATGATCACGGTACATCGATTATTAATCTAGGTTCCGATTCGATCAATCATATTGATCTTCGCATTCATAACCGGTTTACGTGTCACTGTCTACCCGATGGCGAATCCGACGGTAGGGTATGTTGTTTCACGACCTTAGCGGCATGATCACGAAACCGATCAATCCATTACGTAACTATACAATCGATCACATCGATCATACCGATTTACATATCGCCATATGCAAATCACCCGAACCTATAACATGACAGCAACCGCTCTGATACCACTGTTGGGAAACAGGTAGGCTACACTAGCGCAAATTAAAAAATTCTACCCGTAAACCAAGATCACTGCAGTTATAGATCACGGTCTTACCACTAGACGCGCAGGTGCGGAAGTTGATGCAAAGACGTCGGGCAGTGTAGTCGTACTCAGTTGATGCAGTACGTCGGGGCAGAGTAGTCGTACTACTTCCTCGTCCTCGTCGCGGCGTCCCACGTACAGCTCCTTTCTTGCGGTTCGTCCCAACGCCACAGATGCAGCGCCTCCAAAGGTATCCACACGTACGGGAGGAAGCGACGCACGCCGGACTACTAGATCGCGCGGCGACTAGGGCGTGGGAGGGTGGCGGCCGTGGTTTGAGGATGTCACGAAAAACTCAACCCTCAACGGCGCGCCCTGCCCTCCTTTTATAGGCGTCCTTATAATGGGCTTCTACGAATAGAGGCCCATTAGGACTCAATGCCCGATCTAATTTAGATCCAATCCGAATTAGGCTTCAGCCCTTAAGTGTGTGACCTATGGTTCACATATGTTTAGACATGACGCGAGTACACATACTTGGTCAATAGTTGGTAGCGGCCTCTAGCAAGGCGTGCCAACTCCTAAACATACGTAAAGATCATATCGGACGAACCATCACAACGTTATGTACATGCCAATCCCTTTGCCTCACGATATTCGGTTGAGCTCCAAGTGACCACTCTTTCGATCCCGTGATCCGGAATCCCTTACTATTTTAACTCTTAACCTTAAGTAGCATGGCCATGCATTTTGGATCCGATCACTCGAGGCCCGGAGATATCTCTCGGTAGAGAGGCAAATCCCATCTCGACCGACCATGCCTCGCAGCATGCTTCATGACAAACCCGAAAGCTACCTTTATAACTACCCGATTCGGAGTAGCGTTTGATAGCCCCTAAGTAGGTCGATTCACATCTCAAGTACATACGACAATCTCGTGTCTAAGGACAAGGCGTACACATTGTGTAGAGAGAACCATAAGAATAATTACTATGTCTCATGTTGGGTCGGTCCAACCCCATGTTCTAAACATGTGTCCACATTATTGGTTTGACATCTCCATGTCTATGACACATGAAACATGGTCATCAACCGATACATGTGCTAATCCATCATTCACGTGTGTCCTCACATGAACTCCGACTAGGGACAACTTTAGAATAACCATACAAGTAAAGAGTTTCACAAACAAGTCACATACTTGTTAATCAACACAAAGGCAATATTCAAGGAACATTTATTAAATCATGGATACAATGAAATATCATCATCAATATGATTGCCTCTAGGGCATATCTCCAACAAGAGCAACCACAAGGATGAAAAGCCAGCTTGGAAGAAGCCTCAGGGGCGCAAGCCCAGGTTTGATGATGCCAAGCTCAGGAAGGCTGCTCACCGGGTTCTTGCCGCTCTTGGAGATCGATCCTTGAGTGATGTGGACTCCGGGAGCGAGGAGGACAAGGAGGAGGAGCTCCCTCAAGACAAGAAGGGGAAGGCCAAGGACTTCACCGGCATGTGCTTCATGGCTGACTCCGACGACATCGATGACAACAATGAGGTATCTCCTTCTTATGATGTTCTCTTTGCTAGATGTGAAACTGTCTATGAGCAAATGCTAGGTCAGGATAAAGCTTTAAAGTTCATCATGACTAAGAATGAGGAGTTAGAGTCACAAGTAAAGAAACTCACATTAGAACTTGTGAATGCTAAGAGTCTTGAATCTGATGAATGTTCATCCTGCTATGCTTTACATTCTGAATTTGCTAAACTGCAATCTGCTCATGATATTGCTTTGCAACAACTTGAAAATGCTAGAACTGAGCTAATTGAAGTTAAATATGCTCCTTGCGAAAAATGTTTAGAGTCTAGCAAGTTGGTTGCTTCTGATGTGGTTGAATCTAGCTCTTGCTCTGTCTGCTTAGAACGTGAACGTGAATTACATGATGTTGTAGAAGCGGCTAGAGCTAAATATGCCAAGCTTAAGGACGTATTGATTACGCTACTTGTGCTTCATGTGAAGCTCTTAAGCTTGAAGTTGCTCTTTATAAGAAGAGGTTTGATGCTAAAACGTGTGATTCATGTGTTAACCTTAGAAAAGAAATTGCTTACCTTAATGACACATTAGAAAGATTTTCTAAAGGTAAGAAACAGTTAAACATGATTCTTGACAAGTCAAAAACTCCTTATAAGAAGCAAGGGTTAGGATACAACTTTGCCCAGGATAAATCTAATGACATTCAAATTTTGCGAAATGGCTTAGTTGAATTTGATACCCAACCTGCAAAGATCACTTTCAAATCTGCAGGTTTTGCCCAACCATCTGTTCAGTCAAAAGGTGCTTCTCCCAGTGGTACCAAGTACCATTGCACCTATTGCAAGAAGGATGGGCATTTAGTTGAGTTCTGTTGGCGTAGGTTGAAAAATGCTAAGAAAAATCTTGCTAGAATGTCATCTAACCAACCTAGAGCTTTTATGAGACATGGTAATTTAGAAAAGAAGAAACCTGGTCTAGGATTTATTTCACATGCTAGTGATTCTCATGCTCCTAGACAGGATAACTCTCATGTTAGAGTAACCATTGCTCACAATGAATTTCAAATAGAATCAAGGATAGCATACGCTTTGCATACTACTCTGCAGACATGTGTCTCAAAGATGGGTTCCCAAGTCATGTTTAACTAACCCTTGATGTTGAGACACATCGTTCTTTGTGCCTTGATTTTCGGATCACCGCGGAAGGAAGGACACATGGTTCGTGGACTCACTGTTCACGCCACATGACCAGGAGACTCAAAATGGTTCACCTCCTTCACGCGGTCGATAGGTGATGTCCTCATCACCTTTGGAGACAATACTCAAGGGCGGATTGAAGGAACAGAACAATTAGGGTGAATGACAATTTCATCCTAAAGGACGTCGCCCTTGTGGACAAGCTTAGGTTTAACTTACTCTCTGTCTCACAACTTCTTGATGATGGTTATGAGACAATATTTAAGAAAAATTCTTGTCGGGTGCTTGATTCTCTTTGGTGAGCTCGTTTTTGGGATTTATAGAGTTGCTAGGATCTTTGGAGCTGATTTTTCGAATCTTTGGTCGGTTCTCTTAAATGTTTGTTTACACCTTCTTCTCGAGTTCGGCTTTGGCACCGACGTTTGGGGCACATTGGTTTTGATCATCCGACGAGTTAGCAACCTTGATCTCATGAGAGGTTGCCCAAACTCAAAGCCGTCAAGGATCTTGTATGTGCGCCTCGTAGGCATGGCAAGCAAGTTGCCGCCTCACACCCTTGGTGACTTTGGTCATGACCGACGGACCGGGACGGTTGCTTCATATGGATCTTGTTGGTCTGCTAGGTTCGGTCAATTGGTGGCAAGTGGTACATTCTTGTCATAGTTGATGATTTTTGAGATACACTTGGGTGTTCTTTCTTGCTTCAAGGATGAAGCTTTTGGTTTTATCGTGATCTTGTTCTTCGTTTGGCTTCGAATTTTTGGTGCCTTGAGAGCGATCCCGCGATGACAATGGCACGGAGTTCAAGAATGCCTCGTTTGCCTCTTTTTGTGCCGAGCGCGGAATTGAGCATCGATTCTCTTCTCCACACGTTCCTCAACGAGAATGGCGTTGTGGAAAGGAAGAAACAGAACCTTAGTCGAGATGGCTAGGACAATGCTAGATGAGTATAGCTCCCGAGGAGGTTTTGGGTGAAGCTATTTCTACTGACTTGCCATATTGCAAATCGTGTCTACTTGAGACCTTCTTTGGGCAAGACTTCATATGAGCTTCGTTTTGGTAGAAAACCCTCTGTTTCTCATTTTTGAGTTTTTGGAGCTAAGTGTTTCATTCTCAAGACAGGAAACCTAGATAAATTTGAATCAAGGACTTTTGATGGTTTATTTCAGGTTATCTGCACATTCGAGGGGTTTCGGGTTTTAATGTTGAAACTAACATCATCCAGGAGACATGCAATGTCACTTTTGATGAGACTAGCCCTGGAGCTAGATCCGACATTTCAGGTGATACACAGGTGACAGAAAGCATTTTTGTGGAGGAAGATGATGACGAAGCTGATATTTGTCCTCCACCTGCTGCTGTTGAGGCTCCTGTCCAAGTTCCAGAACCTGCTACGTCTGCTTCACCTCCAATTGAGGCTCCTGCTGCATCTTCTTCATCAGCAGTACCTGCGGAGGTTGAGGAGATATTGTCTCCCCCGGGCGCTCCACTTCATATTCAGAGGCATCATCCTCCGGATCAGATGATTGGTAATCTTAATGAGCGAGTCACTCGCTCCAGGTATCACGATCCAAGTCTCTACTCTCATTCTGCATTTGTTGCTTCTTTCGAACCCCGCGATATATCACATGCGTTATCTGATTCTAGCTGGGTTAATGCCATGCATGAGGAGTTAGAGAATTTTGAGAGGAATAAGGTCTGGAATCTAGTAGAACCTCCTAGTGGTCATAATGTGATAGGAACCCGTTGGGTGTTCAAAAATAAACAAAATGAGGATGGTTCTGTGGTTAGAAACAAGGCTAGATTGGTAGCTCAGGGTTTTAGCCAAGTTGAGGGGTTAGACTTTGATGAGACATTTGCTCCTGTTGCTAGATTGGAAGCCATTCGCATTCTGCTTGCATTTGCTGCTTCTAAGGGCTTTAGATTATATCAGATGGATGTTAAGAGTGCCTTTTTGAATGGTTTTATAGAGGAGGAAGTGTATGTTAGACAACCCCCAGGCTTTGAGAATCCCAAGCATCCACATCATGTTTTCAAGCTATCCAAAGCCTTGTATGGTCTTAAGCAAGCCCCTAGAGCCTGGTATGATAGACTTAAGACCTTTTTGCTTAAGAATGATTTTGAGATGGGTAAGGTAGACAAGACCCTGTTCATCCTTAGGCGTGGCAATGACTTCCTGCTTGCTCAGATTTATGTAGATGATATTATCTTTGGTGGTTCTTCTCATGCTCTTGTTTCCAGCTTTTCTGAGACCATGTCCAGGGAATTTGAGATGAGTATGATGGGAGAACTCAACTACTTTCTGGGGCTTCAAATCAAGCAATGCAAGGAAGGGATCTTCATTCATCAGACGAAGTACACCAAGGATCTGCTCAAGCGCTTCGAGATGGGTGATCGCAGTCGATCGCCACTCCCATGGCGACCGATATTTTGGATCCAGATGAGGAAGGAGAAGCCGTGGATCAACGTGAGTACCGCAGCATGATTGGCTCCCTTCTGTACCTGACGGCCTCAAGACCGGACATCCACTTCACGGATGCCTGCATGCGAGGTTTGAGCGTCTCCGAGACTTCCCATCGCCAAGCCATTAAGCGCATCTTGTGTATTTACACTCTACCCTCGATGGCATTTGGTATTCCTGCTCGTCTTCCTTGTCCATTCGGGGGTTTTCTGATTCTGATTTTGCGGGCTGTCGGCTAGATAGGAAGAGTACCTCAGGCACTTGTCACTTCCTAGGCACTTCTCTTGTCTCTTGGTCTTCTAGGAAAGGTCTTCTGTTGCACAATCCATCAAGTGAATATGTAGGCTGCTAGTTGCTAGTTCTTTGTGTGATTTTGTGGACGGTGTCCACTCTTAAGGATTTTGGGTTGGCTTTTGATAGTGTTCCTCTTTTCTGTGATAACACTTCTGCGATTAATATTGCTAAAAACCCTGTGCAACACTCTAGGACCAAGCACATAGACATTCGCTATCACTTTCTTAGAGATCATGTCGAGAAGGGTGATATTGTCTTTGCATTTCGTGAGTCCGAGGCTCGGTTGGTGATATCCTCACCAAGCCTTTAGATCCAACTAGGTTTGCAACCTTGAGAAGTGAGTTAGGGGTAATTTATCCCTACGGTTTGGTTTGAGGGGGAGTTGGCTCTGTTCTGAACGTTTCTTGTTCATTTGAGCTTTTCTGTTTTTTTTTATATACCTTCTTCTAGTGGTATTTTCTTTTGATCTTTTTTAGGCTCTTTAAGTTTTTGTGCATCTCATTGTTTCATACTGCATTCATATGAAAAACCAAAAAGATGCATTGTTATATAAGTTTTTCTGCTTGTTTTTAAAATTGTGGCTTTGCTTATTACCCTTTTGAGCTTTAGTATTTCAATTCCGCTCAATGCCATGTCTAGTTCTTTGACTTGCTAGAATTATCATGCTTTCACATGTGTAGCTAAGTCTTTGCTGAATGAGCCAGAACCTTAAGACAACTTGAACTAAGAAACTGCAATTTGTGGATGTTTTAGCTAGTTGCGCAATTAGTGCTCCTTTTGTGACATTGGCCCTGTCAAAATTGCGGTGTTAGCTCTTGAATCTAGTATTGATCATTGCTTGAGCTTCTTGTTCTTTTAAGAATCTAAATCTGCTCTTGTGAAAAATGAAAAATCAAATTTTAAGATTGTCTTGTGCTTAAAATGTGCCAAACTATTCTCACGAGACTGCATGTGATAGACATGAACTTGGAGATAGTTTGATGATCCAGACGATCTCATGGGGACTGCTTGTCACAATTGACATGAACCTCAAGATTTGTTGCCCTGGTAGAAGCTTAGGAAGAGTTTGTGGATGGCTCCTAGTCCGGATCTTCTTCACTAAGATATACCTTTAATCAACTTCAATATTCATTGCAAATGAAAAACTGTTGAAACATGGGCGTTTGAGACAATTTGAGCAAAATGATTCAATTTAGGACTTGTTTGTTTCTTAATGTGGTCTTTCTTAGCGTCTTGATCTCACATTGACATTTTGACATGGCCAGTATCATTTTAGGATCTCTGTTGATGAACTTGCAAGATTTGAAGCTTTGCTTAAAATGCTAAAATTTATTGCTTTATTTTGAGCCTTCTAGCGTTAGCTTTGTTATATATGTCTTATCATGATCTTGCTAGCACATTCAGGCTGATATGTTGTTCGTGCAAAATTTAAAATGCTAGCTTGTTCTTTTGGGTAATCTCCAAAGCTTCTTGTAATCCAAAATTGAAAAATACAAAAATATGAAGCCACTTCATTGCATTTCATGCATGCTCCTTCTTATGCTTTTTCCTCATTCGCATTTGTTATCTCTCGGACGAGAGGAAGGCGTGATTCCTTGATGACTCCATTGTCAAAGGGGGAGAAGATATTTCAAAATGTGTAAAGGGGAGAGGATTTAAAAGTATTACAAAGAGGGAGAAAATTGGAGAATTTGAAATTTTCTGAAATTTGAGGATCATAGTGAGGGGGAGTTTCTTATTTGCTTTCTTATGGTCTTATTGCTCTTTCTGAACTTGAATTGCAATTTTTCTGAACTTGAATTGCAATTCTTGAGCCTCACCATGATCAAAGGTCATTTCGAACAATTGTTCTTTCATATGGACCTTAAGTGAGATTTTTTACTCCTCTTTGGAAATTGAAGCTTTCTTGCTTTCTTTTGCCTTATCTCACTTGCCGATGCTATTCTGAAGCCAGCTTGGTCATTTCCATTGCTTTCTCTTGCATTTGGACCAAGTTGTGCCTTTGCGTGAAAACGTTGAGTTTTTACTTTTCAAACCTCAAAACTTGCTTTTGTTGGGAATTGCCAATGTGTTCATCAAGGGGGAGATTGTAGATACCATGGGGATATGCTCATGATCTTAGGATGATGTGACAATTGGCAATGACGTTGAAGGTTTGCGGAAACACGAGTTTTCGGCAAAGTTCGATCTGTCAGTCTCAAGCGGTCGGCCGCCTTGGTGGCGGTCGGACCGCCATACTCGGTGTTTTGTCCGGGCGGTCGACCGCCGGTCGGTGGTCCGCCGCTTGGGTAGCGGTCCGGCGGCGTCGATGAGCGGTCGACAAGTTGAGTGGCATTGAGTTTGAGGCTGGGCCAAAAATAGAGTGTGTAGGCAAGTGAGGAGATTCTACTGCACTTGGTCTCATAATTTTTGGAGCCTCCAGTCAAAAGTTCTATTCGTTTTAAATTTCCAGAGAGGTTGCGGATTTCAGCGTTGAAATTTCGGCTAAGTCCCTTTTGTGGCGGTCGACCGCCTTACATACGACGGCGGAAGCCAAGGCTAGCGATCGACCGGTTTTCACGTAAGTCGTCGCCCGTGTGGCGGCGATGGTTGCTTGTTAGGTCAAGTTCGTGGATTTCATGGCATATGTGTTGCATGATGCATGTTTTTGACTAACGTGGGTCAAGTTGTGAAGAACTTGTTCCCGAATTCGATTTTCTTGTCTATTGTTGTGCAAAGTTGCTTGGTGATCAACGACGGTCAACGGCGAGGATGATCGGGACTAGGCTTGGAGGCGAGGTTCAAAACGATCGTCGATCTTTGGGTGAAGTCATTGAACTCAAGCATGGTGCAAGATGGACAAAGGTGACCGAGCAGGCGATTCGGTGCGACGGGTTGAATCAAGCGGCGCGGGTGGTGCAAGTGCCATGGTGGTTTCGGTGGCCGGATGGGAGAGACTTGCCGACATGATGAGAGCCGTTGGATCAACCTACACGTGGCGAGCAGCGAGTGCCGCACAACATGAACACGGCGCTTTAAAATGCGTGCGTGTGTCACCCGTTTGTTTTGGGCCTTAACGGGAGCCCATTAGGAGACTCTATTAGAAACCTAAGCCTCCACTATAAATAGAGGAGGAGGTGGCTGCACCGCCTCTCGCCCCTCGACCCTTTCATTGTTTTGAAACCCTAATTTGCTTAGGAGAGGAGGAGCGGAGGTTAGGGTTCTAGAGAGTTGGATTTGATTTCGTGCTCATGCATTGAGTCTTTGTCATCCATTGATGGAGTGGCTGTAAGCGAGATCAAATCAATCCAAAGAAAGTTTCTTCAAAAGTGAGTTCATGTGCTTTCTTTCTCTCTTTTGATGAATTGAGTCTTTGTTTGATCCGTGAGTTATTGCTTAGTTTCTTGACGTGATTTAGCTTGCTGTGGCGTGTGAGAATACATCTAGGATCATCAAGATCATCAATCACCCACGTGCAAGTCTTAAGATCATATTTTCGTTTTGACTCGGTTTTGACCTAACTTCGCTCAAGCGGTAAAAGGTCTGAACCTGAGCAAGAATTATCACAATTGTTGCTTGGAATAGGTTCCGACATCCTTAGGAAGTTGTGTGTCAAGTTTCACAAAGTTTGGATGCACGAATCAAAAGTTTGATCAATTTGCGCTTCGGTTTGTCGGGCTGATTTTATCGTTCATCGAGCGAGAGTGCGACCTCCGAGGTAGTGATCGACCGCTTGGATCGGTCGGACCGCCCCGTGAGAGGTCGACCGCCTGAGCTCTCGTGTTTTGGTTTTGTGTTGATTTTACTTTGGGGTTTTGAGTTGATTCAATACAAGTCTTCCATGTGCATGATTGATTGATCTTCATAGCTTTCATAGCTATTGGAGTGAGATTCGTATTGAGTTGAATTTGGAAGAAAAAGAGTTCGTGCTCTATTCACCCCTAGTCGCCTTTTAGGTCCAACGGTATACTTCCCGAGTGCAGTATACACACCTCGTTACAAAATCATGCATCAATTCCATTCATACACATAGAGCCGAAGCAAAGCAACAACTGAAAGACATAGGTAATATAAAGAGAGTTATTACAACAGAGAGGCCGACCGGCCAAATAACACATAAGTAACTAATTTAAACAGCGGAAGCAAAATGGCCATAAGATGGCAATAAACAAAAGCCAATCGGTGTGCCTTTACCCACAAGGCAACCAACCGGACCGCCAAGCTAATCGTCCCAAAGCAGCAGCATAACACGGCTCACAAAAGTGAGGCCCTTGGGGCTCACCTTCTTCCTCTGCAACAATTAATATTAAGCAAAGCAGATGAGTACAAAACTTGTTTTTGTACTCGCAAGACTGACGTGTGAGATAACAGAACTATAATTAACTACATGCAAGCTTTATTTAAGTGGATGAGGCTCGGACTTATTTTCACGTAAAGCAAGTTTTCATTTGCAATAAGGTAATAGATTCAAAGCAAGTTTGCAATTAACTTTTATTGTTCAAATAAAGAGAGACAATTATAACAATAGGTAGAGAACGATTGCCAACCTAGAAGTGACTAACCCATAGTCACCACAACAATAGCATGAAGTACCCTTCATACCACCCATGTCAAGTTTAAGTTTTAAAAGGTTGTAGTCTAGTTCTTGCACGACCTTACCAAGCATGTCCATAACCTAGGGCGAGGCTATTCGAATAGTTTTAAACCTGCGAGGGTGTACCAATGTACCCACACGATAGACCGCCTTTCCACGACCACGGTTAGCACACTTCCTTTGGTATGCGAGGCATGGCTAAGTCTAACAAGGCGCTTTCCAATGGGCGATGCTAATTAAGAGCCGCAACCCACGGGAGAAAGACACATTAGACAGCCTAACCGGTGTGCTAATGCTCCCCTCCAAACACCACACACAATAACACACCCACCAACCAGCTCATAATTAATACCTCCCAAAGTACTTAGTCAAGAGAGGTTCCATATCCCCCTCGTGTGGTTAGCACGCAATAAGCGCTTGGCTTAGTGACACAAGTAACTCGGTCCTTGGGGACTTAGGCACCAGTCCAACACACCCAACAGATCACATCAACATACCATTGTGCCCAAGTCAAGATATAGTTTTGTTTTCAGTTTTTGATTTGTAAATCAATAAAACACAAGGGTTGGACATAATGGAGTAGTATAAGTAGTTGTGTGATCAAGATCACCGACTAAGTCGATGATCGCCCAATACTACCGATAACTAGGCATGGCTAAGCATTATTCATTCGTAATCTACTAAGTGATGAGAGTTCATCCATCGAACTCTAACCACAGCAAATAACCTAGGCTCAGGTAGTAGAGGATAATCATTTACCTACAGATTATGCAACTAGAGGATTACTAATTAATTTAACAACAAATTAGCAATGCATACATAGAAGTTAAACAAAATATTAGACTTTAAAAGTAATGGGATCAATGGGAAATGATCAAACTGCTTGCCTGCTTGTTGTGGCTCAAATTGTTGCGGAGGGTCGTTCTCGGGGTTACCACAAATATCGAATCCTAAGCGAAAGAGCGAAAACAACCAATAAGACGAGCAACACTTAAATAAAAGAGCAAGCAAAAATTATCCAATTGCGACGAAATTTATACACAAGGTAAAATACTAATATTCCTAGTCATAGAAACTGGAAAAACTTAATTTGGATTTGTGGTGCAAAAGATATTCCCTAAAAACCTATTTTCGGCCATAATTAGGTACTGTAGTAAAAATATTTTCTAGAAAGATTTTGAAGCTGAAACTTTTATGGTAGCTACCTACTGGTATAGTGATAACCCATATAAAATTTTAGGTCATTTGGAGTTATAACGAATTAGTTATGATTTTTCTAAGTTCTAAAACTAGGGCATCATTTATATCAGTAGCAAAGACCACTAGCAAACTGGTCCTTTACTAAAGTTCATCCCTAAAGGAAATTAACAAAATTTAGTTCGCTCTATTTGGACTTACAGGGAACAAGTTATGGATTTTCTAAGTTTTATAACATCTTTTGGAAGATTTAATAAAAATGAAAGATTTAAAATCGATTCCCAACATTTCGGTCTTAAGGAGGCTGGAAATATTTCTAGATTAATCTCTAGTCTAAAAGAAAATTATTACTACTGAAATCACCCAAAAGGATTTATAATGAAAAGATATGAATTCCTAAAGTTTTAACAACATTTTCGGTGGAAAGATAAAGCTACCGAGAAATCATATCCCTCAACCGGAAAAGAAAAGCGTGGTGATTATGGACCGTCGATCTGGATCGAACGCCCACGCCATGGCCGATTCAAAGATCGCGCAGCGCGCGCATCCGTTGGATTTGATTCCAACGATCCAGATCCTGCGACCTTCGGACCGCGAATGCTCGCACAACTCCGACCGTTGATCAAGCGATGAAGGGTGGGATTGAGGGGTCTTGGACGGTCAATTGCTCCCATGATCCCGCCACGAATCCAAGATCGAGCGGTGAGGTGGATTAGGCCGTTCACGATTTGAGCAGGCTCTGCTCGACAATAGGGCCCACCGGTCGGTGACGCTAAGTCACATGCGGTTTTAAACACGCGCGCCTGGGGAGTTTGAAGATGGCGGGCCCACAGGTCAGTGACCGTGGGCCACGCACACGTGGGTTAGCGCACGGGGTGATTAAAACGTGCGGGCCCACACGTAAGCGACTGAGGAGGTGGGTTTAGGACCGCTAATGATGACTAACCCATGATTAGCAATGATTAGCAATGATTAGCACTAAATGACTTGAGCACAGAGCTCGGAAGAGGTTTGAAGAAATTTGGGCGCGCCGCCGTCATGACGAAGGCCGCTAAGACACATTAATTACCGCAATGATTAGGCATTAATGAACGTCATTACTGTGTCCGAACGATATTACGGCACTGCCGTTTTCGTCCGACAACGAACCCGAGGGTGTTCCCCGGCTTGTCGCCGGCGACCCAAGGCACGGCGGCGGGAGCTAAATGCCAAAATGGAACCGCAATAGCATAACGCACCCATCGGGACCACCCACACCATGGCGGTGTCCCAGAACGGCGGTGAGTCGGCGGCGAGCGCCGGCGACCAAAACGGCCGAAATGCATAATGACCAAAAGCTCCGCAACGAACCATTCCAGCGAGTGCCAAAGCTTCTAGGGGCTACTAGAAGGATACCTGAGGGTAGGGGAGGTGCCGAGGAGGTCGGAGCGACTCCGCGATAAGCGGCGCAGGCACCAAGAAGAAAAAGTGGAGACGACGGCCGAGCGAAATGGGGAGCGGGTCATCACAACATCTTCCCAATAGCTCGGAGAGATGCCACATGAGCAAGGAATTAGAAAAGGAGCTCCTTCTGGCGAGGAGGAAGAAGGGGTGATTCGGCTTGTAGAAGCAATTCCCCAAATTGAGCTGCTCCTGTGAAAGCAAACTACAATTAAGTTAGGGGTTTTGCTCCAAGAAGTAAGGGACACAAACCGAAGCAAAAAGGAGGGAAGAAAAGCCCTTTGGGGCGAGTTGCACCGAGGAGCTCCTACTCAACAATGGCGCCGAAAGGGTTCGGAGATTTGGGCTCAAGCAAGCAAAGAGAGTGCAAGCTGGAGCTCAAGGGGGTGTAAAGAAAGCTACTGAAGGTCTTGAGGGGCTTAAGTAGCCGAGGGGACGAAGAGGGCAGGTCATGGATGGTCTTCGGTCCACAGCAGTGTGCCGTCGCTCGGAGCGACGGGAGCAGGTAAGCTCGACGACTCTGAGGGCGGTGCACTGACGTGCATTTAATGCGCCGCAGAGGGAGCCGTTTAAAGGGCTCAAGGAGGTGACAAGGCACCCCCTCTCTCTCACTGCCATGGCGTCATGTGCACGCATGCGCCGCGCGAAGGAGGAAGATGACCGGCCGACGCGGGCCACGATCGGCGACACAAAGCGGCTCGAGCCCAAAGCGTTTTAGTGGGTTGAGCCCAACCTCATTAGATGTTGGCCGTCGGATCAGATTTGAACGGCCACGATGCGATCGCTAATTAGAAAGACTGAAACGAACCGGTACGGTCCCGCGACGGTTGGATCAGGATCCAACGGCTGAGAATCAGATGGCAACCGGAGTTGTCCGAATGCTTACACGAATGAGAGCCGTCCGATGGAGATCTAACGCCGATGGCGCGGCGCCGCTCGACCGCGCGGGTGCGATTAGTTGGCTCGGTCGAGTCAAGTGACTCGAGCCGAGCCCGACTCGCACCGAGGAATAGTGCAAACCAGTTAGGTTTTGATTTTTAAACCTGAAACTTTGGAGATTTAATTGAGGCATCAAATCAACTCCAAAATTTATGAAATTTTAACTGGAGCTTCCTGACCTTAGGTTTAACCTTCCATAAAATTTCCAGAGATTTTTGTGCACTGGAATTTTCCCAAAAATTTCCAGAAGGTTAAAACAGAGGTTTGACCAAGGTTTGACTTGCCTCTAAAATATTTCAAATAATTTCCAAAAATTATGAAATAATTCAGAGGTGTTACCAAGCAACCTTAGGACCAGGGAAAATTATTTCCAAGGGTTTGGCATAGGATTTCACCCAGAAGGTTTTGACTTGAGATAAATGAGGATTTTGATTTTGAATTTCCCAAAATTCCTTTACAAGAATTTCAGAAAAGTTTCAAGAGTAAAAGGATGAAGAAAAAGTTTTAATTTACCCTCATTTTATTACATTTGAAACACAAGCCAAAATGGGGATGTTACATTTTCGGACAACTACCATGCTCCCAACACCATCCCTCCTGCGACCTCCTACGACCTGGAGCCAATACACGCCAAAGTACTAGGTCAAGAGAGGTCCCATATACTCTAGTGTGGTTAGCACGCCGAAATGCCTGGATAAAAATTCACTCACAAGATGTTCGGTCCTTAATTGACCCGGGCACCTTTCCAGTCACACCCAACAAATCACACCAATCTTACCATCGTGCCCGCGTCTAAATCGTTTTTGTTTTCAATTTTAGTTTTGCAATTAACATAGCATAAGTTGAAACATAAGAACAATAATAATTTTGTGTGATCAAGATCATCGACAAAGTCGATGACCGCCCAATTCTACCGGAAACTAAGCATGGCTAAGCAACTGGACTCGTAAACTACTAAGTGATGAGAGTTCATCCAGCGAACTCTAATCACAGCCAATAACCTAGGCTCAGGTAGTAGAGATCAATATTTCACCTACAGGATATGCATCTACAGGATTTAACTAATCAATTTTAACACAAATTAAGCAATGCATACATACAGCTGAAACAAAATATTAGACTTTAAAATACTGGGATTAACATGATCAAACTGCTTGCTTGGCTGCTGTTGCTCAATTTGTTGCGGAGGGTCGTTCTCAGGGTTACCGCAAATATCGAAACCTAACGATAGAACAAAACAGCGAATAAGAGCGAATAACACCGACAAAACTCAAACATACAACAACAAAAAAACATACCAAAATTCACACAGCAGCCTAAGCATGATATAACAAAATTTTAGAAATAGAGAACAATTTATTTTAAGTTATTAAGAATTTTCTATGAATTTTCTAAGCTAAAAACACATCAAAACACTAGTTAATTACTTAACAAATTTTCATGAACAGAAACAGTATCTAAAACCTATCCTGATAGTCAGTATACTAAAAATAAAATTTTACAGAATTGGTTTCACTGGATTTGGACAATTATTGAAAGAGATATACATTTACTAATTTAGAAGATACATAAAACATCCTTTAATTAATTAACAGATTTTTGCTACAGAGACAAGGTTGAAACTAATTTTAGTAAATACCACATTTAAAATGAAAATTAACAGCACTAGTTTCATGCGATTTGAATAAAAATTGAATTAGTTATGAATTTTCTAAGTTTAAATGAATTAACAGTGCAACAGAAAACCAATTCAGAAATTCTAAAGCATTTAAACCTTTTCCTACCGACAACCAGCTAGCCACAGACACTGACAGGCGGGCCCGCGCAGGGAGTCGACAGTCGATTTGACTCACGCCACGGCGACGTCGAAGGCGTATTCAAGGAATACGTCTTCGACTTATCAAAGTGTAATCCCAACATATACTAACAGAGAAATACGCTTCCCAACAGAGAAAACGTATTATCAGAGCTACACAACCCTAACTGACAACATGGGCCCACATGGCAGAGACACAGATTATAACAGAACGATTGGGTTAACCGATTTCCTAAACGCGATTAACCAATAGGGCCCACAAGTCAGAGACTCAAACTAGACATGATTAGGGCTAAACTAATCATCACCGGCGGCTCACCGGCGCCAAGACGGGACGGCGCACGCGTCGCAGAGGTGATCTAGCTCACCAGAGAGTTTCTGAGCGAGAGAGTGGTACCTACGGGTTCACCGCGTCCTTGCGAACTTGATGACGGTGACGCGGAGTCCGATGGTCACCGGAGTTGAGCTCGCGACGACCGGAGGCGGAGAAGAAGACACGGCTCCCGTGGAGAAGACGCTACGGGCGATAAGAAACTTCGGGAAGGTGCGCCCCAGCTTCGCCTTGACTCCAGGAAGGATACTCCCTCAACCACGACGAAGATGGAGCTCCGAGGTGGCCGGAAACGCCGCGGTGGTGAAATACCAGGCTCAGAGAAGAAAGGGTCGTGCTACCTCGGTGATGCACCAAAGAGCAAAACAAGATCTCCATTAGACTCAGCGGACCAAGGCGATCCTAAGGGACCAGTGACGGTTAGAAACTCACCGAACGCATTGAGTCGGGCGAGCCGGTCGAAAGTCGAAGACGACGGTCGCTCGAGCAATTCATCGACGCCAGGACCCGGATGGGCAAAATGGAGGCGGCGTCGAGCGTGGATCACGGTGGTGCGGTCGCGGGCTCAAGGGCGGCGCTAACACGGCGGCGCTGCTCTCGGGTTTTTCTCCGGCCGAAACCAAAAGATGGACGTAGAAGGCACGAGAATGGGGTAGAGAAGAAGTGAATGAGCTCGGTGGGTAGATGAGACCCCGGCGATGCTTCGGAGATGGACATGCGGGTAATAGGTGGCAGCGACGAGGTACGTGGCGAGCATGCGCGCGCGGCCGAGAGCTCCGGTGAGACGCGGAGAAGACGAGGACGATGCTGACAGGTGGGGTCCACTTGTCAGCGACTGTGACAAAGCGGTGCGAGTCGGGGTCTGATGCGGCCCGATGAGCTGGTTCGACTAGATCAAGATTGTGATGACCGCTGGATCTGAGATGGACGGTCGAGATCTCTGTATGCATTCGGACCGGTCGAATGCATAGCGACGTGGGTCGTTCGATTTGCATCGGACGGTCGACAACGATCGGGCTCGCGCTGTGCAGTTAGGCGGTGCGACCGAGCCATTTAGGTGCGGTCGGACTCGAGTCGGAGGTTGGGTCCGAGCCCGAGGAACAGTGATTCCAGGTTTGATTTCAAAAGGCTGATAAGGTTTGAGGAATTTTTAGAGGTAGCTCCTGAGCTCCAAAAATTCTGAAATTTTTATGGGAGCTTATAGGGACATAGGACAACCTTGTGAAATTTTTCCAGGAGTTTTCATGCACTAGATTGCTCCCAATATAATTCACAAGCTGCTGTTCAGAGGTTTGACCAGATTTTAGAATAGTTTGACTTGCTCTTTTGAAATAGCAAATAAAATCTAAAAATTGTGAAATAATTCAGGGAGGTAGATAGGATGATCAAGATGATGGGAAAAATAATTTCAGAGGATGATCGCAAGTTTGAAAGCTAAGAATTTGTTGACAACTATTTCCAATCACAAGAATTAAATTCTAGAAATTGGAAATTGCTATGGAAAATTGTAGAAACTTTCAAATGACTACATGAGAAACAAAAGTTTTTTATTTCTCCACAAAATGTTACATTTGAAATACAAACCCTAAGTTAGGGCTGTTACAGGCTGGTGGAGCGACTTGTCTGGTTAATTCCGCCAACAACGGAATCTCAGCTTGCTAACTAGCTATGCGGAGTCATCCCTCCACAGCTAGCTTCTTAGAAGAACCAAGGCCACACCCAGTTGGTGGAGCAATTTGTCTGGTTACCCCACTAACAAATGACACCTCAGCTTGACAACTAGCTACACAGAGTCATCCCTCCGCAGCTAGTTGGTTAGAGGGACCATGGCTAATCAAGTCACAGAAATTCGAGGCGATATCAAGTAGGTGATGCCCTAGGATGTATAGGGACAGAAGGGTGTCACTCAAGTCAAACGACCGAGGACAACTCGGATGGTAGCATCCTTCTTAGGGAAAACGGGTAGGCTAGCAAGGCTCAAGAAACCGAGGTGGTGCTAGGCATCAATGATGGAGCAGATGAAGATCACCATCAACGATGAAAAGATAGGGATATAAAGGAACGAGACGCGTCTCGAATCAATAATACCGTATCGTGGTCGAGTAAACAAGAAGCGCACCCAACATGACGCCAGCGCCCCGAACTTCTTCACGGAGATGGAGTTGACTTGATCACGAACAGCCTTCCGCTCCCGATGCTTCACGGGCAATCATGGTGTAATGCCCTTCTTGTGGCAATAGAAGCACGTGACAACGCCGGATCATAGGGCCACCTTGCGGCCGGACGCGCAGTGCATGAGATCAAACACGCCCGCGGAGGAGAGGGGTTGTTGCACTCTTCTTAGGGCAACTATGCGCATAGTGACCCTTGTTGTTGCGAAGAAACAAGTGACATCTGCCATCTGTTGACGCTTGGGACGATCCTTTAGCTTCTCCTTTCTGGCCTTAGCAACTACGGATTCTCGACCGTAATTTGAAAGTCGGCGAGGTATAGACTGGTAATTTGTCCCGCAGCTCCACCGACAAATCATCCAAGAACTTCAAGTCCGGAAGCATTGGCGATTGCGATATCGGTAGATGATCAAGAAGCGAGCCGCTGGCTTTAATGACTGGCGATCACTGACTCATGCTACACTCTTTGGAAGAGTGAGTGCTTCCTCACGAGAAAACAAGTGACTTTGGCGATCAACGCTTCGGGTAGGTGCTCTTCATCACAATTTGGGCAAGTGCGGTACACCCGATGTTGTAGTGTCCTTCCTCACCACAAACGATGCACCTTGGCCTTCCTGTGGTTGCAACCTTCGCGACATGACTCTTTTACCATGGTCACAAAGAAAAGGAGACCACAATCCATCACAATCGCCAGGGGAGGCGCTTGCAATCCTTGTCCGGGTAGTTGGGGCGTGGAGACCTTCATCCCACCACTTGTCGACCTAGTCCGCCGGTCCGTCCGCACATCCCGCTACGAAGAGATGGGTTAGCACGAACCCGACGACTAGAAGCCGAGGGACGTGGAAGAAAACCAAGGACTAGGGGTCCTGCACAACGTTAGGTGGGAATAGATACTAAGGTGGACAAAGATCAAACCCGAAAGCTTAAGGCAAAGAAACAATAAACCCCTATGAAATGAACTCAAAAGCTCAAAAACAACCACAAAATCAGCACAAGGTTTCAACCACAGATTAACTTCCCGGTACGACTAACTCGTATGGAGGGAACGAGCAATCGGTTTAGGAAGGTAAATTTCAGTATGCAACTCAAATTCTAATAGGACCAAATAGCAGGGTAGAACTACTAATAATAGTGTTAGATACTTAGCCAACTAATATCACTTCTTACCCTTTTATTCCCACAAGTTTTAGTTGAATTATCCTCTCATTATCTACCTGCTTTAGAACCTTAGAGCTTGCTGTTCGGAAATTGACGCTTGCTGTCCAGATTTTGCATCCAAGCTCCTAGTCGAACTTCACCATTCCAGAAGCTTCAAAACCTTGTAGAAGGGCAGCCAACACTTCAATTTGCCAAACTCATTAGTTCCCAAAATCCAACTTAAACGATAACAACTATCTTTTGAAAGAAGGAGAGGAAAACAACTTTTAAAACTTAAGTTAGAGCGGGATGAGAGAAGAAAGCTAAGATAGGTAAGGAGTAAAATCTGAGAACTTAATCAAGCTTTCATAAATCATTTGATATTTTGAAATTAAGTTTTCCAAAATATCCAAAAGACGACCAAGCTTAGGGTTTCTACGGTCAGTATGGCTCTGATACCAACTCTGTGAGGACCCCAATTTATTTGGCTTGTAATTCTTAGTCTTTTCTTGACTCTAGCATCACAAATCAAATAAACTAAGCCCCGAGACATGTATACTTCCCAGAAATACAGTATACACACCCTGTTACAAAATCACGCATCAATTCCATACAATAGGTCTAACAAAAGATATACATAATAGAGATTTATTACAACAAGGGCCAACCGGCCAAATGACACTAAATAACAATTAAACAGCGGAAGCAAAAGTGCCATAAGATGGCGATAAACAAAAGAGCCAATTAGTGTGCCTTTACCCACAAGGCAACCAATCGGGCCGCCAAGCTAGTCGTCAAACCCGAAGCACATCTCGCAAAAGGGAAGCCCTTGGGGCTCACCTGAGTACAAAAATGTACTCGCAAGACTGACGTGTGGAATAGCAAACCTAACAATATGCTACATGCAGGCTTTTTAAGTGGAGGTTATATGTCTCATTTTGCACAAAGCCAACTTTATTTGTAATAATGTAGTACATTTCAAAAGCAAGTTTGCAATCAGTTTTTTTATTGAATGAAATAACACGAGACACAATAAGTACAAGAGTAACCACCTATTGGTGACTAACCCAATAGCCACCACACATAGCACGAATCCCAGATTCGTACCACCCATCAAGTTTTAATTAAATGTTGTAGTCTAACTCTTGAAAAGCTTACCCAAGCGTGTCCATAACCTAGGACGAGGCTATTCGAATAGTTTTAACCCTGCAGGGGTGTACCAATGTACCCACACTTCAGACCGCCTTTTTGCCAAGCTATTAAGCACACTTCCTTTGGTATGCCGGCACGGCTAAGTCCTACGAGACGTTTCCAATGGAATGCGTTAATTAAGAGTCGCACGTATGGGTTAACCCTTAGTGACCACCATGAAATGGGCCACTAGGACCACATGTTGTGGTGGAGTGAAGCAAAGCCGGAGTCATTAGCCATTTAGGTAACGCTAGCGGACATTTGCAAGACCCCGGCCGGGTGGAGGACCTAGAAAGGAACCACCCCGCTCACGCCTCGTGATCCTTTTTCTATAAACTACAACCGACTCATTAATTAATGCCTCCCAAAGTACTAATTCAAGAGAGGTCCCATACCCTCTAGTGTGGTTAGCACGCACAAAATGCTGGATAATGTGTACTCACAAGAAGTTCGGTCCTTAATTGAGTTGGGCACCATTCCAAGCCACACCCAAAAGCACACCAACATACCATTGTGCTTAAGTCTAAATCATTCATTTCAGTTTTGGTTTTCACAGTAAACATGGCACAAGGCCGAAATCATAAGTAATAATAAGTTTTATGTGATCAAGGTTATCGACAAGTCGATAACCGCCCATTTCTACCGGAAGCTAAGCATGGCTAAGCTATAATTCGCAACTACTAAGTGACAAGAGTTCATCCAACGAACTCTCAATCACAGCAATAACCTAGGCTCATGGTAGTAAAGGATAATCATTTGTCTAAGGAAATGCATCTACTAGGCCAATTATCGACAATAGTCTAACACAAACTAGCAGTGCATACATAGAATTTGTAAACAACATAAATACTTAAAAATACTGGGATTAACATGAGCAAACTGCTTACCTTGCTGGGATTGGTCTTGCTGCAGAGGGGAGTGCTCAGGTTCAATAAATTCTTCGGAACCTAACGCGAAAAAGGCGATAAAAACCGATAAGAACGAAGAACACCAAAAGGAACTCAACAGCAAAGAACATCCAAATCCCATGAAATTTCTACAGCAGCTAGAGGTTGAGTTTAGACAATTTTAGAAACAAGAATCACTTCATTTGGACTTAGCATGAAAAAGTTATGGCTAAACTAAGTTCTCTCAGCCTGAAAAATCCTAATTAAATTAATTATAGTTACTGTTCATGGCAAAAATTTCTAGAATGATCTGGAACTTGAAATTTTTATGGTAGGTAG
Organism: Ampelocalamus luodianensis; assembly: GCA_036346255.1. Taxonomy (NCBI): domain Eukaryota; kingdom Viridiplantae; phylum Streptophyta; class Magnoliopsida; order Poales; family Poaceae; genus Ampelocalamus; species Ampelocalamus luodianensis. Next base: position 19,166,051 of record CM070631.1, on the reverse strand, counting down.
ATATGGTTATCTTAATAACAGCAAAACTGAGTTTGGACAATTTGGAGTTGAATTGAATTAATTATGATTTTTCTAAGTTCTAAAACTAGTAGGTCACTAATTTCATGTGCAAGGATCACATGAAGACCTATTCTACATTACAAGTACATTCCTAGTGGGTTTTAACAAAACTTAGTTTGCTCAGTTTGGAATAACAGAGAATATGTTATGCATTTTACAAATTTTCAATGAATTTCTAAACAACCTTTTCACTAAACAAGATCATGCGCTTAAAGTCATTTTCTACTATATAACAAGTGCCTAAATTCATTCTCAAATTAAAGTTCATACTCTAAAGAGCTAAAGCAATTGGAATCATTCAAAAGGAGCTGAAATGACAAAGCTATGCACTTTTGAAATTTGAAACATTAAAAGACTTAGAAAATGTGAGCTCTGGAGGTCCAAATGAACTGAAGGAAAAGGAGAGGTCGTGGGTCGCCGATCCTTCATCGCACGGCCACGGACTCGGCACGACGCACAAAAGACCTCCTCCCGCCCGGGAGGTGCGGACCGTTGAGATCTCGATCCAGCCACGACCGGTGCATGCATAGCGCACACAAAGGAGGTCCTCGCGCCTAACAGAGGTCGTGACCGTCAGATCAAGATCTGGCGGTCCCGAGCACTAGGGGAGGTCCTAAGGTTAAACCTATGGAGGGAGGTCTGGACGGCTAAGATCTCACGGAGGAGGTCTTCAACGGTCTAGATCTCCAGAGGGAGGTCTTTAGCGGTCAAGATCTAACGGGGAAGGTCCTGAACGGTTAAGATTGACTCGAGGAGGAGGTTCGGGGTTGTCTTCACAAAAGACCAGGGGTGGTCTTTTACAAGGAGGACCCCAACGGTAGTTTTGAAGGTTTTCTTTACAAAAGACCAGGGGTGGTCTTTTGCAAAGAGGACCTCGGGGGGGGGGGGGGGGTGGCTCAGGGGTGGTTTTTATAAAATGACCAAGGGGAGGTCTTTTGCGCACGGGGAAGATCTAAACGGCTAGGATTTGACCAGGGTGGTCCTAGACGGTTAGGATCGACTCAAGGGGGAGGTCCTCGCACTTGTAGTTTTCGCAGACAAGGATCTAACGGCTTAGAGCTAACCTAGGAGGTGTTTAACGGATGAGATTGCAACAAAGAGGTCCTGTGACTAAGAGTTTTCATAGAAAACGCCCAGCGGCACAGATCTAAACTAGGGGTGATCTTAACGGCTGAGATTAAACTAGGGGGAGGTCCTGAGGAGGGAGGTTCTAGCGGAAGTGCGGGAGGTGGTCCTACGGCTAAGATTTACCACCGAGAGGTCTTTAATGGCCAGATCTTCTCTAGGAGGTCGAGCGAGGAGGTCGGGGTGGGGTTTTGCCGTACGACAACAGGAGCTCATTCCGACAGCAATTAAAGGCTCATGATTGCTACAGTGACTGTCCGAAAAGGACACGACAAACGCCCGAGCATCTAAACGAGCTCACCGCCGGCGACGGGGACCTCGCCGGCGAAATCCACAAGCACGGCTAGGTTCGAATAGCAAGGAGAACCTACAGGTGCCAAAAGCTACACCTAACACACCTCCTACCGGCGGCTAGTCGGGGATGACCGCTGGAGGTACAAAAACGACAAAAGAAAACTAACGTGGTCTAATCAGGACAGAAGCTCAAACACTTGGGCACTAACCTGAGGACGGTGAAGTCAAGGAAACCGTCGGAGGAGTTCCAACGACCAAAAGGCTTGCCGGAGATGAGGAAGGAGGCAGATCCGGCCTCAAAGAACAAGTTCCCACTTTGACAATCCCTGAGGAGGCCAAACAAGGTAAGTTAGGGAAATGCTCAAAGTGCCCAAATAGACAAGTTGGCATGCCAAGAAATGCAAATGAACCACTCGAGCTCAGATGTCTTCAAGGAGCTTCAAAGCCAAACAATGGAGGTCTCGGAGTTTTGAGAAATGAACCCAAGTGACTACAATGAGGCCTGGATGAGGGAGATGGAGTCTAAAAGATAGAGTGAGGAGCTCAGGGTTTCAATAAAGCCGAGAGAGCAAAGGAGTGGAGCAAGGTGGAGCTCCATGGCGCACTCAAGTCAAAGGTTCCTACCTGGAAGGTACATGAAATGACAGGGCAGGTGGAAAAGAGGACTTTGGGAAAAAGGTGCTGACATGCATTAAAGGTGGGCAGGGCTAGCCGTTTGTCAGCCCTAGAGTTGACAAGGCACTGCTCCAACTGCTGTAGCTCTGACACACGACGTGCTTACGAACGTGATGATGACTACATGCAGGGGTCCACACGTCAGTGGAAGAGCCCGAGGAGGACCAGTCCAAAGAATGCAACGGTTGGGAAGACTTAGATTTGAGCTGGGGAGATCCTGGCGGTTGGATTTGTAATAAAGGGCTCCGATCTCAAGAATAGATCGGAGGTCTTAATACACAGGGAGGTCCGAGCCACAAATCTAAGGATGGACGGCCACGATCACCAAGGTGCAGGTGGTGGTCGAGGAGGTCCGAAGGGGATGACCAAGGGTGGTCTTTGCAAGAACACCACGGGAGGTCGGGGAGGGTTGTTTCACGAAAGACCAGCGGGGTGGTCTTTGCAAAAGTGCCAACGTGGTTTGAGGAGGTCTTCGGGAGGTCCTGCGGAAGATTGGAGGAGGTCTTTTGGAGAACTTTCGGGGAGGTCTCCAAGGGTTTCCTGAGGAGTTCTTGGAGGGTGCCCGGGAGGGTTGTCTTTGCAAAACGGACACGGGGTGGTCGTGTGAGTGGGAGGTCTGAGGGTTGTTT